>CM053560.1:19875822-20336009 GCA_028646485.1 Cryptoprocta ferox | reverse complement strand
TACATTGCTCATCAAGGATTTTTTTTGCATTATTTATTTTTAAAATAATTGTGGTTTTCTAAATGAATTTTTTATTAAACAAATTTTAGGGGCACCTTGGTGGCTCAGTCAGTTATGCGTCCGACTTCAGCTTAGGTCTTGACATCACAGTTTGTGAATTCCAGCCCTGCACTGGGCTGTCGGCTGTCAGCACAGAGCCTACTTCAGATTCCCTGTCCCTTCTCTCTCTACCCCTTCATGCTTTCTCTTTCTCTCAAAAATAAATAGACATAAAAAAATCTTTTTAACCCAATTTTTTCCCCAAGACAACCATTTTTCTTCCAGACAATAGTGACACTTTAGCGTGGCACAGAAGTGCTTTCTCCATTTGTCACAGAGAATATTAAAAAGATGTATAAGAATCAAGATTTAATAAAATTCAATAAAATTAATAATTCTTACTACTTTGTCAAGGATATTATGTTGAAATTGGCTTTTTTTTTTTTTTTTTTAGTATGAGTACATGGTGGCCAGAAGTTTTACTCACCATTACTTTTGTACCATCAATGCAAATTCCAAAGGAGTGAAAAGGGCAATCTTAGAATTATTATGAAAATAATTTGACCCCAAGGAAACACTGAGAGACTTATGGGCAATCCCAGGGATCTACAAACCACACTTTGAGAACTGCTGCTTTAAAGGGTAAGGTTTTAACAGTATGTCAAAAGCACTATCCATGGCAAGCTAAGATCCTCAATCAGATGGAGGCAATGTAATTATGACTAACCCCAGAGTAAGTTTTGCAAAAATAAGTGAAGAGTTGAAGCAAATTGACCATCTATGCAACCATCATATATATAATTCTGAACCATCAAGAACTCTTTGAGGCTAAAGGTAAGGTATGAACAAAGCGTGAACAAACCTGAATGCCATGAATACAGTCAACGACCTGAAAGCAAGGCCATCTTTTGGGCAAGTGAGTAGAGAAACACCATTGCACCTATCCTCAACTTCCCAGCCTCATAGGAATGAGGGAGCAGAGGAAACCACAGCAGGAGCAGCAGGAGGATGAAGGCAAATAAGTCACAGTGCATCCCCAGCCTGTTCCAAGATCCTGGGGCCAGCTTGCCTAGTTTTGAAGCTCTCCCCTGCCACTTGCCAGCATACAACCCTGGGCAAATTCTGAAACCACTAACTGTCTCAGTCTTCTCATATCCAATGTAAATATAATATTAATGTTTTTCTCATGCGATTATTGTAAGAGGTACATGAGATGACATAGTCAAAGCACTGAGCATGATGCCCCAAAAAATAGTATTCAGTACGTATATCCTATTAAAAATCAGGAACATATTTCTGTACTGATTCACTCCCCAATGTTAGGTAATCTTTCCCACATGTATAAATGCTTAATCAGCCCACTGTTTTGCCAGCATTAGGTGTTCAGTAGAGGTTACTTCCTCCCACCAGTGAGACTGGGAAGCCTGTCTGGACCTGTCATTTCATCCCTGCTGCTCTGAGTGTCATGGCTCACTCACCAATGATTCACTGAGAAATCTGATGTTTAAATGTGCAAAAGTATATATAACATGCAAATTGTTATGTAAAAATGGAAGTGCTCATTATATAGTGGAATTATGTTTTATGTTTTCTTACAATTGTTTCCTTGGTGCTGAAAACATGTTTGAAAATGAAAAGAATTGTTTTTAAAAATTAAAACTAGCAAAACATTTAAGCCACCGATAAAAATATCAACCATGCTTTTTTCTAGTAGGTCTCTATGGCAGGCAACATAATGCACCCCCCTCCAAAGACATCCCCAGAACCTGGGTTATCCTGGTGGGCCCAATGTAGTCATAGGGTCCTTTAAAGTGGAAGAGATGAGCAGAAGTCAGTCAGTGAGACATGTGACTGCAGAAGAAAGGCACAGAGAGCTGCGACACTGCTGGCTTTGGAGACAGAGGAAGGTGCCATGTGCCAAGGAATGTGGGCAGCATCCAAAGGCTAGAAAGGGCAAGGAAACAGATTCTTCCCCAGAACCCCGTGGGAGGAATGCAGCCTTGCCAACACCTTGAATTAGTGACACCCATTTGGACTTCTGAATTACAGAAATGTAAGATAATAAAGTTATGTTGTTTAAACCATTAAGTTTATGGTAATTTGTTATGCAGCAAATAGAAAACTAAAATAGTCACAAAGGTTATCCAATCAGTGCCGGTATGCTTTGGTACACCACACTGGGAATAACAACTCCTGTTATTAGTAAGAACATCCATTTTTACTAGTGACTCTATTAGAAATTGATGGTGGTCCATGCTCTGAGAGACATTCACTTCTGCTTGTAAGGAGCTTATAATTTAGGTGTTAAGTAAATATAATTCCAATACCTAATAGACAGATAAATAGTCATACTTCCAAAGACAAGTTAACAGCCAGGGACGAGTGTAAAAAGCTAGAAATGGCCCAGAACACACAAATCCTTCCACTTGCTTTGTGAACAAAAACTAGCTGCAGTTAAGCCAGATGAGATCTCTGCCAGATCTCTCCTGTACGGCCGGTGCCTGAGAGCTCTGGTAAACCAGAACCCCAGCAGCCCCACAGACCTCTCCCTGGTGGGCACAGACTTAAGTCAGAACCCTTCGTAGTTCTCACCTGTCTCCCTTGTTTCCTTATGAGGTGGTGATGTGCTGGCCCAGGGTGTGTCATCTTCAAATTGAACCCAGTTGCTGATGGCCGAGGCCAGGTCAGGTGGGGGCTGCTCAGGGCTCCCAGGAGGAGATGCCGCTTCAGAGAGGAGGCCCAACTTTTCAGAGGAGTCATCCTGCTCCGAGTGGGAAAGTTCCTGAGAGCCTCCATGTGCCACATGGTTCTCCCCGGAGGAGCTCTCAGACCGGTCTGAGTAAGAGGACAGTCCTGGGAAGTGCTCTTCGGTGCCCCCTGAAACAGATACCAGACACTGCCATCAATCATGTGGGGAAGGCCACTCTTCAAAGCTGCTTATGGAGGAAAAGCCAAGGATAGGTAAGGGGTGATCACGAGACTCACCATTCCGGTGGGTGAGGGTGAAGAAAGAGCCACGCCCATCTGTCTCTTTTCCCAAGGAGTGTTTTCCTAATAATGTGTACAAAGGATAACGTTGCATGTTCACAGTCAGTATCCAGGCAGGCTGAGACTGAGTAAGACTGGAAGCCTCACTCACTATTCTGACCCCAGACCCTATTCCAGTGTATGGTGGTCACAAACAAAAAATGTTTATAGAGGCCAAACTGAGTCGAATGAGAAAGGCAAAAGGCAACAGGGAGTGGTAGAGACTTAGGCTGAACAAGAACGCATCTGTCTGGACTGAACACATTCAAATTCAAACTTTAACCTCTGTGCAGTTCAAACTCTACATGGCCGCAGACCGCCAGGTGCAAACTCTGTACCAGGACCAGCTCAAGGCAGCCCAGAGGCTCCTCCCCTAGCTTTCTAGCACTTTATTGGTCCTGGAACATTCAACAGTCTTCAAAACCATTTTTTTTCTTAAAGAACTATGTCCTAATTGTGGTGGTGGTTATACAAATCTATACGTGTGTTAACATTTGTCAACTGTGTACCAAAAGTAGTCAACCTTTACTATATGAAAACTTTTTAAAAACCAAAGAACTAATATAAAACTTTATTCTCTCAGCATTAGCCAAACAAACTAGTCCAACCGCATATAACCAAACCCTTTAGACTAGTGCTGCCCAACAGAAAGAAAAGGTGAACCACATATGTAATTTAAAATATTTTAGTGGCCACATTAAAAAAAAAAAAGTAAAAAGAGAGGTTAACTACTTTTACTAATATAAATTTCAACTCTGTACATTGAAAATGTATAATTCTAACATGTCATTAATGTAGAAGTTATTAATGAAATATTTTACTTTCACTAGGTCTTTGAGATTCAGTGTGGGTATTTTATGCTTCAAACACATTTCAATTAGGACTTGCAGCATTTCAAGGACTCAAGAGCCACATGGCCCCATCCTGGAGTGTGCCTGTACACTCACACTTTCCAGGCGCCGTAAGTGAAGCTGGGCTGATAGCAGTTGGCGGCAGTAACTTCAGTGGAACAGAATCGGCTGACAAGGCTCTGCAAATATCTCCTGACCCCGACCTTAACCTTCAACCCTGAGCACCAGTTCCCTGGAAGTCATTTAGCTATCTTTATCGTGATCATGGATGACAATTAATGGAGCTCTCTCCATGTGCCAGGCACTGGTCTATGTCCTTTCCATATATTAATTTACCTAACCCTCACAGCCACCCTGAGGAAGCAACTGTGATTACCTCTACTGCTAAGATCAACTAGTGCTCAGAGAGGTTAAATAAACAATCTACCCAAGGGCACGTTACTTATTTGTGACAGAGCCAGGATTTAAGCCCAAGCAATCTGGCTCTAGCGCCTGTCACTCTTTACAACTACGGTTTAGAAATTGAGGAAATCCAAGTTGCTGCTGGGAGTAACACCCTAAAAGGCCAAGTGTAAAGTAGTTTGTGAATACGAAGTTTATGTTCCTTGGAAGAAAGCAGCCAATACTTTTGCTGTTTCCAGTCCCTTTTGTTTGGGATTCTAAGGTTCCTAAAGTGTTTCCCCCAGGCTTCTAAGTGGGAGAATGTGTACCTCAGGAAGGTGACACACTAGCTTTTTTTTTTACATATTAAGGTCCCACCCAAAGAATGATCAAGTAGAAGTCATTATAAACAGTATGGTTCTTTGCTAATCTTTTCACTTAAGGAATGAAAGTGCATGCTCCTTACCCTCAGAAGTGACAGGAAAGACTGGCTCCTCATTGAAGGAGACCCACTCTGACTGGTGGGTAGCGATCACATGGTCCAAGGTCGTCATGCTAGGAAGGCACTGGTCATCTTCACACTGATGGCCTCAGGCAGACCCCAGAGTAATGTCTGGGGTGGGGTTTGGTGGCACGTTGGACTTGGGCCTCAGCTCTGTTATGAGGGTCTTGTACAGAGCAGCACTCAGAAGAACAAAGATTGGCCCCTTCTTGTCTTTGGCTAATCTGCCAAGCAGAAATCTGTTTAAAAAAATAATAAAAGTTAAAAAGGACAACTATCATCTAATATCCAGTCCACACAGGTCCAGGGTTTTCAACATTGCCCACAGGGGGGTCTGGGAGTTTCCAACTTGTATTCCTTCTCTCTGCTCTGTCTTGTCCCCACTTCTTGTACAAGTAAAACCTTGGTTTGTGAGCTTAATTTGTTCCAGAAACGTGCTTGTAATCCAAAGAACTTGTCTATCAAAGTGAATTTCAAGAACCATTGGCTCAGACGTGATCATGTGATGTTTGGCATCACATACTACTCGTATTACAAGACATCACTTGTTTATCAAGTTAAAATGTATTAGAAATGTTTCCTTGTCTTGCAGAACACTAGCAGAACAAGTTACTCACAATCCAAGGTTTTACTGTATCTGCCTTTAGCATCGAGATCTCTGGATATGACTTCATATCAGACTTGTAAATAATCATGCAAATTTTAGCAGTCAGATTCTCAAATTTCCCCAATTATTATACTTTGGAAATAGTTTTATTTATAATACCATTACGGTAAAACAAAAATTAAAACTTTTCAAAGTACTTTCACTTTCTTTTACTAGATGGCAAAATAAAAGCCTGTTCTTTCCTATTAAATCAATGCAGTTTCTTGCCTTGGGCAGGTAGCTTTTTGCAAGCCTGATTTAAATTCTTGGCAGAAACCCAACCATCTCCAGACGGTACCTCCAACCATGGTTTACCAATCAAGAAAAACAGAAATGGAGTCATCTTTTTCATTTGGAGTAAAGGGGGAGGGAATATTTGCTGTAGTGAAAAATGTGAGTTAAAGAAACAGATTTTCAATCTAGCTCATTTTGAATCTACTATGAAATAGCACATAAAAGCCTAGCCTTTACTCACATTGCAATTATGTTCAATGTATATAGGATACTTAACAGACTTACAATTCTGTTTGTACTACTAATGTCCATTTACAGCTTGAACCTAGCTCTTGCTCTTATAATAAATTAATAAAATCAGAATTAATGCAAAATTAATGTGTTTCCACAAAAGAGCTACCATCTTCCCTGAACACTATCAGGTCTTATTAATGGAATGCTCACAATATTGATTTTAGTCTAGAACAATTTAACTCATAGTCTTCTGACTGGTGTATAATAAAAAGAACATGTTGAGGAAATTTTAGTGCAGATTATTATCTGCTATAAATCATCTATGCTGGGCTTAATCTGAATAGAAATATGTAATACTTTTTGCCTTTTTTGGTAACTAAAACAGTTTTGCTGTACAATACTCCCTAAAAATAACTGCTTGCAGCCATTTATAATTTTCAGAAACATATTTTCATACCATACCTCATTTGATTTGATAACCATTTTAGTTGAGTAAGACATGTAACTATAATTCCTTTACAGATGAAGAAATTTGGGGTGAGAGGAGTGATTTATCCAACTTTGTTTCCAGGCCCTTGTTTGGTGCCCTAAGAGATTTTTCTCCAGGCTTCCAAGTGGAAGAATTCACACATCCCAGGACAGTGACAAATGGACTCTTTTTTTTCTCCATGATAAGATCCCATCCACTGAATGATCAACTAGAGGTCACAACAAGCAGGTGTGTTAGATGCACCAAGCTATCAAAGACACCCTTAAACGTAGGTCTTCTGGTGTCAAAACACTCTGATCTTTGGGTCACAGCCACAAAAATAGTACTGGAATATACGCAGACTATCACCCAACGAAAGCACTTTACAAACATTAATTACAATGGAACCATAATGAAATGATCAGTTGAACTCCGCATGTGGAAATCTGCCAGGGCATCCCAGATGCACAGAGGAAAGCCTGGAAATCTCTAAGTCCCCTTCCCAAGATTCTTACCAACCACAAGACCAGACGTGTGCAAACAGCCTGGAGAGTGCAATGCTCCAAACCCAGATCTCACTAGAAAACCACGCAGAAGCCCAAAGACTCTAAAAGCTGACGCCAGCGGGCTTCTCTCATAAAGCCTTTCTCAAGTGCCATCAGACATCAGTGTCACTCAGTGTGGTAATGGCTGCAGGCCACGATAAGACAGCAAAATTGAAGAGTCAGACTCTTCTTCTCCCAACAGCAGCAGTATGTAAACCAGATCCAATAGCAAAAAAAAAAAAAAAAAAAAAAAGCCACAATACAAATTCATGTGCTGACACATGCAGCGTCATAGCTCAATGGGGAAAACATCCTCCTGACCCCGTGATGATGAATCCAGCAAAATTCACAGATGAGTGTGGGTGGGGGATGGGACAAGGGAAAAGGAGAAGGAAAAGGATGAGGGTAATGGGAAAAAATACCTAGAAATTGTAGAGCTCAAAGGTTTTACAGACCAATAGTCCAGCTTTCAAGTTCACAGATGAGTCAACTGAGGTCCAAGGAAATCAAGTGCAGCAACAGAGAATGAGAGCATGGGCCTGGGAGTTGAATCCTCTACAGCCTTTAAGACTCATTTGACCCCTGTACAGCAGGAATAACAAAACTCACTTCATAATTTTAAGGATTAAGAGATATAATACATACTGAGTGCTTAGTACTGGGAGTAATGAACCCTCTGTAACAATAACAATGATAATAGCAGGTGACCTTACAGAGGGCTTACTATATGCCTGTCAGGCCCCATTCCAAACACCTTATAAATGTCAGCCCCAGCCACTGCTGTTGTTAAATTACTTGCCAGAAGTTACACAGCTCGTTAGTGGAAGTCTTGGGACTAGAATGCAAATTCATGAAACTGCCCTTTTTGTCATTTACACATTCTGGCTTTAGTCATTTCTCTTTTCAATCATTTTTAGAGCAGTTCTCCCAGATGTTAAGTAGAGTCAAGCACTCAACCTCCTCTTTAGAGATACAAGCACACTTTGGCTGAGGAACCAAGACCACTACTCAGAAAGTGTGAATGAAAGAGGAGTCCCAAAGATTTATCTGCCCTTCCTTAGCTTGTCCATCTCAGATCCAGATATGGGCTGGTTATAGATAAGGAGTCCCAAGAAAGCCTGGTGGAACAAATTTGTTACAGGGAACCCTTTATCAAAACCCAGTGAAATGGATTCTACGTATCTGCCATGAAACAGCCGCATCTAATAAGTCATGAGATGCTAGACCTTGCAGAGTGCTGTGCTAACAGCTGGAAACCACAAAGGAACCCAATAATTGTGAGGCTAACTTCACACTGGAATTGGTTTCTCTATAAAAACCTCACCCCATTTTTAGAATGTGAATCATAAAGTTAGGCTGAAAATCATCACAAATGGGTAGTGACTCAGTATTGGCAGCAGGATTGACCAAGAGACACTATAAGTTTCATTACAGTCTCTGGCTTGCCACTTCAGAAAGGAGCTTCTTTCCCAGCATCTCTTACACACTAAAATCCGGGGGTGGTGAACAGTTGGCTGATAAGATTGGAGTCACAGAAGTAAATCTGCCTTGTGCCAATCCTCTGATACACACTCGTGAGTCCTATGTGTTTGGAAATGTACTAAGCACCCTTTGAGACGGTGACCCACAAGCAGCTCGCAATCTAACTAGGGACACAGAAGAGCAAACACAACAAATCCAGGAATAATCCTGCTGGAGGACACACCAAAAATGCTGTTTAGCCATTGAGAGATCTGTAAGGGCTGGAGCTATAAAGAACTGAGCAAATTTCTTGGATTTGAAGGACATCCTTGGTTCTGGACCACCAGAAGGGAGGAGTAAGGATATTTGAGGGCATCCTTGGGACAGAGGATCAGCATTAAGCGAAGATTAAGAGTCAGACCTTCGTGGGCTTGTTTCTAGGTAGGTGAAGAGGTCTGATGAGAGCTGAGGTGTTTACTGGGCAAATGTGGGGAGAGAGGATTGGTAGCCTTAACAGCTGAGGACAAGAGTTCAATGGGAAATGGTAAGCCGCCAAAGGTTTGGGTAGAGAGTGACCGAAGAAATGTACCTATAGGAGATGAATGCTCTTTGGACGACACTGACAAGGAGCTTGGAGATGAAAGCTATTGGTCACAACAGGACCTCAGTGTGCCTGGCAAAGTCAGGGGGCAGCATCATCAGAAACATGTACTGAGTTCTCTGTGTTGGGCCCATTTTAGGGCCTGAAAGTACAAGGAAAAACAAGAACTGGCCTCAAGGAGCTCATAGAAGATAGCAGGGGGGTATGGCGGCAACATAAAACAATAACACAGTAGAGGCTCTCTAACCTATTATAACAGGTGATCCCTCAAAACAATGACAGCAGAGTGCAAAGGTATTAAGAGACTAGTTAGTAGGCAGTCATGAGCTACACCTTAAAATGGAATGGAGGGCTCTGAGCAAAAGAGCAGAGGGGCAAAGGCATTTTAGGACTGGTTTGTCTAGTTGACAGTGAGTTACATTCTGTTTACAGTAGGAGATGGTAGGAGTGGTGTTGAGTGCACTGGAAAAGGAGGGGCTGGAATAAAGACAGTTCTCAATTTCAGAATGAATTTGAACATGTGAAACTACCCTTCCCATTCCCACTGCCAATGCCTTCATTCAACCCCTTATTGTCTCTCATCCAGATAATCACCAGTCTCTTACCTGTCTCCCTGCCTTCATGGTCACACCCCTCCAACCTATTACCCAATGCATTATGCCAGAGTGCTTTTTTAAAAACCTGATATGCCCATGCCATGGCTCTGCTTACAAACTCCTCAATGGCCCTCATAGCCACAGACTCCTTTCTTCTTATGTTAGACAGAGCTGGTTTCTTGGTTGCTTACAAGCAAGAACTCTGATATATGGTACCCTTCCTTGACTCCCAATAATTCCACTTGTCCCTTATCTTCTATGTGTTGATGGTATCTTACTTATACTAATTTACCAAATTATAATGAGATTATTTGCTAATGTGGGTCTCATGCCAATTAGCCTGTAAGCTCCCTGGAAAACGGGACTAGATTATTTTGTTGTTGACATCTTCATTTCTTAAAATAGGGTCTTGCATTTATTAAATGTTAAGTAAATGGTAGAATTAATG
Source organism: Cryptoprocta ferox (assembly GCA_028646485.1). NCBI lineage: Eukaryota > Metazoa > Chordata > Mammalia > Carnivora > Eupleridae > Cryptoprocta > Cryptoprocta ferox. Next base: position 20,325,975 of record CM053560.1, on the reverse strand, counting down.
AATGAATAAATTAACTTGTTTTGTCACTCATCAGGGTTTGGGGCAGGTAAATGTTTTAGTAAGGTTAATTAAAACTGTCTACATAGGATAACTTAAGGAACAAACATTCTAGATATAAGGTAACAGGTACATCCCCTTTTCTCTTTGATCTAAAACTGTGCTTTCCAATTTAGGGAACTCCTGGGTGGCTCAGTCAGTTGAATATCTGACTCTTGATTTTGGCTCAAGTCATGATCTCATAGTTTGTGGGTTCGGCCCTCACGTCAGGGTCTGTGCTGGAAGTGCAGAGCCTGCTTGGGGTTCTCTCTCTTCCCTTCCCCTGGTCACACTCTCTCTCCAAAAGTATAAACATTAAATAAATAAATAAATCAGTGTTATACAATTTCAATACAGTAGCCACTAGACACAGAGTAAGTATTGACATGTGGCCAGTCTAAATTAAGTTGTTCTTTGACAAGGACGTCCACTCTCACCACTGTTATTCAACATAGTGTTGGAAGTCCTAGCCTCAGCAATCAGACAACACAAAGAAATGAAAGGCCTCCAAATTGGCAAGGAGGAAGTCAAACTTTCATTCTTCACAGATGACATGATACTCTATGTGGAAAACCTAAAAGACTCCACCAAAAAACTGCTAAAACTGATCCATGAATTCAGCAAAGTCACAGGCTATAAAATCAATTTACAGAAATTGACTGTATTTCCATATACCAATAATGAAGCAGCAGAAAGAGAAATCAAGGAATCGATCCCATTTACAATTGCACCAAAAACCATAAAACACCTAGCAATAAACCTAACCAAGGAAGGGACTTGGTTCATCTATACACTGAAAACTATAGAAAGCTTAAGAAAGAAATTGAAGAAGACACCAAAAAATGGAAAACATTCCATGTTCATGGATTGGAATAATAAATACTGTTAATGTCAATACTACCCAAAGCATCTACATATTCAATGCAATCCCTATCAAAATAACATCAGCATTCTTCACAAAGCTAGAAAAACAGTCCTAAAATTTGTATGGAACCAGAAAAGACCCTGAATAGCCAAAGCAATCCTGAAAAAGAAAACAATCTGGAGGCATCACAATTCTGGACTTCAAGCTGTATTACAAAGCTGTATTACAAAGCTGTAATCATCAAGACAGTATGGTACTCAAACAAAAACAGACACATAGATCAATGGAACAGAATAGACAACCCAGAAATGGATCCAACTAATCTTTGACAAAGCAGGAAAGAATATCCAATGGAATAAAGACAGTCTCTTCAGCAAATGGTGCTGGGAAAACTGGACAGCGACATGCAGAAGAATGAACCTGGACCACTTTCTTACACATTATACAAAATAAACTCAAAATGGATGAAAGACCTAGATGCAAGACAGGAAGCCATCAAAATCCTAGAGGAGAAAACAGGCAGTAACCTCTTTGACCTCTGCCGCAGCAACTTCTTACTTGACATGTCTTTGAAGGCAAGGGAAATGAAAGCAAAACTGAACTATTGGGACTTCATCAAGATAAAAACCTTCTGCACAGCGAAGGAAACAATCAGCAAAACTAAAAGGCAACCGACAGAATGGGAGAAGATATTTGCAAATGACATATCAGATAAAGGGTTAGTATCCAAAATCTATAAAGAAATGATCAAACTCAACACCCAAAAAACAAATAACCCAGTGAAGAAATGGGCAAAAAACATGAATAGACACTTTCCCAAAGAAGACATCCAGATGGCCAAAATGCTTAACATAACTCATCATCACAGAAATACAAATGAAAACCACAATAAGATACCATCTCACGCCTGTCAGAATGGATAAAATTAACAACTCAGGCAACAACAGATATTGGTGATGATGCAGAGAAAGAGGAACCCTTTTGCACTGCTGATGGGAATGCAAACTAGCACAGCCACTCTAGAAAACAGTATGGAGATTCCTCAAAAAAAAAAAAAAATAGAATTACTCTACAACCCAGCAATTGCACTACTAGGTATTTATCCAAAGGATACAGGAGTGCTAATTCGAAGGGGCATATACACCCCAATGTTTATAGCAGCACTATCAACAATAGCCAAAGTATGGAAGGAACCCAAATGTCCATCGACTGATGAATGGATAAAGAAGATATGGTTATATATATACAATGAAATATTACTTGGAAATCAAAAAGAATGAAATCTTGCCATTTGCAACAACATGGATGGAACTAGAGTATACTATGCTAAGCGAAATAAGTCAGAGAAAGACAAATAAGATTTCACTCATATGTAAAATTTAACAAAACAGATGAACAGAAGGGAAGCAAAAATGAGAGGAAGACAAACTATAAGAGACTCTTAAATACAGAGAACAAACTGAGGGTTCCTGGTGGGGTGTTGGGTGGGTGGATGGGCTAAATGGGTGATGGGCATTAAGGAGGGCACTTGTTGGGATGAGCATTAGGTATTATATGTAAGTGATGAATCACTAAATTCTATTCCTGAAATTATTACACTATATGTTAACTTTGATTTAAATTAAAAAAAATAGTAAGTTGAGTTGTTCTTTTTGTATAAAATATATACCAGATTTCAAAGAGTACAAAAATGTATAAAATACCTATTTAATAATTTGTATATTAATTACATGTTGAAAATATATTAGATATACCAGGTCCAAAAGAATATACTGTTAACATTAATTTCACCTGTTTAACATTTTTTAAATGGGGGCAACTAGAAAAGTTTGTACTATATTTCTGTTGAACAGCATGGCTCTAAAATAATCAATCCATTCTTTATTTCATCTTTGTTTTTGAAGAATATTTTTCAGTAGACATAGAATTTGAGGTAGACTTTTCTTCAGTATTTTATCTTTGCTCTCTAGTTTCTTTTAATTTATTTTTTAATGCTTCTTTATTTTTGACAGAGAGACAGAGTGTGAGCAGGGAAGGGGCAGAAAGAGAGGGAGACACAGAATTCAAAGCAGACTCCAGGCTCCGAGCTGTCCTTACAAAGCCTGATGAGGGGCTCGAACCCACAAACTGCAGGATCATGAGCTGAGTCAAAGCTGGACACTTAACCAGCTGAGCCACCCAGGAGCTCTTGGTCTCTAGTATTTCTGATGAGGAGTTGACTTTGATTCTTATTTGCTATTATATCTTATTTCTCTAACTCCTTTTGAGATTTTTCTCTTTCCCTTTGGTTGTCAGCAATTATCTATGGTATGTGTAGATAGTTTTCTTAGAACTTATCCCATTTAAACTTTGTGTACTATCTTGAGTCTGTATGTCATTTTTTTTGTTATATTTGGAAAAATTCAGTCACTATTTCCTCAAATATGTTTTTCTGCCGCCTTTCTCTCTCCTCTCCTACTGATTTGTTTTCAAGTTTACCGATTCTTCTATCATCTTCATTTCCTGTTAAGCTCATCCTGTGAATTTTTCATCTCAGTTATTCAACTTTTCTATTTTAAAATGGATTCATAGATTCATCAGATTCTTTTATAGTTTCCATTTCTCTGCTAAGATGTCCTATATATTCACTTGTTACAACAATATTTCCCTTTAGTTCTTCGAGTATATTTATTAAACCTCCTTTACAGACTTTGTCTGCCAAATCCAACATCTGGGCCATTTGGGAATTAGTTTCTGTTGACCGTTTTTTTGTTGTTGTTGTTGTTGTTTTGTTTTTGGCTATAGGTAATACTTATCTATTTCTTTGCATGTCTACTAATTGTTGATGATAAACAGAAGACATTCTGAATTTGAAGACAATCAACTTTGCAGAGCTGATTTTTGCCAGAAGTCAAACTGCTTGCTCACATTCATTTTGTACGCGCTCGGTCTTCCATGTTGTTGGATGGATTGGTGAAAAGCCAAAGATGTCTCCTAAGCTCCTCTGAGGATCTCAACTTTCAAAACTCAATCCCCATGGCAGATTTTGAAAGCCCCAGACTTTGTTACGGTGGGTTTAGAGTAGGTCTGACTCTAGACCTACTAGAGTTTAGTAGACTAAACTAGACTGGCAACTAGAGTTGCCAGTTTAGCTGGCAAACTACAGCCATGACCCGAGTCTTTTCTTGTAAATAAAATTATATTGAGACAAAACCATGCCCATTCATTTACATACTGTCTATGGCTGCTTTTGCTCTATTAATAACAAAATTGAGTAGTTATAACAGATGCTGTATAGCTTACAGGATCTAAAATAATTACTATCGGGGTGCCTGGGTGGCTCATTTAGTTAAGTGTCCGACTTCAGCTCAGATCATGATCTCATGGTTCGTGGGTTTGAGCCCACATCAGGCTCTGTGCTGACAGCTAGCTCAGAGCCTGGAGCCTGTCTTCAGATTCTGTGTCTCCCTCTCTCTCTGACCCTCCCCTACTCACACTGTCTCTCTCTCTCTCTCTCAAAAATAAATAAAAACATTTAAAATTTAAAAAAAAATAAAAAATAATAATTATTATCTAACTCTATTAAAAAAAATTACCAACCTTGCTTGAAAGCATGTTCCTTACCCCAAGAATAGACTTTATCTTTTCTGGATGTTTAGAATGTTAATAATGTGTTAAGGAGGTGCTGGAAGCCATTTCTGAACTCACTAAGTTGAGAAATAAAAAACAAAAAAACTCTTTGTGAGGTAAGGTGGGTTTGCAAGGCCTCCCACCGCCGTCAAATGGCAACCGATGTCTACCCCCCACTCTATTTTGGCTTGAGCACCGACCCCCAAGGCGCCTTGTTGACGGGTATCAGGAGTGACTTGTCCCCTTTATCCTAAAAATATGCTAATTGTACCTTGTGAAGGAACTTATTATAGAAATTTCTTCTTTTGTGTTTATGGGAGCAAATATTACATTTCCTGAGAAACCTGTTTTACTTCCCCTCAAGAAAACACGCTATTGACCCCTGCTCACAAAGAACTAACTTTTGCTTTTGCTATGCTAAAAACACTGCCTTGTATTTGAATGCTGAAGATACCTTCCTTCCCCATATGATAAGCATCTAAATCATCTATAATCAATCACTATTGATAAAGATTATGCATAAGTCTTCTACCAACCTATGTTCTGGGAAATTTTTACATACCAAAGAATTTGTCATCAGAAATCATTGTCTAGGGCAATTGCCACTTCTGTTTTGTACCCCATACATTTTTTTCAATAAATAAAGCTGACTCTCCGGTCAGTGCAGAAATGCCTGCCTGGTGATCAGAAAGAAACTCGAGGCTCTCTCACTCTCTCTCGTGCTGACACTGTCCATCCTTCAGGGAACCCTGGACCTGCTGGAGCCAGACTCTGGCAAGAAGGTCTCTCCAACGTGGCTAGAGTGGACTGCCAATGTCTCCCAATACTGCTTGACCTCTAGTATTTCTGCCCTATTCTCAACCCTGGAGCCATCATGTCTGAGAAATCTCATATGGTTTCAGTCTGTATGTTTGCACTTGCACTCCAGCCAGGCCCAGGATTCCCTGGGTACACCCAGACACACTTCTGCTCCCCAGTTCCCCAGGCAATTCTCTCTTCTCTAATGCCCTGCCCAGCAGATTCCAGCTTCTTCACTGTTCCAGACTCTGATCTCTGTGTCCTAAGCTCAGCAGGACTGATGTGCTCCAGGCAGACTCCAGCATATGATGCTGCAGTCAGAAAACTTTCCCCTGGGAGAGAGCCAAGGTGATCATCAGGCTCGCCTCACGAGCTTGCTTTCTCTCATGATTGAAATACTTACTGTGTTTTCTGTTGACCAATACCTAAAAACAGCAGCCCCCTACAGTCGTCCAGTAGTTTCACGGTTGTTCACTGCACAAGGACCAGTGAACAACCAGTATGTTACCAGTGATAGTCAAAATTGAAAGTCCTCCCTTCTGACTTGTAATCATTTTCAACCAGAAAAAAGAAGTCCAGTTCAGATCATCTAAATTAGGGTGATTTTATAGTGATGTCCTGGAAATGTTAATTAGAAGTTTTAGAAAACCTTCATAAATCATATGAAAAGGAAAGGAAGCTTTCATGTAGCTCTATGGATTAATTCCATCCCTTCAGAGCTGAGAAAATGTTTTTGTTTTGTTAGAGTGGCCATGGTTTATACTACTGTAACATAATTCTTGTTTGGTTAGTGATCCAAAAAGGTAATTTAAGTCTGAAAATTTAGCCATCTCCCTCTTGTATCTTCTCTGCCACATATATTCAACAAGACAGCTACTTTGGAAATCTCTGCACCCGCTTGTTGGGTTTTGAGGCTATTGGCAAATGCTATCCAGCCATCTGTCTGGGGTTTATGCAGAAACATCTAAAACTAGATCCTAGTGCCAATTCCAAACCCCAAAGCAAGGCCTCGGCCTTTTTCTGATCAAAGACAAGCATATAAAGGTCAAAAAGAAAACTGGGAAGAAGGAAAGGATGAAAAAAACTAAGACTGCATAGATTGTATGTATTTCTGTAACACTTTCTTCCAAAGCAAGACATTCAACCAACTTACTGAACGTTTACTATGAACTCAGCTTTTTCAATATAGAATACAAAATAATACCAAGTATGGTTTTGTACTCTGAGACCTCTGTCACAGTGGGCTAAAGAAATCATAGCGATTTAATCACAAAGTTAAAGTAACCATGCCACTTGTTTCATAACTTCTCAGAACAGAAGCCCGGAAGGCACAATTACCCTATGGCAAAGACCTATATCAGGTTAAGGAATTGGAACACTGCTTTTCTTCCTTCTTCTAAAGTTTTTTCCTTTAGGAGAGAACAGAGTTCATTTTAACAGAACCTGAACACTGGAAAACACACACACACACACACACACACACACACTTACACTTTAATTAACAGGTGCTTTGATGTTCCCAAAAGGAAAAGGTAAGTGGCTTTGGTTATATGCTCTTACCATCTTTTCACCATTTTTTTCTTTCAGTCTTTCATTTAAATATATTATTCTTTAAAATTTAAAAAAAATGAGGCACCTGGGTGGCTCAGTTGGTTATTTGTCCAACTCTTGGTTTCAGCTCAGGTCATGATCTCATAGTTCATGAGTTCAAGCCCCACATCAGGCTCCACATTGTCAGCGAGGAGCCTGCTTGGGATTCATTCTCTCTCCCCTCTCCCCGCCACCCTCCTGCTCTCTCTCTGCCCCTCCCCCACTTGCTCTCTCAAAATAAATAAATTTTTAAAAATATAAATAAAATTTTTTAAAGAAAGACCGATCACTCCTTTTCCACTGGAAATTGGTGAATAAAATGAATACCGCAGCCTCAAGTCAAACATACATAAGAACTCCAAAAGGAATATATGTCATATTTCAACTAATGTCAGTAGGTATCCATGGTTCTCCACTATTTCTCTTTCAATCACATACATCATACTTCCCTATCCCTAGATGTCTGTTTTTGTTCCCTCAGAAGTCACATCATTTGTGTGTATACACATACACATATATACAAATACCTATACATATATATTTACATGCATGCATATACATATATCCCAATGTTATAATTACAAATAGTCTATTGTGTGATTTTTCTTCAAAATAAACAATCCTGATAGCTGTGTTATTAAAGAACTCTATGGCTCCACATTCAGAGTCAAGGATTTAAGTCACACTTGGCCTGAAAAACAGGTTGTCTCTGATCTTTGGTGCATTCCTGAGGCAGCGACCCTGAAGGACATCCCTAGGTGCTTGAACAGTGTGTTACATCCAGAACGTAACGAATAACCCTGACAGGTCACCCTTTAAAGTTTGCAGAACGCTTTTTAGTATCTCAAACTCTTAGAAGGATCTGGCTTCCTCCATCTTGGTAAACTCATCTTGGCTTACTTTAGTTTCATATTTGGAATAGGAATACCACTATTTTGCCTGTATGAAAGTAGGACATTGGTGTGGATAATTTCTTTCCATCTACATTTTAGAGCCATAAATCTATCATGTTAGATATTCCATCATAAGACTGTCTGTTGCCTAGGCGTCCATAGGAGTCTTGTGGGTCCCAGTGGTGGCCATATTTCCTAGGCATAACCCTAAGACTTTCCAAGAAGCTAAGCAAAACATTATTATATTTCATTGAAACTAAGATCCCATGGATTGTAAAATGCATTTAATTTTAGAGATTGTAAAATATTTTATATATATTATATGTGTTTATATATAGAGACATTCATATACATACAGTTCTTTGATTCCATGATATATACTTTTATTTTTATACCAAATACCAAATATTATAATTAGTATGTATTTCCAGGATGCAAAGAACTTCATTAATTATTTCAATTCATTTTTACAATAACCCTCAGGTAAGTAAAGCAAATATTTCTCTCATTTGATAGATATGTGAACTGGCTCAGGAAGGCTGCTTGACTAGCCTAAGGTCACACAGAGAACCATGAAAGAGTTGGGACAGGATCACAAATCTGCTGACTCTAACTTCTATACTCTTTCCCCTCCACCACATTCTGCCTTTCAGAAAATAGGTATAACAGATGTGTTAGCTGAATCCCCAACATCCATTTCTTCTCCTCATCCAGCACCAGAGGATGGATCGTTACTGGTTAAGCCAATCACAAAAATTTCTATTCCTGCTTTCCTAGCCTCCCTTGCACCTAGGGGTGGCCACGTGACCAAGTTCTGTCCAGTGAGACATAGGTAGAGGTATGGTGAGATCTAAAGCTCTGAGAAGTGGTTTCTGTCTTTGCTTTGTCTTGCTTTACATTGCATGTCTCAATGAAGGACACAGATAATGCTCATGCAGACCTGATGCTTCTCCCTTTCTCTTTTTTCCTGTCTTGAATATGTGATATTCAAGTATGCTGTGATAACCACACTGCGACCACAAATGAAAGGGCAAGAGAATCACAGTCATTGGCCCTGATGTCACTGAGCCACTGACCCAGTATCAATAATCATTTAACTCTGTATGTATTGTTAGATGAAAAAAGTGGTTTTGTTTAAACTATTATGATCAGGTTTTCTGATACGGGCAGATGAATGCACTTCTAGATTAACTGTGGCAAGCAGAATTCTAAGATGACCCCCGTGATTTCCATGTCCTGGTGCAACTCCCATAATTATGTCATACTGCATGGTAAAAGCGATTTTCAGATGCTAACCAGTTGCCATTAATATACGGTGACTAAAATCAGAGAGTTTTCTCTGGCTGGTAGCAAAAGAGGTAGTTCAGAGAAGTTCAAAACACCAGAAGAAGGTTCTCCATTGCTCAGATGGAGACAATCACAGGGAGACCACAATCTTAAAACCACAAGAAACTGAATCCTGCTAACAACAGGCATAAACTTGGAGTAGTCTGAGTTCCAAGTGAGCTCACAGTGGGCCAACCCTTAATTTCAACCCTGTTGAAATTACTCTGTATAGAGAACCCAACCATCCTGTGCCAGCATCATAGATTAAAAGTGGGAGGAAAATTTATGTTAGAGCTCAAAATCTTGAGGAGCAAAGACTTTTTAAAACAACTTCCCAGTGTGGATAAGGGACTGGATTTCAACTGATATCAAATACTTCCCCTAGTAGGGAACAATTAAAAACATAATACAAAATAGCAAAAGAACACAAAATTATACATGTAATATTTTGGAACATATTACATAGGATCTCTCTCTCCAAAAAGTTTAATGTCTTTTTCTGCCTTGCTTACTTAGACTACTGCAAAATTAGCCTGCCTTTCCAGAGACATGGGGCAAGGCTGGAAGGGTTATCGTTTATAAAACAAAAAGTTAAAAAACAATTTTGCGTATCTTTCCTTTGAACGTCAGGAGGCTAATGAACATTCAACCAGTTTACTGGCATAGTAATGATGTTATCATACCAATGACTCTTCCTAACAATAGGGATATCAACATTTTGGAATGTATTAAAAGTCGGCTAAGGGGAGAGTGAGCAAAAAGGAAGGAAAAGAGAAGTAGAACAGATTGTGGAATCTCCTCTCAAACTTCTTTTAAAAATAGGATATTTACTAATTCATCCATCAAATTGTTAGCAAACAAACAAATTGTTAGCTAGATGTTCAGGATACAGAAGTAAGCAAGATAAATATAGACCAAGATAAATATAGACCCTGCCTTCAAGGGGCTTACAACCAAGAGGGGAAAACAAGGATGAAACAAATCAACTGTAAACACGTAGAATATCTGCAAATCAATACAAGGTTAAGACCAGGAATAACAAGGGATCTTAGTTATTATCTTAGGGTGATCTAAGATCTCTCTGAAGAGTTGACATTTAATTACTACTTCAAGGATGAGAAGAAGCCAACAATGACCAGACAAGAAGTTCAAAGTGTTCAAGGTGGAGGGAACCAAAGGCAGAGTCTGAGATAGAAACAAACAAGAAAAAATTGAGAGTAGAATGAGCCAGGAGGACTGAAGCCTAAGGTTGTAAAGGTGTTTCCTTTTTAGGAATATGGGTCTTATGAGCCAAATGTAGGCATTTAGATTTTATTCTAAGCACAATGAGAGATCAATGAAAGATTTAAGGAAGAAAAATAAAACTTAATTTGCCTTTCCAGAAGCTGAATGGAGAACAGATTGGGAGGGGAAAGAGTGGAGTGAACAATTAAGAGGCTGTCACATAGCTGAGATGAGATGATGGTGGCCTGAAACAACTCAAGTGTCCTTCCATGGAGGAATGGATAAACAAAATGTGGTATCTACATAGGACAGAATTTTATTCAGCCTTCAAAAGGAAGGAAATTCTTGGGCCCCTGGGTGGCTCAGTCAATTGAGTGTCCAACTTCAGCTCAGGACATGATCTCACAGTTCATGAGTTCGAGCTCCACATCAGGCTCACTGCTGTCAGCACAGAGCCCACTTTAGATCCTGTCCCCCTACCTCTCTCTGCCCCTCCCTTGTTCACACATTCTCTCAAAAATAAATAAACATTTAAAAACAAAAGGGAAGGAAATTCTGCTACATACAACATGGATGAACCTTGAGGACATACGCTAAGGGAAATAAGCCTGTCAGGAAAAGGACAAATACCATATGACTCCACAGAATGTTCGTGAAGTAGTCACACTCGCAGAAACAGAAAGTAGAATGGTGGCAGCCAGTGACTGAAATGGGTGGGGAGTTAGTATTTAATGAGTACAGAATTTCAGGTCTCAAAAATGAAAAGAGTTATGGAAAAAGATGGTAGGGGTGGTTGCACAACAACATGAATGTACTTAATCCCACTGAACGATCACTTAATGGTTAAGATGGTAAATTTCATATGTATTGCAACACAATTTTTTAAATAAAATTTTTCGTAAAAAATGACCATGTAAGCTAAAACTATGCAAAGCAATTTTCATAATCAAAGGGAAAAATATGGCTGTTTTGTGATCTTTAAAACTTTTGTCAAAACATTAAGAACTCTCTTACTGCTTATAAGCGTATAGGGTAATAAAGATAATCACAAAACTAGTATCACTTTGTACACTGTCATTGAAAATTAAAGTGATTATTTTTTATCAATAAAAAAATTATAGTGACCAGAATCAGGATGAGGGCAATGAGATGGAGAGAATGATGCATATCTGAGATAGATGTTGGAGGTAGGGTCTATAAAACTTTCTGATGGATGCCATACATAGGAAGAGCAAGAGCAGAACAGTAACTCCTGGATTATGGTTGAGGACTGGGTGGATGGTACCTCAATTGACTGAGTTGAGGGAAAGAGTCAGAATTTAGGGGTAAAGTAAATATTTCTTTTTAAACATGATGCACTTGGGATGCTTATTAGACATCCAAGAGATATGTCAACTGTGAACTTGAACACGCAAGTCTGGAACTCAGTGCTGGAGATATAAATTGTCAAGTTATCACTACCAGAATGGATCAAATCGACTAGAGAGAGACTGTAGCCAAAGAGGACGGTGGCTCAAGTTCTCATCTGCAGGGCAGTGTGGAGATGCACCATGAGACTCAAGTCCCAGGGCCCTGTGACTCCAACTGGATGGAAAAGAGGAGGGGGCCGAAGTTAGGGGATGCTGCCATGCTCTGCTCTTCAATATATGGGCATGTGGGAGGCGGAGATCCTAAACCAACCAGGCCATTCTATACCCAGCCACATGGAAATAGGAAACAAGTTTGAAGTGGGGCTTTCTCCATGAGATGCTCTGAATCCCAGGCTTGGGGGAAAAAAAAAACTGAAAATGCTTCTAACAAACTCAGTAAATCCAGGAGCAAATATCTTCAGTGCTAATTCTGTCAGCCGGAGAGGGGCAGGTACCAGGCATATTATAACAAAGGCAGGAATTTCCTGAAACCACAGGCAATTTTACAATTCTGAATAATTATGAAATGAGACAAAGTGGGTGAGAGTAGTCAGTAGATTGCAGCATTATTCCAAAAGTAAGGTCTGCACATTGTTATTAAGCAAGCAGTAGAATGACGAAATGGTGAGCACCCTGAAAACAAAGTCAGGTGCTCTGGCAACTCTCCTGGAGCCACCAATCATTCTTCGGCACGGCTGGTTGGGGAGGCCCAGGCCCAGGGAAGGGCAGCAGCTGGACTGGCTCTCTCTTAATTAACAATGATGCCCACAGACCTACCTCCCCCCAGCCTCTCCAAGCACTCTTCATGTGCAAACTCACTTCTGTCATCCCATAGATGAGGCATATCATCTCCTTTGTTCCTCCAACCAACATTCTAAGGTAGGTATTATTAGTAATATCACCATTTTGGACATGACAAAAGTTGAGAACAGAGAGATTAAGCAACTTGCTCCAGGTAAGGGCACTGGTAAATGGTAGTGCTGGGATTCCAACCCAAATCATTCTAAGTTCTGAGATTATTCTCTAACAATGATTGACTCATTCATTCTGCTAACCAACAAACACTAAGAGCCTACGATGTGCCAACCCCTGACTGTGCTAGTTTTAGGGATAGAGAAACAGACCATAGAATCCAGAAAGGCTAATTAGCCAACAGCCTCATTCTCATGAAGGACTTTAATATTATTAAAAAGGGAAGTATACAGGGACACCTCAGTGGCTCAGTCGTTTGAGCACCCAACTTGGGCTCTGGTCATGATCTCACGGTTCCTGAGATCGAGCTCCACATCATTCTCACTGCTGTCAGCATGGAGCTCACTTTGGATCCTCTGTCCCCCTCCCTTTCTCTCCCTCCTCCACTTGTCTCCTTGTCTCTCTCTCTCTCTCTCTCTCTCTCTCTCAAAAATAAATGAACAGTTTAAAAAAATGGAAGCACACATTTAGTCACAGGAATATACTGAAAAGATTGAAAGTGGTATCTCCTACAACCTTCAATTCATGTCCCGTTACCAAACCACTCTGCCTAGAGAGTTCAACGAATATCATAACTCCTGTGGTTATCTTGTGTGTAGCAAAATTATATTTTCTGGGTTTCTGGGTTTCTGTGTGAGTTTCTGGGTTTTTCTGTGTAAGAATATGCATTAAAGGTTTTAATTTGGTTAAATGCAAATACAAAAGAAAGGTCATAATATTTTTCTAACCCTGTCTTGGAACTCTTTCAGCCCTTAATATATTGGGAACCTCAGAAAAAGGAAGGAACATAGGTCTCTCTCTACTACCTCTAAGAGGCCCTGAACTTGAATAACAGCATGGGTTACTATGGAGGATGACCAAAGGTCATAGGGGTAGAGGAGCTCGGGAAGGCTTCCTAGAAGAGGCCTACCTGGGTCTTAGGAAGCTGAATAGTACACAGATTCAGAGCACAAGCTTTGTGTGCAGTCATGCAGGCCACGCCCATCACTGTTAACTGTAATCATGGGAATGTCTCAAACTCTCCAAACATGAATTTTACCTCACAGTTTCAGAGGGTCCTGTAGGGACAGAAAAAGCTCCTGCATATAAGACTTTGAGCACACTGAATGATAGGTATCCCATTAATGTTAGCTCTTACCATTACTATTTCTACTAGGGATGAGTAGGAGTTAGCCTGGCAAGGAGACCAGGCAAGAACTTGCTGATTCCATTCCTGTGGTCATGACATTCAGGAAGTGAAAGTGGAAGGAAGGAGGAGACCTTAGAAATTTGGGGAAGAAAGGAAGTAGTGGTGTGAGCTTCAGCCTGACACAGGAAATGGCCCGGCCAGCTGGATGGGAGGTATTATTAGTTGGCCTGGAAATGCCTTGTGAGAGAAGGTCCGGGACGTAGGGACGTTACACAGAACAACTCTGGGACTCCATTTGCATGATTGTCTATGTGAGCAATGTCCGTGGACACAACCTGTGCAGCTGAAGATAGCAACTGGCCTGGACAGGTGCTCCAAGGGTCCCTGCACCTTGGCCACCGTGGCTACATAACTCCTCCCACTGCTGATGTGTCCAAATCACCTGGGCTGCTTCAGTAAACAGGGAGCAGTAGTGCAACCAGCACCGCCACCAACCCCTCTGGGCCACGTGGAAACCATATCTAAAAGGGTCCAGTTGTGACGAGAGAATCTGGGATTATTCCGATCTCTCAGTACAGTGGCAGCAACGTGGGACCTTCATTTTGGAAACTCCTGCCAATGCTCCCTGTATCAAGAATGACAAGAATTAGAGGGAAATCAAGCTCCAGGTCACAGATCTCAAGCATTAAATGAGGTTAGCTCAGTGCAGATTTATCTGTTAATAAACACAGAGCTTTATTCTCTTAGGCAGAGGACAGAGAGAAAAACTATTTTCCCATATTTCCCTCTTTAACAGAAACAGGACTTTCCTCCTGAGCTGCACTGCCAACCCCCCTTAACTCTGTCCTGGCCACTGAAGTCTTCAGCATCCCTTCCCCTACCCCCCTCCAGAAGCCCTCACCAGCACTCCATCGCCTGGCATGCTAACAGCCCGACAGCACCGTGCTGCACAACTCTGCGAGGCACCATTCACATACATATGATGTGATGGGGCACAGTGCCTCCTTATGGGAATGCCGTCCCCAGAGCCATGCAATCCAGCAGCCCGTACTCATCCACCACTCATCCACACTTCAGAAAAAGCAGGGAGATGATGAATGTTCGGGAGAAAACCCTGACTGGGAAAGAAGATGGAAGTAAATGTCTACAGCCATAGGAATCCTTGTGCTTATTCTTCATTCAACAGAACAAAGGAAACCACGGTGATAGGAAATACAATCCCATCTGGGTGATCAGGAGGATGACAGCTGAAGAGAGGGCAGAGAAGGGCCCGGTAAATATCCAAAGGAAAGGAGGAGGGTGGGATTAGTTGGCAGTGGAGGTGGGCAGAGAGTTTTAATTGGGGGTAAGCTGAGATTCACGAATTGTGAAACAAAAGGGTAAGTACAGAAAATGGAGATCTGGTGCCTAGAGAAAAACAAGGGGTAGAAAGTCCAATTTGAGACACACATACATACACCCCAAAAAAGATGATACATGAAGCCAAGGAAAGGAACAGGTTACCAACAGAGGAAAAAGAAGACAAGGAATATGGCTGAGTCCTGCAGTGGGTCTACATATGGGAAAATGGGGAGGTGAGAAGGAAAAAAGGGGGCGCCCAAAGTGACAGAGCCAGACGGTGAGAGAAAAACCAGAGGTCATTGGGGTCATGAGAGCAAGAGAACTCTCAAGAAGGTAGGTTTCTCTAGTGTCAAATGTTGTCCAGAGACATGACGGGGGCTTAGATGGTCACTGCCGACCCTTCAGAAGGTCAACTGAAATGACAGCTCCTTGAAGGATGGTCTCTGCCCTTTCTCACTGTATTCCCAAAGTTCGGGGTCGGCTACACAGAAGGAAGGCAGCAAGTGTTTGTGGAACAGAGTGAAAGCAGCTGGATGAGAAGGCCTATTGTAAAGAGTTAATAATATACCATGAGTACAGTTTAAAGTTTAATGACCCTTAATACAACTTTGTAAAGGAAGGCAAAAAGCTACCCGTGTACACACTGTTAATCCCTATTACAAACTCCTATGGAGGAAGTTTCTTTTTACCTGGCATGAATTGAAACTCACCTCAGATAAGGAGCAAGAGATTTCCTGGGATCTTCCCTGCCACAAATTCTTTGAATGACCACTGCAAAGTTGCAAAACCTTTCCACTGTTATATCCACACATGTATTAACTTGGGATTAATATAAACTTATTTGCAACCTTGAAAATACTTAAAAGACAGGAAACATATTTAACTAGTCTCAAACTGTGTGTGATTCTCATTCACTGCACAAAATAAAATACCTAGCAGGTAAACGCTGCTTCCACAGAAAGGTTTTAGCATGCCTTCCGCTTGTTTCTGCAAGTGTTAATTAAACTGGCCTGAGATTTACCAAAAAAGCCCCTCCTGAAAACCCAATAAAACCTTTAAGGGCTAAAAAAAAAAAAAAATCACCTTACATTTGTTTCCTATACAGAGATTAACTCTCTCTCATTCTCAAATTGTACTTTGAAGACAGAATAATAACTACAGCAAATAACTTCTGACAGCTTACTCTGTAAGGCAGTGTGCTACAGATCTTACAGGCATCATCTTATCTGATCTCTACAACCGCTCCATGAGTATGCTCTTGTTAATGCCTATTTCCAGATGAGGAAACTAAAGCTTGGATCAGCTAACTTTCTCAAAGCTATACAAGTTGGAAGTAGTGAAGCGAGGCTTTAAGCCCAGAATATATTACATGCTCTCACAGGATCAATTTTCACAGCTGTATCACTGACATTCAAAGATATATGTCTGATTTTTTTTTTAAATTAGAAAGATGTTTAAAAATAGGAAACCATGGAAACAGATGGCTAGCCTACACAGGGACCAGATCCATGGGTTCCAAATGATTGATCTTTTACTACTAATAGACCCATCTGCCCAGTTTCCCCAAATGAGGGCAGCCAGTGCTACATGAAAAGGGAGAATAGGGGATGCATGATTGAAGGCTCAGATGCCCAGCTGTGCCCTGTCAGATCCATACGCTAGAGACCACCTGATTTGATCCTCCCTCTTCTACCTTCACTGGCCCCTATTTCTCTAGGGAAGGTGTAAGTGTGTTTTAGGGTGTGTTCCTTAGAAATCAGAACCTGAGACCAAGCTTCTAGGCCAGTGCTTTATAGCAATCCTGGGGAAGCTTGAGTTAGAAAAAGAAATGAGACGGCAAAATCAAATAAAAAAATGGGGCAGGACCAGTCATAGCTTCACAAGAAACAAAACTTCTCACTCAGTCATATGGGATGTCCCCAGAGAGGCTGGTAGAGACTACAACCTCCCAAAAGTTTCCATCAAAGGGAGCGATGTTCCGAGAGGGAAAGTATCTGCCATCACCTGCCCTTTTCTTATTCCCCACTGGGCCAACGTTCATTCCATGGTGACTCAAATTCCCCCACACTTTTGGGGTGTACTGTCTTGCTCCTTCAGCAGCAAATGGGGAAGCTAGATCCTCTACCTACAGGGTAGTGTTTCATCTGAGTCCAGAAGTGGTGGGAGTAAGCCCCACATGGCATTTGATGGTAGAATGGTACAGTCCAGCAGAGCTACTCACCCAGACAACCCAGAAGGAAGTGGGGCTAAGAGGATTTCAGGGGTATGTAAGAGGCAGCCAACAGAGGAAGGTTAAACCTAGAAATGAACCAGTACTGGTATGCAATCCCACATTCACAGAAAATGGAAGAGATGATCTAATAAATCTTCTTGGATTGTGAGTTATTTGTGCTCATTGATCTTCTGCAGGTTCTGAGAACTCTGACTGTCACAGGACACCATCCATTCTTCAGTCATTCAATAAGCATTTCTTCAGCATCTCCTATTGCTAGGCATGTCCTAGTGAAATTCTAGAGATAGAGACAGGACTAAGAGATAGAGAGAGGAGACAGGCAAATAAACAGATCATCACAACACAGTGAACCCAACAGTGCCATGAGCACACAGAAGAGTGGCACCTAGCCCAATCTTGGGGTCAGTGAAGAATAACTGAGGGAAGGTGATAGCTGGTCAGGGGCTTGAAAGATGAACAGAAATTAGTTGGGGGCAGGGAAAAAGGAGATTCCAAGCTGGCAGTATGGCATCTATAAGAATAAAAGAGGACAATGCAACTTAATTAGAGGGTGCCATTATACTTAGCCATGTTTAAACAGTTGTGTTAACATGCAAAACCAGTTTGGTACCAAAAAGTATGTGCAACAGACATCCCTGTCTCTCACATCGTCACCAGACCTCCCCGCTACTTAACCCATTCTTGAACATCACTCATCACTGGCCCCAATCCCTAGAGTATGTATGAATCAGCAATGGGGTAGGATCTGGAGATATGAGTAAGGCATGGTGTGAGGGGAAGATAAAGCTAAGACATGAGGTCAAGTTCAAGGACGGCCTGTGATCAGGGGTGCTTTTAGGAATGGGGCAGGAGGCAAGGATGGCAGTGATGCAGAGCTAGACTGTTTTGTACATGACTTAGAACCTTGAAGTGTAATAGTTTTTTGTAATAAGTTCCCCCACTTAAAAACAGCTATAATAAAATGTGATACATTCATATAAAGTGTAGGAGATGAATGAAAGCATGTTGTGCTTTCTGAACTACAAGCAGCTCAGTTTGAGGAAATAAGCTAGGAGAAAGTAAGACAAGAGGCTGGAAAGATGAGACGTCAGAAGGGCCTTGTAAGCCATGGCAAGAAGGTTGGGTTTTGGAGGGCAATGGAGAACCATTAAACAATTTTAAAAGAGGAAATGATATGATTCGATCACATTTTATAAAGATCATTCTGGAAGCAATGAGGAAGATAGACAGAAGGGTGGGAAGACCAGCTAGTTATTATAGTGATCAGGCATTGAAAGATGAGGGATAAACAGGAGGGATGTTTTTTATGAGCCATTTAAAATGAAAGATCATCAAAACATGGGGATAAACTCTATTTGAAGCTCACTGAGATTGAGGGAGAAGTGATATGATCGGTGGATGAAAAAGATCTTTAGAAGACTGGATAGGTTTCTGGCCGTTCACCGGCCTTTAGAAGAACTTCATAGGGAAGAATGATTGAGGGACAGTAGGGATATGATGAGTTCAGTTTTAAATCCAATGAGTTGGGTGTGCCTGTGGGACAACCACACTGAGATGGCTTAGGGCCTCTTAAACAGGTCAAGAAGTCAGAAGAAGAGAAGTATTGATCATACAGATTAAAAGGTCATTGGCAGCCATGGGTTTGGAGTAGGTCACCTAGAGAGAATGTGCAACGTGAGGAGAAACAAGCAGCAAGAGTGGGAAGGTCAACATTCACGTGTGGGGCACTGGATAAACAGCCACGTGGGAGTTCACTCACTGTGCATGCCTACTCTCTCACCATCATGAAGGCCTGCACCGAACCCAGCTTTCCATTGCAGGAAACAACAGCCTGATTTGCTTAGAGCCCAGAAGAAGACCAGGTAAAAGAGGTATTAGTGTTCACTTCAACAAGCTAACTCTTCAGGTAGTACAGAGTTAAGGGAGCTCTGTGTGGGCTCAAGGACAACAGAAAGAGGAGAATAGGAAGCATTAGAACTGCAGGGATTGTGCATTTCTGCCTTTCTAGCTTTCCAGCACTGGAAGAAATGAAACCTTCCTCACCTTTCTTGCAGCACGGGCTTCTGTGGGTGCGCCTGAGATGTACACATTTACACCAATACTTCAACTACATACACATGTCATCCATTAGGAAGTGTTCTCTAGTTAGGGTCAGGGCCAAGATGTGTAACTCAGACTTGAACATCTCCCCCTAGAACTGGTTCTTAGCCATTTTTTTTTTTAAGTACGGATCTCTGGATCTGTCTGAGGTATAATTTAAGCCAGAGACCCTCATCTCCAAGTAAATACACATATATGCAACATATTTATAATTTCAGGTGCTTCACAGACACCTTTGCCAAAGTCCCTCCTCGAATCCCCTAGGGGTCTCTGGACTCTCTGTTGAAAGCTCCACCCTAGAACAATTTATCTAGCTCATGTCACTTTCAGAATGTTCAAAACAAAACTAACTCATTCCAGAAGAGCACAGCAAAACGAAGCCAGGCACTGTGGCTTCCACTGACCCTGAACTGATAATTCCTTATTTCCGTTTTCAGTAATGCAGAGGATATCTCCTTCCCTTTTCTAAGAATCCCTGTCCTTCCCCCAACAAAATAGACTACAGGCATAGAAACCAAAACAACACAGCCCAACGCAAAAACTCAGGACCTCTGCAGTGGGCCCCCATGGGGAGCAGCTCCAAGGGCCCCAGGCTGATCGTGACACTATCCTCATGCAGCCATGCCCTTACAAACAAGAAACATCCCTAGTTCAGGTCTGCTGACTGAGGCAGGGGCAAGAGAGGGACAGTGGCCAGGAACACAGCCACACTGGGTGGGCCTGGCACAGGGTGAGAGTCAAATAAATACCTGTTGCCTCAGGCCTGGCTCTGCTCTCCTAGAGCAGGGTCTTGGGTTGTGATGGGTGACAGGTACGGCTGACACACAGTATAGTTCTGAAGATTGTAAATTTAGACAGCAGATAAGTTAGGAAGTGTCACGACTTCCAGGACAAAATAATCCTTGTTACAAAATGCAAGCAACTCGGCACCTTTAAATGGAGACAACTCACCCATCTCCACACTCCTAGTAAATTTTCCTCTTCTGCATTTATTTTCTTCTATTATTTATGTATATTTTATTATAAAAGGAACACACTCTCACTGAAGAAAATTTGGGAAATATAGAAAAGTATAACCACTGCTGTATTTTTGAAATGATGTGATTTATTTCATCATTTACATGCACCTTTTCAGCTTCCCAGGGACACTTGCATTGTTCAAGGGTGAGGCGTTCCTTTTTGGGGGGAGGGAGGGCTGTCACCAAAGACAAATGGGACAGGATCCTTTGGCCTTGTGACTCTCTGGGCTCTCACCTCGTGGCCAAGAATTATTTATTCTATTGTTTTCTCCAAGTTGATGGAAATTTCCCACCATTTATGCCTATTCTCTTCACTTCCTCAACCTGAAAGACCAGAAAGAAAAATTTAATTACTGGAAGCTCTTTCCTATTATTTTTTCTGCTTTAGTATTTTGAATGTTTTCTTTCAGCCCTCACACCACCCACTGCCATCTGGAGAAGTTTTATCAAAAATTCTAGCAGGGATTTAGAAGCCAACCACACCATTACATGTATTTGGTCCAGCCACCACTAATAGTTGTATTTCTTTAAGTGGATATCTCACTGACAGTAACTCTTGCAAAACAGAAAAACCACAAGTTCAAAGCATATAAACCATAAATGCAAACACAGCAGACGTGCTAATTAAAGAATCCAGAGAAAAAACTTCAGAATTTGATTCTCCCTGCCTCTGGATTCTTATGTAGCTTTGAGAGGGAGACTTTTTAAAAAATAGATTCAGAATCATATTATTTGCTGAGTGAAATCAAGTGTCAAATGCTTTTTCCAACCAAGTGTAAAACTGGAATTTAAAACAGTGAGGGAGAGGGGCACCTGGGTGGCTCAGTCAGGTAAGCATCTGACTTCAGCTCAGGTCATGATCTTGGGGTTCGTGGGTTCGAGCCCTGCAGTGGGCTCTGTGCTGATGGCTCAGAGCCTGGAGTCTGTTTCGGATTCTGTATCTCCCTTTCTCTCTGCCTGTCCCCCGCTTGCTCTCTCTCTCTCTCTCTCAAAAATAAACAAATATTAAAAATTTTTAAAAAAATAAGGGAGGATCAGTTAGCTTCCTAGAGAAAAGCGAGAACCTTCTCACCTGCCTCACAGTGGTAAAGAGCACATATGAGGTTAGTGTAAATGATACTGAAATACTGTCATTGGTAGGATATGCATTTTTTTCTGTGTTTCAATTTTCTCTGAATGCTTGTGTATCTGTGATTCATGTACCAACTGCCACATACACAGGCCAGACTTGATTTCTGGATGCAGTGTTTCAATTATGCTTTCAGAGAAAGCATAAATGACTGACCTATGTGTATGGAAGTTATTGCAGTATCTTCTTGACCTCTTTTACTTTTAATAAGAACAAAAAGATAGTAGCAATATGGGTTAAATTAAAATGTGGTTTTCAATTCAGGGGAAATTCAAAGAGCATTAAAAATGTGTGAGCTGTTACCGCTCCTCACTTCCAACACACTGGCACAAACAGTGAGAATTTTACAGCGATAAAGCGAGAACAGCTTCACAGCACTGATACAGCTGCACACACTGGGCCCCTCAAACCCCTGAGATGGGCATTTTTACTACCAGTTCCCATCTCCAGATAAGGAAACTGAGACTCAGATGGTAAGTAGTTTGCCCAAGGGCACAAAGGTAGGAAGAGATCAAGTGGTACCTGACCCTAGTTTATTGACACAGAAGTCCACGCATCATAGAACTCAAATGATAAAGTATCCAAAAAAATGCCACATCAAATGGGTCCACACTTTATTTCACTCTAGCAAGCGAAGAAAACAAACTGGAAAAGTAGAGCCATCTTGACTTTTCCACTAGAGCTGGAATGCCCCCAGATTCAGCCCCAGAGCCCCTTCTCTTCTTGGTCTAGTTTAACCCTTTCATGGCCTTAACTCTCATCTACAGCCAAGGACCCCTACATAGATGTTTCTAGCCCTGACCTCTCATCTGATGTCCACTGAGTGCCTTCACCGCTGTGTTTAATAGGCCTCTCAAAGGTCACACATCCATAACCGAACAGCGACGTTCCCTCCAAAGTCGCTCTACCAGAAGACTTCCGCATCCAACGTGATGACAGCTTATCTTTGCAGTGGCACTGGTCAAAAACATCAAGTCATCCTGGACTTTCCTCTTCTTCTGACATGGCTTCTCTCATGTTCGTTTTACAAGAAGACAGCGTACAAATAGATTTCTCCTATGCTTCAAACAGCAAGCTCCCCTAGTACACATAATAAGACTTCATTTGCACATAACCCATCAGGAGCACCTTTCCCAAAGCAGTTAGGTGGGCTTCATCAGTCATAGCACTGCCTACCTATGGGCAGTGATGTTCACCTACCACTTTTTTTTTTTAACATACTATTATGTAACACTTTCTATCTCCCAGATGTGGATCTCAAAGTGCTTTACAACTAATTAGAGAAGTCATGTAATCCTCATAGGAACTCTCTGAAGTAGACACCACTATTCTCCTCTTTCTGTAGATAAGGAAACTAAGATACAGGGAGATTAACCAGCTTGCCCAACACCACACAATTCAAACCTGGACAGTCTGGCTCTGGAGTCCATGCGCGTAACCACTCCACCATGCTCCATCTATGAAACATACTTTTTCCCCTGTACGTACAGAAATGAACCTATACTCTTATCTTGCTTTCTTATGGCTGGGCCCCACCTCTGCCAAGTTCCTGGCCAGGACTGACTGCATCTTCTCTGTCCTCTTCAAAGGACAGTGGCAACCAAATGACAAGGGACCAAAGTCCCTTGTCCCACGAGCACCGGGCTGTGACCAGCCAAATCATCTAGCTGAATCTATGACATGACAGCACATGACCCTGCCTCCTTGGAAGTACCTCCCCAAAGTCTGCTCGGGGACCAGGAACTGAACACCAACCAACAGCAAAGCACAAGAGCTCCAGGGCCTCCGAGTGTGATGGATGGTGTGGCTGGAGGAGCTGTTTCAGAGGACATTGCCCACCCGGGCCAAGGAGGCTGCAGGTGAGTGACTGGGATGTGCTGAATGTACTCAAATAGATCCACCCAATAGACCCCCCCCTTTTAGATGTGACTTTAATACCAACCATATTAAGGAGAAAGAAATAGGTAAAATAAGAGAAGCAAGTGTGCTTCAACAGCCCTGCTGACAGTGAAGCCAAAGAGCAAAAACAAGGACAGTTCTTCTGGCAGGATCCCTGTGGGTGTGCCTTGGAGTGCACAGACCCCCCCTACCCCCATCCCCCCACTGCCGTTAACTCGTTAACTCTCTGGAGCACTTTTCCTTTTGTTTCCAGAAACAATAGTGTCTAAGGGCATAGCTCCTAGAACTAAGAGATTAAGAGGTGGGGTCAAAGCCCTATCTCCACCACAACCTCTGACAGATTACTTAACCCTGTTGATACTACTAATCCCCCACCTCACAGAAGTGAAAATTGAGACAATGTGGAGTAAAATGCTAGCAGAAGACCTGGAACACAGTAAAACTCCACGAATGATGGCTACTTATGGTAATTTTGATAATCTCAATAATAAAAGTTGTTCACACCCTCCAACTGCTTAGAGGCTCCAGTGGAGGGAAATGTAGGGACAAGGAGTGATATAGAAAAAAATACTTTATGTTTGGCAAGAGTGGGAAAATACAATAGGAAAACTGTATTTGTGATAGCTATGGTTCCCACACTTAAAGAACATTTAACTGAGTAAGCTCACTGCCTATGGATCACCCTAACCATAGCCACTTAACTATGGTGTTATAATCTTTCTCCTTTAAAAACTTAAGTCGAAAAAGACAAATATATTCCGTTTCTAAAGCAAACAGAGGAATAAAATCTGTTTTCATTTAAAGCATCTCACTTTTGTTTTTTTTAAAGCAATTAGCTAACTTCAAAGGGCAACCAATGGAGTGATTCTATCAAACTGGCAAGGGTCTGGTGTCTCACTTCAAAGTTTAGGCAGATTGAAAGCCACTGATAGACCTGCTATACTGGCTGGCATCTGGCATGAAAAGTGCTGAGAATAAAAATTCATTCAGATGGTGTGTGTGCACAGACCCATAGCCCTAAAATGGTACCTCTTTCAATGAGAGCCAGGGTTAAGCCTGAACGAGAAGGGTGTAATCATCTCACCCCCAAATTAAAATTAACGAGGGTCGTTGGGATTATAGCTGAGGGCCTCTGTGGGATAAAAGGGTGATGAAGAAAGTCCTAATTGGATGGAAGGGGCCCCAAGTGCTTAGTGAATATCTGTAAAGCAACTTAAGTTGGACACCAAGGGAAGAGGGACCAGTGGGCACAGCAGTGCCAGGGGATGCCTGCATGACTTTAAACAAGCCACCTGACCTTCCCAGGTCAGCTTGCAAGCAGAGTGAGACCAACCTACCTGCCCGTTTGACAGTTTATGATAGGATTAAATTTTATTTATAAAGAGGTTTGACATTCTTAGCTCCGAAGTACTTTCCTATTAATAAAGTGAACATGTGGGAGGACAAATTAGAGTCCAGAGTACTCATTTGCTAACAAATCACCAGATGGCTTCATTTTTCAGGAGGTGACCCAAACCGTCAGAATATTGGAATTAGACAGTCAGATGGAAGTCAAGAAAGGAAGATTTTAAGAAGTTGTCTCCCTCAGACTTCCCTGAGGAAGTCTTCTACTTGACTCCTTTGCTCTAGACACAGAAGTCTAGCCACAGATCTGGAACAAGCTTGTGTGGACCTCAGCTCTGGTGAGGTCCATCCCCTAAAACCTGATGTGCCCACCTAAACCCCATTTCTATTTCCAATTCAACACAACTGCTCCTCCATGAACCGTCTCAGCCCAGCAAAACCTCAGAAAGATTCCCCGTCTCTGAATTCACAGCTTGTGGTGCCCCCTTTAATTACACTGTTGGCCCCACTATTATTTGACTACTACTAATTCTGTATAAACATTATGCCCTCTCACTCCCAGATTAGAGGCTGTCTCTAAAGAATAAGCATTACATTTCTCTGAATTCCTCAGAGCCTTGCACCCAGAAGATGCCCATGCCATTCCAGTGAAGCCCCCTTCCAAAGACTTTACTAGGCCATTAGCAAGCAGCAGATAGCTTCACACTCATTATGATGACACTGCACAAAGAACATTAAGCATCTCTTAGCTGTTACCTATTAGTGAGGCTACCTCAGAGCACAAGTCTGGGGTAGTTTGAGGCCAGCTGGGATGATGGAGGTGTACATAATGAACAGAAAATTCAAGGGACTTTGAGTTTTCAATCCTGTCCTTCTATCATCTGTCTATAGAATTTTGGCCAACTGTTTCTCAGTAATCACATTTCAGAAAAACGATGACAGCGCAAGAAACCTACCTCTTGAAACTGCTAGAGATGTGAAAAAAATATATATGTGATACAGTTAACATTTATTCAATATAAACACATAGACAAGATACTATTTATGTAGTGGGTTAATGTGTATTTTTCTTAAATATCAAATTGCCGGCTAAATGCTATCCAATGGGGAAGAGTAACACTTTTTAATGAATATATTCAGCATTTTAGATCCCTCCTGGCTAAAGTCCCTTCCCTCACTGGCTCTCACTCAGGCCTAGGGTTTTGTCTCCTACATCTTTTGCAACTTTATTTTTTTAATGTTTTATTTATTTTTGAGAGAGAGAGAGCAGGGGAGGGGCAGAAGAGAGAAGGGGGACAAAGGATCAGAAGAGGACTCTGTGCTGACAGCAGCGAGCCTGATGCAGGGCTTGAACTCAGGAACCGTGAGACCATGACCTGAGCCGAAGTCAGCCACTGAACTGACAGCTATCCAGGCGCCCCACAACTTTTGATCAAGTTTCCTGGAGACCTGAGACTGAGGGAGCAACAGGGTTTCTCTACAGAGCTGACCAAGGGAAGGCCAAGTCTGCAGGAGGAAGTGAAACAGCTGGCTTGCCAAATTACCTGGAGAGGGAAACAGACCAATGGAGATGGCCTCAGGCCTCCTGGCCAGAGGTCATCGTTCCAAACCTTCTCATCCACCTCTGGAGGTATGCAGAATCCTAGGGAATTCTCCTGTTTCAGAAAGCACACCTTTTAGGTGTGATCTGTCAAATCTCAATTAGGAAAAAGGGTCTTTTCAAATATTACTCACTTCATTTTATAGCTTGGGCCTACCATGACATTTCTTGTTTTATACAAATTTCTTATGCGTACATTTTCTAGTATAGTCTATCCACATCCCAATGGACCATTTTAGACCCATACCACCTTGAAACAAATACTGTAACCTGCTGGCCAGCACTCAAAATGTTGACTCTGAAAGTATTTCATGTATCCACATGGTGTGGGCAGGCATCTCTCCAATTATCTGGCCCCTGGTAGAGTCAAAACTTTTTCCACATCTCGGATTGAGAAAAATAGGGTAAAAAAGAAAACAAACCTTCACTATGTTCTATTTCTTGTGTCATGTTGTGCACGCCAACATATTTTCTCCTTAACGTCCATTCTTGGAATGTTCTCTCATTACAGGGGTGGTGAGTCACAGTGAAAGGAATTGATGGGACTTGTTCCACCCATTAGAATAAGCTAAACTATGGACATCTTGAGTTCTCAGGGGGTTATTTATCTTGGGAGGGTTGATCACAATTTGCATCATCATATGGTACAGATGTGCATTCATGAAGATGACTTCAAGTGAAGCAAGAAATTTCTTGTCTATTTTACAATTGGGCCAAACGTCCACCCAGTGGGCAAACCCCAGTTCCAAAAGAAATTAAAATTAGGAGGACAAGGAGTGTGATGGATCTGAGAGAGACTGGAATACGCTGAGCTGACAAACTTGAGTGAGATGGCTGGAGCCAGACAGAAGGGTGTGTGCTCAATGACGTGCCGGATGGTGGTGGGGTGGGGCTGGGCGGTTGTAGTGAGGGCAGAATTACAAAGGGAGGGGATAAAGTAGCACTTGTATGTTTCTTCTGTGACTCCAAGCTCCTTTCATGTCCTTACTGTGAGAATTACATCTGCAATTTAATATAAACCTAGGGACTCAGTCACTCTTACAGACCCCAATGCCACTGCCAGCCTTCAGCAAATCTGCCAAATGGAGAATGCTGGGACCTTCCAGACCTCTTCCTCCTTCCATTAGGCCTTTCTATTCAGGCCTTTCCCTCAACCACATTTTTTTGAGGGAGCGGCTCAAGTGGGCAAGGAGCAGAAAGAGAGAGAGAGAAGCAGGGCTCATGCTCACCTGAATTGGGTGAGCTCACCCAGTGTGGGACTCGAACTCACAAACTGTGAGATCATGACCTGAGCAGAAGTCAGATGCCTAATGACTGAGCTACCCAGGCACCCTCCCTCAACCACATCTTAATTTCTCCCTTTAGATCAGTGATTTTCAAAGTGTGGAATTTGGTCTGGCAGCATCAGCATCACCTGAGCACTTTTCAGAAATGCTAACTCCCAGGTGCCACCCCAAATCTATTGATAAAGAAACTCCAGGGGAGGGACCCACAAATCTGTGTTTTCTCAAGGGCTCCAGGTGATTCTGGGGCACACTAAAGTTTGAGAACCGGTGCTTTAGATGATACTATAAAATAATGACTTTAGGATGAGAGAGCATGTACATTTTAGGAGAGGACTTACAAAGGAGAAGTCATTCAAGTGCCTATGAAATAATTTTCTAATAGTTGAATCTCGAGTCATGTAAAAGATAGTGAAGGAGATTTGAGGCTGTTGAATTCATTGGGGTGCTCACCATCTTTCCCTTTTAATCTCACCTATTTTTGTCTTCTCCCCACATTGCCATCAGAGACAGGTGTTTGGCCTGAAAAATTTGACCACGTCAATCCCTCACTTAAAACCCTTCAATGGCTGCTCCCTGCCCATAGGATAAAGTCCCAACCTCCTGGCACATGACCCAGGGCCCTTCATCTGCCTCTGGGCCACCTCCCTTGCCCGGTTTCCTTCTGCACTTTCCCTCCTACTCAGCCATTCCTCCCTGTCTGCAGGAGGCTTATACTCCCCCATACCACTGACATCGGGTCTGCCTATGTGACTTTCCTTGGCCAACAGCATGAGAGTTGAAGTGATGTCTGCTACCTCTGAGCAGATATTAAGTGCCATATTTTTATCACATTCTCTTTTTTTCCCTTTCCCATAAATGAGATCAGTATTGCCCCAGGAAGAGGCTGTTTCTTAAGCCTCTGGGGATCTCAGAATGAAAACATAAGGAGCAGAACCACAACTGACCTACACTGGACACGCAGCGTAAGTGAAAAGTACACCTCGGTTGTTGTAAGCCACTGAGATTTGGGAATTATTTGTTACTGTGCCTAAGCTGACCATCACAGCACACTTGATCTCCCATATCCCCTCTGCCTGGAATGTCTCTCTCCTCTGCTCTGCCTTTCCTTCCAATCCCACCTCAATCCTATCTGCATAAGAGACTTGCTCATCATTCTTCACTCAGCTCAGGTGTTATCCCCTCAATCAAGTCTTTTTTTATTCCCAGAGATAACTGATCAACTCTCACCTGTAGGATCCCCTTTGAATGCCACAGACCAGTAACTACGCCCTTGGAACTTTACTGGGGACTTTCTATTTATTAGCACCATCCTTAAACTCCTCTTAAAGAAAAAATGAGCCCTCATTTTACAGAGTGGGAGACTTTGGCTGAGAAAAGCAAAACAACTTGTCCAGGCTTCCCAGCCATCAGCCACAGAGACAGAGTTTTCACCAAGGGTGGGTCTGGCTCTGATCTCAGCAATCTTTCCTGTGCCCCCCACTCACCTCCCTCCCTCTTCTATCAGCAAGCTTTCAGATCCTCCCACTGTGGTGGAGAGAGTAAAAGTCCCCTTATCAACAACTAAAAAGGTTGTGGAATTAATTTGACACTTGAAAGACTTGCATCTGCAAGTGGGCTTCTTACCCCCTGAGAAGATAATCACTTTCTCTAAGTGGATGGATTTCTTGGAAGGCTCCTGGCAAATAAATGCACTGGAGCCTTTGGAGAACTGGGGCATTCTGTGCATACCTTTCCCAGGTAGTGTGGTGTGGAAAGACAGGTAGATGCCCACTGACATTGCCCTAGGGAACCTGCGGGAAGGTCCTTTTGGGTTTGCCACAAGATAGGATGTTAAGTAGCAGAGAGTTCAGAATTCCAAGTACGTTGGCTACATATAGATATTTTAGGTAAATGAACAAGGAAAAGAAAACAGGGATAATAAAGTGACACAGTGGCAAAGAATTGAACCAGACCACCCAAGTCAGACACCAGAATAACCACCTAAAGTAGGAACGGCAAATTTAGGTTTCTATGAGCTGCTGGCACTTTGGTGTGTGGTTGGGCTTTTTATTTGTTTTTGTCATCTTGCCCCTCTCTTTAAAGTTGTTTCAGGAAGGAGTTTGGAAAGTATAACAACCTTCAAGTCCTCCCCCATCAGACATATTAATGAAAGATGAGCATTCAACAAAACATCAAGATATTCTTCTCACACAACATTCATAACAACTTTTTCAAGGTTTACAAAGCTTTTCTCAGTTACTAGTTGGAATCCATTTATCTCTCTCACCATTCCAATGGAGTTTTTTTTTAATTCCCTCAAAGGACGTTATTACATTTAAATGATACCACTGGTAACATTAATAATAGCATTTTTCTTCCCCTTTCAGTTTAGAAAGCTGTTTAGAGCTCCAAATGGTCACCGGGCCAGTCAGGACACGTCTGATTTACCCTTTAAAAGACCATCCGCTCCGTAGAACAAATACTAACTAAAAGCCAGCATTTACTGGGTACTTAGTGTTGTGCTCAGTGTTTTTCGGGCATTGGCTTATTTAAACCTCAAAACAAGGCTATCAAGCAGGTGCAATCATTTATGGCCACCCTACAGATTAGAAGAGTGAGGTACATAGAGCATGAAGGACCTGCCTGAGAGAAAGGGTGTCTCTCCCTTTCAGAGAGAGGCCAGTAGCTGCACAAGACGACAGTTAATGATTCACTCACGGCCCTCGGGGAGCTCCTTTCAGTAAGGACAACACATGCACATATTCTCTCTCTCTCTCTCTCTCTCTCTGCGTGTGTGTGTGTGTGTGTGTGTGTCTGTCTCTATCTCTCTCTCTCATCTTCAACTCTTCCTCACCCAGAGAGAGGCGGGTGTCCAGCAAATTGCTTGGCAACACGCAGAGGAAACTCCATCCAAAGCCCGGGTCTGCTGGGTCCAGGCCGCCTCTGGGCGCTGTCCAGCGGGCAGCGCGCCTGAGAGACCAGGCTGGGGTCCTGTCTCCGGACACCCAGAAAGTGGGGCGCAACGCCAAGGCCGGGATTTCGCGCGGTGGGCGGGGGGGGGGGGGGGGAGGCACCGTCCCCAGGGACACCTGTTGTCGCCTCCCCACTCGGGCCAGTGAAGACGCCTCGGGGACTCACATCTCAGGGAAGACACCCGTCGGCAGTGTCCGCGTACGGGTGCGGGGGTCGCAGGTGTCTTCCCCCACCCCTACCGCCCCTTCGTCCGCCTTAGACGGGCTCACCTCATTCCCTCCCACCCCTGGACGTCAGCAGCTAGTGCAAATGCCGCGCCTCCGCGGGGCTCCGGCCGAGGCACGCGCGGAGGCGTGGGGACACGCGGGGCGAGGGGCAGCCCCCGCGGCGCTAGGACCTCGCGGCCGGCCCGCCCCCGCCCCCACCCCCACCCCTCGCCGGCTCCACCTGCGGAGCCCCTCCGGCGGGGCACGCTGGCCCTCCACCACTGGGTCCGGGCGCGGTTACCTGAGACGCCGCCCGCGGGGTCCTAAGTGTCGGCCGGAAGATCGCCGCAGCAGAGCCCCCGGGGCCGGCCCGGGGACCCTCGCCCAGTCCCACCGCTCCCGCTGCCCTCCCTCGCGGCCGCAGCGCCGCCGCCGGCTCCCGACTCTCTAGGCTCGCTCCGCGCCCGCGGCTCCGGCCTCCTCTCCCGCAGCTCCCGATTGGCCGCGGCGCGCGCCCGAGCCGCGCCCTGATTGGGCGGCCGCGAGCCGGGGCGGGGGGACGGGCTCGGCGCCGCCTGGACCTGCCCGGGGTGCCCCCGGCGCCACTGCTTCGCGTCCCTGCAGCACCTCGCAGCCGCGATCCAGACGCCGCAACCGGGATCCTGCCCTCTGTGCCGAGGGGAGTCGGTTGTCCAGGCACCGGGCGCAGCGGAAAGTGGCACGAGTAGCAGGGAGGTGGCGGGGAGTGGGTATCGCCTTGGAGTCTCTCCCACATCCCATACCAAGGCTGGGACTCTTACATGCGGTTTTGACTTCGTGTTTATTTTTATACTTTTTACCATAAAAAGGGCGTAGCACACAGGACAGTGGCTTGTAAACAGTGGGAGCCAAAATGTGTTTGTGGACTTAGATCGAACGTGACGTGTAATCTTTATGTTGTCCAACCAGAGTTCGTGAAAGGCAAGCAACTTGTGCGAGGTCCTTGTCTTGTCAACAAATTAGAAAAAGCAAGAAAGATGGTGACTTATAAGATCTTCACTTATAAGGAACTTAATACCTAGCTAGGGAGATGAGGCTGAATAATAATGGTAATAGTAATAATAATAGTAATAATGCCCCTAACGTTTCCATGGCACTTATTATTTGCCGGGCACTTTTCTAAGTGCTTTACATATATTAATACAGAAATACAGGAAACAGCTGACATAAGGATATCCACATGTCCTGTGAAATGTGTGGACAAGTGACACCAGTTCTGAGTGTGAGAGATTTTTATCTGGAAGACACCCCAGCAGTCATTCCACATTGCAGTGAAAAGACTCAAGTAAGAAGGGAGAGAGCATTAGCATTTAAAATGGTTCCCATCTTCTATTTCTTCTCCCATAGTTCTGTAGCCCTCTGAACATTTTGTCTTACCTGCACTGGGCCTTTCTAAAGAATAAAAACAACCATTATAAATCAGGGCCTGTGCCACCAGAACTTTGTTTTTCCACTCATAAAAGGAGCCCCCATCTAAGCATGCAGGTAACAGTGAGTTGAAATAATTAGCACAGGTTATATTTTAGCACTTTTGACTTTGGTTGCATTCATACCTCGAAAGCAATTATGTAATAACCATTTTCCACAAGTTTCTCCCTTCGTTCTGTTCTCCTATGTTGAAAGGACCCTAGAGGGAGAAATTTGGGTTGGTAGAGAAATAATTAAACACCTGAGTGAAAACCAAATGTACCTACTCCGAACAGCCTGATTTTTACCCTCACGTAAGCTTAAGTCACTACTTTGAGGATCCCAAGACCTTTGGAGGAAATTAGCTCAGTTTTTCCAATTTATATCAGTGGACAAGCAAGCAGTTCACTCTATTGAAAAGCTGGCCTGGCATGGGTAGCACCTTACCTGGTAGGAACACCAGAGTAAACTACACTGTGTGAGAATGGTTCCTGTACCAGCTCCATGTCCAAGCTTCAGAAGCACAGAAAGACTGGAGCTCATCATTTCAGTTGCTCACTTTTCATAGTGGTGGCTTTTGCCAAAGCAGAAGCTCCATTTGGATTGGTCACCCTAACTCTCCAAAGAAGAAGAGTTATTTTAGCTGGAGAACTAAGTTGACCCAAGATGATTTCTTAAATTCATAGCCCTGGTTGGATCACACTAAACTCAGCCTTCTGAGGGATGAGAAGTGAAAGAAGAATCTGGATTCTACTATGTCCACACTGGAATGGTCTTGTGGGCAGGAACTATTTGTGTATCTGTCTATCCCTAATTTCTTTCTTTTTTAATTTTTTAAATGTTTTTTTATTTTTGAAAGAGAGAGAGAGCAGGAGAGGGGCAGAGAGAGAGAGGGAGACAGAGGGTCCCAAACAGGCTCTGTGCTGACAACAGAGGGCTGGATGTGGGGCTTGAACTCACAAACCATGAGATCATGACCTGAGCTGAAGTTGGACTCAACCAACTGAGCCTCCCGGGTGCTCTTATCCCCATTTCATCCCCCCAAAAATGCTTTGCTTAGTTGTGCCTCCCATGTTGCATTTCTTCTGTGGCAAATCCTATTTATCACTCAAGACTCAACTAAAATGTCCTTTCCTCTGTGAGGCTTTCACTAACTCTCCCAGGCAAAGATGGTGATCCCCTTGCCCACGTTATATTCTCATTACAGCACAAAGCAAGAGTATTCTAGTGATCCATTTACATGGCCACCCCTCCAATTATTTATTACCGATGCCTGGCCTAGTTCATAGAACTCAGTAGTAAGTACTCAATAAACTTGAACTGATGGACTAAAATCCCTTACAGGCTAATAGGCTGGCATTAAGGAGACTGGGGCCATACCCCTATGCTATTCAACAAGGCATCCTCCAGTTCCAGGCTGGATGGATGTTTGATGTGAGTCAAAGTGATCATCTATCCAATATGATAGGGAAAGGGTAGTTTCTGTATGCCAGGCACTGTCAGGTAAAAGGGAAGAATAAGGTCTCTCTTAAATGTACACAAGATGAAATGATGCAGCTAATTTAGAAAATAATTTGGCAAAAAAAAAAGAAGAAAGAAAATAATTTGGCAATTCCTCAAAGAGCTAAACAAAGAGTTACCGTAAGACCCAGTAATTCTATTCCTACGTACATACTCAAAAGAATTTAAAACATACAGAAACTTGCCCATGAATATTCATAGAAACGTTATTTATAATAGCTGAAAAATGTAAACAACCCAAATATCCATTAACTGGCAAATAGATAAACAAAATGTGGTACATTTATGCCATGGAATATTATTATTCAGCCATAGAAAGGAATGGATACTGATACATGCTACAATATGGGTGAACCTGGGAAACATTATGCTAAATGAAAGAAGCCAGACACAAAAGGCCACATATTGTATGATTCCATTTGGATGAAATATCCAGACTAGGCAAATCTATATAGACTGAAAGCAGATTAGTAGTTGCCAAGGGATCAGGGGAAGGAGGAATGGAGAGTGACTGCTTAGTGGATATTGGGTTTCCTTTTGAGTTGATGAAAATGTTCCGTAATTAAATAGTGGTTATGGGCACACAACTTTGTGAATATATTAAAAACCACTGAGTTGTTAACAACAAAGCAAAACACACACAGCAGGCATTCAGAGAGTTTAGAAACCATCAATGAAAGAAATGTTAGTTAAAAGAAGTGTTAGTAGCTAAAGTGTAACAGTGTAGAGAAACAGAAAAGTCTCTCTCTCTCTTTTTTTTAAATTTTTAAAAAATGTTTATTTATTTTGAGAGACAGAGAGAGAGACAGAGTGTGAGCAGGGGAAGGGCAGAGAGAGAGAGAGAGGGAGACACAGAATCCGAAGCAGGCTCCAGGCTCTGAGCTGTCAGCACAGAGCCCAATGCAGGGCTCAAACCTACAAACCGTGAGATCATGACCTGAGCTGAAGTCAGATGCTTAACTGACTGAGCCATCCAGGCTCCCCAAGGTCTTTCTTAAATGTACACAAGATGAAATGATGCAGCTGGTTTAGAAAATACTTTGGCAATTCCTCAAAGAGTTAAACACAGAGTTACCATAAGACCCAGTAATTCTATTCCTAGGTACATACTCAAGAGAATTTAAAACATATACCCATACAGAAACTTGTCCATGAATATTCATAGAAATGTTATTTATGTATGTAAAAATATAGAGGAACAGAAAAGCCTGTAAAACACAGTTAAAAGTTGGCTTGTCTCTCCCTCAGTAATTACCTTCAGTAATTTACAGGGGATTTACTCCTTAGATCTGCATTGTCCCGTTGAAGGTTCTATGATAATGGAAATCTTCTTTATCTGAGCTATTCAATATGGAAGCCATTAATGTGGTTAGTGCAACTGAAGAACTAAATTTTAATTCTATTTAAATTTAAATAGCCACATGTGGCTAGTGGCTACTGACAGTGTAGCTTTTGCTGGTTTAGAGGACTGGAGCCATCTTAACTGGCAGTTTGGGATAATACTGGAGGGTATGGCAGTGGAAGAGTCAATGTCTTTATGTTCCATAGCCTGACTCAGCCTCTATCCACTAGAAATCCTTCAATAGGATCTCACTGCTCCCACCCTTCTCCCTTCTATGAACTTTTCATCAACTTCAGTCAATAATACAGCATTTAGTTTTGTCTTTATGGCAAAGTGCTTCCATTCCAAAATATTTATGGAACAAGCACTATGTGGAATTCTGGGAAGAGGAAGGATTGTAGACAATGTCAGCCAAATTCCAAAGGGTTGGTCTTGAGAAGGCAGACAGGGAGAAAGGACAAGATAAATCCCTTATAGGTACCTGGCTCCATACTTCCTTCCCTCCAACACCCCCCCGCCATTAACACATACACATACTCTTTCAAGTTGGAAGTCTTGCTGTTAAGATGCTGAAGTGATGCTGAAGAATCTGTATTTAGATTTCCTGTTTGCAACTCAAGCCTTGTAACATCCTTAACTCCTTCAATATGCCTTTCAGTTTATGTTGATCTTTCCCTTCTTTGAACTTTCACTGAATTTGAAATCGATAGAATGTAATGACTTTCTAAGTGTTCTTCCTTAATGTGGTGTCCCCACAGCAAGATTCATTTGTTGCATAAATGGTTATTGAGTTCCTGTTTATTTTTGTACCAGAACAGTCCTAGGAGCTATGGATAAAAACAAAGACAGAGTCTCTGGGCAGTTTAGAGCCTAATGCAGAGGCACACAAAGAAACTGTTCTGCGAGGTTTGGCCTAAATGTGTAGGAAGTTCACTGAAAGCACAGGACAAGCAGCAGCTGGGTGTACACAGAGAGATCAGGGAAGGCTTCTCAGAGGAGGTGACATTTAAGCTAAAGAAACTTGAAGGATGAGTAAGAGTTTCAAAAATATTTTCTTAAATGTAATTCATTTATACTGTTCACTTTCCAAAATTGGATTTGAGGTAGTGTGTTAGAAGTTTTAGAGACCAGTGTTTGAAAGAATAAATTAACAAGATCCAGCCCAATATCTGTGACAATGTTTTGCATTGCTAACAAGGGTACTAAATGGACAGTTATCTTACTGCCCTCAAGGCTTATTCCTGAGTGAAAAAATTATATATATATACATATATATATACACACACTATATATACTATATACTGTATATATATATATATGTATATACATATAGTAATTCTCTCTGATCTCAAGGAATTTAAAATATCTCACCTCTACTATTGCAATATCCTTCTTAATAGTCTCTTGTGTTTAATCTTATTTTCTTCTTTTCCAGTTGTCCCAAATATCAGTCATTTGTGCCCTACTGTCACTAATCTTTCCATATCCATGTATCATCTGCACCATTATGTACTTGTTTCTTTACATTGGCTCTCATCTTGCTCAACTTCATTGAAAAGGAATTTGTATCTCGTTATCATCGGTGAAAAACTAGTACCACTTGCCATAAATAGAATGTTAACCACAAAAATAATACAATGAAAGTAAAACCACATTATCTCATCTTAGCTGGATATTGTTGGCTGCCAAAAGTTCTGAGTTTGAGGCCCTGCAATTTCTTTCATAAAGAAAAAGATTATCAAGACTTAGAGAGTATTAAAGACATACCAGCACCAAACATTTCTCCTTGGTTAAATCAAATTGACTGAAAGAGAACTGAAAAAAGAATAACTCCCAGGGTGCTTGCATGGCTCACGGTTAAGTGTCCGACTCAGGTCATGATTTCACAGTTCATGGGTTCGAGCCCTGCATCAGGCTCCACAGTGATGATGTGGAGACTGCTTGGATTCTGTCTCTCCCTCTCTCTTTTTCCCTCCCGCATTTGCTCCATCTCTCTCTCTCAAAATAAATAAGCTTTTAAAAAATTAAAAGAAAAAGAAAAAAGAATAACTCTCTCACCACATGAGCCAATGAAATTTAATGTCTCTCTTGCATTCCTCTTAAAACCAGCTTCTGCACCAAATAAAGTCCGCTCATCCTGGATATCACATACTTGTAAACATTGCTCTGATCCATCCCTATCTGAATGATCTAACTCAATGCTATTATTTCTCTCTCCTATTCAAAAATCCTTCAATACCTCTTCATTACCAAAGGGAAGAAATCTTAGTTCCTTACCATGGTATACAAGATCCTTCTGGATCGGGCTTAGCCTACCTCTCCACCTTCAACTTTTGTCATCCTACTCTTTAACTTTATACCACCAACACCGAACTATTTGTAGTTCTCAGAATGCACCATATATTCTCATGTCTCTGTGCTGTTCCCATTACCTGGTGTGCTGTTCCCCAACTGCATGCACCTTATCATCTTCCATTTCCCCTCTCTGCTCATTTCTATTTACCTGCCTAGTGCCCTGCACACACGCGCGCACACACACACACACACACACACACACACCAACTATAACAGGATTCCTTCCAAAACCACGTCCCTATTTCTTCTGGGGGATCTTCCTCCACTGCCTCATCCATGTGTCCCTGACAAGGCAGTGACAAGTTCTCACATGACCCCACACCCCTTGTTACAACCAATTGGCCTACAGGTGAGCAATAGAACCAAGGTGAACCAGCCAGAGTTCCTGAGAATTTCCTACCAGGAGCAAAAAATTGGCGCCATTCTTTCTCTGTTTTCAGATGCAGAGAGAAACAGAGGCAAGCAAAGCAGAGTGACAGTCTCCACTACATTTGTGCTGCAGACCAGCTATTTCCTTGTCTCTCCTTCTTTTAGGTCATTCACCTTTTCCTTTTATTTTGTGAAAGAGACCCAGTATCCTTACAGTTAAGTCTCTTTCTCCTAAGCTACTCCAAGTTGAGTTTGTTACTTGCAACCAAGCATAATACAGTCCTTCATCCTTGAAATCCTAGCACAGACGTATTCCTTTGTGAAGCCCTCCCTGACTCTTCCAAGCCCACAAAGGTGGCCCTTCTCTTATGCCTTCCTGCATCTTGTAACACTGGACCCCATGACCAGCAAGTATCTTTGTAATCTTGACATTTTGGTGTGAGAAATAGTGTATTCTGTCCTCTTTGCCTGTTTTGATTATTCCATTTACCACCTGATGGGAAAGGAAACTTAGAACATAGAAACCTATAGATATTGTGCCCTAAGTAAAGTCAATATTGAGGGGGAAAAAAAGCTCTTAAGTTTTAGCTGTTCCATTATGAAGACTTCTTTAACCAAGTTTAATCCTAAGAAGAACACTACAAATGTGCCAACTACAAGAGCTCTCCTCTGCTGCCCCACCAGGATAGAACTAGAAATGCACCCCATAAATAGCAACCACCAAGGGGGAGGTGGCATCTGGAAATGCAGTAGGAAGGACTGAGGAACACATGGAGAGGAGGGTCAGAGGTAAAAGGGAGGTCTGGGAGAGAAGGACCTTAGGAGTCCCATCTGCCATTGAATCTCTGTGAATGAAAAGGCAGCTCCATAAAGAAATGGTTTCCACTATCCATGAACTTCCATCTGTGATCATAGTTGGCTAAATAAGATTGACTTCTTGTATGCAGTTGATTGAACCTATGCACTCTTTCAAGTGTTAAGAGGCAGCATGGGGTCATATCTCTATATTTATCTCATTTCCAGACTGGAAGCTCCTTTTCAAAAGAGATTCTTTCAATGTTGGCATGTTGGGCATCAGCATCTAGCCCACTCTTGAGTTGGACTTTGATGCTTATAGTCTATATTTAATTTAGGAATGTTTCCCAGCTGTAAGTATCAGAATAACCAGTTATAATGGTTCAAGTGGTAAATACATGTAATTATTGGACACAAACATTCTGGATGCAGGTACAGTGCTCCATGACATGTAAAGGACCTATGCTGTTTCTGGCTTTTCAGCTTTATGTTAGGCTGGTTGTCCTGTAAATGCAATATGATTGCCACAACTCCAGGTTTTTCCTCTTCAGAAAAGCATGTACTAGGAAAAAAGGAAGTAGACTCAGCTGGGAAAGAAATTTTCCTTTATTAGGGAGGAAAATCTTTCTTAAACACCCCTTCCTCCCCATCTGGTGAAGTTCTCTTCTTCACCAATGGGAATATCCCATTGGCTGGAAATGAGCACATGACCATCCCTAGCTGCAAGAGAGGCTAGAGAAGCTAGTACAGTCTAGGACTTTTCCAGCCATAACTGTGGGAAGTGCTTGTAGTACTACTGGCAGTACTGTCCTTAGGCAGGCAACTGGGGTGCTGGCTTTCCCTACAATTTTCTTATTTGTGCCCCAGATTGGCTGGAGCTAACAGTGCTATCTAAGTGGGGTATTCTGAGCCTAGGCTAGGACCCAAATGTGAGTCTTTCCATCATTACCATTTCTTGGTTTGGGCACTCTTGGACCCTCTATTCTGCACACGGCATTGATCAGGGACCCCAAAGAGCTACTTAGATTCATACCCATGGGATCTTTTCAGTTGCATGTGGCTAGATCCTCCATGCAGGAGGGTGACCTGGAGCATAGACTGCCTCACTGGCCTGTGTGTCACTTCTTTTGCAGGATTGCACAAGATTGGGCTGCCAGAATGGTGCTGGCATGCTGATTTTGGGCGACTCTCACATCATTCACAGGATGAATTTAGGGCTCTGGGCTACACATTTTAGCTTGAGCTGTGTATGTGGGCCCACGCACTGGTCTTGACTGGCCATATTCCACTGCGGTGCCGCCTCTGCTCTACCTGAGGGAGCGGGGGTGGGGCAGGCGATCTTCACTCTGTGCTGGCATCCAGGGCAGCTACCCCAGCCTCTCCATGGGTTCCCCACCAGGTTTTCAGGGGTGGCCACACCTATTTCCTCCCAGAGATTTCCAGCCCATTGCTCCACAATACCATCACACCCTTCTTTCTGATTGGGGTCCTCTTTTGCCGCTGACCTATGTGGTGACATCATGCTGCCCCTGGTCAGTCTTCAGCCATGTAGACAAGGAATTAATGTTCCTTGAGCTCTTCTCATCCATCTTCTCCTCCCCATTGGGGGGCAGTGTGTGCAGGCAGGGGTGCAGTCCACACTGAAAAATATCACATTCTAGGAATTCTATGGAGTTCAAGAGAAGATCTGGCTGGAAGATGTTTTCTACCTTGATATGGTTGCTGGGAGAGTCCAATGAAATTGAGCCCCTGAGACTCCTTTGTTGTCCATACAACTGCACACAGATATTAGTTATTTTTATTAGTTTTACTTGAAATATAAGAAAACTAAAAAGGAGGAAAGCTAAGTGACACTCCCCGTGAAGAGGCACGATGGGAGTATTTTTGAGAGAGAGAACTCTGATTTCAGATGACCTGGTATTGATACCCAGCTCTGCCTTCTCCCAGCTGTGGGATGCTAGTTTGGTTTCTGGGACCTAGTTCCATATTTATAAAGTCGGGATAATAATATACCTACATCAGAGGATTTGGGTATGCATTAAATGAGGAGATACTTATAAAGAACTTAACACTGTTCCTGACGCATAGTGGGTACTTGATAAATATTAACAATTATTCCTATTTTACTAAACAGATATTTGTCACAGAGCTACAGATCTCCTGGATTACGGCCCTGCTCTGCACTAGGGATAAGTTACAAGAAAGCATTTTCAAAATGAGACAGACAGAGACCGCACTGATATGTTAGGGTATCTGGCATTTGAGAGACAAGCTAGCACCAGGTGGGTAGGAGCACAGAGCTGGGAGCCAGGAGGCTTGGGTTTGAATCCTGGCTCAGTCATGTCATTGTCATAGCTGTAAGACCCTTGGCAAGTTGCTCAGCCTCTCTCTGTGCCTCAGTTTCTTCATCTGTAAAATGAGTCCTTGTGAGGCGTGAATGAGTTAAGACACATCAAGTGTCTAGGATAGTGGCTGGCACCTGGTGTTAGAAATTATTCAGTACTATTAACATTATAAATTTGAGTTCATCTTTAATTCAAAATAAAGTGTGTTCTTAAAAATCCCACTGGCTTTTATTTCAAGGGGCCTGCATTTTAGTGACTGGAAAAAAAAGCACAGAGATACACCCCATGTCTTTGTGCCATTACCGGTGCCGTCCCCTTTGAAGTCTCTCCTCTGGCCCTATGAAACCACTACACGTTCTCTGCTGCCCCAGGGCCAGAGCTCGTTCATTTCCACTCCCGTCTCTCAAATAGGACTCATGTCTCCTTTTTAGTCATCTGTGTATTTCCTGACATTCTTCATAAATGTTTCTTCAATGGAAAGGTGAAAGAGAGTAAAGGGAATGTTTGAAACTCTTGTAGTTTGCAGACAGACACAGAAGTGTGGTTCGGAGTGGAATGGACCCCCTTCCTCTCAGTAGAGGAAAAGACTGGCAGAGGACTGTGGGAGACAGTGCCTCTAAACACCCGGAGGGAAACACGCTAAGAATAACGAGCAATCCCATCTTGAACTAGAAGGAGCTCCAGCTCCCATAGCCGCAACAGTCAGGTAAAGTGAACCCGCCCGTCTGATTCCACCATCTGTCATTCAGAAGCTGGTTGGTCTTTAAGCCAAACATCTGAGCCGACTTTCTTACCTATAAAATTAGGGTAACACCAGCCTCAAGGGGTAATTTGGATGATAAAGCGAGATAGTGCAATGCCTGGCACATAGGAAGTGCTTAATTAATGTTTGTTAAGTGAATGAACAGTTCTTAAAACAACAACAACAAAAACAAAAAAACCCAAAAAAGAAACAAAAAAAAAAGTACCATCGTTGGATGAAGCTGTGTCACCCCTGATAGCACAGCATTGTTTGATATTGCCCATGACTTGTCCTTATCAGCATGTCGTTTCCCAAATCATCTTGTCCACGACTTGTCCTTATCACCATCTCATTCCCCAAACCATCAGGGAGGGCCTTCACACGGCTTCTCAGACTCTCAGTCTGGGGTTAATCTGCAATCAGGAAGCCCAGGCAGGCGGATATTTGGCAAAAACCACCCCCAAACCCTTCCCCTTTCCAGCTGGCCCAGAGAAGCTTCACATTTGCAGCCTCCATGGCAATTACAAGAACCTACTCCCTTTTATTGTTTTTCTTTTTCTAATGATGGAGCAATCACATGGTTTCTACAGGAAAAACAACTCTGGAATCAGAGACCGACCGTCTGGATTGAGCCACACACTTTCTGGTCTCAAGTCTGAGTCCCTAGAGAGAAAAGACATCTGATGCTGGAGGGGAAGGGGGATGAGCTGGACAAAAAGCATGGCCAGAACATGCTCACCCCAGGCGGGCCAACTGAAGGGTTCTGTTTCAGGATTAAAAACAGTGTGATCCTAACTGGGAGCTCAGTTAGGATTTACCTAGTGCTGAGGACCAGGCAGTTTACAGGCAT
Organism: Cryptoprocta ferox; assembly: GCA_028646485.1. NCBI lineage: Eukaryota > Metazoa > Chordata > Mammalia > Carnivora > Eupleridae > Cryptoprocta > Cryptoprocta ferox. Next base: position 20,283,250 of record CM053560.1, on the reverse strand, counting down.
TGTCAAGCTTAATCATCACAACGATCTACAAGTGTGTGTGTTTTATCTTCCTTATATCGGTGAGGAGAATGAGGCTCAGAGAGGGGCCTCTGAGGGGCATACCGGAGTCAAGGGCTTTGCTAGCATTCCACACCTTTCTGCAAGCCCCCAGAGCCTGTGTGTTCAATCTCCTAGCCTCACCAAACCCTAAAGAGCACACAGATCTCCTGGGATCCTGGGGAAGTGCAAAGTTCTGAATCACTAGGTCCAGAATAGGGCCGGAGACGTCGTGTCTCTAACAGACTTCCAGGGGATGCTGCAGAGCCAGGGACTTTAACTGCAAGGGTAAGTAAGGCCAGTGATCTCTCACCTTGCCTGCACATTGGGATCACCTGGAAGCTTTTGAAATGCTGATGCCAAGGCCGGGTCCCAGAGATTGCAATTTGATGGGGTACAGCTCAGCACAGGACTGCCCAAACTCCCTGGTGACTGTGTGTGCTACCAGGGCTGAGACAGCCCTTCCCTGGGGGTCGGGGTGGGGATATCTGCAGGCTCCTGAGGCTCTGGGGTCACCCAGCGCTCCCCTTTCCCAGCCACAGAGGCTCTCCGGCTGGGCTCTGAGGTCGCCCTTCCAGAGGCCTCTCTCAGCAAACTCCCAGCCTAGGACCAGCCCGGAGCCGCCACCTGTTTCCTTGAAATAGTTCGCAGCTGTGCTGGTGACCTCACCGCCCTGGCTCTGCCTCTGGCCAAGCTGAGATCTGGAAAGCCCTCCTCCCCCAGTCTTTCCTTCAAGTCGGCTTCGGGCTCCCCCTTGTGGCCGGGCAGCGGAGGGAGAAGAGCCCGGCGAGGCTGGCGCCGCAGGGCTGGGACGGGCAGAGCTGGGAAGGACTCTGCACCCGGGGACCCCAGCTGGCCCGTCTGTGAGCACAGCTGGCAGCCTCGCCCTTGCCTGTCTCCCCAACACTGGGAACTGATGAAATCACAAATTCTCCTCCTCCCTTTAAGTGATGTATAAACCAACAAAAGTTGGAGCACACAAATGAAAATGGAAAGTACTCTCCTCTTCCCTTTACGCTTCCCAGAGGCGACCACCGGTAGCCGTGGGGCTCATATCCATCCGAGCCTTTTGCTGTGCATAAAATATGTATAGTTACACACACATGTAATACTGTTTTATAAACAGAAATCATCATGTAATATTTTTCCAACACCATCCTGGGTTATCTTTTCCACACACACACACACACACACACACAAATCATTTTAGTGTGTCTCCAACTTGTCTGGAAATCAGAATGTCTTAGGGGCACTTTTGAAACATAGGGTCTCACCCTCGACCTGCTGAGTCAGAATTTCTCAGAGAGAGGCCTGAGAGGCTGTTACAGATTTGTATTTTTAATAAGTGTGTTGGGTGGTTCTTATTTGTTTTAATTTTTTAAAGTTTATTTTTTTATTTTGAAAGAGAGAGAGAGAGCACGAGCAGGGAAAGGCGAGAGAGAAAGAGAGAGAGAGAGAGAGAGAGAGAGAGAAGGAGAGAGAATCCCAAGCAGGCTCTGCACTATCAGCGTGGAGCCTGATGCGTGCTAGAAATCACCAACCCTGACATCATGACCTAAGCCAACACCAAGAGTCAGATGCTTAACTGACTGAGCCACCCAGGTGCCCCTCCCCTCTCTGTTGTTTTTAATTTTTAAATTTTTAGACGTCCCTGGCTGGCTCAGTTGGAAGAGCATGCGACTCTCGTTCTCAAGGTCATGAGTTGGAGCCCCCTGTTGGGTACAGAGATTACTTCATTTTTAAATTTTTTTAAGTTGAGATATAATTGACATAAAACGTTGTATTAGTTTCAGGTGCAACATTTCAGGTGGTTCTTATGGAAAATGTCTTGTCTTTTTAATAGTTACACATGCCTGATACAAGGATGTGCCATTATTTGCCAGTCCTCCATCAGTGAACATTTAGGTTGTTTCCAGTATTTTCGTACTACCACCACTGCACATTGTACAGGGACCTGTGAGTGTGTTTCTGCAGGATAGTTTCCCGGGAGCAGAATACCTAAGTCCCAAGCTTCCTGGAACTTCCTTTCCCATCTCAGAGTGTTTATGTTTGGAACATGGGACCTCATAGCAGGAGCTGAAAACCTGCATAGTCAAGACCATCACTGTCTAATGAAAATAAAATGTGCGTCGTATGGGTCATTTACAATTTCCAGTAACCACACTCATTTTAATAATATCTTTTATTTAAGCTGATGAATCAAAAACCTGGATGACTCAGTTGGTTAAGCGTCCGACTTTGGCTCAGGTCATGATCTCCCAGTTTGTGAGTTTGAGCCCCATGCCAGGCTCCGTGCTGACAGCTCAGAGCCTGGAGCCTGCCTGGGATTCTGTGTCTCCCTCTCTCTCTACCCCTCCCCTGCTCTTGCTCTGTCTTTCTGTCCTCAGGAAATGAATAAACATCTAAAAGAACAACTTAAAGACATTGTCTCTTCAGAACAACCCTATGAAGCAGGCAGGGCATGGTTACTATGATGCCCAGTGTTTCATCTTGAGGTTGATAATTTGTGTAGATTACAGAGCCACTAACACAGAGGTGGAACCAGAATCATGTCTTCAGATTTCAGGGCCTATGCTTTTTTTTTTTTTTTTAACACACAGATCTCTCGACGACAGTTATTCAAAGTCCATTCTTACATTAATGGCGAAGAGAGACCTAGCAATAAATTAGGTGAATTATTAGAAGTCACATCCTCAATTGAATCTAAACAGTAAACCTTTCAGTAGACTGGCGTTTAAAAACATGTGTGCTGACACCTCCTGGTGGAAGTCAGAGTTATTGCAAGCCACTAGAAATGCCTTTGAGGGCCTTCCCAACTCATGAATTGAATAATGACTATTACACAAAGGTCATTGAAATTAAAAAAAAAAATGATTCCTCATACTGGGAGAGGTTGGGAATCATTGAAATAGATTTTTTTGTCTCAGACTTTCAGAGGGACTGTCACAAACAGTGAATAGTTGCAGGTTTTGCCTCAGATATGTCTTCTTTTTTAATTTTTAAAGTGTGTATGATTGTTCTTGGTCATTTCTCAGTTTCTAAGTTTACCAATGGGTGTGTTAGTGTGTCTATTCTCCAGCTAGGCTGTCAGCTCCTCAAGGGGGAAAGCCTTGAAGTCTTAGTTTATGGCTCTGGATATTCTGGACACTTGAAAGGATATTGTAGATTGCCTGGGGAAAAGATGGTTTAAGAGCACAAAACAAATATGGTATTTGTAATGGGATCTATTGATTTTGCCTGCTCAGAATCCTTTTATTCCCCGCCCCCCCAGCCCCGGCCCAAATGCACAGCCCTAGTGAGGCTGTCAGTCAAGTACCCTGCTTCTCCTAGTTCACAGGTGGGCCTAGAGATTTGATCATTTCAGAGTAACAGGGTAATGGCCATCTTCAACAGCTGGACTAACAATTTCAATTAGCTAGTAGACTTTTAGAGCTGTCCGATGGGTCAGCTTTTTGTAGTGTGATTCTGAGACCTACCCCACAGCCTTATGATAAATTTATTTTTCATTATTTCCAGAATAAATCTAAAATATAATATATTACATTTCAATCTAATTCTGCTTCCCTTTGGAAATTTGAATAAGTTCTCATAAGCATCAAAGGAATGGAAGACTTCCAGTTGTCAAGCATACAACTGGCTATTTTCCTCCGGAGATCAAAATGAAAACCAACAACTAATTTGATAAGAATTGTCTTTTAGGAACACCTGTGTGGCTCAGTTGGTTGAGCGTCCAGCTCTTGATCTCAGCTCAGGTCTGGATCTCAGGGTTGTGAGTTCAAGACCTGCGTTGGGTTCTGCACTGGGTGTGAAGCCTTCTTTAAAAAAAAATGTTACACTACAGTTTGGTAGTCTCTAAGGTTTGGGGCACCAGCAAGACCTGTTAGATTATGACAGTGAGAAACCCTTTGTGAAGAAAGTGGAATGGCTTCAGACTGGTGCCTATTGAGGCTAGAAGACTAGAAGTTCAGGCTCCTGGTACTGGAGCCACATTGCACCCCCTTTTTTCCTTAACCATGATGGCAGCAGGCTGACTTGGGGACCTAGGTCCACCATCATTCAAAAGAGAGCCATTGAGGTCAACTGCCCTGCTGATGCTATGGGTCCTGCAGACCCCTTATGACCTCTCCCTCCCTACTGGCCTCATGCTCCTGACCCACCACAACTTCCACTAACCTCAACACCTTGACAGGAAGGACCACATCCTGACCTCCACCCACAGATTCTCAGATTGTGTCCCCATTCTTGGCCAGGCTCCATTGACCAGAGAAAGATCTGGGTCCTTCCACCAAAGCTAAGGTGGCAGCACGGAGTTATTGTTGAAGACCATATTCTTAGGTATTAAAAAAATCGAATATTGACAAATTCAAGGTGGTATGACAACAATACAATGACGTCACCACTGCTAACAGCTAATAGCGCTGGACAAGCTACCATACTATGAAAAGAATGTCAGTGATCTCCATGTTTTTTTGGGTTTTGCCCATGATTTTATATAATTGTCAACAAAATGCTTCAGTAGGGGCTTTTGGACTAAGCCATGGGTTCTATCTCTTGATAGAACGAGCAGAACGAGCACTGAGTCCATGAATCCATGCTTAACACTCAATCAATACCTGTTGATGGCAACCTGATGACTACATTTAGAGAAGAGCTTAGTAAGGCTTCACCCAAATGGGTGACAACCTTAATGACAGAAAGGAGAAGGATCTAGCAAACTGAATGTATAAGGAACTCTTCATTGGCTTACGATTTTCCATGCCTAGAACATGAGTTATTGAAGGCAGGAATGTTGGGGGAAATTTTGGCTGCAGAGTATTCACCAGATCAGGCAGGGACTCTTTGGCCAAGGACAGAAGTTACTGTAGCAAGTGTGAAAAGTCATTGTGTCAACAACAGTGGGGACAAGCCACATCTGGCCACTGGGAGGTACCTGTGTGCTTTGGGTAGAGAGATGAAAATGAAAGCTCCATTTACCGGCTCCACATGGAGTTTTCTCCCAGTTGTGGAGGTGTTATGGAAAACCCCGCAATGATAAAATCTTACTCTTATGTTGTAGAAACAGAAAATGGAGACAAAAGTCACTTGCCGTTCTGCCGGGTCCTTACATCTAATTACTGAGAGAATCCTTCATTTGGTGATGTAAAAGTGGAACCCTACTAATTTTGCAAGCACTAATGTTTAAAGAAGATCCATCAAAAAGTACAAATGCTGTTGCATTCAGATTTAAAATTTTTTTTCATTTTATTTATTTGAGAGAGAGAGAGAGAGACAGCACAAGCAGAGGAGAGGGAGAGGGAGAGAGAGAATCTTTAAGCAGGCCCCATGCTCAGTACAGACCTCGATGTGGGGCTCCATCCCACGACCCTGGGATCATGACTTGAGCTGAAAGCAAGAGTCAAACGCTCAACTGATTGAGCCACTCAGGCATCCCTGAGCCTGAATTAGAATTTTATATGGCAATTATACCTCGACAAAGCTGAAATTGAAAAAAAATATCTTGTGAGTCCTTTTCCACTTCAAGGCTGGTTAACACAGGACAGCATTTATCCCCTGAGGACATACGGGGCTCACACATATGTGAGCCTTCTTGTTTGTTTTGGATCCCCTTTCTGCAGCACACACATAATTGGGGGGGGGTGCATTTCCCTCACCACACCTAGCTGTTTCCTTTCTCAGTCCATCACGCTTGTTTTTCTCCTCACAAATGATTGCCAACCCTTGTCCAGCCTTCCCGGAGCTGAACCAGCTTCCTGCTTCTGACCTACATCTATTCTTTTTGTTCATCAGGAGCAGAGCCAGGTTGGAGGGTTGGCCAGAGGTGGGGGAGATCCCTTAGGTCACAAGGGGCAAGAAAATGTCACCAAAATGCTAAAACCACCCATGAAATGCAACCAGATGAAGAATTCCTCTCAGGGAGGGTGCATCTGGAGGGAGGGACAGGACCCCTACCCTGCCCACAGCACCTGCTCCAGGAGGCCTGGTGGCCACCAGGTGCCTTCCAGGGAGGGTCCCACTGACATAGAGCATGTTTCCTGCATGACGTATGCACCTTCAGGGCGAGCTGAACTTCTCAGGACAGCGCGGGGAGGCTGATCTGCCTCCCACCTTCACCCTCTCCACCATCCACCTTATTCTCTAAATGAATTCATTTTACAGCAAGAGGTTAATTTCCTTAATATACAGAAAGCTCATAGAAATTAATGAGGGTCAACAGTCCCACTAGGAAAAGCGAGCTAGCGACATGGAGTAATGGGTTCACAGAGAGAGAGTTCATATGACCTCCGGTACCTGGAGATGGTCAGTCTTACTCATAAAAGAAATGCAAGCTGGGGCACCTGGGTGGCTCAGTCTGTTAACCATCTGACTTCAGCTCAGGTCATGATCTCACAGTTTGTGAGTTTGAGCCCCACATCAGGCTCTGTGTTGACAGCTCAGAGGCTGAAGCCTGCTTTGGATACTGTGTCTCCCCCTCTCTCTGCCCCTCCCCACTCACACTCTGCCTCTCTCTCTCTCTCTCAAAAATGAATAAACATTAAAAAAAAAAAAAAGAAATGCAAGCTAAGACAACACTGAGAGGCTCTGGGAGGCTCTGGAGATTCTAATTGGGAAAATGAAAATATCTTATATGGCAGACATTCTCCCCACCCATTGTGAGTTACCTGTAGTGAGAGGCACTTCCTGTGCACAGAGTGGTAAACTGAGGCAAGCTTCAAAAGATGAGTTTATTGGGGAATAACAGAGAAATTGCAATTTGGGACAAGTGAACTGTACCAAGTTGTGGGCGAGTCTGCTGAGGGTTTGGGGTAGCTGTGTTTGAGGGCAGGAAAGAAGGGAGAGCTCAAGGTCAAGTAACTTAAAAAACAAAACAGAGCAAAATGGAGACCAGCTCTGAAAGCTTCCCGAGCAGGCAAAACTACTCCAGTCACATAAACAAGGCTCAAGTCAGCACGCTTTGTGGGACCAACCCGACCTGGTCATCTGCTCACTCCTCTGGCAAAGCTTGCCAGCATTGATGTGAGACAACCTCTGATCAACTTCTCATCATCCAAGAAAATACCAACACTATCACTTTTCTGTGAATCAGGCACTTGTGGGAAATCTGTCTCCTAGTCCTCGAGTTTTGTCTTCCTGAGAGCACATGCGTGACACTTTTCCATTTCGTTTCTTCCAGTTCTATCTAGATTGAAATTCTTTTAAACTCACAACAAGCGCCCCCTTCTGTCCGCTTCTCAGCTTCTCAAGGGTATGGAAGGAACAAGATGGAAAGAGGACAGGGAGGTCTTGGGAAGCGGTGTATGGATGGACCTCCGGAAATTGGGCTTTGCCTCCCATGTCCTCGTGTTCAAAGCCAGGTAGGCAGGATGACTTGTCCAGTTGCTGTCAGACAGTCTCTGTCCCCTGCAACCTCACTGTTTTAAAAACAAAACAAAACAGCACAAGAGAGGCAAGGAGACAGCACTGATGATGACAAAGAGAGGCCCAGATGATAAATACAATGAATTTGGAGGACGGAAAAATGCCTGTGGGTGGAGGTGAAGGAACTCTTCAGCTTGTGGGCCTCGAAGGCCAGATATGTAGAGGGAGGGGCGGAGGCTAAGACTGACAATCTAAGCTGTATTTGCTAAGGAAGAATCCTGCCTTGTGTCAGGATCTTCATGGGAAAGAACTCACTGAGAGCAGCTGAAGCATGAAGATTTGTACCAGGGAGGAACATCTGGGTGGCTTAGTTGGTTAAGCGTCTGACTTAGGCTCAGGTCACAATCTCGTGATTTGTGGGTTCGAGCCCTGCATCAGACTCTCTGCTGACAGCTCAGAGCCTGGAGCCTGCTTCAGATTCTGTGCCTCCCTCTCTCTCTGCCCCTGCCCCACTCATGCTCTGTCTCTCTCTTTCTAAAATAATAAACATTGAAAAAATAAAAGATATGTACCAAGGACAATGGACTAGAGATGGAGGAGGGGACAAATTTAAGTACAGCCTGGGGTTTGGCCCTTAGTCTGTGTCCATGTCCCAGCTTCCTGCGAGAGTCTGAGGGGCGACTATAAAACTGGAGAAACTGCTTCTTGGACATCTCTTTTCATGGTGGGAGCACTCTGTGAAGCTGCTTTGAAGCCAGTGAGTAGAATGGGGCTGAAGGACACATTTGCCTCGGGGAGTAACTCAGAGCACTTGGGGGCAGGGACCCACATCATACAAAGGGACTATCACCCACTGCAGAAGACAGGAGACAGTACTCTAGTCAGCAGGAGATTCTAAGACCATGCCTGAGCCTGCCTGGGGCCTCTTAAGTCTAAATGGAAGGAATATGAGATGGGTCTAGGGTTCTCACAGAGAGGGTGGAGCTGGAGCCAAAGAAATAGTGTCGGTGTGATAATATTTTTACCTCTAATGTGACAGTGTCTGTGAAAACACAGGACTGGTTAGATGGGGGACAGGTGAGGTAAGAAGGGCCAGGTTGTTGGGATTTGGCAGCAAGCGTGGGGAGGGCTTTAGCCTGTAATGGGGAGGCATGGAGGGTTCTTGAGCAGAGAAAATGTGTGTTTGTTGCAAATTGAGGAGGATTAGTTTGGTATGGAGTGGAGATTGAAGGGGAGAGGAGCAGAGATGCTAAATGGTAGGATTGGAAGGTCTTAACCAACATGGTAATAATAGCAGGAATGAAGAGGGTGGAGGAGGTGAGACAGAGCATAGAGGAAGCATCTGTTTTCAGATGGAGGTGTCTCCTCCGCCTCCATCCCCTGGCTCCCCTTTTCCTGGATGACTCCAACGTGTCCTCTACACTCCAGCTCTTCTTTCAGAAAGCCTCCCTAACTACCACCTCCCTCCACCAACCAGGAGTGGTGGGGCCACACCTCCATCTCCCCCCTTACCCACTGGGTTGGCAGTCTGGCCTGGTCTGTCCTCTCTTTGGACTGTGTTTCTCTTAAGGGCAGTGAGCTTGATTTTTCAGTGTTACATTGTATGCCCAACATGCAGATTATGTGTACTTATGGGGCTAGAAAAGAGGGAAGAGTCTAAAACATCTTTGTATGGGATGGCTGCCTAGCTCATAAAAAATATCACCCGCTGGAGAAGACAGGAGACATTACTCTAGTTAGCAGGAGATTCTAAGAGCACACAACTCTTATCTCAGGGTCATGAGTTTGAGCCCCACTTTGGGTGTGGAGCCTACTTTAAAAAATAACATAGGAGTGCCTGGGTGGCTCCATCAGTTAAGTGTCTGACTTTTGATATCAACTCAAGTCATGATCTCACAGTCGTGGATCAAGCCCCGCATGGGGGTCCATGCTGAGTGTGGAGCCTGCTTAGGGCTTCTCTCTCCCTCTCTCTCTGCCCTCTCCCCTTGAAATAAATAAATAAACATTAAAAAAATAAAATGCCTTCTTCTGAGGGGAAAAAACCTCATAGCTTCTAGTTTTCTTACTTTTCTTTCTTTCTGTTTTGTTATATCTTAATTTTTCTGGATGTCATCTTAACAAGTAAAAGTAGTCCTGATGTATATGCAGCATAGGGGTAGGGCAGTGATTCTCAATTCTTCAAAAACTCTCATTCCCCAGTGGAACTTTTTAAAGGTTATTTTTCTCCTAATCATCTTCCTCCCAGCTCCCCAAGAATACAATCTTAATGCCACACAAACACTGTGTATCTGTGTATGCACTATGGTCCTACCGAGGTGACAACCCATTGTCATAGCTAAGATTTTTTCACATATTCTCTCCCCCAATTAAAAAAAAATGGGGGCACCTGAGTGGCTCAGTCAGTTAAGCGTCTGACTCTAGATTTCTGTTAAGGTCATGATCTCATGATTTGTGAGTTCGAGCCCCGCGTTGGGCTCTGCACTGACAGTGCAGAGCCTGCTTCAGATTCTCTCTCTCTGTCTCTGTCTCTGTCTCTCTCTCTCTCTCTCTCTCTCTCTCTCCAGCTCTCTCATGCTTTCAAAAGTAAATAAATAAACTTAAAAAAAAATTTTCCCCTTTGGGACCCATGTCAGCCCCATTGAGAATACATGGTGTAGAGTGATTGTATTTGTTTCTCTGGACTGTTGTAACCATTTGCCACAAACATGGTGCCTTAAAACAGCAGAAATTTATTGTCTGATAGTTCCGGAGCCCAGGGGTCAAACATCAAGGTGTCAGCAGGGCTGTGATCCCCCCAAGGCTCTAGGGGAGAATTCTTCCTTGGCTTCTTCTAGCTTCTGGTGGCTCCGGGCGCTTGCTAGCTTGTATCCGTTACTCCAATCTCTGATTTGACTTCCCGTGGACTCACTCCTCTGTCTTCCTCTCTTCTGTCTGCGTCAAGTCTCCTTCTGTCTTTCTCTCTGAAGGACACCTGTCACTGGACTCAGGGATCGCCCTGATAATCCAGAATCTCATCTTGAAATTCTTAACTTTTTCCAGAACTTTTTCCAGAAAAGGTCATATTGACAGGTGCCAGGGTTAAGATATGAAAATGTCTTTTTCGGAAGCACCATTGAACCTGCTACGGTGACTAAAATATTTTAGGTGGGAGAAGCAAGAAAGCTTTGTGAACATTTCACAACCCACAGTGCTGCTCTGGTGTGGTTACTAAAGTTCTGATTTTATTGGGGGAAGCCAGGAGGATAGGCCCCTCAGATTTTCCCCAGAAAAGACTTCTGTCCACTTTCCTCTGGTGTGGCCTTTGGCGCCCTCTAGTGGATCTTGTGGTAACTAAAAAGTCTTAATTTTCCAAGGAAAAGAATCAGATTTTAAATGATTAGCTAGGAGAGTCATAGAATAGCAATTAAACCACAATGGAAGGGACTTGGAGCAGTTACATTATAACTCAACACACCTTTCCGGGCCGAGGACACAGACCGCGCTGTGGCTTTCGTACTAATGTTTCCTACTTTTCAATTTGCAAAGGGCTCTGTCACTTCAATGAGCTACCTTCTGTGCAGCATCCTCCTGCCCTCTATCTGGAGCACAGCCACCCCTCTGTGGGGCCTCCACAGTCCGTGAAAGCACCCACTTGCTCCCCCTCCCCTAGGAGGGGCTTGCTAGCAGGGATATTTCCTCCCTGGATGGCAATGGGGAGAACAGAGCAGGGGGAGCAGGGGGATTTACTCCAAGTGAGTAAATCACACACTAATACACCCTTCAAGTACATCTGCATTCAAGCAAGTGTTCTCAAGAGCTGACTCTGAATCTTAACTGTCTTTTATAATGTTATTTTTAAGTCCATCCACGAATTCCAACATTAACTGAATTGATTTGTGTGTCCAGCATCATGCCAAGCTCTGGGCACACACTGGTGAATACGAAAGAAATGGTGTCTGTCGTCCTCGGATTTACCAACAGGGAGACCTAGAATGGACACCCCTGTGAATAATCAAGGATAGAAAGAAGTGTTTTAAAGGGGAAATACACGGGGATGCACAACAGGTGTACCAGGTTTAATGGGGGGAAAGGCAAGGAATTGAACCAAGCCCTGCCTGAGCGCTGCCGGGGCGCACACTCGTCCACACTGGCTCTGTTAGTCCTTTTCACCAGTTCACCTATTTCAGAAAAACATGTGGGAGGTCTCGGGCTAAATTTGTAGACAAATCAGGTGGGAGCATCTACAGTTAAATTAGAAGCTCTTAAAAATTGGGATTGGGGAAAGCAGCTTTGATTGTGAGAAGCTCTTGGAGGCCATTAAAAATTGTTTTTAAATGTATTTTGAGGGTGGGGGGGCAGAGATAGAGGGAGAGAGAGAATCCCAAGCAGGCTTTGTGCTGTCAGAACGGAGCCGGACATGGGGCTCAAACTCACAAACCATGAGATCTTGGTCTGAGCTGAAATCAAGAACTGGAGGCTCAACAGACTGAGCCATCCAGGCATCCCTCTTGGAGGCCATTTTTAAATTAAAAAAGATTTATTTAGTTTTGAGAGACAGAGAGAGACAGTGCGTGAGTGGGGGAGGGGCAGAGAGAGAAGGAGACTAAGAATCCAAAGCGGGCTCCGGGCTCCGGGCTCTGCCCTGTCAGCACAGGGCTTGACTCAGGGCTCAAACCCACGAACCATGAGATCATGACCTGAGCTGAGTCGGACGCTCAACCCACTGAGCCACCCAGGTGCCCGTTGGAGGCCATTTTTAAATGAAGTCCTTGAGGATGTGCCTGATGCCTGATCCATCGTGTCCCCCTGTTTTCCCATAATTAATAGCAGGAGTTTTATAGAGAGAAGTTCTCTAGAAGCAGGTCAAACAGTGATATTTCCATAACAGACTATTAAATCCAAAGGTGGCTGATGCCATGAAGGAGAACACATGTGTGGTTGTGGCCGCCTGTCTCCAATGTGGTTGCCATCATTTCCTTCCCTCTCTGTCCGCCCATCTGATTCTCCCCTGGCAGGTGGCACCTGTTCCTCTGCACCACACCTGATGGATCTGGGCTGGCCTAGGTGACTCACTGACCCGTAGGATGCGGTGGAAATGATGCCTGGGACTTCCAAGGCCAAGTCCTAAGAAGCCTTGCAGCCCCACCCAGGCTCTTGGGATGCTCGGGACCCTGAGACCCCCACACATGGAGAAGGTGAGGCCAGCCAGTGCCCAGCTGTTCTGGCCATCCCAGCCCAGGCACCAGGTGTGTGCAAAGGAATGGTCTTGGATATTCTGGCTCTGGAATATGTCAAACAGAAGTGATTCGAGACACCCCAGCAGAGGCCCCAGAGAGATGGAACAGGCATGAGCCAACCTCCACATGCTCTAGATGTTTTTTCTTGCCTTTACATTTGTAAAGCAGCAGTAGATGCCTGCAAACACTGCTTTAGCAACACACGCTGAAAATAGCACAGCATGTTAGCAGGGACCAGAACAAGGCTGACGTGCCCTTGAAAACGTTCTGCATCTACTGCATCTGCATCTACTTTTTCCTGCCTCCATCCCCCCCCCCGCCCCCAGCACCGTGTTCACACCTCCGCTATAAACCTCCCCGTGCCACACTGAGGAAACAGCACAGCACACTACTCAAGAGCTTGAATTTGATAGCTAAGACAGTCTCTTATTTGAATTCCAGGTTTATAACGTACACTAGCTCAGTGGCCTTGAGCAAATTGCTTAGCCTGGACTTCAGTTTCCTCATCTGTTAAATGGGAATGATACAAATAGTACCAGCATCATGGCGTATTTGAGATTGATAATGCATGTAAAGCACTCAGGGCCTGTCATGTATTCACATTTTGTGGTCAATTAATCAAATGGTGATTGGGAGTGATCCCAAGAGCACAAGAGCCTGATCTTACTCACCGTTTCTTTGTAAGTTTGTTTATTGAGAGAGAGGCAGAGAGAAAGGGAGAGAGAGAATCCCAAGCAGGCTCTGTATTGTCAGCACAGAGCCTGATGCGGAGCTCCATCCCACGACCATGAGATCATGACTTGAGCCTAAATCAAGAGTTGGTCGCTCAAGTGATTGAGCCACCCAGGTGCCCCTTCTCTTACTCATCTTCAAATTCGGTGTACGTTTTAGTGCCTGGAACAGTGATTTATAAAGGCTGTTGCATGAATGACAAAATAAAATCCTATGTTATAAACTTTAAGATTGATCTTTTTTTATATGAAAAATTTTAAAATGTTTTTTATTTTTGAGAGAGTGCGGGCAGGGGAGGGGCAGATTGATCTTTTTAACATAAACGATAACTTTGCTTGTAAATTCTTTGGAGCAAGAATTTGGAGCAAGAATTAATTCTTGCTCCAAAGTGAAATATGTCATTTCTACTGTGAAGTTCTGTAAGAGCTGGGTGTCAGTGGAAAAATAAGTCAATTCAATTGCTTTTGATAGTTAAGACCTTCAAGGGCTGGATAGGACCTTAAGGACCATCCCTGACGCCCCCTCTCGAGGTGCATATGTAAAGTAAGTGGCTTGCCCCAGGCCACCCACCTGTTGTGGGGACAAGAGCTCCCTGTAGACTCCTTCCCCCTTACGCTGGTGATGGTGATGGCATCCCTACCCCCTTCCTTGGCATTTCGGGGCCATTCAGTGTGGTCAGGACTGATCACTAATCTCTTCTGTGAAGGGATTGGGCTCCTCGAGAGACGCAACGGGAGAACCTGTCAGGAATGCAAGATCCACCTGCGGGCCGTGCAGGTAGTGTGAAGGTCCCTTCCTTTCTGCATCTGTCCCCACTCGTCATCATGACTTGCACTGAAACAGTGACTCATTACTAAAAAGTCCCTTTATTATTAGTAGTAATAAGTCTGCTGGGATGCAATTTAATTTTTCTGTAATTAAGGTTGCAGTTTCATCCCAGTTCTCAGGTCTTTCTTCTATTATTTCACTGCTTTATGGCACAAACGTCCCATTTCTAACTTACTTTACTGTGTCTGGTGAGACCTACTAGATTCATCTTCGGTTTAGCAAACCTGAGGACACAAAGTAGCAGGTAACTTAGTTATGTGGTTCTAATTGCTTTTAAGTTTCAAATGAGTGAGGAAATACAGATATTAAACAAACTTAAGGCTTCTTCAATTACTTTTTCCCCCCTTGCCTTTGAAACACTAGAGGCTGCGGCTCGCCCCTCCAGTGTGGACAGTTCCACTTTATCACGCTTATTCCATCTAGAGTCAAAATAGGGACCGTAGGCGAATAGGGCACTGTTTTCATCCCTGTGTTCTGGCAGCAGATTTCTGGGCATTGTCTAAGATGTCTCCAAAGAACATTGTCCAAAAAGTATGGAGAAGAAAATAACATATTTGTATAGGTTGGAAAAATTCAAGTAAATTCTTCAGGAGGACCTAACAGAAACAAGACTGGCTGGATGATTCCCTGACCTCTTTCCCCTCTTCCCTTGCACAAGCAGGATTAGTTTCTACTTGTTTCAAAAGATTTCATTTAGAGCGAAAAAATTAATGAAATGTTTCTAAGGAAAAAAGATTACAGGCAAAGGCATGGGAGGCGAGTGGGGAAATCCAGATGTGCCGACTCTGAAACCCACAGCTGTGCTGTCAGATCTTGAAATAAATCTGGTTCCAAGAACGGAAGTTTCTGTTGTTCACATTTAAATCTTGAATCATGCAAAACATCGATGACGGCTTTATGTTCAAAGTTAAGAATTCTTATTTAGGATACTTGAACCTCATACCTAGCACTTACTTCTGAGACATTCTTTTCAACCCTGACAGGCTAATTAACAGAGTTCTACTGAGAGGGAGAAGGCAAAGGGTAAATGCATTCACCAACAATAGAAGAAATTTATACGAATGTTCTGAAGTCAACTAACTGGCCACCTTCTACTCACATTATATGAGAAAAAAGTGTGTGGGGTTTTAAGAGTTTAATACACAATTCAGCATTAACACTAGGTCGTGTTTTAAAAAAATTAATCTAGAACCACCCCCCCCCCAATATGTGGACACTAGGGAGATCAAGAGTTTTGCTCAAAATGTAATACTAACAATAAGTTATAAGGTTGGTAGAATTTTCAGGACTCAATCATAAGGTTAACCTGATCACTTTCTAAGTAGTGGCAGAAATGACATGGGAAGAAAAATAGAAGACCCATAACACCATAGCACCTCTTTCTGAACTGGCAGATTCTAAAGCTCTTTCTTACTTGCCTAAAAAAATACAAAATGTAAAAATTTGTTTTTTTTTCATAGTTTCTACTACAGAAATTGCTTCTAATTATTTACTTGCATATATATATATATTCACGTATCCGCTGTCACACAGTATTGGCAAATGTCAAGGCTAGTATGACCAATCAAAATTAGTATTAGTATCATAAAGGATGTTAAAGGAGCACGGCTGTTTTTCATCCAGTTGCAGACCAAGTACCCATTTTAATGATTTGTGAGAAAGAGACTACACAGTAAATAAGCATCACCCCCAAGTTGAATGGTCAAACCCCTGATGTTACAGCTCTGATGTCCAACTTCTCCACGTTAATTATAGCCAAGGTCAGTCAAGGTCATGTGGGGAGGCTGATTGCATTCCCAGAAGCAAAATTTGAGATCCAATTTCTCACTTGCCACAATTTGCATCATTCATTTTATCCAAGGATCTGATGCTCCCAAACTGGTACATTTTAGCTCCATTTACTGGCTGAGTTGGCTGCTGGAAAGTTAGGGCCAGATTTGCAGCCCATTTTGAACATGCATTTTGGGTACAAAGTTCGCTCCCGGTTTAATGTTTTCACTTCCTCTTTACTTAGATCACCTTAATCTATGTAATTTTATCATTGTATGAGGCTCTGTAAGCTCTCACAAAAACTTTCTGGGAGAAGGCAATGCATAAAACACACTTTAGTGACATTTCACTATGTACCACAGGCTGGTTCAGGTCAAAGATCTCAGAGATTTAAAAAGTGGTAAAGGAGGGGCACCTGGTTGGCTGTCAGTAGAGCATGTGACTCTCGATCTCAGGGTCACGAGTTCGAGCCCCAGGATGAGAGTAGAGATTACTTAAAAAGTGGTAGTAGGGCAAAACAGGTAAAGGGGATTAAGAGGCACACTCTTCCAATTATAAATGAGTCATGAGGATGTAACCTACAGCATAGGGGACACGGCCAACACGGTAACTTTGTATAATGACAGATGGTAATTAGACTTATGGCAGCGATTTTATAATGCAAAGAAAAAAAAGGTAACATTTCTTAGCATATTCATATTGTCCCTAGGGCAAAATTCAACTTAGAAAAATCTGAATTTAGAGAGTTAAAAGTCAATGAAAGATGGATTCAAACCACCCCAAGTCAATGTTCCCAGAAGCTTCTAAAATTCCAGAAAGGGCTATTAAAAACGGCATCATTCAGGTTTAAAAAAAAAAAAAAAAAAAAAAAGAGTCTGCCTGGAAAGGTGCTGGGTCATGGCACATCACAGCATACAGGAAAACCAGAGGTGGATTCTTTATTTCACAAGTTTCAAGATACAGTACAAAACGAATCTGTACATCTCTCTATTAACAGGATTTGTTTACACAATTATATTACACTTCACCAGCCTTTATACCGTATTTAATTAAATACAAAATAAATTTACAAAAAAGTCTACCATGGTGTTCCTTCCAATGCCAGCTTATGGTCTTTTTAAACTTCTCCTAAATATTGATAGTGGTTATACCTTGATCGAATCGACACTATGATTTTTTTTTTTAAATCGAGACTAGTGTCAGCTTGTTTGTCATTGCAAATAGGAAAAACAGTGCGAGTAAGAGGACTCCCTGCACATCGCCAAGACATCCTCCCCACACACACAAAATCGGAGTTTTGCAATAGTCGTTTTAAAATACAGATCATTTTTACTTGGGGTATTTTAGGTGTTCTTGAACTACTAAGTGGAAGGGGAAGTTTAGCTGCTTTTCAATGACTGCCACACATTTAAAAATCAGGTAGTGCCTCAGACAGTGTGGTGTTCAGAAATTTTCCATTTTCACTTATATTGGAGGGCAATGACTGAGGAAAAAGATTTTCATGAAAATCGTTTTCTTTTGCTTTATTTCTTGCATTCTCCTAGTCATAATGTGGTGCAACACATATTAAACTCACTTCCAGAACAAATACTAGCTGTCATCAGGGCAAAAGTAGCCCATTCCGCTCTTCTTGGCAGGTGAAGGGGTTGTTTATCTGACACGGTTTTGAAGTGCGCATGCGAAACATTAGTCCAAACCTCTGTGAGGGAAGTTTTGTTTGCAGATGGAGCTAGACAGTAATACACATGCTACACACATGAAGGGCTGTGGTCTCCATTTACAGGCTTGCATGCATACTTCCAGAACACTGGTTTGAAGAACAAATATGAGCAGCAAAGAAAGGAGGGAAAAACGAAGCAAGGAAAAAAAAAAAACCCCTATACAAAATACTTAAGTTTCCTGGAGGCAACAGAGCTCCTGAATTAAATAAAGCATCAGATCATGGTAGAAGTTTCCACAACTTCCCAATGGTACAGAGACAGAACAGCTTAGCAGTAAAGCTTTCACAAATTAACCTTATATGCACAAGGGTAACAAATCCTCAAGAGTATAAAGATAAGCGATTCCCAAGTTAATCTCATTTCAGTGCTAAATAATGAATTTTGAAAAAAAAAGGGGGGGTGTACTTTTTCTGTATCATCGAATGTTAACTAAAAATAAGGTAAGCCTTACTCAGAAAACGGAAACAAAAAAATTCAACCACAGAAAGAAACAAAACAAAACAACCCCAAACACCAATGCTATTTTTGTGACATAAAACAGAAGCAAAAGAATGGTTTCAAGACTCTGGAATAGCTGACTAACCACAAAGCAAACGCACAGGAGAATATACGCTAAGTAGAGTACTACTGTCGTCACCTCTGATGGAAGGAAGACAGGTGATTAAAGGGGTCAGGAGACAGGCTACCATGGAGAAATGGAGCTGCACTCGATCTGCTAACTCTAAGTTCTAACATTAAAACTCCTGAATCCTGGAGTTAGTTTAATGTCACTGACATTAACTAGCTTTAGTTACTGTCATTTTATTCAAATGGATGCCATTTGATTAGGTAAGTATTGAGCATTATTTTAGGAGAAACACCAAACCCAGTTCCTACTTGCCTAGGTATTATGTCCCGTGAACAGAAAAGAAAGAGGGAACAGAGTATTTTGAGACAGTCGTGAGGACTGAAGTCACAAAGCCATATAGGAACTAAGTTATTTTAAACAGACCGTTCAATTTTCCAGTAGCAAATGACCCAAGGGTGTAGCAGGAGCGGGGGAAAACGCCAAGAAAAGGGTTGGAATATTAGTAATAAAAAGGACATGGCAAGTGGAATATTAGTAATAAAAAGAACATGGCCAGTAGTGGTAAACTGACCGGAAGTTTGTTATTGCGTGAAGAACAAGACTGCGCTTTCCCATCTGGCTTCAGGTAGTGCGCACTGCTTTATGAAATATCTTCTCCAAGTACTAATGGAGGGAAGTAAAGCTAGGGATGAAAATGTTGCTAAAGGAGAAATCAGGTGGGTGGTAGAGGAAAGAAACAGTTGTTTAGTCATCTTAGAGGGATTTTTAAACATTTAAATAAATTACAATAGTTCCTTCGAAAAGAAATGTGGCTGCTACCGTGAATTACACTCAGTTTTGAAGGGTGAGGAGAAGACACAGTGGTGAAGACACCAGCATATTGTCCCAACTGCACTCAGATCTCCCTCTGTGTAAGACAGCAAACAAGTCTTAGTATTTAAGAGCTGCCCAAAGCAACAGGACGCTTCTGAGGGTGACGTTTCCTACCTTTCAGATATGCATTTAGACATAACGGTTCTCTCTGTGGCCACCTCTTCAAACTTGGAAGCAACTACGTGGGAGTAAAGTTTGCTCACCAGGTTTCTCAAAATACTCTAAACACGCACAAAAAGCATACAACTTCACATTTAAAGCCTTCGTGTTCATTACAGACTAATTAAATCTAGTTCTAAATACAATCCCAACTTCAAAACCCAAAGTCTTACAACTCTATAGGTAACAAACTCTTCAAGTTTCCTGGAAGATGAGGGATTATGGAAAGAGTATAAAGGTTAATATAAATAGACTGAGGTCAGTAGGCATAGAAAGCCTGCTCAGATACTAATGTAGTCTCAGACTAGACATAGGCTGGTGAATACCACCATCTGATAGTAAAAAGAAATACAAATTCAGTTTAGTTTACATTTCTTCATTTGTATGATATGTGAAATCCTTGGTTTTTTTTGTTGCTGTGTTTCACACTATTTAACCAGACAACTCTGAAGTGTAATGGCCTTGATTTTCCTAACATTAACAGTGGGAGGGTGGTGAATAGGACAGCTAACAAAGTGGTTGACTTCCTACTGTAATATAAAACTGCAGAAGTAAAAATCTACCTGAACAGTATAAACAGGCTTTGGCTTTCCTCAACCACTGAGTTTAACACATCTTAGATTCTCTGAGTTTTAGTTTTAGAATGGTAGTCACTGTATGCCACATCTTGGCAATAAGGTTTCAAATTTAAAGAATTCAGGAGGGTGCGAACTGTTTTTTGTTTGTTTGTTTTTTTTTTGCAATTAAAAAAATGCAAAGTAAGATAAACCCTGGGAACAAATGCTTCATCTTTTGGGAAAGTGTGTCTATCATCTTGGGACCCCACTTAATTCTTTAATATTGTTCTAATTTCTCCCACTTAGTCCGTCCTCTGGCTTCCGGATCAAGGCTCTGTATACTCAAAACAAGCAAGCAAATTACATCGAGTAGGTGGGGCAAATTCACATGTTAGCTCAAGGAGTCAGTTCACAATGTTTTATATATTCCATTCCAGAGAAGTGAAGTTCACATAAAACTCTTTAACAGGCCTTTCAGTCTCTGAAGCAGAGAAGTATGGTATCAAGTGTGACAATCACCAATAAGAAGAAACCTCCCAGCCTCCCCTTTTAAAATAACATGTTGAATGTGTATACTTGCATGTGGATTGGTAAAAATTTCTCAGTTATTGCAGTTCTGAAACACTTTGAAGACTTTTTTTTTTTTTTTTTTTTTTTTTTACTTAAAAGGCAAGTTCTATTTTCAGACTTTCAAACATGTTAAGGTTAAACTTGCAACTAACTGGTTTTTCCTTTTTACAGTGATCAGTTTTTAGTGTTGATGCACAAGACCTTAAAGGTGGCTGATAGAACTTATGCACATTGAGAGAGTGACCAAAGGACCCGAGAAAGACAGCTGGTACAGCAGACACTGGGTCTCACATGTTTCCAGAAAAAAAGGGGGGGGTGGGTGGAGAGGAGGGAAGCCACTGAGAGTTGTTATTCCATACGGCACTGAAACAAACATTCAACTCAGTTTAGGTAAGAGTTACTTATCCCTGAAAATAAAGGCATCAGATTCTAAGCAGCTTTCGGAATTCAATGTTTCCTTGTGCCTCTTCCAGGAGGTGGCACTGATCCGAAGTCCCAAATCAAATGCAAGTGTTCTCAGCAAGCAATTTCCTTGGTTGTCACTGATCGAGGCTGGACACGGTGGGTGTTACTGCGGTGGCTGCTGCTCTGGTGGCCCCTCCTGCTGTGGTGGCACCGGCCGCGGCCCTGGGGGCCTGGGTAGAGGCATGTCCTGGTGCTGCCTCTGCCTGTAAGCTATCACTGTTCCCAACAGCAACGCGATGATGGTCATGAGGTAAAGGTCCCACTCAGGCCCCAAAAGCTGGTCCATGTCAAGCTGGGTGAACAGATCTCGAATCTTAATGAGAATAATATAAAAATTGTCACGGTCACTAAAATGTCAGAGAAGGAACCCAGAAAAAGTTACCTCCCAAATTAGAGATGAATAGAGAACTTACTAAAATAATTGGTTTTAGGAATGTTTTCAATGCCTTAAAAATAAAAAGGGCTTTATAAAAGCCTTCAACTGAAACTCAAAACACAATGTGTCTCAGGAACTGAGTTATTATTTCGTGACAGTAGATGATACAGAGGGTCTAGCTGGGTTCCACTTTTCACAGAAAAGATTTGCAAGGAATACTGGGGACAATGGAAGGCCACGGGGGTGGGGGGGAGGGATGGGGGTCAGTCTCTCGGCACCTGTCACCTATCTGCAGTGAAGGCAGCCCTGTTCTCATGACACTGGGGTTATTTTACTTCTTCCCTCATGTAACTGGAGATGGCAGGAATTCAAGTGTTTAATAGTTGAATGACTAATGCTTTTCAAGTAGGATTTCACTAAACATTTAACACTTTTGAATTTGAACTTAAAAGTTATGTCCTTAGTCCATGATAACTTGTTTTAGTGTCCCTTAAGAGAAGCTATTCCTGAAATTTTGTTACCTACAAGGAAAGGAAAAGTGCAGTATAATCCTTTATATTTAAATAAAATTATATTTAAAAGGTCCCCATAATATATATTTGTAGATGCAGGTGCTAAATTTTCCTGGAAAAAGATTCTAAGAAACTATTAACTGTGTTTCCTGGGGTAGGACCTGTGATAGGAGATTTCTGTGTTTTCTGTACTGTCTGACTTTCTCACCATTGATACTTAATAACTTTTTTTTTTTTTTGGTTGGAATATCTAAGTGGTAGGATTATGGAGCATTTTATTGCCTTCTTTATACTTCTGCATTAAAAAAACAACAAAGGGGCACGTGGCTGGCTCCGTCGGTCAAGCATCCGACTTCGGCTCAGGTCATGATCTCACAGTTCGTGGATTCGAGCCCTGCGTCGGGCTCTGTGCTGACGGCTTACAGCCTGGAGCCTGCTTCAGATGCTGTGTCTCCCTCTCTCTCTGCCCCTCCCCCACTTATGCTCTGTTTCTTTCTGTCCATAATTAACAGTTTCTTAGTCTTACAACTGTGAGAGACAAGGGTCTGAAATAGCCCTGCGAGAGAAAAACGGCAGCTGCCACACTGATAGGTTTTCAGTTAAAGGAACAAAGGTTGTTTCCACTAGTGGAGGGCACAGCACGCCTGGCTCTCGCTATCAAGCAGTTATGAACGTGCCATTACAAGCAATCAGGAGGACGGAGTCCAACGTGCAGGTCCTCTGGAGCCCTATGCGGGGAGGACCTCCGCACACGAGACAGGGGTGCACAGAGGAACAGCACCAATTACACCAGTGTCACACAGGAGGAAAAGCCCTTTCTGGCACCCAATGCGAAATGGTGTATCACCCTGCTCTGAAAGAATTTAATGAAAGACTGAAACATCATCCTGTTCTGGTCTGGAGTAAATTAAAGTTACATAGCCCTTGTTTCTGCACACATTTCAGGACTCTTGGAGTTAAATGCTTTCCAGTTAATCCATTATAAGCACAGGTAAACAAAATCTAAAACTGGAGAACCCAGGAGTACCTACGCAGAAATACTGGTAACTAAGGTCGGCAGTTTTGAAAGGAATGGAAACCCACCTCTTGTCTAGGTTCCACCATGAGCTTATTTAAAGTACTTCAAGGTATTTTTAGAGAACAGAGTTCGAGATGTGTTTTTAACATGTTTCTTGCTATTAGAACAGTCTGACGTACAATAGCCTGGGCACGTTCTCAGGTTCTCCTTTTCCTTTTTTAAGGGTCTTGTCTGAGTCACTGCCAGGCAGTCACCTGATTTAATGTTTAATGAGTTTAGTTAACTGCTGCTTCAAATTGCCAAGGGTCGATCTCAGTTTCCTCTAAACCAGAAAACACCTGCATCAGTGGACACTGCTTTAGCACCTGGAACCACCATCAACTGCTGCCTGAAAACACATGCTCTGTGGCTGTGTTCACCCCACGCTTGATGCAGTCCCCTGGCCCTTCACCTGCGGCAGAGGGGAAAGGACCCGACCCCCACAGGACACTCCTCCCTTCTCCCTGAACTCTTTCAATACAAACTTCTGGGCCGAGCAGCTTACGTCACTTATATTTTAATTAAAAGAGGCACGAACACTTACATTTGTCTCCCGGATGTACTGCAAGAAATACACCACGGCCAGTTTGCACAGTGCTAGGAAGACTGGTACCTGGGCGTCTGGACTGGCTTCGGCTGCCATGTCATAAAAGCGTTTTGCAAGGTGAATATCCTATAATACAGGTAATAAACCAAAATTCATCTCTTGGTAAAATAATATTATTCAGTTCATATATTCGTATTATATCAGTTTACACACTCAGATCTTGATTTTACCTTTCAAGTTTCCATTTAAAAATTTCCATTACCTAAAGGATAAACCCCACCTATAAGGGGGTAATATTTCTTTAATCATCTAACGGCTTAATTTTGAAAAATCTAACTGAAAAATGTTAAGATTTAACTCTTGTTCCTCCTGTCTGACATCCCATTTGCTATGCAGATATGCTGGATACAGCTATATACCTATGCATAACACTGTTACTCCGAAGAATCCCAGGGGCGACCTGTTAAGTCTCAAGTTCTAGGTCAAGTTAAGTAAGTTTCTTACTTAAAACTTCAGGGTAAGCAATTCCCGGTTTCTGTTTGGAGCAGTGATCTTCAAACTGAGAACACGCTCAAGATTTTTTCAAAGGGTACTTGCATGGATAGTGTTAAGGGACCCACATGCTGGGTTTTCCTGCCTTAGACATATTCCGTAAAGGGTGAAAAGAGTCAATCCAGGCCCAGACTGGATTGCTCTGCTTTCAGACAAATGTAGAATGGCAGGGGGAGACGCGGTGAAATCTGCATTTAACAACCTCACTTCCTCCATGCCCTTACTACTGTCAAAGAATACCAGACTCGAGGGCAAGAATGCCATGAGACACGAAAAAGAAAGGCTAAACATTAAAAAGGACTTTCCCAAATAGTTCAATATAAGCAGTTACTGTCAGCTCTCCCCTATACTGTCCCTAAGGAGTGTCATTAGCGAAGAAGAAAGAGCACCTTCCAACAACAGTACTGGTAGAGTCAGTGTCTTTGATTTTTTTAAAAAATGTAACAAGTGTATTTTTAGACTGCCACATTCGTCAAGATCATGGATCAAACTTTTGTGATAAGACAGACTTTTGTGTGGATGATTCAAAGGGGTAACCAAATCTTATTAATCACATCCTGAATTATTTATTCTGTATAACACCAATCCTCACGTAATCCTTAATATTTTCTAGCTGTACTACATGCTGGACTGATTAGTTTTCAGTAGTGTGTATGTTTCCTTCTTTTAAAAATGGGAAAAAATAAGAAAAGGTGATCATGTCTTACAAAAACCAATGGAATCATTCTTTTTGCACATGATTAATTACTCCTAAAAGCTGCATCCCAGAATTGTCCTTCCCATTCTTATCAAAGGAATTCTATGCTGTTTATCATAGTCTTTATTCATAAGCATTTACATAAGCTACACATGCATCATATTGCAAATTAAATTATGAGAACGCACACTGATTCATTTTCTTGGTTTCTAATTGATTATAAAAGCAGACTGTCAGAGTTCTATCACTTTAATTTTGATTGCTTTCAGTAAATTATTATGAAGTGTCTCCCAAAAAAAACCACAACTTACGCGCAATCTTTGTATTAGTCATCAGACACACATTAATTTTGTTTGAATTAAAAAAATGAAGTCAGACTTGCTGACGGAAGCAAAGCCTGATCTAGCTGAGTGGTCTGATATAAAGAGAGGCTCTGGGAACCTGAATAACATGGCAGAGCTCATCCGCAAACTGAATGTACTCCATCTGCACTTCCAGAGTCTTGATAAAACTATATTCAAGTATCTAGTATTAACATAAATGTAAAATATGAAAATTTACATATTGGGATTAAAATAAAATATTCATGTGGTAAAATAAAAGGCACTTGGACAGAAAATAGTGCATTAGCAAAATGAAAATGAGTAACTTGCCTTTAAGCACTTTAGGTCAACAAAGTGTCTCTAAGTGATGAAATGAGGAATATATTTAATTATTTGATAAACCTGGGTAAAGCCTTTCAGCATTCTACCCAGAGGCTGAGAAAATGAATGACTCCAGTGACCAGGGAATAAACAAACATACCCTTTGCAAGTCTCTAGTTTCCAATTCTTTGCTTTCGACAAGATTGAAGGGAGACCTAACCAAGTTGTCAGTGATAGATCACTGAAAATAATTTTAATGACAGATCGCTCTGACTTTTGGCATACATTATAGACTAAATGTGTTCCTTCCCACCACCCCTA
Organism: Cryptoprocta ferox; assembly: GCA_028646485.1. Lineage (NCBI taxonomy): Eukaryota > Metazoa > Chordata > Mammalia > Carnivora > Eupleridae > Cryptoprocta > Cryptoprocta ferox. The sequence goes on along the minus strand of CM053560.1, from coordinate 20,257,693 downwards.
AATTTCTATGTGCAAACACTACTCTCCCTCATGTGATGGCTGGGATTAGGAAGTGAGGTCTTCGAGAGGTTATTAGGATTAGATGAGGTTAAAGGGTAGAGCTTTCACGAATGGGATCAGCATCCTTAAAAGAATCCTTAAGTACTTGCTGCTTCTCTCCTGCTCTTTGCTCAGATGAGGACAAAAGCCAGAAGACAGTGGTCTCTGACCAGAAAGCAGGGCCTCCTCGCCAGACACCAAACCTGCTGCCACCCTGAATTTCAACTTCTCAGCCTCGAGAACTGTGAGAAATTCTATTATGTAAGCCACCCTATGATACCCCGTGTAGCAGCCTGAAGGCAAGCAGCATGCAACTCTAAAGCAGTTTAAAGAACTCAGTGACACTGTAGCTATAATAAAATTCTCCCCAATTCCCATTGCTGGTTTATGTGAACAAGGCTCCAGCCTTACATTTATAAAAATGAAGGGTGCCTGGGGGGCTCCGTTGGTTAAGTGTCCAACACTTGAGATTGAGCCCTGTATTGGGCTTCATGCTGACGGCATGGAGCCTGCTTGGGCTTCTCTCTCTCCCGCCCCTACCCCATTCACAGTTTCTCATGCTCTCAAAATAAGTAAACTTAAAAAAAAAAAAAAAAAAAAAAAGGAAAGAGGAAATTAATGCTAAATGTACTCATTGATACTTTAATTTTTACAAGATGCTCCATTCATCTCATTAAAAAATGCATTTTCAATAATTATCACAGAAAGTAAAATTTTAGTTAAATTCATAGTATTATGTTGATTTGGTCAATACTATATTGATAAATAACCAACTACGACTAATATATCATGAATTTTTCTTAACACTTAGAGCCTATAATCATAGGAAATAAAATCCAAAATTTGAATTTACATACTTTGTTTCAGGTTAAGTATGATTGAGTGATTAGTAAAATATCTAAGCATTAAAAACATTACATTTGTATGCAAATCTATGAAATTAATGACCTGAAAATATGAATTCAGGAAGAAAAGCAAAAGATACAATTTTCATTTAAATAAATTTGCTTTGTATTTAAAAAAATTAATAATGAGGATATCAAAATTTTGGTGTTTAGAGTAAGTCATTTTATTTAAAAAAAGTGTTGATACTTAAAATAGCTAGAACTTAGACCCTTTGAAGCTTATAATGAAAAATTTTAAATGTCAAAGTAAAAATGTGCAGGAGAGGGGTGCCTGGGGTGGTTCAGTTGGTTCAGTGTCCTACTCTTGATTTCGGTTCAGATCATGATCCCAGGGCGATGGGATCGAGCCCTGCGTTGGTCTCCACAGTGAGTGTGGAGCCTGCCTGGGATTTTCTCTTTCTCTCCCTCTGCCCCCTTACCCCTGTTCAAGCTCACCCTAATTAAAAAGAAAAAGAAAAAAATATATAAATAAATAAGAACCTGCAGGAAAAAACAGTTTTTCAAAATTCTCTTAAGGGCATACAGGCAAAACCTTAAGACCATGGGTCTAAAGAATGTTTACCTCCATTAGGAAGGCATAAGAGTCAGAAATAAGTTTATCAGTAGCAAACACCTTACTTCATTTCAAAATACTTTAGAAAGAACAGAATTTGGTCGAAGATGGGCAGACAGTTTCTCAAACAAGAGTGACCGATAGAGGCGGCACCGTGTTTCTGTTTCAACGAATCTGTTTTTCGCTCACTCACTATCGTAAATACAGCAGGTGCATGTGACAGCAACACGCGTGTGTCTGACAATGGGAGAGATGGAAGGGAGGGCTTCTGAAATATTACAAAACTGCCGCATAACTTAGTACCTGAAATCAGAGCACACGCCAAAGAAAGCCTATTTCCTAGAGAGAAAAATGCAGACGTTTCCCCCAAATCACAATTACATCGTTCAGACATTTGGTTTGAAGCCAGGCCCACCTGTTTAATGCCCAGTCCTTTCTCGTGCATATACCCCAGGTTAAACATGGCCTGTGCGCTGTGCTGCTGCTCGGACGCCAGGCGGTAATGAATGAACGCGGTCTCATAGTCCACGTCGGTGCCAAACCCGTAGAAATGGTAGTCTCCGAGCTTAATTCTAGCCACCGTATAGCCTTAAATGGAAATTAAATAAAAACTCCCAATAAATAGTGTTCAAAACAGACCAAATTGTTATTTCTCCTCCTGTTAACATGCTTACATAAAACAGAATTTTAAGTTGTAGTACATAAATTTGATAAAAAAATCTTTCAGCCAAGCTATAAATTCAATAAAGACTGAAACTAGAGGTGTTGCTCTTCTGAAGGTTTTGCAACAGAGAGAGGTCAACAAGGTTGGCGGTCCTCCCATAGAGGGAGAGGTACAACACGGTGGGTGGTGCCCCCCATGTCATAACGGTACTCTTTAAATGAACACGTTCTAGTCTATCGTGCCATCTACAGTTTTCTTTTTTCTTTTTTTAATTTAAATTCTAGTCAACATACAGCACAATATTGGTTTCAGGAGTAGAATTCAGTGATTCATCATATACAACACCCAGTGTTCATCATAACAAGTGCCCTCCTTAATGCCCATCCCCCATCTAGCCCATCCCCCACCCATCTGCCTCCAACAACCCTCAGTTTGTTCTCTATCACTAAGAGTCTCTTCTGGTTTGTTTCCTTCTCTTCTCTTTGTCTCCCTTTCCCATAAATTCTGTTTTGTTTCTTAAATTCCACATATGAGTGAAATCATACGGTATTTATCTTTCTCTGATTGACTTATTTTGCTTAGCTTAATACATTCCAGCTCCATCTACATCACTGCAAATGGCAAGATTTCATTTTTTTTGATGGCTGAGTAATATTCTTCCATTTACATTTTAAAGTAGTTCAACTGGACCATTGTTTAGGTTTGAAGAAGGGATAGCCAGGGACTGTTGAGAGGAGTATGTGTAAGAAGAAAACAGTCAAACCAAAAAAAGTGGGGAAAGGTTAAAATCTTTTTTGGTTTTAGACTAACATTTTACTATACATTCCATGCAATTCTCATTTTATGCAATATAACTGGCCTCAAACTAAAAATCAAAGCATAAACCATAACATGATATAAATGACCAATCATAATTTAGAAACGCTGCGACCAGAACTTCTGTTTTAAGAATAGATAAATCATGATTCAAGTTAAGCAACAGTTAGTATGTTGATGAATGACATTATTTAATTTTGGGGGGAGATTCAAAAACAAAACAAAAACAGTCCAGGAAGATCCCCGGGTGCAGCTCTTAGCTAGAACGAACAGGCTACTCACCTTGGGAGGCAGCCCTGTTCCAGTGCAGCAAAGCTCTGGGGTAAGTTTCATTCTCGCCTACAATGGTCGCTTCTCCTACAGGGGAGATGAAATAAATACAACTCAGGCAATTAAGGAAAGGCACTAGACTTTTAGGCCTCATTTACATGCTAGGGTGGATATATAGAGCATAACTGGGATAGAACAAGTATTAAATGACAAAAGTATTGTATTGAAATTAAACAAGCATTAGAAGGAAACACTGAGTTCAAAGGAATCACTGCATGAAGGACACTACTTTCTGCAACGTGTTTTATCCACAGAACTACTACGGAGAGTAATTATGGAGCCACTTTTAGGAATCTACACACCACTGGAAAAATGAGATTCTTCTATCTGGTATAGTTTGAAAAATATGTTTACTGAAAGCGGTTAATTTTGTGACGAATGGCCAATTGATTTCTACTGTCAACTCTAATTGCAAAGCTAACTTGGATGGCTTAGGGAGCTGGGGTAAAGTACTCAAGCAGGTGTGTTGTTAAGGCTTATATACAACAATAAAGAAGTTTCTTTGTGGCTTTTCTCTTTAAAACAAAAAACAAGCTACTGGATGTGAGCCTTTGTATTCTAAACTCAAGGCAGGACGGAAGTGAACCTTACTCTGATCGAGAATGAAGGCTGCATTGCTCTGCGCCACTTCATAGCCTTGTTCGGCCAGCAGGAGGTACTGGATCACTGCGGCGTTGTAGTCACCATCTTTATAGCTGTTATAGGCAGTCATTAGCCTCTCGGACCAACGGCCTCGTTCACAAACATTCTTAAACAACTGTGAGAACAGGAAAAAAACCCAGTAACAAAATAAGGAACATATGCCAGAATATCATTTTTGCACTTGGACTACAAGTGATTATTAAGCTACCTCTTTGAATCTCTGGTAACTTTACTAAATATATATAAAAGTCTGGGATATTAATTTGAAGCTTTCAGTTAGTCTTTAGAGCAGGTTTATAAAAATAACAGTAAACAATTATATACTATTAGCCCCGCCAGGCACTGTTCTTGTGCTCTATGTACAGTATGTACAGAAACTCCCTAAGAGCCCCCATGAGGTTCATGGGGGACACTTTATGAAGTAAGTGCTATGAATAGCCCCATTTTACAACTGAGGAAACTGAAGCACAGAGAAGTTTAGAAACTGTGCTAAGCATTTATCAAATGCCACTCTGCGGTGTCAGTTACAAGAGCGCTGAAGAGGAAAAGTTCCACTTAGGGGACATTAGCATTGCCCTTTGCAACACTCATTCAACAGACTTCTTGGTGCTGTCTCCGATTCTGTCTAGGCGCTAGAGAGACTCAGACACCACCACCTGTCCTTACAAACGTGAGGACGCAAATGAAACAAAGAAGCGTGAGGGTGACACACAGGCCTCAGCCTCTTCCCTCCGTGTATCCAAGCTACTAGGTCGAATCTCTTTCTCCTCTAGAAGAAATCACGCAGAGAAAACGAGGGACTCTCCTCCTGGGACATGAGGTTCCTGTACACAAGCTGCTAGAGCAGCCCTTACCTCCACTGCAGTGTGGCACGACCGCATCACACCGGTGCCGCTGGCATGCATCTGTGCTAGGTTATAGAAAGCCAAGATATGGCCTCCCTGAGAAGCTAAATTAAAATACTTCAAGGCCTGTTTATAATCCCTCTTGACGCCAATGCCATCTGTAAGGAAAATCACATGAAAGGTCAGAAATAGTCTTAAATAAGAAATAACTGAAGCACCAGTGCAGCCTTACATAATGACTAAAATCAAGTGAAACTCAGAATTCTTACTCAGGAAAGATGTGAACCTTAACAATACAGATGTGTATATTAATACAGGTTCATCTCATTTACAATGAAAAACAAGATGCACAGAGTATTGAATTGGGAGAACATTAATCAGCCCGAATACGACAGCTCTCATTTCCACATCATAGTGGCATCTAATGGAAATTAGGCAATTTAGATGTTGGTGGATGCAGCATTTAATTCCAACATTACTTACTGTAGTACATAGAGCCGAGCTGCAGCTGCCCATCCACCCAGCCTTGCTCAGCAGCTTTCTGGAAATACTTTAGTGCCAGATCATAATTCTGTAGGAAAAGAGGTCACATGATCACATGATGTGAAAGCTCAAAAGGTTGATATACTTAGCAGTTAGGAGATTCATTTATTAAAGAGAGTTAACAAAACACATACAGGATATTCTCAAAGAGCTATTAAAAAGACTACTTTCTAAGTTTTCATAATATACAGATGGTAGTCTACTTTAAGTCACACAGGGACTAATATATTTGAGACTGTGAAGAGAAGCAAATAAGAGTTTTTGTGAAACAATTTGTATGTTCACCCTCAGGAAGCAGACACAGCACTAGTGGAACACAAGACCAAGACTTAAGAAACAGTCATATCTTTCCTATTAACCAACAAATCTTTTTTAACCTCAATTTTTATAATTTCTTTAAAAAAGGAAAATTATTCCCTTTATCTATTCTTTCTCTGTGTAGCTTATCAAGCACTACATGATTATTAGATTTCAAACACCCTATGTATTCACAGAGAAAAGTTAAAATAAAGATCACTACTAAATTTTAGTGTCCTAAAATGACTAAAAGGAATCAAAATGAGACTATGCTACTGTCTTCGGTGCTAGGGAACACCTACAGATTAGAATCCTAAACCTAATGCTTAAGTTTCAGGCCAAATTAAAAACATATTACTTGGAGAATTCACAAAGAGAAGAGGACAGCAATGAGAATCTAAGGGCAATCGAGAAGAATGAGAAGCCATGGCCTAGGAAATCCAAGAGAACTTGCAGAATTCTAGGGAAGAAAGAGTTCAAGTGATGTAGAACCAAAAAGTCAACAGGAGTTGACTCTTAGGAGGTTACTGGTGATCTGCATAGAGAAGTTACGTGAGGCAAAAGCTTGACTGTTAAGGGCTAATGAGTGAGTGGTGGTAGCCACTAATACAGTTCATATTTTGGAGAAACCTGGCTTTTCAGTAAAGGACTGGAGAGAAGAGAGATAGTAGATAGAAGGGCAACAAATAGAACACAAAGCTTTTCTCCTAAATGGGATGGACAGGCATTTTTTAGGCTCAAGTGAAGAAGTAGAGAGGGAGAAGCTAAAGTCTTGGAGAGCAGAGAGCACAGACAGAAGAATGAGAAACAGCTTTACACCTTTAGAAAAGGTGCCAGAGCCAGAGCCATTCAAAGAAGACAGTTAGTTATATGGCGGGTACGGGGTGAAGGGTGGTAGGGAGCCAAACTCAGAGAACAGGAAAAGGTTCAGCTCTGGTTATAATGAAAGGATTTCACCCAGGCTGGAAGCTAGTTATACTCCCCTAACTCACCGGCTGACTGCTTGTTTAAGTCAGAATCTGTTAGACTGAAAACTTACAACTTGAACTCCTCTCCCGTAGAGGTAAGCCATTCCGAGTCCACTCTGCCCCACTGGGTTACCCTGCAAACCAGAGACAAAAGAGTGAATAGATTCATTAAAAACAAACAAACAAAAAACAGGCAAGAATAAATGACTACAAAAGAAATAATTTACAAGCATATTCAAAAAATGTCTCTGCATTTTAGATTCAAAATTCTCCTTCCCATTAGGCTAAATGTAATGCTGACTTTTAGAGATATGGGGGTCCAATAATTTGCTGAAAAAGAGCAAATAGTAAATTTATCTAGAATCAAATTTTGGTGACTTATGACCATCTGTTCCATGAGTTTATGACAGAAAACATGACTAATGTATTTCTTTTTTTCTTTTTTTTTTTTAATTAAAAGTAGGTCACTATTTTTGGTAGTTTTTCATTGGTAACTACCCTTCCCAGTAAAGAAGGAAGATGCTGTGGTGTCACGTCAACAGCCATGTAAAGCAGCAACACTGGGATCAGGTGGCAAAGACACGCTAAAGATGACTGGACTCTCACAGAACAAACATAATCATTGTTTTGAGACCTAAAAGAGAAAAATCTAAAATTCAACCTAAACTAATAGGGACAGAGGCATCCGTTAAAAAGTGTCACAGCACTTGTTTGGGAAATACTCAACTGACATTTAGAACTAAAGTAACATGTAGTTGGCAAGGAGATAAGTGCACACATGGAGGCATACGGGGTCTTAAAAATTCATCTGTAGTTTTCTCTGGGCCAAAGAAAGCCAAATTATGTATTTACGATTATTGAAAGTATCTAGTTGTGTAAGTTTTAAACTTCAAGTTGCAATACAAATAGGGTAAATTATATGACTTTCAATTGCATTACTAAAATCAGTATTTCCCTGTTCAGGAAACGTCTTAATGAAATGGAAACAGAGGCTTAATATTCAATAATTTGGTCCTCTCCACCTCCCCCATAAATTGCATTTTATTGGGAAGGTTTTTTTCTAGCCAATCCATTCACACAAATCACATTTACACAGGTGCTTTCAATAACCTGAGGCATGAGTTGGTTACGACTAATCCTTCAGTATAATAAACTTATTAAAATAATAATATGGCACACATTTCAATACACTAAGTCATGGGATCTTACCATGTCAGCAGCCTTCTTAAAGTAGTGAAGAGCTGTCTCATTACTTTGCGGGACAATATCACTTCCCTCTGAATACATCTACAAAACAGAGCCTAATTTTATTAAGAGTTACAACCCTCTCTCCTATAATGGATTTCTAGCTCCTCTCATTCTGGTTTCTGTAAGGGACCACGAAATCTTTCAACAAACTTTAAAATTCCCCACAAGATATTTCAGAATTAAAAGCAAAACATTAAAAGTAAACATTTTAATATTATAATAGATTGTCATATCGCCTTAAGACTTCTCTATAAAAAGGAATACATTAAAATCAGCTCACAGATCAATCTCAGGAGGGGAAATCTTAAACTCAAGATAAATCTTTTCTCTCACTCTATCCCAAGGCAGTCAAATGGCTGATAAAATTGCTTGGGATCAGTGATTAAATGAGAAAAAGGAGTGCTGTTAGCAATATCTGCTTCCATTTCTCTTCCACCACTATTTTCCCCAGGGTAAGATAAAGGGTAGCTCTTAAGTTCAGGAAAAGAAAGAACTAAAAGGTTATTTTACAAGGATTCAAACACTGAATGATCAGAGTACCAGGTATGGAACATGATGAAGGGGCCAAGAGAAAGAACAGAAGATTAATGCTTAAAAATCTATGGGCAATACCAATTTCTATGCTACAACAGACAGGATGTCTAAATGTAAACTGCACAGGCCCCAAATGACTTGTTGCAATTATGTGGCAAACACTGCGGAGATTTTTCTATTTGCAAGAACCTCTGTGACATAGTTATTCTATCTGAGCATCCTAACTTTAGGATTGGGTGACAGATGAAAGTACCCATTGGTTTATACTGTATTTGTTTTCAAACTAATGAAAAAGGAAGTTTTGAGATTGTGCCACGTCCTGTGGAATCTTTTCATTAGGTTCTCTAGACTTCGGTTGGCCCCTTGCTTGGGAAAAATACTGTGCTAGGAGGTAGGTGACGGCTCTCACGCTGAAGATAAGCAAAAGGTCTGCAGACAAATTCCAACAAACTCCAAGTGCCTCTATTCGGCATGGAAGAAACCAGGCAATTATGACAGACTGAGCCAAAAACCACACAGCATAAAGAATAAATTCCTCATTATTGCGTATTTATTGACTCACAGAAAGCAAGAGCTCAGTGACAGCTTATTTCACAAGAGAATTCACATGCTGTGTCCCTGACGTTACCTAAGAAAATCCCTCAAAACAGCACTTACTTTGCCACAAGACACAAGATCCTTGTATTGGAAACTTCACTTCCACTTTATTTTTGGTAAACTGTAGATCCTAACTACAACATGTGCTTATTATGCAAACACCTCTTGCTGTGACATAGTATGTTCACAGGACGTACAGTACCTTTCCCAAGAAGGCCATGGCATGGGAATTGCCAGCATTGGCTGCTAAATTGAAGTAGTCAAATGCTCTCTGTGAGAAAAGAATTTATTAAGATAATTAGTTTTTATACAGTCTATCTGCTTTTGGCTTTTAACCAAAATAATTATTTCAGAACATTAAAAAAAAATCTTGTAATATTGCAGTTATCTCAGGTTAAGTAAATAGCAGCATTACATCTCTGGACCCCTTCATTCCCCTAAGTAACAACAATCACTATTACATATTTATTAGTATGACCATTTAAAAAATGTTTAATGTCCTAGTTCTATCACACTTGAAGCTCTGTAAGGACAAAAAGACCAAAGCTATCTTGGCTAGCACTGCATCCTGAATGCCCAGCAGTGAATAGGCACTTAGGAAGTATTCAAATATTTGTTGAGGTAATGCAATTATGTACTGGGAACTCAATTTATTTCTTCTGTGAAGCTGGTGAAAAAATTGATCACTGTGTGGATGTTTCACAGATAGGCAGCATACACCAAGAATATCCCCAAATCTGTATAAAAGGTATGCAAGCAACCTCATCATCCAGAATTGTGTATCTGACATTTTCATTAACTGATTCATCTGGCCTAATGTCATACATTTTTAATGACCTACAGACAATGAAACCTGTCAAAATGCTGTCTGAATAATAATAATAATAATTATAAAAAGCATGGATATCTGGTGTAGTGATAAGTGTACTCTGTTACGATCTAATTCTCAAAGTTGATGGGATATGGGAATGAAATAACCTTAATTAGCATATTTAACTGGTATGGCAGAATAACAGTTTTATTAGTCTGACAAGCATTTATCAAGAACTCACTATGTGCTAAGGCATTGTCAGATGCTGGGAATAAAGTGGCAAAGTCCATGCTCTTTTGCAACTTAAGTTCTAGCAGAGGAAACAACTTAATTACATAATTAGCAAATTTACAATGGGAAAGGGCCATAAATACAGATTTTCAGAAATTGTAACTGTGGTGTATGACCTATTCCTGGAGTGGGGCTACGGGTCCAGGGAGGTATTTTGGGGTCAGATATACTAGAGTTGAATTTTGCAGGATAAGTAGGAATTAGCTAACATAAAGAAAGGAAGTAGGATAATATTCATTCTAGACAGAGGGACTAGGATAATATTCATTCTAGACAGAGGGACTAGTATTCCAGAAATCTGGAGATAGGGAGGTTCTTGATATTTTCAAAGACCTGAGAAAAGGTCCATGTGCCTGGGACTCAAAAGGCCAGGTTTTGGTCTTTAAGTGACTGGAAATTGTGAACCACTCAAGAGTTTTAAGCAAGGGAACCACACGATCAGGTGTGTGGTTTACAAATACAGGCTACTGCTTAGCAAATGCAAGCAGGGGATGATTCACACAAGTGGTAGGTACACTGATGGAAGGGAAGAGATGAGACAGATTTCGGGCATAGAGCAGACAAAAGCTGGTGACTGGAGACAGACGGATCTGACCGCTACAGTCATATACTCCTTCTCACAAATTCAACAATGACTTTTCCTCAGTTCTATGAAATATTTTCTTTTATTTCTTTAATGTTTATTTATTTTTGAGAGAGAGGGATAGAGTGCTAGCGGGAAAGGGGCAGACAGAGAGGGAGACGCAGAATCTGAAACAGGCACCAGGCTCCGAGCTAACAGCACAAAGCCCAACACAGGGCTTGAACTCATGAACTGCGAAATCATGACCTGAGCCGAAGGTGGATGCTTAACAGACTGAGCTGCCCAGGCGCCCCTGAAATATTTTCTAATGGGAGTTTTAAGACACACTTCTATCACATACCTATAGGAACCCAAGACACTGCATATGTATTTTTGGCAGTACTGAGAACTAGGTTTCAGAATTAAAAAAGCCTTTCCCACCACTATGAGGTAGAATCACATTTTTAGCCTTCAGCTTTCTCAGGGGTTAGTTGGATCTTGAAACATCCTTTATGAAGATTGTCTAAATAACACAAACTGGATCATGTCATTGACTGACAAGAAATACATCTGGGGTATCATTTCCGTCTACGACATGAAGTGCAAAGCCCGGGCAACAGGAAAGTTACCTGATGATTTTGTTCTACTCCACGGCCTCCGTGCAGATGCAGTTGTCCCAGACCAACCTGCAAATTAACAAAAATGAGCAGAGTAAACGGTAGCATCTGGTGTGTAATTATAATTACAAAAAGGTTTCTGTTCGTAATTCAAAAATTTAAAGACTTAGTCTTAACTCTGAAGATATTACTCTACTTTAACCTACATTTTTTAAAAACTGAAAATGCCTGCTTTTAATTAAAGGCGTTTTTCTGAAATAAAGGCATTTGTAGGCAAACCAAAACTGAACTTGTCACCAGTGAACCTTCTCTAAAGGAAACACTAAAGGATGCTTTAGGAGGTAGGAAATTTATCCTGGAAAGCCTAAACATGCAGTAAGAAATAAAGAGCAATGGAAAGTTAAATTTGTGAGTAAATCTAAATTATATGGACTGTATAAAATAATAGCTTGTGGGATTCAGAAATATACAGAATTAAAACGTAAAGAGTACTCTAAAGTTTGCACTGCCCAAGAAATGGTAAACAAGTGCTATTCATACTTGATAAAAGACAGTAAAACAAAGTCCATCTATCATGTTAGTAGAGGGTAGGAGATGCAAAAGCAAAAACACTCAAGCAAAAGAAGGTGAGAGAGGAGAGATAAAGAAGCATGGAAAATCAAAATGAAAGAAAGCAAGCAAGATAGAAAATTTAAACCCAAATATATCACAAACTACTTTCAACTAAAAGACTGTCAGAATGGATAAAAATATAAAAGTAGTCATATGATGCTTCCAAGAGACGTATCTTAAACATAAGAGGTTGAATACAAAAGAACAGAAAAGAAACGTCGTGTAAATACTACCCAAAACAAAGTGGCATAGCTAGTAGCAGACAGAGTGTAAAAGGAAAAAAAAACATTTCTGGACATAAAAGAGGACATTTCATGATACTCAAGCTAGTTTAACAAAAAGCTAACAATATTAAGTCTAAATGCACTCCACCTGGCCTAAAATATATAAATCAAAATTGACAGAACTACAAAAAGATAGAGACAAATTCACACCAAAGTGGGAAATTTAAACAATACTGTCTCAGCGCTGGACAGAAAAAGCAGACGAATTCAGTAAGGATTCGCGAGATCTAAACAAAAGCATTAAGAAACATGACTCAATTGACACGTAAAGAACACTATAGCCAAAGACTGGAAAATGCACATTCTCTTTAGCACACAATATTTGCCTAAACTGACCAAGTGATGGACCTTCAAGCAAGTCTCAGGACATCCCAAACAACTGAAATCACACAGAGCATATTCTGACCATGATGATTAAGCTAGAACTCAACTAAAAAGTAGAAAATCCCCATTTATATGAAAACCATTTACACACGGGTCACAAGAAACCACAATGAAAATGAGAGCCAAATATGAGAAGTCAACAGTGGCAGACTGTATTGTACCAGATATCAAGATCCACTAAAGCTGCGGAGATTTAAGACACACAAGAGAATATGCTCAGAGCATTATTTGCAAGAGCCCAAATCTGGGGAAGAGTAAAGTGGGTAGGTAAGCTGTGGAATTTTATACAATGAAATACTATAGGGCAATGTAAATGAATGAATTACCACTATAAGAAAACACATGCATTGATTTCATAAACAATGCTGAGTAAAACAAGCGGATACCAAAAAAATGTGTAGGATTTTTAATTTTTTTAATTTTTAATTTTTTTTTTTTTAACATAAAACCAATCCGTAGTGGTAGAAGTCAGTTCAGTGGGTTACCCCTGGGGGAGGGGGGCTCCGGGATGCTAGCTGTGCTACACAGGAAGCTCACTTGGTGATAATTCAGGGGGCTGTATGCTTCAGATGTATGTACTCTTCTATATTAAGGTCACAATTCAAGCAGTAAACAGGAGAAAATGATATATAATACCACACATGGATTTTTTTTTCACTTGAGTTTCCACTGAATACACTGAAGTATTCTATATAGTTTTTAATGGTTGCATAGAATTCCATTACATGGCAGTGTCATATTTGAAATAAATAGTTCCTATTTTGAGGCATTTAGATGGTTTTGGATTTTAACTGGCCTCTGATCTAAAAGAAAGATGTTTAATTAGACAAGATAACTTTATTATAATTTCCATGAGCTATGATTTAGATCTTCCACTGCAGATTTTCTTTTAAATTTAAAAAATTTTTAATGTTTATTTATTTTTGAGAGAGAAAGAGAGAGAAAGAACAGGGGAAGGGCAGAGAGAGAAGGGGACAGAGAATCTGAAGTGGGCTCTATGCTGACAGCAGAGAGCCAGATGAGGGGCTTGAACTTACAAACCATGAGATCACGACCCGAGCTGAAGTTGGACAACTGAGCCACCCAGGTGCCCCGGTTTCTGTTTTTTTGTTGTTTTTTTTTTTTAAACGTAAGATTTCCTTCTGTTAAGTCTTAAAATTAATTGTTCTCTAAAAGTATCTAATGCTTATGTCTCTAAATTTCTAAATCAGAAAAGATCTGTTAAATTTCATAGAAAAAACAGGCAGATGTTGAAGTTCTTTTTGTTTTAGGATTATCAAATAATCCATGAAATAACAAATTATACGTGGTGCTTTGATGGATATACCGTAAAATTTACACTGAACCGGGCTACTTCTGTTGCCGACCTTGAGGAAATTATGGTCTAAGACAAGCAAAGGAAACATGAACAGTAAATGGCTCTGAAGGGCATCTGAAATTACAAATGTTCCAGAGACTTTCTTTAAAGAAAGTAGTTTTCATCCTTGGTGACTCCAATAAGAGCCTCATCATCTGTAAAACTCTGCTCTGTTCAAGCAGTGGTTTTCAAACATGGTGGAATTGCCTGGCCAGCTCCTAGGAACACGTGCATAGGCTACAGCCCAGATGAATCCTAATGGAAGTGTCTTTTTTTTTTTTTTTTAAGTTTATTTGAGAGAGAGAGTGTGAGTACATAAGCAGGGCAGGATCAGAGAGAAGGTGAGACAGAATCCCTAGTAGGCTCTATGCCGTCAGCACAGAGCCCGATGAGGGGCTTGAACTCACAACTGTGAGATCATGACCTGAGCTGAGATCAAGAGTCAGATGCTTAACTGACTGCACCACCCAGGTGCCCCCCAAATGGAAATGTCTTGAGAGTGTGGGACTCTTGGTACTAAAAAACAAAAAAAGAAAAAAAAGAAGCTCAAGTGATTCTAATACGTAGTTAATAATTGCTCAGAGCAATGAAAATGATTCTATGTGAGTGCTCGCCCCGAGACAGTAGGATAAACTGCAGTAAGGTACACCATGAGATGTTTAAACACATACCTGTGCTTGTACATCACCTTTTTCAGCTAGGAACTGGTAATACTGAATCAAATCTTCTTCCAGCATTCCACTGTTCATTCCTGGATTTTCCACCTCGTCAGGCAGCCGTATTCTCTGTACTACTGAGCCTCCTGTCAGTGAGATGTCACTAGCAACTGAAACAAGGGGACGAAGTAATAACATGGAGGAAGGTCAGAAGGACTGTTCCACAGAAAGAAGTATCATTTCAGCTGCCAAATGTTGGCAGACGCTATGCAAACAGTAATCTACAGATTACAAAATAGTAATCTACACAAGCCCAGTCTTTTCCACAACATAGTTAAGTGGAATCCAAAGCACGTGTGCACATACACACACGCGTTCTTAGTCAACTAAGCGTAAAGCCCATTCCACTTGAGAGAGTCAGTCGTCATCATTTCAAGTAGTACAACAAAAATAGATGTATTTAAAGTTAAATCCATTTTGGTTTTTGTTTCTTTTGATAAGGTGAAAGGCATAGGAGAAAAAAAAAAAAGAATAGATACCATGATTGGCAACAAGACGATAGTGAGTCAGTGCCGATTCACAGCTCTGGAGGACTCCGATGCCAGCCCAGTACCGGTAACCCTGTGAGACAATCTGTGGTGAGAAGCCTGCGATCTCACCCCCGCTCTCATTGTGACGAAGAAAGCCACCCGCACTCAGGATGTAATTCTGCGGTCCCCCAATCCCAGTACATCACCACCTCATTTATCCTGAGTTTTAAGTTCAGCAACTCCAACAACCAGACTATAGCTAAGCACTAGGGAATAATGAAGTTCTCACAGAAATCAAAACAGATGCTGTGAACTTAATGCATGAACTCTGCATATCTAATGTGTAAGAGAAAATGACTTAGGCTCTTGCTTAGAACACATCCTAATCTTATTTTAGACAGGATTTTAACAAAAAAGAGGTTGATTTACCAAAGCAGCAAAGAAGCAACAATTAGCAAAACAGGGAAGACAAAAGAGTACTGGATGCAGGCACAATAACACCAGCAAAAAATGACTGCAGAATGAGGGGGAAGATAATGAATTACAAAGAAAAGAAGACCCAAAGTGGAGCCTCTTGAGTCGTTAAGCACAGACTCAACTTTACAAACTGTAACAATCCTTAGGGCATTACTGTATAATAACGTGTGTAATATTTAATGTTTTCATCCTGTAGCCACTACTTAAGAAGATTGAATAAAAAAAATAAGATATCTGTCAAAAATATTTAACATACTTTTGATATACAAAAAAATGCTTCAAATTTCTGGAAAATTCACCTAAATGGAACTTTTCAATTACTGTTTGAGGAATAAATGTTACCACATATGAACAAATCAGTGGAAAAAAGGTTTCAGAATTAGTGAGGAATGTTTCAGAAAACCACAACAAGCAACATCCTTGTTCTTCTGTGGCTTCAACTACTTCAGCGGTTTGCGCGTGTCACAGACAAGGTCCGAGCTCCTTGGCAGGACGCAGAGCCCACTTACACGATTCCTGGTGAGGTTCCTGGTATTCTGCTCTCCAGTCACCAGAAAAGCTTGTATTTTCTTGCAAGCACCACGTTTCCTGTCACTGTCCCTCTGTATACATCGCTCCTGCTGTCTGGATGCCCTTCCACTTCTACTCACTCACTACTATTTATCCCTCATAAATTACTTTGTTTCTTTCCTCAGAAGGATCTCCTTTAGCCTCTCCTTCTGACACCAGTGTGGGTTAAGTGCCTGTCTAGGTGATTCCTGTATTGTAATGATCTCCTTACTTGTGTGAATATAAATGTAAAACAAATCAATTTTCAGTGTAAAGTCAACTTAAAATAAAATCTGTGAAACCTCAACCTAGGAAATGTTTCTGACAAACTAATTCCAACTTACCAAAAATAAAAAAAAAAGAGCCATTTATCAGATCTCTATTTTAAGGGCAATCAGCCAAACTAATCATTTTAATTTTTTTTAACTTTTATTTATTTTTGAGAAACAGAGAGAGACAGAGCCTGAATGAGGGAGGAGCAGAGAGAAAGGGAGATACAGAATCTGAAGCAGCCTCCAGGCTCGAGCTGGCAGCACCGGGCCTGACGCGGGGCTCGAACCCACGGACCACAAGATCATAACCTAAGCTGAAGTCGGATGCTTAACCGACTGAGCCACCCAGGCGCCCCAAACTAATCATTTTAAAGAAAAACTGTGGACCCTATAAATTTTCATCCACATGTAGATGCAAGTGTTATATCCGTTAATAACAATTTAAAGGACATTCAACTGATTATTTGATCTGAATGAATATAAGCAGATCATGTTCATGAAAGCTAGAAAAGCTATGGCCCTTCAAACACCAAAAATTCTGCTACTCAACATTTCTAAGTCTTCCCCTGAAATCTTACTTACCAAAACCATGTGTGCTATCAGGTTGCCCCCGAGAGCTCCAAAGGTGTAATACACAAGGGCCTGTGAAAGAACAAAAGACACTTAACTGATCATAGGAACACACTGACCCAATTCAAATGGTAGCACGTGATAAAGTTTTAATATTATTACCTTTGCCTGACTTGAATTGACACCAAGTCCAGAGGCATAGAGAAAACCAAGAGCCTGAAATAAAATGATAAAAGTAAGAATGCTCCTCGAGAGGAAGTTTATCCAGCAGAGACATAGTTTTATGAACTATGAAAAGATGCAACAATCTTTAGATGCTAAAAGACTTGAACCACCCAAGTATGCACAACCATGGAATTAAAAAGCCTAGGAAATGCATTCAGGGCTTTACACAATGACATACAAATTTAAACAAATCAAAATGTTTACCTTGAAGGTTAAAGACAACTTAATAAAATATTAACTAGAAAAACAAAGCTGAACACACTTAAACATGGCTTTTACTTTATCTTGATGGATATTTTGAGAACCAAACAACCCCTACAATGATATAATGATCAACACATTACCTGGCAAAGGAGAATACACAATGAAAATGGTAAGAGACTACCAAGATAAACTATCCTAGGAATAAAAAGGGGCAGTAAGAGTCAAGTTGAAGGGGTCAACAGAGAAAGGTCACTTTACAGTGCTAAAGCACACACACTTTTTCATTTAAAAAAAAAAAACCCAAAACAAAAAAACTCCAACCAACCAAAAAAATGCATTGATAAGGTTCTAACCTTTGCCTTCTGAGGACCATCCTTGATGAATATGAGAGTATAAGCTAAAGTTAGAAAGGCAGGTATGTCACGTGTCAGTGCTCATCAAAATCCATGAGCTGTCTTACATTTCCCAGCCTTCCTTGTACTTGGGTAGGGCCATGTGTCTAGGATGCGGTAAAGAGATGTGAACCACTTTTAGGTGTGGTCATTAAGAACTTTCCAGAGAATCCTCTAGTTCTCACTTCTCCTTTCATGATGGCTCAAAAGCCCCATGTTTCAGACGGTGCAGCTATGTGGCAGAAACAGCCCTTGACTGAGTCACCATCTGGAAGATAGGACGCAGGCAGGGGAACTGCACCGATCCTGGTGTGAACAAGGAGTAACTCTATGTCGTGCTGAGCCACTGTGATCTGGGGGCTGTCTCTGTTACATCAGCTAGAATTAATTACCACAGACAGTGCTTTGTAATGTACAATGTAAAGCACCGTGGCATTGTAAGGTGCTATTATAGAGGGAAAAGATGCCTTAGAAGTAAAACCGTACGTCAGAGCCAAATGTGTCCGGAGGTATGTGTGAATTTTATATAAACTGACTTACACAAAGAAGGGAAAAAAAGCTTTGAAAACAAAGGAGGAGCGATTAAGATATAACCCGTTTATAAATTAAGCCAAGACTGTGCAAGAGCTGCAGACTGGTTAGGTATTCAGTCCAAAGAAAACAATGGTCACAATTCCTGTTATTGTTGAAATAATCTGAAAACAGACCTCCTCTGTGACTAGAAATTCTATTTTATGTTTAAGCATATCCCATACCTTCTCAATAACCTGAATTATTGAGACCATTTAAAAGAAATGGGGTGGCTCCCTAAAGCCAGCTGTCAATCTTACTGTTACCAAGGGGAATCAAGCAGGTAAGATGTACCAACTGGTGTGATGCAGTATGGGATACAGAACACCCCCCCATAAGGCAGTCTGGGCCCGAAGTATTCTCCTTGCGTTCATCAGCCTTTAGCTATGACATCTTCTGTAGGAAATAGAGATGATGAAGAATAAACTAAAGGGCACAAGGAAGAAGCAAACAGACAAACGGAACCAGGCCATTCTGCAGGGGCTCTATCTCTGACATGATAAGAAAGAAAGGCAGGGACTGTGCTAGCAATAATGACCGAATATGTAAGGTATAGGCCTAGACTGGATGCCGCTCTGGACAAAACAAGTATAAAGAAAATGTTCTGGTTCAACACCCTATGAATACACGTGTAGGTGTCATATTTACCGGAGTGGAACAGTGAGGGCTATTCACTGGAAGAGCAAATCGTGGACCAGGAGACGGTGACATCTCGTTTTAATAAAAAATTCACAGGTATAAATACACAAAGAGAAAGGTCAAGAAGGGTGCATATGCACTAACACGTTACCAATGTTCAGGTCTGGGTGGTACAGATGTTTCCTTTCTTAGTTTTTTTAGTTTGTATTTCTAGTTTCCTATAATGAACATGTACTGCTCCTGTAATAAAATATATTTTTTAAAAAACCACCAAGATTACCAAAAGCTGCAACATCTGAACTTTGGAAAAAGGGCAATGGGGAGTGATTTCAGATAAAAAAATAAATTACCTTTATGTTTCACTCTTTACAGAATGAATCTGGAAAACTACAAACACAATTGTGCTAAGATGCGACCGCAAGAATGCCGTAGGTGACCACAAGTATTCGCGGACGAAGGAAAAAGATTGTCCAAGAAGACTGGTAAAATGATCTGCTGCAAAATTAGTATTTAAAGATATTTTACCTCCCAGCCGTCCTTACTAAAGGAAGGCCGAGCATAAAGAGTAAACTGCTGTGACAATAAACAAGAGCTGGGTGCCAAGAGATTCTGTCATGGACGTACACTTACAGTTTGTCCCTTAGGAGAGCCTTCCTCAGTCAGTTTCTCAAACATCTCTTTAGCTGCCTGGATATTCTGTGTCAGGTAATCGCCAAACAAAAGAGCATATGACACTCTCTCCAGGGCCTTGGTATGGTTCATGCCTGCTGCCTTTTGAAGATACCGATACGCTCTTTAAACATAAGCAATTAACAAAACAAAACAAAACAAATTAGCAATATTTTGGAACTGCCATTAAAATATATTTTTTTTACAAAATCTGGGGCGCCTGGCTGGCTCAGTCAGAAAGGTGTGCAACTCTTGATCTTGGGGTTCCGAGTTGTAGTTCCACATTGGGTGTAGAGATTACTAATTTTTTTTTTTTTAACAAAATCTAAAATGCAGAAGAATTAATTTTCCTGTTCTATAGAATCCTTCTGATATTTGACTTCTACTAAATTGTGTTACTTATATATGTAGAAAACATTCTGGCTACTTTTGTTTTTACATAAGGTACCAGTTCTTTTGTTTTTATATAAGGTACCAGTTCTGTTATTCCACTATTTTACAACAATCTAATTCTAAAACTTTCTATTAAAAAAGTTGTCTAGATTTGCAATGAGAGAATTATAATAACGCGGCACCCAAAAAATAATCCAATGATAACCATAGCAATTTTCTTTTAAAATCTTTGCACAGACTATAACAAAAGTCAGCTGAAAGTAAGGCACATAAAATGTTGGAAGACAGTCAACTTATTTTATATTCTTTCCAAATTCCTAAATTCTAGTTTTTGTCTGCAAGGCAATTACAAAGCAAAAACAAAAAAACAAAACACCTGACAACAATTCCTTTTGTTTGATGTCATTTTGAATTCCGAATAGTGTTAAGTATTCTTGTCTCTCAGAAACTATTACAACTTTAATTATTTCTCTTTTGCTTGTTCATTCTTGTGACGAGTATTTATAATCATTTTATCCCAACAAGTTGAAATTTGATAAAAGTAATGCCCCTAATATGTCCATACTTCATATTAGGTTTTCTTATAGTACAACTTAAGAAATCCTGTCCTCGGCAGTACACTTCAAAAAGAAAAAAAAAATACTGTACTTTAGCTTTTTATCTTAGTAATGGCCTGTGTGAGGGGAGGAAAGGACTTTGGTAGTGCTACCTACTCTCGTTTTTGGCTTTTCTTATTGCTTCCATTGAGGATTTTCATCCCAGTCTGGTACATCATTTCTGCTTCCTGCATTTGCCGTCTTTTAGCAGCCTCTTCTTCAGCTAGCAAAAAAAAAGTCAGATGCTTTCAAATGGATTTTAATTTTATACCAGTTATTTATCAAACATCAATATACATTCTTTCTTTTGGGTAGTCATACAAACACAATATTTCACTATTTCCAATTCTGACTTTAAAGACACATGGTTTTTATGTGTGGCCTTTCTCTGACAAAGGAGGACTTAAAAAAAATAAAACTCACTGAAATCACTTTCTTGTAAAGAAAGCTATATCAACCTGTTTTTGGAAGGTGCTTTCCTGCTAGAAATTATAAAACTTTTTATATAATTCAACTAAAATTCCAGTAGGGCCTTATGATTATACACCAAGGTGAGCTAAAGCCAGGACAGAAGAACAGTAAAAAACAATAGTCAGAAAAATATTGTTGGAGTCAAAGTACTCTTTAGCCTCACCTGAAAGGTTACATCTTTACAAGGAGAAAGTATCTAATTACATAACAAAAAATTAGTTTAAAAAAATTATTAAATAGAGATCTTTCATTAATATTCAAGTTCTCTGTTCTTTCCAATGTACTGATGTTAACACTGGAAATCATAGCATTGGTATAGATGCTCCCCAAATTATTTTGCTACATAATAGGGCATTTTAACAGAAATCTAGAACTCATCAAGAGACATTTGAATATTTCGTTTGGAATATTTGTAGAAATAGGAGTGACTACTTCTGGTAATATAAAAACAAAATTTGGTGTATTAAAAGGAATACCTAAATCATACAGGCCCACATCCAAAGGTGGACTGTATTTGGTGATATCTCTAAGGAATGCCTAAATATTCTATCAGAGCCATTATTTTGAAAATGCTACCTGGTAACAAAGGAGGTATGTTCAAGGTTTTCTGTTGTTCTTTAACAGAAAGTTTTACCTGAAAACACAGCTTGCCTTTAGAGGCAATACTGACATTAGCGATTCAGGCAGTTAAATATACTATATCTACCAAATATTACCTTAGCACAGCACATTCCACTTGAAGTTATTTAAAAAAGGTATTATCTATTTTTCTTCTAAGCACTATTAATTAACTTTCAGCATAATGTTGTTTCTGTCATTGCCAAAAAACGTTTTACATTAATTAACTGAGCGGCCTGAGGGTTTACAGAACAACCTGTGCACACCAACGGAAAATCACTCTAAATAAAACACGAGTGGGAGAAGCTGCTGCCCAAGTGGCAGCCGGAAGTAAGTTCACTGCACATTTCCTGCTCTTAAGTTTAGTCTTTAGGACCATAACTATGTCATCCGCACTGACCACTTCTGACAAAGGTGGAAAAAGGATGACTAGAAAAAGGCCTCAAAAATGCTGTCCAAGACCTGGAGCAATGTGGACACGCCTCCTACTGAGCAATACTTACTTTCACAAAAGCCCCACTTTTCATCGGCCTTGTAGTCATAGGTTGTAGCGCACCATAATCTGCCATCTTCCCTCCCATCTGATGTACATTCATCGTATTCCTTATCCAGGAACAGGAAAGGGAAGTGGCAGGGCTCCCCATGTGCCGTGCCTTCAATGGCGGTCAGAGCTGAAAAGATAAGAACTCTAAACATGAAGGGCACCTCTGGTGTTCATGGATTTAATACCGTCCATTCTAATGATTAGAATCTGAAGATAAAAATACATGATTTGAAGTGGAGAAGACGAAAGGGTCAGCATCAGTTTTCTGTAGGGACAACTTGAGGGTGGGTCAACTTAGTAGACATGGCTGATTGATTACCCAGCTCTGTATCAAGCTTAGAATCTCTGAAGGTCTTGAAAGATTGATAACCTTGGAATGTTAAAAGTCTACTGTAAAACTCCCAGCTAACTAGTAAGCAAAAAATAAGGCAAATACAACTGAATCAATTTCACTGCTCAGCACAACTCTCCTGTTTTTCTATCTGAATGTTGTAAGTCAATTTCTTTAACAGTATAAAGTTATACAGGGAAAATGCTCCCACAAGTAAAGTTAATCACTCATGCACACCTCTGTGATCCCACAGCATTTTATCAGAGTACTTATCATATGTGCTGAGCTTCTTTCTTCACCATATTCTAGCTTCCAATAGACCCCGAACTTGTTAAAAGTAGAGACCATATCTCTAATTTGTTCTTTAGTTGTTTTTTTTTTTTTACATTTACTCATTTTTGAGAGAGAGAGAGAGAGAGAGAGAGAGAGAGAGAGAGAGACAGCACGAGTAGGAGAGGGGCAGAGAGAGAGGGAGACACAGAATCCGAAGCAGGCTCCAGGCTCCGATCTGTCAGCAGAGAGCCTGACGTGGGGCTTGAACCCACGAGTTGTGAGATCATGACCTGAGCTGAAGTCAGAAGCTTAACTGACTGAGCCACCCAGGTGCCCCTCTAATTTGTTCTTAAGCTCTTTCTGAGTATCTTCTAGGTGCTGGAAATTATGCCAGGTGCTGGAAACGACGTTGAGCAGAGGTCTCTGCTATATACAACTTACCGCCTGACAAGGAAGAACGACATTAAACGGAAGTGTGATCGATGATATGAATAGGAAAGCCTCTTCTGTCAGGAACTGGGGTTTATACTGAACTTCACAGATGTGTAGGAGACGAGGGTGGATGAACTGCTTCAGGGTGCGGTGGCAGAAGTACTATAGGCAGAGGAAACCTTGCGCACTAAGCATCAGATGAAAGATAGCATGGTACAGCGGAAAAAATACAAAAAGTTTGGTATGTGAGAATACGCAGTGTGACGAGAGAAGAGGCTAAAAGCTAAAGCAGCCTAAAGAAGCCAGAGGAGGAAGGCCCTGACAAATCTAAGGAGTTTGGACTTTATCCTGAGAACAATGGAAATTCATTTAAGAGTTTTAAACAGGAGTGACATGCTCATACTTGCATTTTTATTAAGAGAGTGGACAATGGAATAGAGAGAAGCAAGGCTGGATGCAAGGTGACCAGTTTAAAGGTTGTGACAGTAGTCTAATGGAGAGGTAATGGTAGCCCGAAGAGGACAATGGAATGAAAGAAGTGGATGTAGGCAAGTGATGCCAAGGAAGTAGAAGCGGTATCACTTACTGACTAGGTGCAGATGAGAGGGGAGAGGAGTCATGGAATGGTCCTAGATATTAGGCTTCAGGAAGTGAGGAGATGGCTGTCCTTACTAAGAGAACACTAAAGGAGGAGATTATTGGGTAGGGATGAAATGGATCAGGGGAGAGACAAGTTTTGATCCTGCTACATTCGAAGTGACTACAAAAACAAAAAACAAGTAAAGATGTCTTAAGACAACTGAAGAGCTTTCTCCTAGATATACTGGAAGCCAAGAGTATGCATAAGAATGCCAAATGAGAGGTACAGGAGAAGACCAGAGGGCCAGGGTTGAGCCTAGAAGCATCCATAGTTAAGTGTGAGCACATGTCAACTTCCACCGGTTGATTTTACATGGAGAATTTAATTAGGCAGCAGAGATTAGTGATTAAGAGTATAGATTCTGAAGTTAGAATGCCTGATTCAAACCCTACCACTTATTAGCTGTACACTTTGAGCAAATTATATAATCTCTTCACTTATCTGCAAAATTTGCAGATAACTGCCTTATCTACAAATAGAACAGTCCTTGCTGCATAGAATTATTCACAAAGATGAACTGAACTAATACACATAAAGGACCCATGATGGTGCCTCCCACTTAAGGTAATAAGCGTTCAAGACATGGCAACTGCTATTATTACAGGCACGCCTGCTCTGAAAGGCTAGAAAATGTGCGTTCCTTCTTTCCAGGGCGAAGAAGAATACATATGAAAATACTAATTTGAAAATTATTTTAAGTTATAAAAGGCAAAACTAATTTCACACAGTTCACCACCAGGTAAATGTCATTCACCACCCTGGTAATCACCACCAGAGGCAAATACTTTGGCTTGCCCTTGTTTATAAGAAATGATCTTTAGTACAGCGTATAAGCAAAGTGTCCTTTAGCAACAACCTCAGAGGGGTGACTTTAACTACAGAGTTTGAAAAAGGCACTCCTATACACTGCTACTAGATTCAAATTTGCTTGAGAAAAATAGTATCTGTAACACAGCAGTTTGTAAACTTGAATTTCAAATTAACTAATAGTTAAAAAAGAATATTTGATTTTTTTGGTAACGTTATAAAAAATAGCTTGTCCTAAGAATTCTAATTTGTGAAAGCTTTCTAAGTGGCGCAAATATATGAAAGCATTCTCTTTCATGTGATGAAACTACACACCAGCAAAGAAATTGGAAAGAACTCAAAGGTTTTTTGGCAACAAAAGGTTTTAACCCAAGGCTGATTCAGCACTAACTTAAGTAGAAAGAAACCCCAAGGTGCATGTGCTTCACCAATTTAGTTAAAGTGAATCTCGGTCTAAATAATGTGTTTATTAGGAAGTAACTAGAAAGAAAATCTGTATGTCTCAGCTACGTTCTCCAAGCCAAATCACAATAGGGAATTGCTACTACCTTTTAAACTGGTTGTAAAGTCTTCTAAAAGTTACTGACCGGGACTTAGGCTAGTTCTAAGTCAATTATCTCATGTAGACATTCATGAGATAATGTTACAATAGCATTATTATTCAGTTAATTTTCTTTCCATGAAGAAATTCTTCAAGAGTTTCAAAGCTAGCATTTAAAAAACTGCCATAAAACACAGTGCCAGCTTTAAAAACCATGGTAATCACTGCTCTGACACAATGAAGCAGACTGATTATGCAATTTAAGTTAGCCAGTAGTCAAACCTGACTCTCAAAATGAAAGGGGGAAAAGTGTATCCTTAAGTCAATTCCGCACATTCCTGTGAGCTCACATTCTTTTAAAAATATTTTTTAATGTTTATTCATTTTGGAGAGAGAGAGAAAGAGAGAGAGACAGAGTGCAAGCAGGGGAGGGGCAGAGGAGAGGGTGACACAGAATCTGAAGCAGGCTCCAGCCTCTGAGCTGTCAGCACAGAGCCCGATGCAGGGCTCGAACCCATGAACCATGAGATCATGACCTGAGCCAAAGTCAGATGCTCAACCTACTGAGCCACCCAGGCGCCCCAGGAATACCTATTAGCATTTAAATGGTCCATACTTTTGGAGCCCATTTTTCCACTTCTAGGATGTTAACTTATAGAAATGATCCCATAAGGATGCAAAGAAGTATGTGTAAGAGAGGGTTTGTGTATAAAGATATAAAACTAACAAGAACTCAAAGTTTTATCAATAGGAGATTGGTTAAATCTCGACAGTGTAGCCATTACAAGAAAACCTGGGCAGCAATTCAGATGGAAGTAAAGGTCACTGGAGAGGAGTGTAGATGGAGCAGAGGATCAAAAGCTGGGTGTCAGGGCAAGTTTGTATTTGAAGGTCAGGCAGATTCCAGGGAACAAGCAGCTAAGTGAAGAAAGCATCCTCACAGTAGGAAAAAATAAGTGAGGGGTAAGTAAGATGAGGACCAGAACTGACCAGGGTCCAGCAATGAGAGGGTGACTGGAACATAATGGATTGACAGGTCTTGAGGGGACCAGAGCATAGCCGAAGTCAGATGAGAGAATGGGAAGAGAGGAAGTGAACACAGACAACTCCTCCAAAGAGCAATGTTAGAAAGCGGGGAGTAAGGAAGGAGAGAGGTTGCTAAAAGGGGTTTTGGTTTTTAAAATATAAGCTATTACAGCATTTCTGAATGATCATGGAAAGAATCCGAGAGAGAGAAGCAATGTAAGTTCGGCTAGAATGTTGCTCTATGAACTGAATTAAATGTCCTGGGAATAGCAACACCCAATAGCTTTTCCTCATATCTAATGGTAAAATGAAAATGAAACCCAAAAAAGTTACCTTCTTGATCCATAAAGATAAAATCAATGGATTTAGTTTTGCAAATTTCTCATCTTAGGAGCTTTTACACTGGCATTAAAGACTGATACTGTATCTATAAGTTTTGATAAATGCTCTATTAATGAGAAAACTACTTAATCATGCTGCTTGCTTGAAGCAATCTTGTACTTCCCAGCATACAATAGTAAGTAGCATTTTAGTCAAATATATTTATAGTAGAAAATAGTTGTAATACAATCATTTGATGTTAAAAAGCTATCAACCTCAACACGATGGTCATATAGTGTTCATCAATTTTAGTAAGCACAAAGATAAAAACTCAACCAATCGACCAATCAATCATCAATCTCCAGAGTACTAAGAACAAAACACAAGTACAGATGATTTGAAGTAAACCCTACTTGAGATAGAGCAAATGGTATATAGGCCAAATAAAGAGGTATTTACTGTGGAAATCTGGTACAGCATTCTCTTAGGGAAATTACCAATGTTATATAATCTGCTATAGAGACTGTTTTCACCCAGTGCTGAGAAGTACTAACGGTTGAGAAATTACATATGTTAAGGGAAGAAGGTAGGAAGGAAGGAAAGAGAAGCAGACTATGCAGGAAGGCCCTGCTTTAAGGATTAAAACAATTTTCAGAACAAGAATGAAATGTAGTAATATGGAGAATGAAGAAAACATTAAGATCAGAATTCACAAACTTACTTCTCTCTGTGAGAATTTTAAAGGAGAAAGACAAGCAAGCACTGGCCCATGGTGCCTAAAAGAAAGTGACAAGCTTCACGACACTTAAGTGACAGGCACGATCAGAAACCATACAGAGTGAAACTTGCTGAGGAGAACTGCTATTTAAGAAGAGTGAGCGTCTCTGAATAACAGCTTTAAAGACACTTCTTAGAGTTTCAACAGCCCCTGGTGGTGTGTTTTTCCACAAAGATGGTCTTCTAAAGGAGTTTTTTTACACAGCTAATTTCTTGTACAACCGAACAAAACAATAACAACAAAATCTTTTCATTAAAGTCGCAACCTGCTGTAGAGAATGACGTGTATTTCCTGAGCCATCTATCTTCTGTTACATCTGATCACTAAATTAAGGTTTGTTTATTCCCAGCCACCCCCGTGCAAGTGACAATGAGGTAGAAATGCCATCCATTATTCAACCAACTTATTTCAGAGCTCAATTAAAGCATGATCTAGCAAGTTTAAACTCAGTTCCTTTTGTGCCATTTGAAATAGAGCAAGATGCTCAATATTTGACTTTTCTTTTTCTTTTTTAGGACTATCCGGATAACATGTTTATTGTTGCAAAGACAATCCCAGCTATAGGAAAGAATACAAAATTAAAGAAAAGTCTCAGTCATCTATAGCTACCATTGCAAATTTCCTTTTTTATCCTGAGGTAAACAACTGTTAGTAGAAAAGTAGTTCACTTTTCTCTTTCACTTGCAAGTATATGGAGAAAAAAAAAAGGCTTTTCTTTTACAAAAGGGGCCTGTGATGGTTAATTTTATCAACTCGGCTGGGGCTGGGCCACAGTGCCCAGATATTTGGTCAAAAATTATTCTGGATGTTTCTGTGAAGGTATTTGTGGAGGAGATTAACATTTAGATCAGTGGATTCTGAGTAAAGCAAATTACCCTCCATAATGTGGGTGGGCCTCATTCAATTAGCTGAAGGCCTAACAGAACAAATACTGACCTGCCTTGAGCAAGAGGGAATTCTGCCAGCAAGCAGCCTTTGGTTCCATTTCTCTGGAGACCCCTGACCAATACAAGGATCATACTAAGTGAATTACTTGCAAGGTGACATTTCTGCTTTACACTACTATTCTTGCAGGTGGCAGACTGCGGACTGGCTCACTCTCAACCCTTTCCTCACCTTCTGTAGAGCTAGGGATGGTCAAATGATTGTCCTGGTAGTTTTACTAGTGACTGGGGGAGAACTCTGCCCTTCCAATGCAGGTATCACTTCTTCCTGAGGACCCAGGACCTGGGGGTACAGCCACCATCACATGTAACCACATGGAACCAACATGAAGATAAAGCTAATTTACTAAGGAGACCAAATAGGAGACAGAGGAGCTGGAGTCCGGAATGGCATGAGCCCTGAACAGACTATGGAACCAAAATAAACCTTTGCTTTTGCCACCTTTTAATGGACTTTATTTGCAATAAGAATGTTCCTTTTAAAATAACTGCAAATATTCTATAATAGGAAATACTACAACGTAATCACTTCCCCTCTTGATGGCCATTTATTTATTCATTTGCAAAAAATGTTTACTGGGATAACGTGCAAAAAACAGTCACCACAGGCATGGCTGTTTTCCTTTGAAAGGAGGGCCCTCGGCTAGAATGGGCGAGCTTACATTTTGGGAGGGTTCCCACTACCCAACCTGACAGAAGTGATTCACTGGGCCTAAACTGTACAAACAATGTGGTTTACTCTCAACATCTGTTTTCCTTCTGGGAGCCTGCAATTTTGGTACATGCTAGGCAGAGTGATTACATGACTAGTCTGCATTAAAAATTCCAAGCACTGGGTCTCGAACAAGCTTCCCTGGAAGATAACGTTTCACCTGTGTTGCCACACGCGCTCAGGGAATGACATACATCCTCGAAGTCCCCTGGAAGACTGCTACAAACTTGCACCTTGCTTCCTTTGGGCTTCGCCTCATGCCAATTTCACTTTGTATCCCTTCTGCTAGAATCACGTGCTCCCAGCAAATCATGGAACCTGGGGAGGTCTTGGGGACCCCCGAAGTCAGCTGGCATCAGAAGTAGGATTCGCCAGGATGACCCCGACTCACTGAAATATGGTGAAAGCAGTGTTTGGGAAAGGAAGGACAGGGGACAGGATCTGATCAATCTCTGGTGGCCATGTGGCTACAGGTCATCTGTGGGGTGCAGTGGCTGAGCTGCTCTCTGTTGTGAGAGGTAAACATTATCTGTGGAACCTGAAAATGATAGATCCAACTCCAGGGGAGCAGACTCACTGCTTTTGGCCACAGTGGCTACAGTGATGCCTTTGGGTTTTATGCTCTCGAGACAGGAGAAAGGGCCACCAAATTCCCAAAGGTGAATGGGCCAGAAACTGTTAAAAGTTGATAGTGCTTTCTCCTCCAAGCGTGGTGGAGGGGCAGGATTGGGAGTGGGGGGCAAGAGGGAGTAAAACCAGAATCTAGGGCTGGAGCAGAACTTTAGAGAAACCAGAAAGAAAAGGGAAGGAAGAGGCGCCCCAGCAGTTTTTTGCTTTCTGTCTAGCTGCTGCTGCAGTAGCTTCTCCTACTCCTCTTCCTCCCCTGCGTTCTGGCCTGGGATCTTCCCTGGCAGCTGTGATGTTAACATGCAAATGCTCAATTTATTTCCTGGTAGTTCAAGTAAATTTGCAGTAAGAAAACAAAAAAGGAATTTCTTTGGTAGCTTTGTATTTCGTGGCTATGACAACTGGATGCCTGATATAATTGATATATAGTGTTTAGTGTTTATAATTTCATACATGCCTGAGGAATCATCCTGATCAGGCAAAGCTGCAAAAATAGAAATGTGTTAGTAGGACACAACTTCCTTGCTTTTTGCCATCAGTGGGCGGGTTGGAATTTAAACTCTTTTGAGTATTGGAAACCGAACAAGTCTCTGTAATTGTTGGGCTTTGCTACAGAAGATTCGGATGTTTGTTTAGTGGAGTTCCTATAAAAAGGGAGACAGTAAGAAAGAGGTGATCTACAGATAGAGACCACTTTTGAAGTTCTAAAGAGCAGGTTTTAGTTGGCTAATGAGGGCTTGTGAAAGCAGAGGTCTGACCTTAGAGCCTGAAACGTGTGCCTGTGGGGGATGGGGGTGGGGAGAGAAGGGGGAGGAGAGAGGAAGAGAGAGGGGGAGGAGAGAGGAAGGGAGGGAACTCAAAGACTGACAACACAAAAGGTATAGCAAAGCCAGTTTGCGTGTCACTTGGAATTTCTGGCCCTGCAGCATCTTGCTTTTGCTGCTGAAAAAAAGCCCCTGGCTTTGAAAAAATCCTGAACTCACGGATCCTGGTTGCCTGGACTTGATCTAAGCTAAAACCTGATGCTATCTGGGACAGGTGTCCAGTTTCAGTGTGAGCTGGACTGACCTGAAAGCAGGAACACATTCAATAAACAGAACTCCGACTCTGTCCTCTGTACCTTAGGCCTCCTCTCTGTGGGTCCCCACATTGCGAGGAAATCGTGAATGCTTGACTGGATTGTCTGGGTCACATACAAATGCTCACAGGAAAGGAAATGTTCCTCGATGGGACTACCTGAAATCAAGCTGCTGACTGGGTGCGTATTTAACGTGTGACTATTGCCCCATGTTGCAATTTGGGAGGGGAGAGCGTACACCACAGGAACTATGAGCCTCTATTCACTTACAGGTAGAGTGGACTCCCGGCATGTCTTCATTGTGTCTGGCTCTCCCGATAAGCTGCCATCTGCAACAAGGGGCCGATTACCTGACTGCTTCCCTCACTTCTGTCCTGTGTACACACCTTTGTGCAATCTGATTATCCACTGCAGCTGTCCTCAGAGAAGGGCTGATCTTTTCTAGGCTACTCACTGGTTATGTGATCAGGGCGAACGGGGTGGGACGTTAAGTAAACCTCCAAAAGTTTTGAAAATTCTGAAAATTTTTGAAAATTCAGGATTTTGTCCTGACCAATTTTTGAACGTGGTGGTTTTCTGGCTCAGGTCTAGAAAATGCTAGAGAAGTTGCTCTTCTGAGAAGTTGTTCTGCCCCTCTTACACAGAACCCCTCCAAGTGAAAGGTGTGGATGGGAGTAGGGGACGACTGAGACACAAAATTATGATTGCTGAATGGAAACACTGATTTTGTAACAACCAAGGAAAATAAACTGAAACCTTTGCACTTGGGAGAGGCATGAGTGAGGGGAGAAGACATGATGTTTGTTTTTTGAAACTATTTCTGGAAGCTTCTTCCCCTTCCTTGCACCCTTCCAAGCTGTTGAGAGGGCTTTGCTTTCAGACTGCTGAGCCTGTGCTCCTACCGGACAGGGCCGACCATGAGGCAGCAGCAGGCGGCCCGGCCCTTGCACTTGCCATGCAGAAAACTTCCAGATGTCGTCCCCACTCATGAGGTGAATGCACTGGTGTCAGGGACAACGAAACTGTTTGGAACTGACTGGCAATTCCTCTGAAACTAAAGACTGGGTAAATGACTTGGACTGGAAACCCCAGGACAAGATTCCCATGGTACTGCCTAACATATGCACTGCTTGGGGTGCCCCAAAGATGGTAACCTCTTTGTTCTCAGGGTTACCACATGTGCCCTCTGGACTGTATTTCTGTATGTGCACCCTATCACAACATTGCCTCAGCTTCAACTTACTGGCCGGTTGTGCTGGGCCTGAATTGATGCTTAAGGCCAGGTAAAAAGGGTTAACGCAGATAGTTCAGGAGGAAGCCACCTGGCTAAGACAGGCCTTTATGATTAATGGGATTTGTTGACTGGCTGAGTCCAGGACTCATGAAGGGCATAACTGAAATCAATACTGCAGACTGGTTTCACTCTGCTGTCTGGGTCTTACTGAGAGTAACTTTGCTATAAAGCCAAGATGGCCAATGACCAAGGGGGTAGACTGTGCAGAGAAGAGTTCACATAGCGGGCTTAAACTTCTGCCCTTGAAAAGACCTGCTTGTGAGGTTAGCCCTTGGCTGGTGTCCGGGAACTTAAGATTTTGGAAGGGTTCCCGCTACC
The DNA here is from genome assembly GCA_028646485.1 of Cryptoprocta ferox. NCBI lineage: Eukaryota > Metazoa > Chordata > Mammalia > Carnivora > Eupleridae > Cryptoprocta > Cryptoprocta ferox. Next base: position 20,225,297 of record CM053560.1, on the reverse strand, counting down.
CCTTTAGGAGTGACTCATCCCAACTGTACAAACAATATGGTTTATGGTGAACACCTGCTTTCCTTCTACGAGTCTGCAGTTTTGGTATGTGCCAGGCATAGAGTGCCTACATGACCAGCCTCCTAAAACAACTCTAGGTATAGGTTTCTAATGAGTTTCCCTGGTAGACAGCATGTCACACATGTTGTCACAACTTGTTGCTGGAGAAATTAAACATGTTTTGTGTGACTCCCCAGGGAGAGGACCATAGGAAGCCTGCATCCAGTTTTCCCCCAGGCTTCACCTATGCATATTTCTCTTTACTGATTATATCTGGTGTTCTTTTGCTGTGATAAATCATAGCTATAAATAGGACTACGTGTTCAGTCCTAGGAGTCTCATGGAAAATCATCAAGCCTGGAGGTGTGGTCCTGGGGATCCCAGAGACATGGAATTAAGTGTAAAATATTCAACAATAAGAAGGCAAGTGTGGCTGGAATATGTGAGTGAAGGGAAGTGGCAGAAGATAAAGTCAGAGAGATAGTAGGGGCTTGGTTGTGGAAGGCCTTATTTGGACTTTATTCTGAATGTGATAGGAAGTCACTGGAGGCTCTGAACAGGAAGGAAAACTGGTCTGGCTACTGTTAGAGAACTGACAAAAGGGAGAAAGCAGGGACACCAGGCAGGAAGTTCATACAGACATGAGACTCTTCAATTGCCCTTGGGTGGTTCAGATCCACTTCAGAAAAGAGAAACCGAAGTTCATCTTTATGGATGAGGAGAAATAGGATCAATTTGGGCAAGGAGGTGAGGGAGGTAGTCCAAGCAGCAGGAAGAACTTGTACAAAGACCTAGAGGGATAAACTGCATGGTGTATCTGAAGAATGGTAATGGGTTTGATATTGCTGAAAGAGGGTCCTGGGCAGAGCCGCAGAGATGAAGTCACAGACGCCAGCAGGCATGCCCATGCTAAGGGGCTTATGCTTCATCTCACGGACAAATAGGGAGATACTGAAGGGTTGTAAATAGGGGAGTTATGGATCAAATTTGGGTTTTAGGAAGACCAATATGGTAGAGATGTGGATGAGAGAACAACAAAGGAAGCACGTCTAAAAGTAAATATATTACCCAGTTCTAATGTAGTTGGGACTGCACACAAAACCATGCATATATAATCTATGTTATATAGAAAGAGAGAGGTGACATGGTCACCTGACAAAAAACTTCTGGCCAACACACTAAGGGTATTTACTACCAGGCGGGTCCTTCCTACCTATGGAATGCTTTAGCAGGATGCATGTAGTGTGTCTATACTGCTCACTGTACATAAACCTGGGATGTATATATATTTATGAGGAATGACTTCCTAGAAAATATCACACGAGCTATGCAGTTATCAGAGAATAAACTAGAGAGGTTTCATAACCAAAATAGCTCACATTCATGGACGTGACATTCCATATACATCACTTAGAGGCTTCCTATGTTAAAATCTGGGCCAGAGTACATCCTAGTCGAGGCAAGCAGTAGCTGAGAGCAGCCCTGGCAGTCACGGACTTCTCAACACTTCACCTGTGTCTTGTGATAATTCTATCTCTAAACATACTAGTCAGGTTTGGTACTGGGTAAGATCTCTGATTCGCTGGAGTCCAATATGTCAATCTGATCCATTGGGTTTTCTCACAATATTTAATTTGAACTGGAACAATCAGGATGAATGATTCATTTCCTAACCGTACCCACCAAAAAGGGCTACCAGTACTGGCAACTCAGCTGCAATGCATGTCCCTGCTGCCTAGATTTAGTGTCTAATACAATTTCCCACTAACAGGAATCTGGGTTTTTCTTGGCGGGGGGTGGGGGATGGCTGATTCATTTCGGGGTTAGAAAATGTAGAAGATGGGGTGCCTGGGTGGCTCAGGTCATGATCTCGCAGTTTGTGGGTTCGAGCCCTGCGTTGCGCTCTGTGCTGACAGCTAGCTTAGAGCCTGGAGACTGTCTTCGGATTCTGTGTCTCCCTCTCTCTCTGACCCTCCCCTGCTCACACTGTCTCTCTCTCTCTCTCTTTCTCTCTCTCTCTCAAAAATAAATAAAACATTAAAAAAATTTTTTAAATAAAAAAAAAAAAGAAAACGTAGAAGATGAATTTAAGACATCCTATCCTGCCTGAAAAGAAAAATGTTTAAAAGTTACCTACAATTAGTCAAAAGAACAAAGGGATGAACTTAAAGGGACTCTCAACAGGCATAGCTGGGGTCACGTGAACAATGAAGACGTGTGACCACAATAATGTGAAGCATAAACATGTAAAACCCACGATCTGTAATGATGCTCAGAAGCAAAGCAAAAGCAAAGCAAACAGAAACAAACAAACAAAAACATACTCAACGGCCTCCTTCAGAGGTTGCTAGGGCACCAATTTATTATTTGAAAATACTTCAAGGGAAAAACTCAAGCATTTTCCTGCTTGTAAGGACTGTCTCAAGGTAACCAAATAGTTGATGAGGGGAAGTTTTTCTTTATAAAAGAACCCCAGGTAACAAATGCAGGTGGAATTATATGTTAGAAAACCATCACTCTGCAATTCTTAGTGAACTCCAGACAACAAACAAAATGGTTGCAAAACCTGTAGGTGAAATGTTTGAGGAACTTTCGCATGGCTGGATCAGGTCAACACCACCCAGCTTCACTGATTAATCATCAGAAGTGGGACAATCAGGTACTATATGCAATGTAGTATGAAAGGAAGTACACAACACTTTATGAGATATTCTCAATAAAAAGCCAGAGCTAAATCTACTCAAGCCTGTAGAGCTAACTCCCAGTTTACAGACTAGACAACAGACAATGGACACATTACATGACATTACAAGGATATGACCAACTTGATTCAGAATGTGGGAAATTGTATAGCACAAAGGACACTAGTTCTTTAACAAATAAAATGAAATAAAAAACAAGGGAGAGAGAATTGTTATAGATTAAGAGAAACCTACGATCTTAGTGTGGATACTGAATCAAACAAATCAGTTCTAAGAAGATAGGTGAAACAGCTGGAAAATGGAGAGCCTGGGGATTGAGTGATTAAAGGAATAACAGCTAATTTTGTGGGTGTTCTAATACTATTGTGGTATTGTTGGGGGGAAAAAAGCCATACTTTTAGAGATACATACGTAGGTGAAATAACATGTGGAATTTGCTATAAAGACTCTAGGAAAGAAAGGAGTTAACGTGTGTGGGGTGGCAGAGACTCAACAGGAACAAGATCATGAAGGGCCGCTGACTCTGGGAGATGAGTACAGGGGCCCACTGCATCCTCTATTTTTGTGCATGTTTCAAAGTCTCCCTTATAAAACATAAAAAAGAATGAATTAAGTAAGCTATAGTATTTGGTAAAAACTTAAAAACGGTAATACACACTTGGCTGAGGTGCAGGAAAAGGAGCAGTTTCGAAGGAAGTAAACAGAATTACTTTTCTAAAGAACAATTTAACAGTATGTATCAAACATTTTTTAAAATTTTATATTTAGTCCAGCAAACTTACTTTAAAAAACTAATTCTCAGAAGATTTTCATAGATGTGCACAAAGATACATCTAAAATGATTGCCCAGCAAAAAAACACTGTAAACAACCTATTTCTAACTTATGATGTATTTACATGTCAATTTTTTTTTTTAAGTTTTATTTTAGTAATCTCTACACTCAAGATCAGGATTCAAAGATCAAGAGTGGTGTGTTCTTCTGACCAAGCCAGCCAGGCACCCCACGTGTAAAATTTTTTATAGTCATTAACCATCAAATTGTAAAAGAATACTAAATGGTAAAGGAAATTGTTCAAGATAAATTGTTAAGACACAAAATACAGGCTGTAAAATAGAATATACACTTTGACCCAATTTAGTCTTCTGAAAACTATGCATTTAGAAAAGATCCGAGTTTTCTCCATGATGTTAACAGCTGTTATGTCTAGTTGATGGAATTAAGATGCTTTTAATTTTTTAAACAAAGTTTTTCTACTTACAAGTATGGGTATTTGTAATAAAAAAATTATATTTTTGAAAGTCAAATCTGGATCAATTTTTAAAAGTAGCTGGTAACGGAATAGTAAGCGGGTATGGTGGTGATGCCTGAAGTAATAAGTTGACAGAAGGCTGATGGGACAGGACAGAGTGGATTCATTAACAGTTAATTTTAGAAGGACAGGTATTTAGCACACTCTATTGTGAGAAAGAGCAAGTTGTAAATTTAAAAACAGAGGGTGTCAAGAAGGTGAAAGTTAGAAAAGAATTAAAGTGTACGTGAGCTTCAATTAGAAAAATAAACACCTACATCAATTTCCTAGGGTGACAGGGAAGGTTATTGTAGCAAAAATCTTTACACAATTCTGAAAATAACCAGAGCAGCATGTTAGACAATCTTTCTTGAGTTTCTTTTTTGTGTACCATGCAGGCAGATAATTATATACTTGAGTGCAAAAAGAAATGTTAGGATATTACTGTAATACAAACGCAATTATGATCATCAAATTCAGCTTATGTAACAGGTCAAATCTGCTAACTGAATAATTCTGATATATAAAAATCTAGACAATCCTATACTACCACACTTTATATATTATATACGGTTCAAAATCAGAAACCAGACATTTGTATCTTTCTACACTGGCTTAAGTTTTAGTTGTCTCCTTCCTAAATCAGGCAAAAGCAAAGCAAATGTCCAGACTACCTTGTTTCCGTACTTTCGTTGATTCTTCATAGTCCTTGTTTTCTGAATTCGGAGATTCTAGAAAGCTGATTTCTTCTGTGACCCTTTCCCCTTCTTGGCTCCTGAGGCTGTCTTCCTCTTCTTGAATAGGTGATTCTAATTCTGATTCTTCTGAATCAAGAAATATCTGACCGGCGACTACTCTGCCTGCTGTGCTGTGGTCCTTTACCGACTCATCTGATGGCAAAGGGGTCTGAGAAATGTAAAATATTTTTAGTTTTTCAAATAGTATTGAGATGGTCTCCAACCTAATTTGACCATTACTTTTATTAACCCAGATACATCTTCAGCTGTGAATGTGCTGTACCTAGTCGTCTCTCTAAACTTTGGTATGTGTTCATCACATGCCTTCATCACTTGCCTAACCTGACTCTTCCAATTTTAACTTAGATGTTACCTCCCCCTGGAAGCCTTCCTTAATTCCTGAAGTCTGGATTAGGGTCTCTCCTGAAGTTTGTAGGGTCTTTTCCTACAAACTCCCAACATATCTTATACTTACCCTTATGCTATTCCTGTACTACAACTTTCTGATTCTTATCTGTGCTTCCTCAAATCTGGAGATCAGAGATCATAACTGAATGGTCTCCTTGGATATACAATCAGCCTTAATTCACTCAATCAACCAACTTAAATGCATTAACTCAACAGATTTATAAAAGTTGATATATAAGTGGAAACAAATGGCAGAGGTTAAGCCTTCAAAATTAAAAAAACTAAAAAAAATAGGAATAAAATCAATCTCTCATTAGGGAGTAAAAATGTTACTGCCTTCAGGCTCTTACACAGCACATTTAAGTTAAAATTAAACCTAATAACCAACACTGTGAATGAAAACACAGTACTTATTATTCTCCTTCCTACAGGTCAGTGATGCCCGCCCCCCCGCCCCCGAAGAACTAGTACACTGATACCAGCTATGCTTTTCTTAATCCAATTCTGTTGTTCAAAAGGTACAGATTTCATATCCTTTTTAAGATACATGAATTCATGCTTTTATTTTATTTTCTTTTTTTAATTTATAGTTTATTGTCAAGTTGGTAAATTCATGCTTTTAAATTGGGCATCAAATACTGGTCAATGCAAATTTTAGTACACACCTTGGAATCTAAGGATTCATCCTGACTGCCCTCCTCATCTGTAAAGAAATTTTAAGACAATTTTAGTCATCCTTCTTGTTGGGAAATTGCAGATATTGTTAAAGCACTTGATAAGTACAACAAATAATAATCAGACACTTGATAAAGACATCTAGAATTACCTAAAAATCGGTTGTGTTCAGCAACTGCTCAGAAAAGACTAGGTGAAAGGAAAACAAGGGGCTGGATGGGGTAGTCCTTCCTCTCTCCCTGGGCACGACGGCAGCTCCACCTGTTAGACGGGCAGGAAGACCAGCTACCACTACTGCCACCAAAACCAGACGCTGCTGCACATAACCATCCAATTCTTCTGTACGTATTTAGTCTACTACTAAGAACGGGTTACTAAATTTATAAAAATAAATCTCTGATTTTGTGGTTCAGGATACTACCTATTATTTTCCTCTGCTCAGAATTTGGAGTTACAGAGCCTATTTTAGTGCTGATTAGCATCTTATTGTTCATGGAGACTAGTAAAGATAGACACCGAGAATTATTATTATGTGACAGAATTGCCAGAGTAAGATATTTAGGATTTGTGTTCTACTCTACTGAACAGATAACCAGATACAAGTAAAAAGTTGCATCAAACCATCCTGTACATACTCACGTGAGATTTATAAAGAAATTAAGATCTCATATTAAATAAACAATGACTCCAGACCCTGGTTACACCTTTCTTCCAAACTCCTATCTGCTGCTTTGGCTTTGTCCAGTTATGTTAATCTTCTTTCTATTTCTCTTTTTGTGCTTCCCTATTACTTCTATTCTGGCAACTTTTTTTCTGATCTTATACAAGCACAGTGTCTATTTGCATATGTTTGATCTTTGTATTCTTGGCCAGTTTAAAAACAACTGTCATATGATCTCTAAGTTTCCTTCTTAGTCTTAAAATTACCTGATTTTATCCAGGAGTGAGCTTCAGTATTGCCTGCTCCATAAGTTATATGGGAAATTAACCAGCAGACAAAATGCTATAAAACCATGTGCTTTTCACCAGAAAATCTGGTGTTCTGGCTGTCCTTTATCTCTACTTCCTATGGTTACATCCTAAATATTATTCATAACTTGCAACTCTTTAAAGCATAACAAAAACATGTTTTGGAGTTTGTAGTAACAAAGCAGTAAGCTAACTTTAAGAAGTATAACCAACTCATTATGTACAAAATACACAATGCTATTTCACAGTATTTCTTTTAAATATTTGAGAAAACTAGTCTACGACTGAGGTTTTGCCATATAAGAAAAATGCTGTCAATTCAAAGAACACTTAAAGTATAGCTACTTTCACATTCACTACTTTTAGACGTCTTTCCAAATATGTTTTATTTCTGATGAGTGTGGAAGAGAAAGGTATAGCATGTATTAGTCCCATAGTGTCCATTAACATTTAGGTAGTGATACCAGTTAATTAACAATCATCTTTCATGCTAACTTCTTCACAAGTTTTACCCAAACACACAGTTCAAATTCCATTCTCAGCAAACCTCTGGATAAAGGGAAAAAAGTCATCTTCATTATATATCAAAGTTGTATGTATAAGGGCGCCTGGGTGACTCAGTGGGTTAAGAGTCTAACTTTGGCTCAGGTCATGATCCCACAGTGCATGGGTTCCAACTCCGCATTGGGCTCTGTGCTAACAGCTCAGAGCCTGGATCCTGCTTCAGATTCTGTGTCTCCCTCTCTCTCTCTGCCCCTCCCCTGCTCATGCTGTCTCTTTCTCTCTCTCACAAATAAACATTAAAAAAAAGTTGTATGTATGGATGTGTTTAATTAATCACAAACATTAGCTAATATATCACGAGCAGACATTAAATGTGCAAATGTATACAGTATATACCTAAATACTGAAACATTAGATGAGCTGGAACTCTTAAATTACTAATCACTAAATCATGAGATTTAGTACCTTCTCAACACAGGTCACATACGTAGCTAATAGGTATATAATATAGATACCTATAAATAAATTTTAAAACATGTACATTTGAGACACTACAAACTATTAGACATTTGAGTAGCAAAACGTGTTTCTGAACTCCAAGAGACATGGAAACTTGTGACATCAGGGTTATTTCACATGAATTGCATCATGCTTCTCTCTCTGTCTCTTCTCTCTTCAAACTAGGAATATATACTAAGGTTACTGGTACATAAGAGAACTCTTTCTCATTTACTAAACTGGGAAAGACTACCCCAGATGGTAGTCTTAAAGCATAAGCTATTTTCTCTTTCAAACTGATATATCCATTCACATAACACTTTTATAGAAGGTGCTTATAATCTAGAAACTTCTCACATGTAGTAGTCAGGTAACAAAGACACTGAAGTTAATTAGAAATAAAAAGAAAATAATAATGCTTTTATCAACACATAGACATCAAGAAAACAATGCAAAAGAATTCAACGAAGAGTTACAGGTGTCTCATTCAACAGCAACACACCCAAAATATAACGGTTTACATTACTTTAGTAATTGTATGCCTTCTCTGAAAAAGACTAATTTTCATTTTTATTATATCGGCTAACCAAACTGCAAAAAGTACCAGGGATATTCTTTCAGGGAAAAGTAATCATCACAGATTAATTTTCCAATTTGTTATGTAAAGGAAAACAGAGTGACAGACATTCAAACACAGAAAGTATTAAGAGTTTGGTGAAAAGGGAGCAGACTTCCTATTTTCTGCTTTGCAACTGATTCTGTGCAGATCCTACAATACTCCTGATTTTTAATGACTCCCAAATCGAGGCCTGGAGAGCTACGTTCAAAACCTGGCTTCATTACATGTTAATTTTCCATACGTGGTTCAATACAGCAAGCTTGCTCAGCTTTTTTCTCAACGTGTCAAAAGAGAATAATACCTCCTGCCCTGTTGACTCACAATAATGTTTTAAGGAACAAAAGAACAATGAAATTAAACATCCTCTGCAACTTGAAATTTACTCTTTGAATATGATAATAGAACTATTATCTGAAATGCTTAGCAGTGGATCTAATTTAAAGGATTCTGTTAACATTGTTTGGCATAAAGAAAAAAGTAAACTATCTCTTCCTGTTGAAAACAAGAAAATACGTATTTTTTAAATGTTTTTATTTTTGAGAAGACAGAGTGAGAGTGGGGAGGGGCAACGAGAGAGGGAGACACAGAATGTGAAACAGACTCCAGGCTCTGAGCTGTCAGCACAGAGCCCGACACAAGGCTTGAACCCATGAACCGTGAGATCATGACCTGAGCTGAAGTTGGACGCTTAACTGTCTGAGCCACCCAGGGACCCCAAGAAAACATGTATTTCTAAGTGAGAAAAATTACAGCATTTTTCATTATTGAGAAAATGTCCTCCTTTATTTATTGACAGGAAAAAGAAAATGTTTCTAATAAAAGTTTCATATTTTTGTATGCCTCTGAGACAAGATATGAAATAATAGTTACTAACAGTGACAGGACAGATTCCCGTTGTTGGCTGATTATATTCTACCTGTTAATAAATGCAACTTGCCCTAGATAACCACTAATATTCAAACTTCAAGTCAATACAAATTATGACCCAACTCTTGAGTTTTAAATAGGAGCATATCTCTAAATCTAAACTAATAATGAGGTGGACTTCCTGTATGAATAAGCAATTTAATGAATACAAAAGTCAACTAAAAATCCACATCCTCAATTTCTAAAACTTTACCTCACACAAGTGTTTTACCATATTTGCGCTTCACGTGAGTATAGTACTGTCCTTATTACCTGTCAGCACGCACATCTACACAGTTTTAGTTCTGGCTGAGTATGGATTTTGCCTCTGCCAGAGAAACGCTCTGGCACAGTTTAACCATGATGAAAACTGCCGTAGACCTTTCTTGAACCCAGTCCTCCGCTTACATCAACACAATCCAGAGATTTAACATTTTAGTATTAATAATCTTCTGTTATAACTACCTGAGAATCCCAACTGTTGCTTAAACAACTTCTTCAAGTATCATCTCCACTGACATGAAGCTCTAAGTATATGAAATCCAGTTAACGGAAGATGCAGGAAAATGTTTGTACGCTTTAATTTTCCTTAAATTCTACAGACTGAATTCAGAGGAATATTTACCATGTTCCTTAAGGGGTTCTTATACTTGAGCGTGAAGAAATCACTTGTGAACCTTGTTAAACTACAGACGTCTGACCTGTTCCAGACCTAAAACTGCGTGTTTAACAAACTCCTAAGAGGAATTCTGATGCAAGTGATCTGTGGTCCATCAGTTACTCTATTCATTACACTCAACAGTTTCATTTCATACTTCCTTTGGTCAAATAATTGCTAGCAGGGCTCCGAGAGTTAGGTAGTAGAGTTTTTGAAGATTTGGTGATGAATACAAACCATCACTAAAAGGGGATAAGGCAGACCTCAAAGCATGATGTTGGCAGTAAAGTAACTAGCATATGCTTGTTGCTTTTGAAATGGTATCTCAAACCACATTATGGATAGAATTTTAGGTTTAGACCTCTTATTTTAGACACAGAATGACGTTATGGCATTGACTTACAACTAGGACAGATAATTTGGGGATTCAAATAACCATCTGGGAAATTTTCTGTCGGGGAAAAAAAAAAAAGAGTTGACATTTATACCCTGCCTTGTTCCAAAAAAATTTAAAGCCGCAGAACAGCTGTCTTGTTAACTAAACTGATTAAAATTCAAAAGCTTTATTGTTTCTTTACCAACGGTTAGAAACACTGCTTCTTTATCAACATTTTCAAAATAGAAGTTTTCAGACGTAGGCAGATTGAATTATTAAAAAAGAAAAACCAGAACCATAGTATAAATCAGCTAACTGGAAAATCAATTCAAAGGCACATGAATTTCTGTATCTATTCAAAAAATGAAAATCAGCTGCTGTACATTTTAAATTTATAGGGACCAAATTTTCTCAAAAGTCGTAAAGTTACGTCAACAAACATGGGGCAACTCCAACACTGTGACAGAGGTAAACAGCACTTTCTCAGGAATATTTCTTAAAAAGGCATAGAGAGTGGGCACAATTACATCAAAAGTCTTATTTTTAAGTAGACAAAGAGACAAGGGACCACCTCAGGTGCTAAGCAAATGCACCAAACCACTGTCAACATCCTGGTTTTGATGGACCTTGCTCGGCTCAGGGATAGCCCCAGGTGTGTCGATTACTTAGCTTACAAATCCTAAGCACATAATCTGTATGAGAGTCGAGGAAGTTCCAGGAAGGCTCAGGTGCCTCTGTGGATTCTAAGCCAGCTGTTGGGATTCATTCCCACGGTCAATTCCTCACTCGCGAGGAGTCGCCTAAAGTTTGTTAAGTGAGGAGAGGTGTGGGCAGGGTGACCGCCCCTTCTTTTCCTCCCCTCTCTAACTCCCTAAATACCCGCTCTAGCCCAGGCCAGCCAAAGTCCAAGGAAAGACAGCGAGTGACAGGCTAGTGCGAGGTGTGACCAAAGAGAGTGGAGTCTCCAGTTTGAGCCCCCACGGCCCTGCCCCGGGATGGAGGCCGGGGGGCGGTGGCTCCCGGCCTCCAATCCGAGGGGGCGGATACTGACCCGAGGACGCCGAGGCCGAGCCCAGCAGCACCGCACAGAGCAGCAGCGTCAGCCCAACCCGGACCCGCATCCTGCTCTCGCGGCCGCTGCCACCCCCTGGAGCTGTCGCTTTCGCCTCTGCCACCACCGACTCAGCCACCGCCGCCGCCTCGCCGCTGCTCTTCCTGCTCTGGTCTCCTTCCTCCGCCCCTTCCCAGGCCTCCCTGCCCTACTGCGCAGCCAATCCCCGCCCGCCGCCGCGGGCTCCGTGCCCAATCGTCGCAGTCTTCCCGCCCACCTTATTGCCCCGCCCCCGAGGTCACGCATTGACCAATCATTTTGTGAGGTTCCCACACGGGCTTTCCCGGTAGGACCACGGCCTCACCGACATGGCCCCAGCTAATTGGTAGATCCTGGGTTCAACCCTCCCGGAATCAGAGCGTGGGTCCAGGGCCGGGAAGAAAAGAAAGTGACCCAGGACTACAATTCCCACAACGCACTTCATAGGCTTCTTTCGACCTGGGCTCTTGGAAAACGTAGTCCATCGTGGGGTAAGATTTAAAAGTGCAGGTGGCTGTTGAAGTTAAGAAAACTCACTTAAGTAACATCTGGGGCAGACGTTAACTCAAGACCACGAACCCACAGCCTTTATTTTTTTTTGAGCCAAAATGTGTATCAGGCAACACACATTGTAAGGTTAAGAGTTTTTAATGTATTAAGCCCTTATTCCTCTTTGTTTTATTTAGAAAATTTGAGTTGGACATAGTGATATCAACACTGAGGAAAAATACAACTAGACTGATTTCGAGGAGCTTTTTGAACTTAGATAAAACAGTGCCATATATACAGAAACTAGGATAGAACTCACTACCCGCCCTCCTTTCCCTAACAAAAGGAAAGAAACGCCATCCTGTGAAGATCATTTCAATGCTAGTATTTTTTTAGGAGGGCCACCAGATAATAATCATCTGGAAGACGCGCCAACAGCCTTTGCAAAAATCCTTTCAAACACTTGTCCTTATCCCTCTCTTTTTGTAAGTTACACTGTTCTCTTCTTCATTGATGCAATTCAGGAAGCTGGGTTGATGTATTTGGAGATAAAGGTGATGGTGATTGCATTGCAGAAAATGAAATAGTCCTGTATATTAAGTGCCAACTTTGGGCATGCTCCCACTGGGTAGCAGGGCAGTGGCTTGGTGTTCCTGCCCCTTCATCAAATTGTGTCATTTTGTTTTCCCTAGAGTTCACCCAGTCTTAACTCAGTCCTGGAACTGAGTTGAGCTCAGTTTGAGGTCAGGGTTCTGGAAAAGTCCACACTGGCCATATATCTTAACACCTGAGGCATTTTCTTCCATCTTCTTTGATAGAAAGTCCTCTTTTCCAGGACAAGGATAAAAGCTAACTGCTGGAAAACAAAAAACAAAAAACTAACTGCTGTTCTGCATTCACATCAGAGGGGATGAAGGAAAAATATTGTCCTATTATTATTCCACTACTACCTCCTTGGCACTCACCTCTGTTTCTGTCACTAACAATGTTTCCTCAGAGTTCCTCTGATTTTAAATCATAGAGTAAAATCTGCTATATTTTCCTCCTTTTTTCATCTTAATTGCATCCTAATAATTCAAGCTATGTAATTACTCTTTTATGCGAGTATTTTTCTCTTTCTCACTCAAAACTCCCCTCCTGGGTCTCATTTTCTCTTACCTGCACGATGCACCTGAGTTCTAGCTATATTCACCAACATCATTTCCTCTTGACTCTTACCTAAGCCTCATAAGGCCAGATTCACTTTTCTTTCAAAATTAACTTTCAATTCAATTCAATTCAAATTAAATTAAAATTCCTATTCGAAAATTTTCAGCGACTGCCTTTGTCATAGAATCAAAAAACTTTAGAACTTCTCCTGACAAAATAGGAACTTGTGCTGACAGTTTTATTTTCTTGAGGAAGTACTGGGAAGAAATTTCTGACCTCTACAAAAAAGCAGGGATTATCTGGTTGATAGATTAGGGAATGATTGTTCACTGCCTGAGACTCAGCTTCCCTTTTCATCTTTTTCTTTCCTAAGTGCATCTTATATTTAAGGTCCTGTGCTACGTGCTGCATGAGTACATTTCCCACTTCCCTGACTGCTCCCCTGGTTTCCATGTGACACACTCTTGCCTTGTCATGGCTCCCTTACCCTCTCCCCACTGCCCTTGCTTCCTCTTCTTACCCACAGCCATGGCATCCTTCCCACTTTCACTTGGATTTCATCTTGGCTGAGCCTTCTCTGACCAGGCCAGTTCTCATTATTCTTTATGTCTCTAAGGGTACATAGAACATTCACAAACTTGCCTTTTAAATGGAATGTAAACTTTCTGAGGCCAAAGACAATTATGTAATTCTGTGCATGGGTATATAGCATTGGACTTGCCACTAAATAATTTTTGTTGATTGATAGTACATCTTACTTATAAAGTATTTTAATAATAAGATCTTCAAAGTACTTGCTATCTATTATAAGCTTAGTCTTAAAATATTTTACAGGGAAATATCAAGGAGCATTTGCACCTTGATATAGTATAAGGAGTATTTACTTCACTCCTCTGCAGCTCTGTAAAATGAGTATATTAATAACATCTTGTTCACCAGGTCTGTTGTGAGGTTCATATCTCAAAAGAGATATGCAGGGAAAAAGTATTTCTTTAATTACAGAATGTTCTACAAATATTATTTCGATTGATTGCTTGGTTGAAGCAAAGAAGGAAACCAAAATATTAGTTTTTATTAAGACTGATAAAACTAGTTTTATTACCTTAATTTGAAAAAGGTTTAGAGTGTTAGAGTTACTGTCTTCAGCCAACAACTAATAATTGACATCTTCTGAGAATGCCCATAGGATCTTGACTTTTTGGGGAAATTCCAAGTCTCCAAAACAGGTCTAGTGGGGAAGACTGGTGTGGGAAAACCAGATTTTATTGGCTTGCTAGATTGCATGATGATTAATTCATGAAAAGGTTGTGAATTCTCCATGGCCTTATCTAGTCCAACCAAACATCCATCAAGGTTTCCTGCCAATATTCCCAGTTAAACTTATGTACTCACTCTACTTACACAAAATGTTAATATTTTTATTAATTCATTGATTTCTTTAATATTTGCTCAGCTGTCTGTACTCTGTTTAACTTGTCCATATCAGCATTATGGGTCACTGTCACATATTTCCAAGTTGCAGGAAACCTGTTTGCTCGGCATTACAACACAGCATAAAACCCAGTGGATGTAGATAATAAGCGCCTTTTCATGCAGAGGACACTGATGTGACCTTATTCCATTGAAATGAATCAAGCAATCAGCATGTATTGAGAACCTCCTGAAAGTATTGAGGACACAAATCTAGTTTGCTCTTTGCTTATGGATGATAAGACAACCCCCAGAGCCTTTTCCTAAGAATGCAGCGATTGTCACTAACTCTAGTCAAGTGTATCCTTTCCTGTGCTATTCTTAGGCATCTATTTGGTTGGCCATGTGCACAGGCTATCAGCACTTGAACCAACGTATCTGCCAGGGGAGGATTAGGGAGAGACAAGGAGCAGAATATTTTCCCCTTAGAGCTTAGAGAAGAATGTACTTTCTTTGCTATGGATGAGGTAAATTCAAGTCATTATTTTTGTGTTCATTTCTCATGGATCAGTGAAAATTGAAATCCTTGCACTGAATCATGATTTGGAACCTGGCATCTCTTCATGAACATTCTGAGTTCCTTGATTCCAGGATTGTTTATAGCAGGCACATAATTAATCATCAAATAAGCTTTGAATGTACATACAGCTTTTTAAGATTATAATTGTCACAAAGGTCTGAGTGTCGATGCCAATTGCAGAGCACAGTGTTCAACATACTTAAGCTCTGAAGCTGATAGAATGAATAGGGTGTGGCATGTGTGGATCCGCGAGTGTGTGTGTGTGTGCACGCGTGTGTTTAGGCTCTACCAAGTTTCATCCTGAAGTGACATTTTGGAGGTGTATATCCTTTCTAAGCAGTGTTGATTCATACCAGACAAAGGAAAGATTGGGATACCTTTATACCCTGAAGAAATGGACAGGCATCTTTTGGTCTAATTTTTTCATAGATTTGTTAACTACCAGTTCTGGAGAGAGAGAATGGATTAAAACTAAATTTCAATAAGAACTTGATTAAGTGAATCTTATAAGGTGGAGATAAACAGCTTAGAGCTCCCATTTAATTCAGACTACTTAACTGAGTATATGGCAATGTATTCAATCAGTGAATGTTGGATTAAGAACATTATATTCATAGGATAACCCTTCCTCCCTCCCTCCCTTCCTTCCTTCCACAAATATTGTCTGGGCACGGTCAATGCCTTCAGCTAAAGACCACCAGGGAGGGATACCCCTGTAGTTGAACACATTAGGTTTAGTACTTACTGCAATACGAGGAACACATGCATGGCATGTCTCTCTGCAAGGGGGCTTTAGAAAGAACCCATTATAGGATTTGGACTTTAGTTGGGTAATTGGTGGAAGGATCCAGGGAATCTGGATTTGCTCTAGATTAGATGCTGTTAGAAGTACCCCGGATTTCAATGGTTTGGTAGAAATCAATCAGTAAACCTTACCTTAAAGGAGAGATTAGAATGAGGATAAAGCAATCATTGGTGAAGAAACAGTAGTTACTTATTTTAGCCAAGAGAGGAAGTATTTGGTACTTTGTGGGTGACACAGGGAACTTGTTTCTGTCTGTGCTTAGATAAAATTGTGAAATGGTTTGCTTTGTTTCATTTTATCTTAGTCACAGAGTAACCTGTCTGTGGCTGGTATTCTGAGATTGTGTGTGTTGAATAGGAGAATAACATGGCTTGGTTGTGTGTGTCAGGCCAGCTTCTGATTGTCAGGGGCTCCTCTTTTTTTTTCTCAGCACCTACTGTTGAGGTACACCAGGTTCTTGGTGCTGAGGATTCAGTGATCAATAAAACAGACAAAAATCATAGAGTGTACATTCTAGCCATGGGAGAAACAGAATAAAATAAATAATTATAATTTATTAGAAGGTGATAAGTACTATAGAGAAAATCATAAAGCAAGGAAGGGGAATAGGGTACTAGGGGATGAGCGGGGATGCCATTTACGTTTAAAGCAGGGAGATCAGGGAAGACTTCCCTGTAAAGTGCACATTTGAGCAGAGACTCTTAAAGTGATGAGGAATGAACCATGAAGATGGAGTGGATCTAGCCATTCTGATAGGCTTAAGGTGATATCTCATTGTGGTTTTGATTTGTGTAACATCTGAAATAAATATAACACTGTATGTTAATTACCCTTCAAATAGAAAATAAAAAATTTAAAAAAATACGGTGGGTATTAAGACCCATCCAGGAATAAGGAGCAGCCCTAATAAAAGTTCTAAGACAAGAGCATGTCTCTTATGCTCCAAGAATAGCAAGGAATTCTGTGGCTGCAAAAGTATGTGAGGAAGGAGATGGCAGGAGAAGGGGAGCAGGGGAAGTCAGAGAGCAACTGGGGCCAGATGGTTTCGGGATTTTAGGTCAATAGTAAGGGGTAGTCAGAATGCTACTTTTTATGACTCTGAGACTGGCTCTCTTGAAGTGTGGCTTGGATAGTGGCCTGGAGCTTCCCCCCCTCCTGCATGAGAATGAGCAAATAATTACATAATTCTTTTTATTAATAGTTGGGATATAATGCTAAAGTAACCAATTAAAACAATTGTACTCAAAAGTTTAATTCAGCACGAGTTCATATACTGGTTAGAAATTGAGATGGTAAGTACAAAATTGAGATGGTAAAAGAGAAGGATCTTCAAATAAGGATCCTCAAAGTATTCAAATAATATTATTGTAAATGCAAGTCACTTGGAAGTAAGTTTAGAAAATATTTTCAATGCAAAATAAGGTTTTTTAAAAAGTTTATGTATTTTGAGAAGCCCGTGCATGCACATGTGGGGGAGGGGCAGAGAGAGAGGGAGAGAAAAAGAATCCCAAGCAGGCTCTGTACTGTCAGTGCAGAGCGCCCCCCCCCACCCTGGGGGCTTGAACTCACATACCGTGAGATCGTGACGTGAGCCAAAATCAAGAGTCATATGCTTAACCGATTGAGCCACCCAGGAGCCCTTTGATCATTTCCTACTCTTAAAACAATTTGTTAATGTTTTATTTTTATTCTTGAGAGAGAGAGAGAGAGGGAGAGAGAGCAGGAGACAGAGGATCTGAAGCATACTCCACACTGACAGCAGAGAGCCATATGCAGGGCTAGAACTCATGAACCATGATATCATGACCTGAGCTGAAGTCTGACGCTTAACCAACTGACCCACCCAGGCACCCTGATCATTTCCTATTTTTGAATAGGCTCCCAGCTATGCCATGTTGACTTCACATAAATCAACTTGAAGGGCTGCATTAACAAAAAAAAAAAAAAAAAAAAAAAAAGAAGAAAAGAAATATATGTGTTATGTATATACTAAGATACAATAAATACATATTTCATATATGCATGAAAAATGTATACACTTTCACAATGTATACAATTAAGACAATTGAGAATAAGTTGCAGGCATGATGCTTCTTTATCCCTAAATATGCTAGTATTTCCTGAAAACAAGGAATTCTCTAACATAGCCACAGAACTATGATCAAAATTAGAAACTTCACACTGATTCAATACTATCATCTAATCTACAGACTTTATTCATATTGTGCTAACTTGCTACAATGATGTCCTTTCTAACAATAGAAAATCTAACATCTTCAGTTGCATCCAGTTTGTCACATCTCATTAGTGTCCTTTAACCCGGAATAGTTCTTGAAGGGATATATGTTCCTGAACCTCTTGATACTATTAATTTTTAAGTGTATAAATAAGCTATTTCATAGAATGTACCTTAATGTCAATTTGTGTCATGATTAGATTCAGGTTATGTACGTTTGGGAAGATCACCACAGAAATGATGCTGAATTCTCTTAGTGCATCATGTCAGGAGCCAAATGCTATTGGTTAGTCCAAATTCTGGCAATGATAATGTTGAACAATTGGTTAAGGAGGTGTTTCCATTGTATTTACCTTTTGCAATTAATATGTATCTTGAAGAAGGTACTTTGAGATTCTGCAAATATCTCACTATTCCTTAAACATTCACCCACTAGTTTTACCATGTATATTCATGAGTCTTGCCTGAATCAATAATTACTATGACAGCTGCCAAATGGTGGTTTTCTAATTCTATCATTACTTCTACATTTATTATTAGCTTTCTAGTGTAGGCAGAGATTTTTCTTATTTTTTCATTTAACTGATTAATTTACATTGTTTTAGACGTACCCATTTTTTATTCAATACGTTGTAATCCTACCATCATTCAGTGGAGAATGGTGTTTATATGCCAGAGTATTCATTACTACTGGGTTGTTAATATTTCGAAAATCTCTTAGCAGACAGAGCTGGGAAGTGTGTGTGTGTGTGTGTGTGTGTGTGTGTGTCTGTGTCTGTGTCTGTGTGTATTTAGGTATAGATATGTGTATGTTTATGTGTGCATATGTTTATTTATTTTGAGAGAGAGAGAAAGAGAGAGAGCAAGAGAGCAGGGGAGGGGTAGAGAGAGAAGGAGGGAGAGAATCCCAAGCAGGCTCTGTACTGTCAATGCAGAGCCCGATGTGGGGCTCGAACTCACATGCCTGAGATCATGACCTGAGCCAAAAACAAGAGTTGGATGCTTATCCAACTGAGCCACCCAGGCATTCCCATTTCTATATCTATTTATCTCTCTCTGTATATTAAAATCTTTGAGAAAATGAATGAATGAGCCACAGAGAAAACAGGAGGAAATATTTTCAGTGCATATATTTTAAAGGGAATTTGTGTCCAAAATGTGTTAAGATCTCGATAATAAACACATAATGAATATAGTATTTAAAACTATCCAGGCTATAAACATAGACATAAGATAAATATGAATCATGTAATATGAATAACATAAATATAACATATATTATGAATATATTAATGTAATAAATAGAAATACAATAATAAATATACAAATAAAATAAAACACACAAATGGAAAAGATTTGAACATATATTTTCAAAGAAAATAGGTAAATAGAAAAGAAGCACATGAAAAGGTGTTCAACATCTTTAGTCTTCAAGGAAATGTAAATTAAAATCACAACAAAATATCACTTACTCTCCTTAAAATGGCTGAACTTTTAAACAATGACAAATGTTGATGAGGATGTGGAGCATTTGGAACTCATAGGGCTGGAAAAGGGTACATCTCCTGATGTAAACATATACCAATCCGGTAACTTAATGTTTCTATTGTTAAGTACTTGCTCAAGAAAGATAAAATCATATGTTCATAAAATGTCTCATGCAATAATGTTCATAGTAGCTAAATTCACAATAGAGAAGATCTGGGAATAACTTAGAATGTTAACCTTGTGGTGAATGGATAAGCAAACTGTGATATATTCATACAATGGAGTACTACTTGGCAGCAGAAAGGAGAGAATTACTGATACGTGCATATCATGGACGAATCTGGAAGATATGCTGAGCAAAGGAAAACACATGAACGAGCACATCCTTTATGATTCCATTCCTATGGAGCTCAACCACAGTTACAACTAACCTGTAGTGATAGAGTCAGAACAGCAGTTGCTTAGGGGGTAGGGTGGGAAGGGAAAAATTGACTGGAAAGGGGCAGGAGGGAACTTTTGGTTAATGGAAATCATCTATATAGTCTAATTAGCATGTGAGTCACGTAAGTGACAGAGATACATCTGTCAAAACTCATGGAATCGTGCCCTTAAGATCCATGCATTTTAATGCATATAGATGATACCTTGTGGCAGGCAGAATAATGCACCCCCCCCCAAGATGTTCCTAATCCCCAAATCTGTGTGTATATGTTACCTTGGAAGCCATAGGACTTTGCTGATATAATTAAGTGAGTATGGATAATCATAATATAACCATAAACATTCTTACAGGAAGGAGGCAGGGGGGCCAAAGTCAGAGAGAGAAGAGATGCTATTTTTGAAAGAGGTCCATGAGCCAAAGAATGCAGACAGACTCTAGAATCTAGAAACAGCAAAGAATGGATTATCCCCTGGAGCCTCCGGAAGGAACACAGCCCTGCCAGCTTCTTGATTTTGGCCTTGGAAGGTCCATTTTTGGACTTCTGATATTCATAATGCTAAGGTAATACGTTTGTGTGGTTTTAAGTCACTATGTTTGTGGAAATTTGTAATAAGCGGCAATAGAAAAAAGCTGAGATATATAGGCGTACCTCATTTTTTTTGTGTTTCACGGGTATTGAATTTTTTTTACAAAGTGAAGGCTTGTGGCAACCGGCATGGATCAAGTTTATCGGCACCATTTTTCCAACAGTATTTGCTCACTTCGCATCTCTGTGTCACATTTTGGAAATTCTCGCAATATTTCAAACTTTTTCATTGGACGCTCACAATGTGCCTATTATATTTGTTACAGTGATCTGTGGTCAGTGATTACATCTTGCTGAAAGCTCAGGGGTGGTTAACATCTTTTAGCAATATTTTTAAATTAACGTATGTACATTTTTTACAACATAGGCTGTTGCACACTTAATAGGCTATAGTATAAACATAATTTATATGCACTGAGAAACCAAAAAATTTATTTGACTCAGTTTTTTGCAATGTTTGCTTTGTTGTAATATTGGCTTTATTGCAGTGTGCCAGAACCGAAGCTGACGTATGCCTATACTTCATTTTGAAAAAAAAAAAAAAAAAGAAAAAGGTATTAAAAAATGAACATGGGGTGCCTCAGTCAGTTAAGTGTCCAACTCTTGATTTTGGCTCAGGTCATGATCTCATGGTCTTGAGATCAAGCCCTGTGTAGGGCTCCATGCTGGGCATGGAGCCTGTTTGGGATTCTCTCTCTGCCCCTCCCTCTCTCGCATGTGATCACTCTCTCAAAAAAAAAAAAGAAATAAAATAAAAAATGCACTTAAATGAGCAGTCTCATGTGGTACCAAAAAATAAAGATAAAGCCATATTGTGGAACAGACCTGGGCACTACTCTGAATTGTGCCATCTGCCAGTTCAGCAGTTCAGCTGTGGAAACCTTGGAAAGTTATGTACCATCCCTGAGGCTCAGTTTCTTAATCTACAAAATCAGGATTATTTTGGTTTACCTCTCAGAACTGTCATGAGGATTAAAAGCAATAAAATAAGAAAGCGCTCTAACAACAAAAGACCAAAAAAGAAAAGCCTTTTCTCAGTTAAAAAAATTTTTTAAGTGTTTATTTATTTTAGAGAGAGAGAGAGAGAGAGAGTGAGCAGGGAAGCGGCAGAAAGAGAGGGAGACACAAAATCTGAAGCAGGCTCCAAGCTCTGAGCTGTCAGCACAGAGCCTGACACGGGGCTTGAACTCACAGAGTGCGAGATCATCACCAGAGCTGTAGCTGGACACCTAACCCAATGAGCCACCCAGGTGCCCCAAAACAGTGAGCATTTTAAACAAATTTTTTAAAAAAATACTTATTTTGAGGGAAAGAGGGAGAGTAGGAGTGCACAAGTGTGAGCAAGCAGGGGAGGGGTGGAGAGAGAGGGAGAGAGGGGGAGAGAGAGAATGAATCCTAAGTAGGCTCCACACTGTCAGTGCAGACAGAGCCTGACTCGGGATTCAAACTCATAAACTGTGAGATCATGACCTGAGCCAGAACTCAAGAGTCCAACGCTTAACCAACTGAGCCACCCAGGTGCCCCTGGCAATTTTTTAGCACTGATTAGCTGGCACCTAAGAAAGAGGTCAGCCTGGGTATTCTGTTTTTCAGTAGTCCTACTAAAGGTTAAACAACATTTTCAATTTTTTTATTGATTCTCCAGAAAACTGAGAGATTTGCTGGCGAGCCTGGGAGATAGGTGCCTCTGTTAAAGAGGGCCAGCTTCCTTTGTCAACTCCTCATTAATTAGCCAGATCCCCACCATGTCCCTTATCAGAATTTCTCATTTGTCAGGTTTAAGGAATGAGTTCATTATTTAATAATAATTAAATTTATTTTGAAGTCCTGGCAGTTCATGTCATTTAATGTTTCTTGGAAGTTCTGCTTCCAATCTTTTGCACAGTCACCATCCTGGTCATAGCCCTCATAACTTCGTGTCACATAAACTCGCTGATGAGATCATCATCAGACTCATTTTCCTCAATCTCTCAGGAAGTCACAAGGACTTCTTATAACTTTGGGCAATGAATTCAAACTCCCCTGCATGGCCACCAAGCATCTTTTTCCCTCCTCTCCTCTACATCTCCAATCCTATTTTTTCCTTTCCCCCTAATACGTATGTATTAGTCAGCTCAGGCTGCCATAAGAAAATACCCCAGACTGGGTGGCTTAGGGAACTGTTTCTTATAGTTCTGAA
Source organism: Cryptoprocta ferox (assembly GCA_028646485.1). Lineage (NCBI taxonomy): Eukaryota > Metazoa > Chordata > Mammalia > Carnivora > Eupleridae > Cryptoprocta > Cryptoprocta ferox. The sequence continues at coordinate 20,202,462 of CM053560.1, read as the reverse complement.
GGCTGGGGGTCTGAGATCAGGGTGCTGGTGTGGCCAGGCTCTGGCGAGAGAGCTTTCTTGCAGACAGTTGCCTTTTGCTGTATCCTCATGTGGCCGTGAGAGAGACTGAGCATGCTGTCAAGTTCTGGTGTCTCTTCTTATAAGGACAGTAACCCCAGTGGAAGGTGCCACCCTCACGACCCATCTGAACTTAATCTCTTTCCAAAGGAGGCGATCACCATCTCCAAATACCATCACATGTGACTCTGGGAGGGGGGACACAGTTCAGTCTATAGAAACGTATAGTCTGTTTCAAATGTGGTTTTACCTGCTTGTTTAATCCTGCTTGTTCCTTTCTTTGGGTTGGGCTGCTTGCTTTTATTTTCTAATTCTCTTCCTTTTCAATACCCAATTCTAAATTCTAAGAAGCACACTTACAGTTTAATCCTTCTTTTGTTGGGCTTTCTCCCTTTTCATAAAATACTCCTTTGTGCCATTTTAGTTTGTGTATACTCGATCTTAAGCATTTTTCTATATATTTTTATTCTAAAATTACAATTGGGTTGTAGTGAGGCAAGTGCCATATTTTGAAGAATAAATACTGCTATAAAGAGCACCTCTTTATTATGAAAAGATTTTGACAGCCTAACTAATGTGTTACCTATCTTTAGCATTACAAGACTCCATTATAAGCAAGAGGAGAAAAAAAAGCACAGTAACTGAGAGTTGATTGTGGCAAGATTTAGAATCATAGGATTTCCAAACCTTTATCTCTCATATTACATATTTTAAAACCTCATTCCTTAAGAAGTGACTTGTTTAAGATCATATAGGTAGTTAATGGTGATGATAGAGACCCAGATCTTTCTTTCCATTCTATGGTTTATTTTTTTTTCTTTAAGTTTATTTATTTATTTTGAGAGAGAGAGAGAGAGAGAATCCCAAGCAGGCTCTGCACTGTCAGCACAGAGCCCACTGTGGAGTTTGAACCCACCAACTGGGAGATCCTGACCTGAGCTGAAACTAAGAGTCAGACACTCAACTGACTGAGCCACCCAGGTGCCCCTATGGTTTATTTATTAAAATGTACTTTTCCATTGAAAGCCTAGTTGGTTCTATTCATTTTCTGTTGGTGCTTAACAAATTATGACAAATTAAGCAGCTTGAAACAGACATTTATTATCCCATAGTTTCCATGTTTTAGGAGTCTCAGCGCGGTGGAAATGAATCCTCTGCTCAGGGTCTCACAAGCCTGCAACTAAGGTGTTTGAGACCTAGGAGTCCTCCTCCAAGTCCATGTGAATGTTGGCAGAATTCATTTCCTTGAAGATTTAAATCCATAGCAATAACAAACTCATTGTTTCTTCCAAGGCCAGCAGGAGAGTCTGTTGTTTCAAATCTCTGGCCTGTAAACCCTCTTTTAAAAGGCTTCCTGGGGCACCTGGGTGGTTCAGTCTGTTAAGTGTCCAACTCTTGACTTCAGCTCAGGTCATGATCTCATGGTTCGTGAGATCTAGCCCCATGTTAGGCTCTGTGGAGCCTGCGTGGGATTCTTCTTCTTTTCCTCTCTCTCTGCTCCTCCCCCACTCGTTCTCTCTCTCTCTTTCTCTCGCTCTCTCTCTTTCTCTCTCTGTCTCCCTCTCCCTCTCAATAAATAAATACACATTTTAAAAGGCTTACCTGATTTGGTCAGGTCCTCCCAGGATAATCTCCCTTTTGATGAACTCAAAGTCAGCTGATTAGGGAGCTGATACTTGTAAAAATCTCTTCACTTCTGTCATATAATGTAACCTAATCGTGGAAGGGACACCCATCATATTTGAAGGGCTCACCCACACTGTAGGCCAGAGGGTTATACTGGCATTATACTGGGTTAATTTTTAAAAATTAGGAAAAGCAACAACAGAGAAAAACAAAATCATTTCTTGTTTGGCTTTCTGAATAAAAACACCATGATGTGTTTCTTTCTAGTCATTTGTTCTTGTTGCTCCTCCCTTTTCCCCTTTGGTTTTTTTCCCCCCATACTTTAAAAATAGAGTCACATAGTATATATGACTAAATTCGATACTTTATTCATTTGGTGTTATTTTGTAAGAATTTTTACATGTTGTTCTATATCACCCCCATAGACATAATTTTTTTCCTTTAGTAAACATGTCTCTTCAGTGTGGGAGACATGGACAGTGTAGATAAACAAAAAGGGAAAACAAATAAAATTGCAATATTCAGAATTAAGCCTTAATAACATTTTGTGTTATACACTTTTTGATTTTTTATTTTGGTCTGAGTATTTGAGTACACTCATGCATATATTTCAAGGTGGAGAAAATTTTTGTACCTTGCCTCTCTGCATTCAAATTTCCCTTTGGGGAAGATGTCATGGTATTTAAAAAAAAATTCTGATAATTCCTCGGGACAAAGATGGGATCCTGAGTTTCAGAATATTGGATGATGTCAAGATTTCCGAGAAGGAAAAAGCTACTCGGCAAGGTGGAGGAGCAGAATCTGGAGCTCTCAGGAGGTGTGGGAGGTGGGAGTGAAGAGCTAACGGGGGGGGGGGGGACAGAGAGGTGATAGTACGCCGCTGGGCACTGTGCAATGTCCCTTTCCCCAGCTCAATTTCATTACATCTGCTAAAATTTTGAGTTCTTGGTGTAAAGGATTTGTTGATGCAATGCAGGGTTTCTCAGCCTGGGGACCACTGACATTTTGGGGCTGGGTAATTCTTTGTTGTGCAGTCCTTGTGCATTGGAGAGTGTTTAGTAGCATCCCTGACCTTCTACCAACTAGATGTCGCTGGCAGCCCACCTTCCATTTATGACAGCTAAAAGTATCTCTAGACATTGCCAAATACCTCAGGGGGGCAAACTCAGCTGAGAACCCCTGTTGTAATGGAAATGGTAGGAGAGTCTACGTTTCATGGTGGGTGATTATGTTGGCTTTGTAGTATGCCTACTTGTCTAGGCTGAACTGCATTCTCCAGTATCCCTTTATCTGGATTTTTCTGGTGAGGGGAAATTTCTGATCACCCTGCTGGTGTGAAGCAGCAGCTGGACGTGCAACTGCTCTAATCTCCTTGAACCCTCCTTCAGCATCTCTGACTCCGGGTGCATGAAGTTTCATGGAGAAGGGCTGTGGCTTCTGTAGGATGCCCATGTCGTTGTATTAGTTTGCCGGGCTGCCATGACGAACTATCACAGACCTGGTGGCTAAGCAACAGGAATGTATTTTCCCACCATTCTGAAGGTGATAAGTCTGAGACCAAGGTGTTGGCTGGGTTGGTTTCTTCTAAGCCTCTCTCCTTGGCTTATAGGTGGCATCTTCTCTCTGTGTCTTCATATCATATTCCCTTGGTGTGTGTGTGTGTGTTTGAATTCTAATTTCCTCTTCTTATAGGGATACCAGCCATATTAGATCATGGCCCACCCTAATGAGTAATTTTAAGATAACTACCTTATTAAAGACACTATCTCCAAATATAGTCACATGCTGAGGTACTGGGGTATATTGGGTTCTCTGGAAAAACAGAACCAATGAGATCCCCCCAAAATATATAAGTAAGATATAAATGTATATATAGATACATATGTATACATAAATATATGCTTATAGATATATCCTATTTATACTATATTAATTATAATTATATAATAAAATATATTATTATATTATTCATATTATATATAATAACTTATATGTATAAAAGGAGATTTATTATAAGGAATAGGCTCATGCAATTGTGGAGGCTGAGAAGATCAAGGATCTGCCTCCTGGAAGCTGGAGATCCAGGAAAGACAAGAGTGTCATAGTCTGAGTCTAAAGGCCTGAGAACTAGGGGAACACATGGGGTAAATCTCAGTTCAAGGGCAGGGAGGCTGATGTTCCAGCTCAAGCAGACAGAGAGTTCATCCCTTCTTCCACTTTTTGTTCTGCTCAGGCCCTCAGCTGATTGGATGAGGCCCACTCACACTGGGGAGGTCCATCTACTTTGCTGAGTCTACCCATTCAAATGCTAATCTCATCCAGAAGCAACCTGCTACCCATCCATAAATAATATTTAATCTGGGCACCCTGCGTCCCAGTCACACTGATACATAACATTAACCATCATGTGGGAGTGAGGACTTCAACATGTGAGTTTGGGGGTAACACACACAGTTCAGCCCAGAGCAATGATCAAAGTCAGAGGCCACAAAAACTAGCGTGGGCCTAGCCTGCCATTGTGGACCCCGGCTCATTCCTGCGCGCTCCCCCACGTCTTCTCCGCACCTTACTCCATCTTCCTTTCCAGCCTGTCTGCCTTGTGGACTTCAAATTCTAATATCAGATGCAAAGGCAGAGTATTTAATCAACTCCCGCAGTTGTGTAAGATCAGACCTCTGTAGCAAGTATGTATATATATGTAAATACCCACACTCGAAATGTAGATGTGCTTCTCTGGTTGAACCCTGACTGATACAGCAGGGCAGAGGCAGAACACCAGGGAGACAGAGACTGAGAGCAGGGAGGGCAAAGGGAGATGTGGATCCACCTTCCCCTGCTCCGGAAGGGACTCACAGGAAGCTTCGCACTGCACCAGGGTAGACAATTAGAGGGGGTCAAAGAAATCTGAAGTAAAGCTCATGGGTAGGCTGTACTACCTGTGATTTCGTTCACACAGATAAACAGAAACAATTTTAGTGGCTCTATGCTTTGCTATTGAGTGGCTGTTCTGTATTTAGCTTTTATCTTGTGGTTGAATTTTTTTTTAAGTTTATTTATTGTGAGAAAGAGAGAATGAGGGGGAGAGGGACAGAGAATCCCAAAAAGGCTGCACACTGTCAGCACAGAGTCCAACAAGGGGGCTCAATGCCACATCTCCCAGGAACCGTGAGATCATGACCTGATCTGAGATCAAGAGTTGGACGCTTAACTGACTGAGCCACCCAGGGCCCCCTTGTGGTTGAATATTTAAGTTGTTTTCACCCTCCTCCCTCCTCCCCCTCATTATAAATAATGCTTTGATAATTTTTTTGTCAGGTCTTATTTTGAATGAAGAATTACCTTTTTATAAGAGTGAAATTATGGAGTATGCCAACTTGTGTCTCTGAGAAGCAGATGTAGTGGGGAGGCAGGAGAATCTTGAGAAGGATAAACTAGGGAGGGAGCAGGAATGGTTGGGGGAGCCCTCTGGCCATGATGCAGAGCCAATACCTGTGAAGGGAGAGATGGAGGTGACTGGGTCAGAGGGGTCCTGAGAAAGTCTCGGCTGACAGGGTGCCTAGGGCAAAAGCAGATGCGCCTGTGTTTGGGCAGACGTGGCCTGACAGAAGTCCCCTGTGTGCGCAGCCATTGGCTGGGGCCAGCTTGGGAGAAGCACAGTCTCCACGTGTGTTTGTGATGGACCAAGGTTACCCTTTGCAAGCAGCTGTTTTTGAGAAAGCGTTCAGCATCCTGCACCCTTGCACTGGGCCATAGGATACGTATTAAGACCAATCACTAACTTATTTTCCACGAGGGTTGTAGACGTGGGCACACTAAGCAATGCAAGTCTTGCTACTTTGGACTCAGCTACACACAGGCCCGTGACACACCGGAAGTGAACGCACTCTGCAGTTGGGTGGCTGCTTGGATCTCTCCTGGACATTGCCCTTCCCCGCGGGGCACGTATGAGCTTCTGCTCGCTGCCTTCAATCAGTCTTCACTTCCATGGCCACCCACCCTGCCTCTAGATGCCCCATGTCAGTCCCCAACCCAGGCTATGATTTGGCAAAGCAGGATTCCATCCTGCCATTTCCACATAACCAGGAATGGGTGACTTTAGCGTGTGAAGTACAAAATAAGGGCAACTTGTTCGTCTTCTTTTTTTTTAAATTAATTAATTAATTAATTAATTTTTATTTTTTTATTAAAAAAATTTTTTTAATGTCTTTATTTTATTTTGAGAGAGAGAGAGAGAGAGAGAGAGAGAGACAGATTGAGTGGGGGAGGGGCAGAGAGAGAGGGAGACACAGAATCTGAAGTAGGCTCCAGGCTCAGAGCTGTCAGCAGAAGCTCTGAGATCAGGAGGCAGCCCAGTTGGGTTCTCTCTTCCGAGTTGCAGACTGCTGCCTTCTCATCAGATCCATGCATGGCTGTGGGCAGAGAGGGAGAAAGCTCTCTGGGCACTCTTGCCAGATGCCAATCCCCTTTATGAGGTTCTATCCTCTTGACCTCATCCAAACCTAGTCACATCCTCCTAATGCCATCACATAGGTGGGGAGGGCTTAATATATGAATTCTGGGAGGTGACAAACCCTATAGATTCTCCTCACCACGAGGCATGGAGAAGCGGTGAAAATGGGGACATGGCACGTCTATTCACAGGAGGGTCCAGAGTGTGGTTGGGAGTGTGGAGGGGATCTGAATGCCCTCCTGTACCTGGGGAGAGGGGAAGTGGAACATGAGCACCAGCAGGCTGGTTGCGGCAAACAGAGGGGGTGGACAGCCATAAAATACATGGCTGAGGTCTCACAGAATCTTCTGTGTCACAGGCCAACCTGTGGGCCGGGTCAGGAGGAGGAGTTCAGAACCATCGCTGGGCGGAGAGAACAGTGGAGGCGGTGAGCAACCAGGATCGCAGCCCAGCTTCCTCCTGATGCCACTTTGCGAGGTAAACATTCCCTGAAGGATTGTCCGCTACTAGTGAAGGGGCTGGCCCAAGAGTTCAGAAATTAAAATGAGTTGCAATGCAGTTTATTCGCTGCTGTGACGATGGACGCGCACACCTAGTGTGTCCTCGGTCAGCCTGACAATCCTTACCCGGACCTTAAAAATCAAAAGCGTGGTTCTCCTGTGGCCGACTACTTTCCACACCTTCCAGGGCTCCGTCTGGGGCTCTTCGTGGCCTCATGCGCCCCCTTGTGTTCGTTGCTTGATATGGCCCCGCTCTGGGTGGGAGGGAGGAAGCTCCTTCACTCAGTCTGATTCAGTCAAGGTGGCTCATAGGGAAAATGGCCTGAGGTTCCCAGGCTTATGGATGGCTCTTGGTGACATACACATGACCACTTCCTGCAAAGTATGTCCATGACATCAAGATGGCTGAGGCAAGATGAATCACTGCCTACTGTGCCCAGACAGGTCTGTCCTAGGACAGTCTGAGCCCTGGGATGATTGTGTCACCATCTTCTCTATGGTGAGTGTCTTCTTAGCTTCTCCTTTCCTGCTAGGAGTCATCTGAGGCCATTTTGTCTTCCTGACACATTCTATCACATTTATATATATATATATATATATATATATATATATATATATATATAAACCTTTAGCCTTAGAACAGTTTTACATTTACAGAAAAGTTGCAAAGATAGCAGAGTTCCTATATATTCCATGCCTAGATTCTCCTATTAGTAACATCCAACATTCCTAAGGGACATTTGTCACAACAAATGAGCCAGTATTGATATACTATTATTAACTAAAGTCCATACTTCATTCAGCTTTCCCTAGGTTTTTTTTTTTTTTTTTTTACCTAGTGTCCTTTTCCTGTTCCAGGATCCCACCCAGGGGTACCACATTGCATTTAATCATGTCTCCTTAGGGACCTCTGGCCTGCGGCAGTTTCTCAGGTCTTCTTTGCTTTTGATGAGATTGACAATTTTGAGGGATACTGGCAGAGTATTTTGTCGAATGGCCCTCAACTGAGACTTGACTAGACTGAGGTTATGGGTTTGTGAGGAAGACCAGAGGCGAAGGACCCTCTTCATCACATCATATCAAGGGTACATACAGTCAATACGACTCATCACAGTTGATGTTGACCTTGATCACTCGGCTGAGGCAATGTTCACCAGATTTCTCTAAAATAAAGTTCTCTTTTTCCCCTTTTCATGCTGTACTCTTAGGAAGGACATCACCATACACAGTCTTGTTCTATCACTTTTGAATCTAAGTGAGAAAGACCCTGTGTCTCCAGCAGTTGCTGTGTTTTTCAGAGTCATTCCATAAGCAATTTATTATTTGTGGTACAAGGCACAATAAAAAAATAGAAAATATTAATCAAAAAGCCTTTAAGGACTTCATGGCAATTCAAAATGTTATTGCCTCAGCAGAGTATCTTCCCAAAATTGGAATTAAAAAAATTATGTAAGAACTTCAATGACTCAAGAAAAATCACATCATTTGGCATGACCGTCAATAGAACAGAAGTTTTGTGGAAAATATGATTAAACAACATAGAGACATTGCTGAAATTAAGACAAGAAAAATAGATATTTTGGGATTAATGTGTAATTTGTAAATTACATATGTCTGTACGTTATGACTCACCCAAACTTGACCGGCAACAGAACACCCAGGCATGTGCAATAATAATTAAATTCAGCGGTCTGATATTTGCCCACTTGCAGTTGTGGATTTTTGTGAAGGTGTATTTGTTTTGACAGGAGGGTAGAATGTATTTTGCTTAATTTATAACATTTAGTTTGTTAGAGACATGGCATATGGGCCTCCATTTGTACTCACGGCCAGAGCCCCGAAATGCTAGGGGCTGGTGTGTCGGTTTGCAGGAATGCGAGCATGGCCCTCAGCATTGCCTGTGGAAAGCTCCCTGGCTACTTTAGTATCTAGTTTGATTCTATATTTGTTAATGTGCCTTAATGGAACTAGAGGAGGGTGTGGTGGGAACCTGATTTACAGCTGCTGGGTTAGAAGCCAGGGGCATCTGAAGTGGGGGGGGCAGTCTTGTGGGACAGAGCCCTTCACCTAAGGCATCTGACGCTATCTCCGGGTAGGTAATGTCATTATTGAGTTGAAGCTGGGGTTACAGAAATGCTTGGTGTGGAGACATCCCCCACCCCCCATTCTGGTGTCAGAAGTGTAGTGAGTGTGGTAGTTCTGAGAGAGTAGAGGAGAAACCCAGGAGAACTGAGGCTTTTCTCACTCACTTGGTTATACTCCATGGCACTTATCCCAGTTTGCAGTTAACTTTTAATTTATATATTATGTTTAACATTTGTTTTCCTTTTGAGGTTTGAGGAATAATCTCACCTTCTTCCTTCTCTGGGTTCAGAGTCAATTAAGAAATAAGACACAGGAGTCAGAGATAAAACATCAGCATTATTACTGGTAACAAAACTACTCTGACAACTTTGGTCATTGCTGACACTTAGGACTCATTCCACTCATTCCAAGAGAGATGACTTAGTTTTTACAGTTCGATGATGTCCTTAGAGGATGTAAGCACCACTCACAATTGCCCATTACCCACTTCTTTCAGGAGGTATTGTAAACATTTCTGGGGATTAAAAAAATTCATCTCAGTCTCTTTTAATGAAAACAATTGCCATGTGGCATGCCGGGAGTGGAATTGCAAGAGAGAGGACATAGTGCTCTGGCTGAACGGGGCTGGGAGATAATGGACAGTGTGTGCACAGCACCTGCACATACATGGGTGTCGTAAATTGGGGCGCTTCTCAGGAAGCGCAGGGGGCCACTCACAGTGTTGGGTGGGAGATGGATATTTAGGGGGAAAATCACCCAACATTCCAGAGTCCTGAGCCTGTGGGCACCCTAAAATCTCAAGGATGCCTTGAAAGAGTTAGTGAGATTGTGTGAGATTATTCGTGGTTGCCTGGGGCTGTGGACTGGGAGAGATAAGAAGAGAGTGTAGAAGTAAATCATGTAACTCAGAAAGAATGTTCAGAGAGTAGAAACTTTATATATTGATTAGTAAAGAAAGCCACCTTAATGCTTATAGTGACACTGTTGACCGGGAAGATCAGCCCTTGCTGGACCAAGGAGGTGAGGAGGTGGAGGTGAGCCTGTCAGCTGCATTTGTGGAAGGTAGATTAGAGGGAGGAGGTGTGGGAAGATGGGAGAGGCCTTGCCTGGCTGACAGATAAGACGCCAACACCTCCCCCCCCCCCACCTGTAAAGGTGGAGCTCAGATCCAGCTCCACCCCTGGGGGGGTTGCTGTTAGTGTGACAAAATAACATCTTGTTGTACTCAAATGGGAGTTGAGTAGAAAGCCATTGCTAGAAGGAATGTAAACAAAAAATGCCAGTTAGGCCCACAGGAAAGCATTTTATGTGCTTGAGGCTTAAGAAACAATAGTTCAAGTTCAAGGTTATGTGGAGTTTTAAGCAAACAGTCAGTAGGGTTTATTTTAGAAGGGCATCTTTACACACAACCAAATGACCCAAATAAGGCAAGTACTATGGAGCTCAGGCAACGAGTAGGTAAACCGTTCTGTTCACAATGGGCATCCCAGCCATTCCTTGTTTCCTTACCTAGTTTTGCTTTAGAGTCCAGTTTTACTAGGACTATAGTAGGAAATGTAATAAATCCAACCTTAGGGACAGAGTGGCCTTGAGAAATGTACGTAGCAATCAAGCAAATTACATGTCTTGTGCAATTTTGTGGGCAAGTCTCTGGGAAGGTGGAACTGAGTTTGCAAATTTGCAGCTTCCAAGACCATTGGTTTTGAAGGCTACAGGGTTACCTAGGATGGCAGTTTTCTTTTACTTCCTTAAAAGTGAAGTTTAGACCTAGATTGGCCCTTTGATGTCACCTAATCCTACCCTGTCATTTTAGGAAAGATAACAGACCCAGAGAGGTCAGAGTTTTGCTAAAGGTGACAACACCTAGCTAGCAGTTGACTAGGATTCCAGTAATCCGAAGGTGTGGTCTGATAAGACTGGAATATGGGAATCTGTGTCTGTGGGGTATGAGTGACAAGCTGGTCAGCAGGCTCTCCGGAGGGTGCCTTCAAATTTCTCAACCCACTTGTCCTGATGCATAGGTCTTGTGGGAATCTCTAGGTCCCCTGACGCCACCAGGATGACTTGTGAGAGCCCCTAGGACCATCAGTGAGTCCCATGTGAATGGTTTCCTGCAAGGATGAGTTTCCCACCGCCACTACTTGGCCTCTGGCTGCCTGCCGTGGCCCCTGGCTAGGAGGGCAGCAGAGGCTTTTGTGCCATTTTCTTTCCTTAGCAATGTCTCAGGAAGAGAGCTTATATGTAGGACAGTGACACTTGGGGATGGGAGGATTCAGCTTTGGAGACTCAGACATCCTAATTGAGAAGGGGAAGGTTAGTGCATCCTGTAGTTGATCAACTAAGTCTACAAGGCTGACCTCCCTGCCTGTCTCCTTCTCATGGCCACTTTTTAGGCAGAACATCTTTAGGGTTTAACTCACCACCGGAGCCTCCTCCTCTGTCCCTCTCTGCCACTTTGGAGGCCTTCTGGAAAGATGCTTACCCACTGTAAGAGAGAGAAACACCCAGCGATGTCAAAGAGCTGATGGCTGAAGGGAGAATATAAAGCAATGATGTCAGCTTTCCTTCCATTTCAAACCCAACCCCAAAGCTATATTAATTTAGCGCATACAGCATAATTCAACAGATATTTGTTGATTGAATGAATACATTTGCAGTAACCAAGAGAAGATTGAGATTTCAGAACATGGTGGGGTATGTTTAACATTGATTCTCTGATCTCATGGAAAAGAAAACAGAAAGGCAATTTTCATCCAATTTCAATCAGAATATTCCAGAAATGAAAGGGATCTTAGTGATTATTTGGTTTCTTTGTTGTTTTACAAATAGGAATTTAATGATTTGCATTTCTTACTGTCTGAGCCTTGGTTCAGTAACATATACTTAAATATTTTCATTTTTGAATTGAATGGAATATATATTTGTTACTCAGTTTGCTCTTCCCTCAAATTTCCCATTCCCTGCTCATGTTTCCTGAATGTTTTATTATGGAGAGGCTCATTAAGCTGGGAAACAGGTGGTAGCTTTGGGGTTTTAATGCTTTAATCCTACATTTGGCCATTCCTCAGTGGGCCCCCTTGACAGTTACAAAAACTGTGGGAGTGTCAGATTTACAAATACCGACAATGTTGGCCAGGTCTGTTTTGATGAGTGTAATTAAAAAGCGTTACACACAGGCTCCACCCTCTTCTTTTCTTTCAATGGTGTTACATACTACTATTATGCAATTTAGATAATCTAGAATGCTAATAATCAAGACCCATGCTCCAAAACACCACACAGCAAATAGATACAGGATTGCAGTCCAGTTCCAGCTCTTAGAGAAGTGAAGGGAAAGGCAGCAAACTGCCTACAAGGCTTTAGGGACATCACTCCAACTATTGAAGCCTTGCCGCAGCCGGAACCATGTTCAGCACATAGTAGGTTCTTACACTTGTTAAGTGATGAAGGCATTTATCTGTATAAAGAGAGTACTTAAATGCTTTTCAATAACGAGCTGAAAAATGTATCAGAACAAGTCTTCACTTCGCCCTGCAGAATCAGATGATATGTGTCCCTGGCAGGCACTCAACACACAATATATACACTGTTGCTAAGTTACAACTGCTACTTCTGTCATTCACCCACTGAACAAACATTTAGTGAGTATCCACTTCGTGTAAGACACTAGAGATATAACTTTGAACAAATTATTACTGATAATAATAATAATATAGTAGAGAATATGGGCTTTGGAACCAGACCCACCTGGGTCTGGATATGCTTTTCCTACCTCTAGAGTGAACTGGGGCATACCAACTTTATCTGAGACTCACTTTTCGCATCTGTAATATGGGGATATTAGTAGTATCCGTGAAAGTTGGGTTGTTATGGAGATTAATATGAAATAATATGAAATAAAAAACATCTGTAACCCTTATAAAGTCACAGAAGGTGGTCTGTACACCTTTATTACTGGCAGTACTAGCAGTGTAGGAAGTTTTTCCCAGAAATGTTTCAGATGCTATTGCATTTCACCACGAGAGGGAGGCATAACCACACTATTTGGAACATGCATTTCTCCCCACACAGATGGCTCTCAGCACTCCACACAGTGTTACTCCCGTATTGTGAGTTTAACGCAACATTTAAAGGCCTAAATAGCTTAGCATAATATTTTAAAAGTGGCAGGTTCTAACCTCCAGGCTTCTATTCAACTGGGTATTGATAGGAACGATCAATTAAGTATTCTGCATTCCAGATGTTGAGAATATTTTTGCAATTAGGACTCAGCTGGATCTGAATTGTTGAGTCTTAAAAATTAGGCCAAGTTATCTAACAGCATCAGGCTGTCTTTGGCTAAATCCAGAATTTCATGGAATTGGTCAAGCTGTTAAACTTAGGCCGCCTGGCTGCCATTTGAGATTTGTATAAATTCTTTACTCTGAAACATTCTAGATAGAAGATACAAAGATGCTGGCTTTCATTCAACATATATTTATTGTGGATCTACTAGATACTAGGTGCTGTTTTTGGTGCTTACTATTCAGCAGGAGATTTTTAAAAAGTCAAATTAAGGCATTATCACCGTCATTAAGCACTATATCAGATTTATCAAATTCCTAAATGGAAAGTAACAAGAAAGAAGCAGCCAATGTGCTGAAACAATAGGACAGGATCGCTGGTTCTTGCATCAGGGCCTCTAACTGTCTCAGATACCTTCGTTGGAGTGGCCCAGTGCTGGCCCTTGCTCATGGCTGATGCCTGGATTTGACTAACGCAACATCCCAGCAGTGAACATCTGCATTAGTGATTCTAAATCTTTGAGCCATGACACACAGGTGTAAACTGGGAACTGTAAGGAGTAAATAAGGGAACATTTGCTATTCCTGAGGATCTCGGCCTGGAACTCAGGCAGCCCAAACTGTAGCTTGCTTCCTCCTCCTGAGTCATTCTCATTTCATTTTGTTCCCTCCTTCTGTTGGGATGGCAGAAACTTACTTTAGTCATTTTGTGTTTCTTAATTCTGGAGTGGGTGGTGCAGCAGGGGGCAGAGGTGTGTGCTCAGAGGCAATCTTTTAATCCCTGGATGTCATCTGGGCCGTGGACATCTGTTGAGAAGTCCTTTACTCATCTGGTACCTAGTTACCAGTTCAGTCAGATTGCCAAGGAGACATTCATCCTCTCTCCCGTGAGTTTAGATTCATTAGCTCATTCACCTACCGCCTGTGCCTTTAGAGGCACAGAGATTGCCTTGTCCCACACTGTGAGACTGCTGTGGCCCTGTCTAGTTGTCCCAGAAACCCCCGGCAGCTCTTCCTTCTCTGAATCTTGCTGCCTCCCAGAGTTCTTCCCTAAGAATGGAGAGCCTCTGCCCTGCTCTCTGATGCCTCATCTCAAGCCTGCCTGGGGATCTCAGTGCCTCCCTGGGATCGGCCCAAAGTAGGCCCTGCCCTTCCTCTGCATCCTCAGCTTCTATGATCTCATTGCTTCCCCCTGAGGCTTTCTATCTCAAGCTTGGGAAATTCTTCTAAATTTAGGAGTGGGAGGGAGCCTTGCTCTTTTATTCATGATTTCTCCCTAAAAACTTGTACCCCAAAATCTCTTTGTTTCACCCAATGCCTGGTCTTTTGGAACAACCAAAATCTGGGATGAATCTTGAAGGCTGTTTAATTTTCTCCTTGCTGTGTCTCTCTGCCTCCCTTCTCCCCACAAAACAAGTCCAGGCTAACCTCGCTGCATGGGGGTGGGCAGGAGGAGAAGGTTAGAAATGTGAAAAGGGATACAGAGAAAAAATATTGGTTAATATTTCAAATATATTATCCTGCCATACCAATAATAAAGTACCAACATTTGTATGATTTATCTTTTTTATAAATTGGAGTGGTTTCAAGGTTACTCCTATAATAACTTCCATCCTATTGTTCCTTTAGATGTCAGTTTGATCATTTCTTCCTCAGGGAAGGGTCTCCTGACCTACCCTCTTCTCTGTTTTCATAGCACTGGTTTTCTCCCTCTCATAACACTTACTCTCATTTTTAATAATTGTGGTAAAGTGCACATAACAAAATTTGCCATCTTAACCATTGATTATTTATTTATTTTATTTGAGAGAGAGAGAGAGAGAGAGAGAGAGAGAGAGAGAGAATCCTAAATAGGCTCTATGTTCAGCATGGAGCCCAACGTGGGGCTGGATCCCATGACCCTGGGATCATAACTTGAGCTGAGATTAAGAGTTGGATGCTCAGCTGACTGAGCCATGCAGGCGTCCCCATCTTAACCATTTTTAAGCATATAGTTCAGTAGCATTAAATGCATTCACTGTGACCACCAATCCATCCACAGTGTTCTTTTCATCTTACAAACCTGAGATCATTTTAACGTTGTGCGATTCTTTGATTAATGTTTGCCTGCTTCACGAGGCTCTCAGCCCCATGATGGTTACGACTGTGCTCTGTTCTCCTCAGTGCTGTATCTTAGCATCTGGCACAGTGTATACCATAGAGTAGTTGCTCACCCAGGATTTCCTGAATGAGTGGGTGGCTCTCATTTCCTTCATTTCCTTTCCTTATATGCATTCTTGGGTAGGAGAGAAAGGAAATAGGTACAGCTAGCATGCCAGAAACTTCTCACAACCCTGGATGCACGTGGGAGTATGTTGTACAATTTAATAACATCTAGAGAAATTTGCGTGTTTTGGGTTAGTATGGTAGACTCACACTGCATCTTTTCCCCATAACCCAACGAAATAAGGAAAAATCATAAAAGCAAAAACTAACAAAAGAACAGTAACCAAAGGAGGAAAGAGACATAGTATATATCAATAAGGTTAAAAAACTAGCCACTATGGTGAGACTCAGAAGATGCTGGAACAGAGTAGAATCCCAGGCTGTGCTGGACGCTCTAGAAGCCAGTCTGGATAAGCCAGAGGCAATAAAATTATGAGAAATCTCATGAATAATACCAATTTGAAAAGAAGGAAACTGAGTAAACCGGCCTTATATTTTTCTTCATCTGACTGAGAAATAGTGGGAATGAATCCTGAAAAGAAAGAGGGGAATGGGGGTAGTTAGAGGCATGGAACTGGAGAATCCCACTGAAGTGCATGGTCATCTAGCAATGGGAACGAGATACACACATTGACAAAGTGGTCCTTTGGACAGTACAGGTATCAAGATGGTGGAAGACAGCAGGATTAAGTTTTCTAACCAAAACTGCTCTACCCACCTACTCAGAGGTCTCCCATCTGTGTTTTGGACAGGAAACTAAACTGGTCTCAGATACAGTGGGAAGAGTGCCAAGAAGTCAGCCCACTACAAAAGACCAGCGAGAAAGTCCATTCAGGGCTGTCGAGCATGAACAAAATATAAGTGGCAGGACAGGAATGTAAACCTTCTACAGCAGAAGACACAACAAACAAACTACAAACCAAAGTGAGTAAGCAAGAAGTATATTACGAAGAATCTGTTTTAGAAAAAAACACAAAGAACAGAAGAACATTCTTTGCAATCAATGTTATAGAACAATTTGACTATAAGAGAACAAATATAATAAATTGGTAACTCAAACATAATAAAACAATAGAGTACAATCAAGGAGTTAGGAAACCTGTGGGATTCAGTTCAAGAATTAAATGATATCACTACGGAACTAATAATTGAGAATAGCAAAGAACAGCATTTAAACATTGCTAAACTTTGAATTATTATTATAGAAGAAAGGCTGGAGACAATCTAGGTAAGTGTAATTAAAAAGATACAAATTAAAGCAATCAAATTGAAGCTAATAGAAGTAAAATGCAAAAAACAAATCAACATAAAAGTATTGGGTGATTCTGAAGAAATATTCAAGGAAATAATGAAGAACCTGTTTTCAGAATCAAAGATAAAACTGAGTATGCAAATCCAAAGGGTATACTTGTTCTAGAAAATTTAGAAAAATAAAGCTCAACACTAAGAAGTATTTTAGTTAAGATGAAACTCAATAATAAAAAACAATTCTTTAGGAATCTAGAAAGAAAAAGCAAAGTCCTTTACAAGGAGAAAAAATATAGGCTGGTCTCAGATTTTCCCACAGTATTTAATGGCAGCAGACAATAGAACCAGAACCCTAAAATTTTACTAGGGAAACATTTGACCTGAACCCTTTTTCCTGTCTAAGATGATGTTCAGGCGTAAAGGAATTTTGAAACACAGAATAATTCATTTTATTTTATTTTATTTTATTTTATTTTATTTTTCCAAATTTTTATTTCAATTCTAGTTAGTTAATGTATCGTGTAACATTGGTTTCCGGAGTAGAATTTAGTGATTCATCACTTACATATAACACCCAGTGCTCATCATAACAAGTGCCCTCCTTAATGCCCATCATCCATTTGGTCCATCCCCCACCGTCTTCCCTGCATCAACCCTCTGTTTGTTCACTATCATTGAAAGTCTCTTATAGTTTGTTTCTCTCTCTCTGTACCCCACTTCTCATATGTTCATTTGTTTTGTTTTTTTAATTCCACATATGAGTGAAATCATATGATATTTTATTTTTCTTTTTCTTACTGACATTTCGCTTAGCATAATCCACTCTAGTTCCATCCACATCATTGAAAATGGCAAGATTTCATTCTTTTTGATGGCTGAGTAGTATTCCATCACACACACACACACACACACACACACCCCACATCTTCTTTATCCATTTCACAGTCAATGGACATTTGGGTTCCTTCCATAATTTGGCTATTGTTGATAGTGCTTCTATAAACAATGGGGTGCATGTGCCCCTTTGAATCTGTATTTTTGTATCCTTTGGATAAATATCTAGTAGTGCAATTGCTGAATCATTGCATAGTTCTATTTTTAATTTTTTTGAGGGACCTCCATACTATTCTCCAGAGTGGCTGCACCAGTTTGCATTCCCACCAACAGCATAAGAGGGTTCCTCTTTCTCACATCCTCACCAACATCTGTTGTTTCCTGTGTTGTTAATTTTAGCCATTCTGACAGGGAAACACAGAAGAATGTAAAGAATGCAGTACCTGTATGCACTTCTTTGGGGGAAAAAAAACTATATGCAATTACAGCCAGCCACTTAATATGTGAATCAAAATACAGAATACAGGGATGTAGAAGCCCTAGCAAATACTGTGTTGAACACTGAATTCATATAAATGTAGAATTCATGATAAACAGCTATGAGAATTATGGGTAAAGAACAAAATGTGAGTGTTGTAAACATGGACAATGTAGAAATGATAATGTAGCAAATATCAGGAAGAGGGGAGAGGATAAGAAGATATATGAGAATATGAAAATCTTCATCTTTCATACCAAATAGCAGGGAGTGAAGAGAAACTCATATCAAAATAAGTAGCTTTAAAAAAGCCTGTAATCCTCAGATTTCTTTTTAAGTTTATTTATTTATTTTGAGAGAGAGAGAGCGCGCGCCCATGAGTGGGGAAGGGCAGAGAGAAGGGGAGAGAGAGAATCCCAAGCAGGCTCTGCACAGTCAGCACAAAACCTGACGCAGGGCTTGAACTCCTGAAATGTGAGATCATGATCTGAGCTGAAATCAACAGTCAGACACCAAACCAACTGAGCCACCCAGGCACCCTGACGTGTGTGATCATTTTAACTTAATATGAACAGTTATTCCTGGCTGTAGGATTTTGATTGTTTTTTTTTCAACCTTTGGCTTTATGTTTTCTACATTCTTTACATTTTCATAATAGGCTTGTAGCATTTTTCTGAAAATGAGTGATTTTTTAAAATTTGAAAACCAGAGGGAAAAGTAGAAGTGAACCTGACATATTAAGAGTGGCCAACTCTAGGTGGGTGGAAACTGGGTGATTGTTATGTGTTTGCTTTGTACTTTTCTGAATTTGGTTAGTGTTTTAAAAGACTTGTAGAGAGAAAAATAAAAAGGATAAGTTGATAATATCTGCTTCATGTCAACTGACTAGCAATTGTGCTGGCCTCATTTATGGGCTGCCTAAGATATTTAGGGACAGGTTGATAGAAGGACTGGCTGGCCCAAATGGGTTGTGGGATCTGTCATAATAAGCTGCAGGTAACAGGCTGGTGTGGCACACGGCCACTCTTGGGTGGTCTAGGGTGGTCTAGGAGAAAAGTGACAGTGTCTGGGTACTAGGAGTCTCTTTTGAGGGACTAGGAGAATTAAACAAATTTCAAGAGAACAGTCAGACCTATTCATCATTGCATATACTTAAATATGCCATGACTCAATTTTCCCCTTGAAGCATAACACCTAGTAAAGTCTGGGAACACTTATAGGTGTTAATTTTTTCATTGACTTTGTAATGGAATTTTATTCTACTTATTAAGCATTTGACACAGAGGGAAATACATCAATGAAAACCAGTGAAACAATAAAAGTTTTATACCAAAAACAAGAGCAGATTTTGTTATATGAATAGGAAGAGGATATGATGCCTAAACAGTAGGTAAAACACAAAGCTACTATGGCTAAAATGTAGCTGCATGTCCATAATGTCATAACCATGCTGGTCTGATCCTTTATTCGGTGCTCTAGACAGGCAGGCATGGCAGAGTCAAAAGAGCATGAAGGTTAATGTCAAGTTCCTGCCCCTCCACTTACAATTTCCTTCTCCAGGAAGTAGAGAGACTAAAGCTGACTTTGTTGAGTTGGATTCAGACGATGTGTGTGTAAAGCCCAATGAATGATTTAGTGGAGGTCATTATTACTGAAGCATGTTGATGAGCAGGGCAAACCTCTTCCTCTTCTCTAGAGTGACCACTGACTATCTGTTACTTGAAAGGTGCTGTCTTTATTTCCAACTGGACCAGTTACCAACCTGTACAGGGAGTCCACTGCAAAATTAAACATGAATTAAACTTTAGGGGCGCCTCAGTGGCTCAGTCGGTTAGGCATCCGACTCTTGACTTTGTTTCAGGTCATGATCTTATGGTTTGAGAGATTGAGCCCCACTGTTAGCACGGAGCCTGCTTGGGATTCTTTCCCTCTCTCTCTGCCTCTCTCTCTCTCTCTCTCAAAAATAAACAAATAAAAACTTAAAGAAAAACACGAATTAAATTTTATTCAGAGGGAGAGGTTGGATGTTCTGCTGATGACCCTGAAACTGTAAAGAGAAGAGCATGTGTGTGAGGCCCATATGTTAATCTATGTACCGAGAGCTGGAGGGACCACAGAGAGGAGCTAGTTCACTATCCTCACTTTCTAGGGAAAGATACTGAGACCCAGAGAAGTGAAGGGTTGCTTAGGCTCATACCTCTACTTTGGCTAACATGGAAGTTTGAATGGAAGCTAGCTTATGGAGAAGCATAGAAGTTCAGAAACTAGATTGGGGAAAAGGAGCTGACCCTGAAACCTTCCTGGTGGAGCCCATGCACCATTCATCAGGAAGCTGTAATTCCAGCAGCCTGTGTGTCCTTGTGGTGAAATGGCCACTCCATGTTGTCAGGAAGCCTTGCTATCTTTTCTCCTCTCCTCGGTTCATCTGCTGATGAGCACATTGTCTACTTCTAAAAGGCTCACTGGTCAATAGCTGTTATCGGTGATGTGTTCATGGAGGAGACCTGAATATTCTTGGACTTCAAAGAAGACTGTGTTGAGGAACAAAGCCAGAGCTGGAACCCAGAGTGCTCCTGAGTCCAGAAGCAGGGGGCCACGGGCCAGGCACTGCTGGGCAATGAAGGAGTTGGGGGCAACACACTCAGGAATGAAGATAGGGCACTCTACGTGGTGGCTGTGGTCTTACCTAGAGAGGTTTACTTCAAGACCCCGGGAAGAAGCACCTCAGTGATGAAGTGGTGCAGGGAGAACACAGGTCCATGGAGACTTGGGAACAGATGGGGGTTAAAGTGACTGCCTATTTCCCTTCTGAGACACAGGTCTTTAGCCTGAAGTCTGCAGATTTGGCTGACCTTATTCCCTTACGCGGGGATTAAGAGTCTGTATCTGGGAAGTATGTGCTTCTTTCCAGATGAGCCCCTGGCAGATGCTTGGACAGGGCTGGGATGAGTGTCCAATTATTATATTCAGCCCCCTACCCACCCCCTCTCTCCTCACTCTTCCTTTCTCCAGGGTCTTCCCATTTGCAAAATCGAGAAAGCACACATTTAGCCACTCCACGAGAACAGAACAAAGATACTTTATGAAAAATAGACATGACCTCATAGAGGAGGGATGTTTATTTACCCCAGCCCTGGAGAAGTTCATTCTAAGGGCACAATTTTAAAGCCAATGAGACAAACACCTGTGGGGGAGCTGAGTGCTTAAAGTAAATTAAGACTAAAGAATGGTCATTGCCTTGGGGTCCTAAAACCTAAAGGAACTAGCATAGGATTTAAAGACAAACTCTCAAAGTTACCTTTTTCCTCCCCACTGACTCTAATTTTTCATTTTTGCTGTTTTTCATGAAGTTCTTTTTATATTTGGAGAGGAGAAGAATGTCTTTGGGGAGTCGGGAGAATTGGGTTAAAGCTAGCAGCTGCAGACGTCAGGTGTAAGCAGTGAATCTCAGAGAGAGTCACAGTGGAAGAAGGTGGATATGGAGTTGGGGTTTAGACTTTGCTCATCTACAGGCCCATTTTCTCCAGAATCTACCTTTCTCTTACCTTGTATTTGTTTTCTCCTCCTACTGAGTCTGTGGCATGCCCATTGGTTTAGTCTGTCTTTTACACACTGAGCTAAGAATTCCGTAAACAAGGTCACCTCCCAGCTTGTGAAGAAACGGTCTGCTGTTAGGCTCAACACATAGTAGGTGCTCAGATATTCACTAAAGTAATGTTAATAAGTTTTAGGTTTAACAAAACAGAGAAACTGAGGCTCAGAGAGATATTCACTGTCCATGGTTGTATCCTAGCAAGTAGCAGAACTTAAAGTCTGGTTGAGGTCAGGGAAAATGCACATAAAAATAGTGAATTGTGGACACAGGGTATTGTCAGTGTCCACATGATGAGGACAGGGAGGGCGTTAGCCATCAACTTGCAGGAGGGCAGTGTGGGCTGAAGCCACCAGTAAGACTTCCTGGAAAAGGTCTTGGGTCAAAAGAAAATCAGTGAGAAATTGGGAGGGAGAGGAGCAGGGTATCCTAGGCAGGAGGTAAGCTTTGAGCCAAGGCTAAGGGGCAGTAATGTTTGTGAATTATTTATGGAATACCTGGTAGACCGGTTTGGCTCAATATGTCTGAGTATAGGTGCTGTGGCAGATGAGGCTGGAGAAGTCAGCAGATGCCTGGCTGGGAAGTGCTGGCCATCCTTCTCATTTGCATCGTCCTGGTTCTTGATTCTCAGGATGAAGTGGATCCTTGGGTACATGCACTGCTCATATACCCCCTTCAGGACTAAGTATGTATTCCCCCAGCTGCCAGGAATGTTGCCGGCTAAGAGCCCATAGTTGAGTTTCTCCCCCAGAATGAGCTGCCTCATTCAGTGTCATGACTAGTTGATGTGGGGGTACAAAGGCCCAGTCCCCTTGCCCCAAAGGTAGGTCAACTCTAAAGAGCCATCTCACCTTCAGAGCTCTTGTGTGATGTGCTAAGGTCTCTGTCCCTGCTGCCCCCCCACCCCAACAATGTCTCCCTCTGCCCATTTCTGCTACTTACTCCCTTGCAGGTATATTTCAGGAGATCACTCCGAGTATGCTTTCTGCATGGACATCTGCCTGTTTCAGATTTAGTTAGGGGACCTGACTTAAGCCAGTTGAGACACAAATGTTTCTAGGAAGCAGACTCTGAGAAAATTGAGAACAATGAAAGCCCCATTGCCTGTGGCACGTGGAGTCATGCTAGCTCTTGGCCTGCTGGAATTGTGCAATTATTATAACTTGGCCAGTAGTAAGAGAGAACACTAGTGGTTCAATCGCTCAAGCACAGGAAAGGTTTGGGGAAAGTGGTAATGATAAGGACATGTAATTGAATAGCTCTTGCTGGGGGGCTATTGATGCACTGGTGAAAGACTGAGGATGATCAATGACCAGTTTAAGTCAGTGACTAGTGAAAGCTAAAGGTCTTCGTTGGTAGGTATAAATATTCTTCTTCTTCTTTTTTTTAATGTTTATTCGTTTTTTGAGAGAGAGAGAGAGATACACACAGAGTGTGTGCAGGGGAGGGGCAGAGAGAGGGAGACACAGAATCCGAAGCAGGCTCCAGACTCTGAGCTGTCAGCACAGAGCCCGACACAGAGCTGGAACTCACTCACAAACTGTGAGATCCTGACCTGAGCCACATTCAGACGCCCAGCCAATTGAGCCACCCAAGCACCCCAGTAAGTATAAATATTCTTGACTATTGTGGCTGGAGGGCAGGAAAGTTAAAGAGAAGGCTCGGTATTTAATTAAAAGATCTGTGGATCTCCAGAGAAGGTTGAATTCACAGTCCAGCAGGTTTCCTTCACCAGGTCAAGACCCTGCCTAGGAGGAAGGAGGACTCTGAGATTTGAGATGGCGACATCTGAGCTGATGCACTAAGAATTTTTTAACCCCCACAAACCCCTGAACCATTTGGGTCTGCAGAAGTGGCCGACTCCGCCTCACAGTTATCTGAAGCTTGACGGGTTGAAATGTGGAATTAGGAAGGTTATAAGACTAAAAATGAGGAGAAGGGTGTGGGAGATGACCGGAAGGAATGAGGTTTGCGTTCCAGTGGTCTAATGCTTCAATGACTAGTGGAGTAGGAGGCGATTTAATACATTGATGAATAAGGTATTGTAATAGAAATAAATATGTTTTGTCTGTGTGCAGATTAGGTATAGTAAATCTCACATGTCCTTAAGATAGAATGTAGTTTTCTCTTTCCTATTTTCCAATTTCCATTTTCAGTTTTATGTCATGAAATAATAATAACAATTCTTGCAACAGTGATTATACTAATAAATAACATTTTGCATTAGTGCATGAGAATGAAGAATGTACATTATAAATAATAATAGTTTATTTATGATACTGTCTCTACTCACCCTTTCTATTCTCTCAGCAAGGTGCTTGGGGGATCTCAAAAAGCTACCACATACCCCTGCACACACATATATCCAGAGGAGATACTGTTACAGATATATTTCACAAATAAGAAATCCTACAAATGACAGTTAATAAAGAAAATGGTAATCCTAGAATAAAAAATCATTAGAGATGGTGGATATTTATTAAATTTATATACAACTGAAACTTGGTTTTATGAATCTGAAACTTAACTTAGACATTTTTGAAATACAGGTAGATAAAGGTCTTAGTAAAACATTATTGACTTCAGGTAGAAAAATACACTCACATGGCATTTTTTTCTGGTAAAGCTGCGCATATCCTTTCAATTTCAGTGGTTTACAGATGTTTGGATTTTTGTACCAATACATTAAAAAAAACACAACATTTTGAAGACCAACATTGGCTGCAATCTATTTTGTGAATTAAGTTTATTTGAAAAAAAAAAGAGTCAGTGTTCTTTTAATACCATTATTCCATAAAAAGAATGAAGATTTAACTGTAAAAAGGTAGGAAGAATATAACATGATAAAAGCCTTTAAATTTACTCAATGAATAAAAGAATTAGCTTCATAAAAAACTCTTGATTACTTCATTTATCTCATTTTGCTGGGGATCAGTGAAAAATTTTGTCAAGACAGGCATGAATGCTATACATGGACAGAAGTTTAGGAATCATGAGTAGAATACATTTTTTTCTTCCAATTTTTTATTTAAATTCTAGTTAGTTAACATGCAGTACAGTATTGGTTTCAGGAGTAGAATTCAGTGATTCATCACTTACATACAATACCCAGTGCTCATCACAAGTGCCCTCCTTTGTACCCATCACCTATCCAGCCCATCCCCCGCCCACCTTCCTCCATCAACCCTCAGTTTGTTCTCTATCATTAAGAGTCTCTTCTGCTCTGCCTTCCTCCCTCTCTCTTTTTGTTTTCCCTTTCCCTGTGTTCATCTGTTTTGTTACCTAATTTCTACATATGAGTGAAATCATTCGGCAGGAATCACTAGTAGAATACATTTCTATGAATTAGGTGTAAGAACATTTCAGTTATCTCAGCTGGTGAGATGGAGAAAGCGTATCACAGGATGATTTGAAGTTGCTTGCTTCGGGGCCACTGTTCTCATGTTTTAGCATCAGAATTCCCTGAGAAGCATCTTCAAATACATGTTGCTGCCCCAGCCTCAGAGTTTCTGAATCAATGGCTGAGGGACAAGAATCTGTATTTCTGCCAAGTTGCCAGGTGAGGTTCATGCTGCTGGTCAGGAGCTTGCGCTTTGAGAACCAATGTTCTAGGCTATTACAATGTATTTTCTTTCCTTTTCTTTTTAGAGAGAGAGAGAGGGTGAGAGAGAGAGAGAGAGAGAGAGAGAGAGAGAGAGAGTCTTAAGCAGGTTCCACACTCAACGCAGAGTCTGATGTGGGGCTCTATCCCACGACCCTGAGAGCATGACCTGAACCAAAATCAACAGTTGGACACTCAACTGACTTAGCCACCCAGGCGCCCCTAAAACGTATTTTCTGTTTTCAAGGAATGTTATACTAATTTGGCAGTCTTCCTTCCTTGTATTACTTAGAAAGTAGATTCAGACTTCCAGTTCTAGTTCATGGAATAGAAAATGCAAATATCTTGCCCAAGTGTTCCATGGTCTGGATGCCTTTATCAACTTGTGTTTTGGGTGAATGAAGGCTGATGCATCTTTGTAGAGCCTATTAAATAATCATCTCCTCTTTCCTTAACTACCCAGGTAGACTCTATCTCCCTCCCTCCCTTCTCTCTTATTTCTCTGTCTTCCTTTTTCTTTCTTCCTCTTTCCTCATCTCCTTCCCTTTTCCCTTCCTTTCTTTCTTTTATGGATATCTCAGTTAGATCCTAGGCTTGTGGAAACGAAATGCCTTAACTCATTTGCCTTTGAATCCTAGAATTTAGCTGCATGCCTGCTGTTGATTTTGTCCAT
The DNA here is from genome assembly GCA_028646485.1 of Cryptoprocta ferox. Taxonomy (NCBI): domain Eukaryota; kingdom Metazoa; phylum Chordata; class Mammalia; order Carnivora; family Eupleridae; genus Cryptoprocta; species Cryptoprocta ferox. The sequence continues at coordinate 20,176,830 of CM053560.1, read as the reverse complement.
TTGTTTGGCATAGCATGGCAATAACCAAATCAATGAATTGAGTAATCAATCATCTAGTGGATTTGCTTTCCATAGATTGTCTGGATTATTCTGGCTAAAACACTTTGCTTCCTCCTCCTCAGCCCCTTACCCCTATAATCTGTCGCAGGGTATTATTTTCCTTAAATCATGTGGACAGCTGTTTAAGCTGCCCACTTTACGTGTCTACTGTGGGGTACACGGTACCAGCCTCTAAGTCAAATATTGGAGCAAATGCATAGAAATCCCCAGGACCCATATTTGTCAATTACTAGCTGAACTGGCATTTCTAGACTAGAATCATATTCAGTATATCCCTGGCAAATGTTTGTGTACTATTCCTATCAGCTTTGGGGGACATCAGAGTGTGGTGCTTTAGATACTCAAATTTCAAAACTCTTCAAGGTCCTTTTGAATATCAAACAAAAATGGAGTATTACATAGGCTTTGGGTATTTTTCCAGATTCTAAAGGTAGGAATGGAAAGCGGGAGCAGTCTGGAGCATCTGAGTATTCCAGTGGCCCAATGCCTCTTTTCGCCGTTTCCTATACACTATTGTTTTTGAAATCAGGGGACAATATAATGGGGTATCAAAAATACTGACAGGTACAAATACATACCAAATGCAGAATCTTTGATTTCATGGATTTGTTTTTGCCATTCTGGCCTAGTTTTTAAGACCTAAGACTCTTGACTGTATGACCCAATATACAAGAAAAATCTGAATGACTGTGGAAAAAAATAGGTTTACAACTTATATTACATTTATCACTGTTTCCAGGCCCATAAAGACAGAGATGAGAAAGCAAAACACATTTGGGATATAGACTTGGTCTAAGGAGCAGAAAGGTATTCAGGTAATAGAATGGGATAGAATAGATAAAAGGGGTTGGGGTATTAAAATATTTAAATTATTTTCTCTAGCTAATGTAAAATATAACATTTCTCTCTATATCATATGTTAATTAAGTGAAATAGAGAACATTTTAAAATTAGTTTTTGTCGGGGCACCCAGGTGGCTCAGTCGGTTAAGCATCTGACTTTGGCTCAGATCATGATATCGTGGCCTGGGAGTTCGAGCCCTGTGTCAGGCTCTGTGCTGACAGCTTGGAGCCTGGAACCTGCTTCAGATTCTGTGTCTTCCTCTCTCTCTGTCCCTCCCCCACTCATGTGCATGCATGCACTTTCTCTCAAAAAAATAAACATTAAAGCTTTTTTTTAAAAATAAAATTAATTTTTGTCAAAAGATGTCGTTTTCCATAATACGTCATGAACAAGAGCTACTAATTACTTCTTAGACATATTTAGATTGCTTGCACTCTTTCATTTAAGAAATATAGAGTGTCTTGTCCTCAAACAGAACTACACAGTTAATGAACATTTGTTTCAAGTGCTTTGTTACATTTCATTCAAAGATGTCTAGGAAGTGCCACATACTATTAGAAGCAGCAATTTTTATTTTGTGTGCAGACAATTCAGTTATGGAAAATACCCAGAAAGAAGGTGCGAAAAGAATAGCATTAGACAACCAAGTAGCTTTCCTCTCTTCTGTATGCAAGGAAGAGGGATCAGCTTGCTGGTAATTGACGACAGAATTGGGTTGTTCCTGGAACAAGCATCTATTGAGATTGTAGGAGGGACGGAGTAATATATAGCAAGCCCCCTTGTAAGAAAACCTAGGATGTTCAGGGCGGTGAGGGTTGGGGAGGAGCAGATTGATCTCTGGCCTTACTTGAAACGGAGAGACTCTTTTATGTTTAAGTCAAGAGCAGCTCTGCCAAATAATATCTTGTTCGCTCTTTTATTCTTCTGGTCCAAAGTGAATTTTCTCCTCCTTGAGTTTTATAGCATTTTTCTGTCTGCCATTTTCTTGTCAGTTAAGGAGATACTGCTTCATACCAGCCTAGGAAGAAGAGAGGCAAAACTGGGGCCATGCTTGCTATGAGTCAAGGCAGCTGTGTGTTAAAGTTTCACATATAAGTATTGCCTCCCTTCAGTGACCTTAGAAATGAAACCAGCAATTGGATAGGCAGCCCTTGGCAGGTCTGGCCGGCTTCCCTCTCTCTTCCTCCTCTTCCCCTGTGGGTGATCAGTGTGTGCCTACCCTGTGCAGTGCTTCTAGCCAGAGTATGGTGTAGTCCCAAGATTAGGGTTTGGGCTTAGGAAGATGGCAAAGGCTCATTTGGCCTTCTGGTAAGACACATGATTCGACCAGGTTATCAACCAACCTTTCACAGGAGTTTAGAATGTAATTCCAGGAAATTAAAAATAGCAGAGTTTTTAAATTCCTACTTGTCCTTGTCCCTTGTATCAGGGACCTCACAGTATGAAAGGGAGGTTGGTTAAGGCAGGATTTGGGCATTCCTAGGTGTCTCTGTCAAGCATCTCAAACCTCATCAAAACTCTCACAAAATTTTTTTTAACTTTTCATTGTTTTGTAGATGTCTTTTATTCATTTAACAAGGTTTGCTGAGGATCTATTAGGTTTCTCTATACTAGATTCAGCTAGATTATAAATTCCCAGAAGGTCAAGTGGCTGCATTTTATTTATTTGTTTGTTTTTTTGTTTGTTTATTTAATGTTTATTTATATATTTTGAGAGAGAGAGAGAGAGAGAGAGACCGCAAGCGAGCAGGGGAGGAGCAGAGACAGAGGGAGAGAGAGAATCCCAAGCAGGCTCTGTGCTGTTGGCGGAGAGCTGGATATGGGGCTCTATCCCACAAACTGTGAGCAAATGACCTGAGCAGAAACCAAGAGTCAGACGCTCAACCAACTGAGCCACCCAGGTTCCCCCTAAGTGGCTGCATTTTAAATCTCTTTGAATATCTCATCTTTTTTTCCGGATTTTAGAATCCAGCAAAGTGCTCTCTGCCCTTTGCAGGCATGCAATAATTATTTCTAATTAAATGAAACACTGAATACCGTCCCAACTTCCTGAGAAGATCTGAGACCAGAAGAGACATATTAGGCAGAAGAAGGGGAAAGAGCAATGGCTGAATAGTGTATGCCAGTGACTTTGCTGGATATATTATCCATCAGGGAGAGAGAATTAGGGTCTAGTCTAGGGATTGGGAAAGAGATTATCAGGGCCTTCTATAGAGATAATTCATGAAGGAGAGCAATCTGAGGCCACACCAAGTATTTGTTCCTGGAATGACAGTCCACACAAATGCCCATTTTGACAGCCAGACACATGATGAAAGATAGAGTATGGGGGACTCCAGGGACTACAGGAAGGCTGTAAGTGGGAAGGCTCAAGGGAGAGTTACATGTGGAGCTTACCAAGAAGAAATAAAGGGAAGAAAGAAAGGGCAGTGGTGTGAAACAAGTCTCCTGTTTTCTGATGCTCACTGTGCCTTGATGAAAGCCACTGTTGGACCATTTTCTTCATGGTCTGGGTCTAGAGAGGCCCACAATACATCTAAGACTGCTAGTGTGCCAAAGACTGAAGAAATGCCAGAAAAGTATATAAAAATGTAGATTTTTAAAAACCTTGATATATATGTATATTTATGTGTGTATTTAAACACATGGATACACACAGATTTTATTTGAAGACCATGTAAAAAGCTGATGAATGGATAAAGAAGATGTGATACATATATATATATGTATATATATACATATATATATGTGTGTGTATATATATATATATATAATGGACTACTATTCGGTGATCAAAAAGAATAAAATAGTGCTAAGTGAAATAAGCAAGTCAGAGAAAGATAAATATCATATGATTTCACTCATATGTGGAAGTTAAGAAACAAAACAGATGAACATAAGGGAAGAAAAATTAGATAAAGAGAGAGAGGGAGGCAAACCATAAGAGACTCTTAAATACAAAGAACAAACTGAGGGTTGCTGGAGTGGAGGTGGGTGGAGGGATGGGCTAAATGAGATGAGCATTAAGGAGGACACTTGTTGGGATGAGCACTGGGTGTCATATGTAAGGGATGAATCATTGGATTCTACTCCTGAAATCAATAGTACACCGTATGTTAACTAACTTGAATTTAAGTAAATAAATTTAAAATTAAAAAAATCTAAACATGAGGCTCTTATGAATGTGGGCCAAATGTTTCTCATGCTCACTCTGTAATAGCCCTCACCCTCATACAATAGATAGGCATTCTTTCTGAGACTTGGAAAGAATGAGTGATTTGAAGGTCACACTAGTAGGTGGTGGAGACAGGATTGAAATCTGGATCTGTTGGTCGATAAAGCTTTCTTCTTCTTCTCCTTCTTCTTCTCCTTCTTCTTCTTTTTCTAACCGTACCATTACTGTTAAGGCAGGCATAGGGATCAGATGGTGAGGGCTGTGTTGCAGGTCAGGGCATCCAGAACACCCAATAGCTGTACCTACTGTCTGATCTGGGGAATGGGGGCTGTCCCCCACCAACACTGTAACCCCGCTGGTTGTGCCCCTCTTTGCAGATCAGATGAGAAAAGTGTTTACTAATCTTGTGGAGTTGGATTCTGTCTATGAGAAACTGCCACTGCCCCGAAGGAAAACAAAATGGTTTAAAGGGCCACATCAATGTCCTTAATGACTTGATAATTAAGACAACACCACATAAGCACAGTTTAAATGTAAGCAAATTACTTGGAAAGGAAAAAAAATATGCAAACTCTTTCAAATGATACACTATTTGTTTAATTAGAGCAGAATCTTTTTTGTCCTTTTTAAAGGCCACTGACAATAGAGTCCTAAGTGAATTGATGAAAAACAATAGTAATTAAAGACATCTTCTCTGATAATAGCCCAAGAAAAAACCTCAGCATGAGTTGTAAAGTCAAAGCATACTTGGCATGAGTCCTATAAAGAGAGGCTGTGAAAATGTTTGAGTTGTTCTCTTGGTTTGGGCCCCCTGAAGCAGAGGCGACGAAAACACTGGGGCAGGAGATTCATTTGTGAGGTGACTCCAGGAGGCATGAGTAAGGTAAGCTAAGAAAGGGGCAAGAGTCAATAAAATCTGTATTAATGAAAAAGCTTTTGCTGTGGGCAACTGGGGCTCAGCCCTGTTGGAGACCCTCTGAGAGGCCTTGTAGAAGACACTTCAAAACTGAAAATGAAAACACCAATTAAAAAAGATATAGGCACCCCCATGTTTATTGCAGCGTTATTTAAAATAGCCAAGATATGGAAGAAACCCAAGTATCCATTGATAGATGAATGGATAATGGAGATATATACATATACACGATGGAATATCACTCAGCTATAAAAAAAGAATCATGTCATTTGTGATAACATAGATAGACCTAGAAGATATGCTGAGCGAAATGAGTCAGATAGAGAAAGACAAATACCAGTCAATTTCACTTATATGTGGACTCTAAAAAACAAAACAAACAAAAAACCAAATAGATCCTTAAATACAGAGAAAAAATTGGTGGTTGTCAAAGGGTAGGTGAAGATTAAGAGGTACAAACTCCCCGTTACAAAAAAAATAAGTCATGGAGATGAAAAGTACATCATAGGGAATATAGTCAATAATATTGCAATAATGTTGTCTGGTGACAGATAGTGACAACATTTACTGTGGTGAACATTAAGTAATGTGTAGAATTGTCAAACCACTATGTTGTACACCTGAAGCTAATATAACATTGTATATCAACTATACTTCAATAATAAATAAAAAAAAAATTGTCCTGCCAAAGGCCTGCTGAAGATGGGGCATTTATTCACCATTTTCTATTGATTGGGAATTGCTCTTGGGAGCATTAAATCCTGAGCTGCCCTGAGCAAGCTCCTAAGGCCTTCAGGCAGAGAAGCAGAGAGGTATTTCCTTACAGAGGGAATGGGCATGCATGTAACTGTCCTTGAAGGCTGCAGGTGATCTCAGAAATGGGCCAATGGCACATGGGGCGGGGCACCATAGCACCTGTTACAGATAGCCTTTTGTAAGGTATCATCCTTCTAGACCAGCTCGGTACAATAGAAATATCATGTAAGCCAAAGGTATGAGCCACATATGTAATTTTACATTTTCTAGTAGCCAAATTAAAAAATAAACAGGTGAATTTAACTTTAATAATATGTTTTATTTCATTTCCTATGTTCAAACTACTTTTGTTTCAGCTTGTATTCAACATAAAAAATTATGAATGAGATAGCTTACATTCTTTTTCTTGCTAAGTCTTTGAAATCCAATATGCCTTTAATACTTACAGTGCATGTCAATTTGGACCAGCCACATTTTAAGTGCTCAATGGCCAATGTGGCTCATGGTTACTGTACCTGGACATGCGGTTTTGGATGAATGTAAGAGGGACATTCATTTGGGGCTCCTGGGTGGTTCAGTCTGTTAAGTGTCCAACTCTTGGTCTCAGCCTAAATCATGATCTCACAGTTGTAGGATTGAGCTCTGCCTCAGCGCAGAGCCTACTTGGGATTCTCTCTCTCCCTCTCCCCCTCTCTCTGCCTCTCTGCCGCTCATGCTCTCGTGCTTTTTCTCTCTTTCAACCAGCAAATAAATAAATTTAAAATTAAGGACACTCATTTAGGAATGGTGTAAAGCAAAAATCTGCGATTTCCCTCAAAACAGCCCATAAGTCATACATATTTTAGGTTTCCCTTTTCTTATTTTGTGAACATTATTAAGTGATATCCTTTTATGACTTATAGAGATTCTTTTCAGGAACTTTCTCTCTCCTTTTGATTCCAGATTCCCTTCTTCTGGTTTATGTGGAAGAAGGTCATGATAAATTTCTCTCAGGAACATTCATGGAGCGGGCCTCCCGGCCTTTCCTGTTATCACTGCTGATGGGGCTCGTGACCAATGCTTACCATGGAGGTGTGGGGGAGCAATGGGAAAGCAGGAGCACCATTTGGCCTGGCCTCTCAAAGGTTGGTACTGGCAAATGAGGTTCTACCTATAGTTACTGCATCAGAAAAGCCCATTTGTTAGAAACGCACGATATACGCATTGCAACAATACTACATTTCTTGAAACTGCCTCCTTTTTTATTTCTTTCATTTCTTCCTTTTAAAAACATCTAGAACCCTAAAACCTGGTCTAGGCCTCTCTGTATAGGTGAGAGGAGTGACAGATAGTCTTCATTGACTAACCTTTCATTTCCAACCTCTTTCTCTCTCTTTTCTGACTCTGTTAGAAAGGCTGTTAAAACAAAAGCAAAAAACAAAGAAAAATTGACTTTCTGGTCTTCCTTGAAGCCAGCAGTGGCCATATGATGGTGCTGGCCAATGAGATATAAGCCAAAATCTGTTGTTTCTTCTTTTCCTTCTTCCTTCTTCCGCTCTGGAACTCAAACATGATGGCTGGCAATGTGGCAGCCACTGGCAATCAGGAGGCAACTGGCATGAGGATGAAGCCCAACATGCTCTGAATGGCAGAGAAAAAGATAGAGGATTTGATACCTGTAGCAATTTAATCTTCTTTGCCGGCCCTGGAAGTAGTTACAGACTTCTCAATAGGTGAGAGAAGTACCTTATATGTTTAAGCTGCTATTAATTAGATTTTATTATACTCACAGAAAAATGACTTTCTATTTGATATAGAGATTTTGCCAAAACCACCACTGAAACAAATTCCGTATGCATTTGCTTCCTTTCTGCCACCTACAGGTGGCTAATTAAGCAGTCATCCCAAAACACAATTAAAACAACCATATACACAAAATGCCATGAGTCTGAAGTTGTCAATTCTCCAGAGACCTAATTAGATATGTTATATCTCTGAAAAGGTGTAGACTGATCAAAGCTACCTTTGTGTTCCAGCCCCAAAGCCCCTTATTTAAAATGACTGTAATTTTTCATTTGAATCACTGCTCTCTTCACTTAAAGGGGAAGGGGGGAAATCGCTTATGATTACTCATTTTTGATCTTACCTTCAGATCTTACCTTGAGTCTTGCATGCAAAAGGCAACGAGCAAATGTTTATCATATTGATAAATTGTGATAGCACCGTGCAAGGAAAAATAATTTCCCATTTAGGATTTGTTCTTTTTTGTCCCTTTATGAGAAAGGCTTCTCAGACTTTATTAGGCTGCCTTGGTCCATGGACAATACTGACTCAGGCTGTTGATACCCTAAAGATACCTTCTAGAAGTTGTCTAAGACCTTCCAATGGTGGAAGAGATTAAAGGAATAGGTAACTCAAATTAGGGAGTTATTCTTCTCAGAAGACTTTCCTTCCTACAGTAACTGGCCAGCACTTCCAATAACTGTAAGTGAGGAGTTGTTTGTTTCCAGATTATCTCTTCTTTCTTAGCTGTGTAACTCCACATGTGTAATTTGTAGAATCATGTGGAAGTTTTCTCCTCTCTCCATATGGGTGAATCTCAGGGCATCTTCTGTAGGAGTTTGAAAGCCTCTGAGTTCAGATTTGGCATCCCAAACAGAAGGATCAAAATCTAGCCTTAACTCTTTTTTGACTAAAACCACCTTCTGTATGTGGCTGTTAAAATAAAGCTCTCCTGTTGGCCCAGTCAACTTCTCTGTGGTCTCTCTGCAGACAAAACCCTGCAGGTTTCTGCCTTTACCTTTTACCTATCAGGCCATCAACTGATGGTTGAGCTTTCACAACTTAACTTAAGGTTGGACCAGACATGCTAGCTGTCTGACCTTGGCTAAGTTACTTAACTTCTCCGAATATCAGTTTCCTCAGTTTTAAAATGGGAGTTGGAGTAGTATAGATCTCAGCACGTTGTTGTGATGGTTCTATGAGATAATACGTGTATCATGCTTATTAGCACATTGCCTTGCATATACTAAACCCTCAATAAATGTTACTTGTTATTCATAAAATTAACATTGTTAAATTTTCAAAAGGAATAATCAATATTTACTAATAAAATAATATTTACAACTGTCCGACAAGGATTTATTTTAGATTAAAGTAGATAGTGCTGATTTGTCTTCAAGGGGACAAGGCCTACACATTCTATTTTAAGCAAATAATTGGAATGACTTAAAGAGTCTCTTTCGTTGTCGTACTGTACCTACTGGATAGCCTGTTTGGAAACCGCGTCTAAGAACCAGAGCATTAACTTAACAAAGGGATTAAAAGCCTTCTCTCCAAGCTATCCTAGAAAGTAATGGGAAGTAAATAATTCATATGCAACTCCACCTGGGATTAGAACACTATTTTTTTGTCATTTTATTTATTTTTTAATATAGTTTATTGTCAAGTTGGTTTCCATATAACACCCAGTGCTCATCCCAACAAGTGCCCTCTTGCATGCCCATCACCCATTTTCCCCTCTCCCCCACCCCCATCAAACTTCCGTTTGTTCTCAGTATTTAAGAGTCTCTCATGATTTGCCTCCCTCCCTCTCCTTAGACATTTTTTCCCCTTCCCCTCCCCCATGGTCCTCTGTTAAGTTTCTCCTGTTCCACATATGAATGAAAACATATGGTATCTGTCCTTCTCTGCCTGACTTATTTCACTTAGCATAACACCCTCGAATTCTATCCACATTGCTGTAAATGCTAGATTTCATTCTTTCTCATTGCCACGTAGTATTCCATTGTATATATAAACCATATCTTCTTCTTCTTTTTCTTAAATCTATAGTTTATTGTCAAGTTTAAACCACATCTTCTTGATCCATTTGTCAGTTGATGGACATTTAGGCTCTTTCCATGATTTGGCTATTGTTGAAAGTGCTGCTATGAACATTGGGATACATGTGCCCCTATGCATCAGTACTCCGGTATCCCTTGGGTAAATTCCTAGCAGTGCTATTGCTGGATTATAGGGGAGTTCTATTGTTAATATTTTGAGGAACTTCCACCAGTTTTCCATAGTGGCTGTACCAGTTTACATTCCCACCAACAGTGCAAGAGGGTGCTCGTTTCTCCACATCGTCGCCAGCATCTATAGTCTCCAGATTTGTTCATTTTAGCCACTCTGATTGGCGTGAGGTGCTATCTCAGTGTGGTTTTGATTTATGAGAACACCATTTAAGGTCAGCATTAGAACACTCTCTTTTCCAGAATTTTTTAATCATGCCTTCATAGCTATGGTGAGATTCTTGTCTTCTTCTTCTTCTTCTTCTTCTTCTTCTTCTTCTTCTTCTTCTTCTTTTAAATGTTTATTTACTTATTTTGAGAGAGAGGGAGGGAGAACAGGGAGAGATGCAGAGAGAGAGGAGAGAGAGAATCCCAAGAAGGCTTTGCACTGACTGTCAAGAGCCTGGTGCGGGGCTCAATCTCACCAACTGAGATCATGACCTGAGCCAAAATTGAGAGTTAGATGCTGAGCAGACTGAGCCACCCAGAATTAATTCTTAAAAAAAGTTTTTAATGTTTATTTTTGAGAGAGACAGAGAGACAGAGCATGAGTGGGGGAGGGGCAGAGAGAGCTGGAGGCAGAATCTGAAGCAGGCTTCAGCCTCTGAACTGTCAGTACAGAGCCCGACGCAGGGCTTGAACTCACAAGCCATGAAATCATGACCTGAGTGAAAGTCGAATGTTTAATCGATTGAGCCACCCGGGTGCCCCAGAATTAAAATTCTTAATATCCAAGAAACCCCGTTTGTATCTAGTTGTGACCCAGCTTGGACCTGAACAGCAGATAATGGGTTGGAAGTCATGGAAGAACAAAGTTGTTTAACATTTTTAGAGTTTGGAAAACTTAGTCTCTAATTCAATCAAGGCCTGGGAGAAGGAGGAGGAGGGGTTCTTTATTTTGTTTCGACTAGTTTACCCCGAGTGTACAGCTGGTTAGAGTTTCTGAGAGGCTGTTAGTTCCAATTAATTTGGTATACACTCTTGTATGTGGGCTTGATGAATTAAGAGGCAGCAATGAATTTATCTGTGCACCAGCCATAAAATTTCCATTACTTTTCTTAATGAATTTTACATTTGATTCTGAAAGCTTTTTAAAAAGTTGTTCATTTGTTTTTCAGGGCCTTCCCCTCCTCCTTCTATATAATTTGCGTCAAAACAAGGACTTCCCTTAGAGAGAGATTGGACATTCCTATAAGACATTTGGCTTTCAGGGGTAGGGAGACTTTTTTCTTCCTTCTGTCTGGAAACCTCAAGGCCGTGTATCATCACTCACTTCTTGGGCTCTCAAGTAGGGTGAGATAGGAAGTCCCAGCTGAAGAGGATGGGTGCGGGCTTATGGCAAAGTTCCATTATCACTGCAGAGGGAAAAGACAATGAAAAGGAAAGGGTGTGGGGAAAGAAGCTAGATATTGTGCAGTAATGTCAGGTGTGAGTAGCCATTCCTGAGCTCTGTGTTTCCTTCCTTTCAGCAGAGAAGGCTGGCAATACACTGAATCTTGACTAAAGCCTGGTCCTAAGATTCTCACAACCTAGAGGGGAGTGACGAAAGCTGATAAACCTGCATTTCAAACTCTAAGCAATTTTCTCTCTTGCATGAAATAAAGACTGGAGGATACTTTTGAAGCATCCTATTTCTTTGTTCTGGAAATGACCCAAATATACAATTTTATTAGGTAAATGTGATGCACACTATAATCAGAAGATGTATCTGAGAGGCTGTGGCTCTAAGAAACTAAATTGTGAATGTTAATTTTGTTGGCTGCTTGCATCTCTGAAGACTCTATTTCTTTTAGAGAAATGCTTTCTTTCTTGTGTATCGATTTAGAGTGAGCTTTGGCTAAAGGTTGTCACTTGTTTTTTTGTTGGTATGAAGACTGGAGGAGGGCAGGAAAGACAGCAAGAGTGATCTTCACCTTGCCCTGGAGCAAGGCCATAAGAAAAGAGCAGGACCAAGATGGGGGGAGTTCACTCTGGACTGATACAACTCAGACTTAGATATGGAGCAGTCTTCCTGTTCGTCACTGGGAGTCAAGTCCATCCAGCTGGGCAGTGATGGATTTCTCTTGGAAAGAGTAAACAGTTCCAATATTCCTATTATCATTTGTCCTGGGAAATAGCAGGAAATGACTACTTAGATAGTGGGCCTTAGATTGGGGCCCCTTTGGATCTGATTTCGAGGGACCTGGTCATGGACTAGCCTAGATGTGTTGTGAACACTCTAGAGGGTAGCAGAAGATGGCCTGCCTAGGGAGACAGTGCCCGCTATGCGGGGGGGGGGGGGTTTCTGAGATGGTTACAAGTTACAAGTCCTTCCCTGCATATATTTTTTTCTCTTATCTCTGAGCCTAGAATAAAATCATGTTAAATATTACAACCTAGTCTCCAAAATGCTGTGTAAAATTAAGGTAAAATTTGTAGTCATCTTGGTTCAGAATGGTAAGAGTAGCTACTCACATAGCACCCAATAGTGGGAAGGGCCTATGAGTGGGGAGCAGAAATCCCAGGAATGGGAGGGGCTTGTGAATGAGTGGAGCCTAAGAGTAGAATAGTTCTGGGGGAGGGGCCCAAACTGAGTTTATAAATGCTGAGTGGCGGGGGTGGGGGGACGCCTGGGTGGCTCAGTAGGTTAAGCGTGGACTTTTGATTTTGGCTCAGGTCATGATCTCACAGTTTGTGAGATCGAGCCCTGCATCAGGATCAGCACTGACAACAAGGAGCCTACTTGGGATTCTCTCTCTCCCTCTCTCTCTGGCCTCTCTCTCAAAATAAATAAATAAAACATCTTAAAAAAAAAAGTGAAGTGCATTTTGGAGAATGTAAGGTTTGACCTGACCCTTGACAAGTAGGAAGACAGGATAAAAAACAGTAATGAAGGACTGGAGCAGGACAAGGAGGCAGGGAGACCAGTAAGGAGTTTTGTCCTTGTGTTGTAGAAAATAAAACAAAGGGGTAGGTTTGAGAAAGCCACAGACTGGGGATCAGTCTTTCTCTGGAATGCACTTCAATTTCTGGTTCCTGAAAGAGGAAGTTATCATCTCTGCCTCATTTTCTTCAGCAGAGAATGGGGCCGTGGCTGACAGAGCAGCTACCCAGGACTTCCTAGGTACTTGGCCTGAACTCTCTGCTTCCAGTGGTCTATGAAGTAGGAACTATTACCAATGCGGAAACCGAGGCACCAAGCACCAGACCAACACACTATTACACTAGTACTACTGTCATTACAGTGTCCCATCACACCCACACTCCTCTTTCTCCTTTCCTTGGTATCTTCTGTGGAGAAATAAAACAATAATTGTGAAATTTATTTAATCTCTTTGGAAGGACAAATGTGAAATACATTTGTCCCTTTTTTTATTACCTGCTGAGCCTCCCCCGAAACTGAAAATGTGTGTGAAATTTGTTGTTGATGTTTTTTAAGTTTATTTATTTTGGGAGAGAGAGAAAGAGAGAGAGCCCTCTTGCATGCAAGTGGGGGCTCATGACTTGAGCCAAAACCAAGAGTTGGACGCTTAACATACTGAACCACCCAGGCGTCCAGAAAATATATGTGAAATCTGAGCACTATTGCACAGATATTCTGCATTTCTCTGCTTCTTGACTATGAAGGGATGATGTTCCAGAGATGTGTGCTCCTGTTTCCCAGAGTAGGGGAGGTACATGTCAGCTACCTGGGAGCAAGGGGTACATGCTAATATGACATTACATTTACGAAGCTCATACACTAATGTCTCTACTTACCCTGATAGCTTGTGAGGCAGGCAGTATTTTCCTGACAAGGTGACTGTGTCCCAGAGAGGTTGTGATTTGTCTAAGATCTGGCCACATTGGTCCAAAAGAACAGGTCTCTGACTCTTTCTCTCCAGTCCTCTGGAGAGTTCTCTCCTGTCAAGGAGAGTTTGCTGCCAGTGGTAAGTGGTGGGAACTTCTCTGTCATCCCTTCCCACATGATTTGTGGCATTCACAGTATTTCTGTCTGGTTCTCTGAGTAGTGGTTGTGAAAATGGTGGGACTATTTCATGCTGTTCATGTACAGGGAGCCCCTCCAGAGGCCTGTTGAGATAATACACAGTATGAAGGAAAGAGGCCAAAGTTGTTCATGAAAGTTGTACTCGCTTGGGCTGCTGATGAGGGGTGCTGACATTCTCCCCTGCCCAACCTAGCAGAACTTTCCTCATCTTTAATTTCTGCCCGAGTTTGTGAAATCGTTTGATTAGGATCTCTGCACAAGGCCATATTCCCAGCGGGATCACACTATACCACCTCATTAGTCCCATTTGCTGATCTTCACAGCAAAGTGTGTGCTCACCAGGAACAGCAGGTGGAAAGACCATGTGGGGCCTGGAGCTCTGAAGGGCCCGGTTAATCTTTATATGCTGGATTGTTTCTTGACCTCGATTTTTTTCTTCTGACAGCAGGTCTGTGTGGGAAGAATGCAGACTTTGGAGTCCCGCCATTTGGAAGTGTGGAGAGCTGGGAAATCACTCTATCTCTGAGCTCTCCTTCCAGCTATCAAACAAGCTCTTTGACAAGCCGGATGTTAGCATTAAAGCAGGGTTTGGAGGGAGGAGCAATGAAGCTTTGCCAATAATACTTGTTACGCAGCCATAGCAGAGACCCCTCTGCCCATCATGAAAGCCTCAAGCGTTCCCTCTCCCTCTTCCTCATAATTGCTCCATATGTAAGGCTTAATAGACCTGCAGTTCCTGTGGAGAGTGGGCTCATGTTTGAGGGCGGGCCAGATCCCTTGACCCAGGCTTTCTGAGAGATGAGTTCCAAAGGTTAATGTTTCACTGAAGGACTAACAAAGGACTCTCAAAGGATGGCTATATTCCAATTCCAGGGGGGACCTGTGAAGACCCTGTGTCCTGGTGGGGTTTTTTTCTGGTGTCTGATCTTGTGAGATCACAAGAAAGGCTGTGGTTTGTGCGAGTGAGTCCAGTGTGGGCTTCTTCAGAGTCCTGCTTGGGGAAGTGTTGGGTATCTTGAAGTATGGGTGTTTTTCTGCTGCACTTAACTAGGAAGGCAATGGCTTATTTATATGCCTGTCTCTCCCCAACTCTCAAGACATAAGGTGAGCTCCTGGAGGACAGGGCTTGCATCATAGACAACTTGATATCATCAGAGTCTGGTAAATAGTCTACCCTCAGTATATATTTGTTCAGTAAACCTTTTGATTTCATTCATGATAAGTAGTAGGTGAGCCTCTATTTTTAAACTAGATTTTAAACTGTAAAGGTAAAGCAAGTCCATGGTAAAGATTTCAAAAGTACAAAAGAGTAAAAATGAAAATGAAATTCCCACTATGTAGAGAAAAATCACTATTAGAAATTTTCTACATCTCTTTCCAGAAATGTCCAGTGAGTCTGCATCTCAAGCACATTTTTTTTCACAAATGAAATCATACTACACCCACATTTCTGCAGCTATCCTTGTGTAATTAACTATCTATCTGGAACATCTTTTTATAATAGTGCATACAGATCTACCTCAGTGTTTATAATGGCTGAAGTCTACTGTATAGATTTTCCATAATTTACTTAACCAATTCCCTGTTGATAGATATAGGATATTGCCAGAATCTTAATTATTAAAAATAATGCTGTAGCAAATATTTATATATGTTTGTATTTCTGTATCTGTGGGATAAATTTCTAAAGATGTAAGTTTATTAGATATAGCCAGGCGCCTTTTAAAAATTACACCAATCCACACTTGCTGGTAGTGAGTGAGTGCCTATTTATTCACATCCTTGGTAACACCCAAAATTAGCAAATGCTTTTTTCTTGGTCAGGATAATAGGATAAACTCAATTCTTTTTTCAGATTTGTATTTTTAAAATTATGAGTAAGTTTCAACCTTTCCTGCATTTATGGGCTATTTTATTTCATTTTGTGTGAACTGCTTGTTCAGGTCCTTTACTGATTTTCTTATTGGATTGTTTCTCTCTCTCTCTCTCTCTTTCTCTCTCTCAAATAGATTTATAAAAAAAATCTTGATTTATTCATGACATTAATTCTTTGTCACAATTATTAAAAAATTGTCAAAATTTGTCACTTATCTTTTGACTTTGATTAGGACATTTTAGTCATAAAGACTAAAGTTATGTTAAGTTATGTACATAACTACATAAGTTATGTAACTACATAACATTTTATGTAGTTAAATTTACCAATCATTTCCTTTATATTTCTGAATTTTATGTCATGTCTAGAAAGGATTTTGCCATTAGAGATGATAAACAAAATTCACCGATTTATTTTTTTTTACAAATATATATTTTATTAACTATATTTAAATATTTGAACCATCTGGAGTTTATTTTGGTATAGAGTCCTTTAGGGATCCATATTTATTTTATCCAAAAGGATAGCAGGTTATCCCAGCTCTGACTTTCCCTTACTCATTTGAAATGCTACTTTATTGTATATCAGCAAACAAATATTTGTTTTTCTTGTGAAAATACATAACAATATTTAAAGGAAACCAACATGTCCCTTCCAGATATATATATATATTGCACATAGATTTTTCCACTTCCCCTAGGTGAGTTCTTTGGCATTGTTCTCAAATATGGAAACAAAGATTTTTGGGTTGTTGTTTAAAGCCAACCTTTCTATGAGATATAAAATGGAAAAAGCATACGTTGTGAACAGCTTGGGCAGTAAAGAGAGATTGGGTGAGTTTTACATTTAAAAAAGTTTCCCTAGAAAGGTAGGCCTTGCACAGGCTCAGAATTGGCTGGGGGTGGGGAGGGCAGAGCTACAAGTCTGCTGGGTTTCTCCTCACTCTCATCCGGTCTCATCCTCAGTCAGTCAAACACAGCAGTCTGCTACTTGCACACAACTCCAAGGTCAATATCTACCTCCCTCCCTGGGATGGTGCATGAGTCCCTGTTTGTGGAGTCTGGCTCAGTGGAGAGTCCTGCCTCTACCCACATCCTTTCATTAAAAATGAAAAGGCTTTTGATTCGTGCATACTGCTGTCCACCATCATTTGTCTGCCTCAAAGCAGAGGATTTGGCTTCCTGAGACATAATTAAATTAACTTCAAATCCAAACTCTAAGAAACAAATGAATATTATGTCTCAATCTCAGGGAAGGGACCCCTCCCACCCATTCAGGAGATGTGTATTTTAGGGGAGGGGGTGCAAACTCTGCTAAAATTTGGATCCCAGATTTCCCCTTGGAAGTGTTAACTAAATACATGAGTCTGGGCAGGATTTCCCCTTTGCTGAAAAGATTCTAGGTCTGCAGACAATAATTTAATTACTTACATCCCACAGACCCGTCATGGAGAACTTCAATTTGATGTGTCCTGCAGGGGGTTTCAACATGGTTCTTTCATTTACAGTTAGGAGATTAAAAACAAATTCAAACTTTGTACCATGCCACACAAAGACACACAAGAAAAACCAAAAAGTTTACTAGTAAACCTTAGCTCAATTGTTAAAGCTTTCTAATTTTCTTGTGTCTCTTGAGCCAAAAAAAAAAGAAGAAGAAGAAGAAGAAGAAGAAGAAACTCCTTAAGGATTAGCACTTTTCATCTGATGCTGTCAAAGCACTTCATACTCTCTATCTAATTAAGACTCTGAACACCTCAGTGAGAGAGGGAAGCATCAACACCATAAACCTGACAGAGAGAAGTTAGATTCCCTAAAAACCTAACTAAATAAAATAGCCCTGGGTGCATGATGAGAATGCAGTGCATTTAAAGTATTGAAAAGTTTGCATTTTGTCCAGTTGCAGACTCTGGAGTGTCTCCTACAGCATCCAGATCATTCAGCTCAGACTTCTGTGTTACTGGAACATTTGCAGCAGGTGGTAGAGTTTCAGAGAAGTTTCTCAGGCATTAAGTATACCAGAAAGGGAATTGGAAGGCAAATAAATACACAAAGAGAACTTAGCATGCTGTTTGTGTGATATAGGTTCCAATAACCTTCCAATAACTGGAAGGGGGGCATGGAGAGCTGGCTATGAGGAATGGTTCTTCAGAGGCTGGGGAATGCTCCAGAAGGGTATATGTGGGAGATTCCAGAATCTGGAATCATGTCAGGATTCTTTGTTGCAGAAACCAACTCTGGCTAGTGGAAATAAAAAGGATATTTATTAGAAGGATTATCAGCATCTCTCAAGTTCAGGATTGTGGGGAAGGGAAGGAGTTAGGGTAGAATCAGCCCCAAATTGGAAACTTGGAAAAAGGAATTAGTTTGGTAGACCAGTGGTTAATTTCAGTGGGGCTCTGGGCTGTAGGGGCTGTCCCTAGTTATGTGGAATCTGATCCTGAAGTAACGAGGGCAGGGGAACAGCAACTCAGACCCTGAAAGTCTGATATAGGAGGTTGGGGTGCAGGCTCTGGGTTAGTTGATTTGCATTTGAAATGCACACTTGAGGGAGACTAGTTTACTGTGTCTAGGAACTGGTTGGCTTTGGAAGGGGCAGTTCCTCCAGGGTCATATCCCCCCAGATATCAAAGCATCAAAATATAAAAAATAGAAGTATGGTTAATTAACGAAGCATAATTAGAAATAGAAATTCAAGGCCCTTACTCTGTGTAAACTGCTAACATCACAACAGTTATGATAGCAACTAGAATTGCTGTTATTATTATTTACACCAATGTTCTTTCCATTCCTAAACTGGACAATAGCAAGGTAGAGGGAAAATAATCTTTCAAGAATGCAGTGCAGGTCTGAGGTAGAGGACTCTGCCTCTCTAGTGCTTTGCTCTGAGCAGGGTAGTTCCTTGCAAACAATGCCTGGTTCAGCCTTCCTACTGCGTCGTAAAGTAAGTGGATAGTATTATTCTTTCCACTTAACGAGATGGAAAACAGAGGGGCTCATGGCAATCTGAATGGCTCTGCCAAGGTCATAGGCTAAGCCTGAGTGCCTGAGGTAGAAACAGGGCCCTGGGAGTCTTATAACATGTTTGAACTTCCTAAATATGGAAACATAGATTTAGTATTGAATACTGTACCTGCCAGCTAAGGTTCTTTAAAATCAGTGCAATGTAAATCTGAAGCAAGGAGCTAGCTCATATTTGTCATTTTACACACTGATACAAACTTCATGTAGCCTTTCCACCTCAGTATCTACCTGTAACTCTTGGTCAGTATCACAGGATGAGAGTCTTTAAATATTCAGCACCTTTACAAATCCTGTTCTGTCAGTCCTGCTGTATCAGGAGGTTAATGGGTGCATGATATGGAGTATTTAATGTGACAGATATTTCTTGTGTCTCTGGATGCCCTTGCTGCATTTGCTAGTGTGCTGGCTAACCCCAGCTGGCACCTTCAGTAAAATATTTCAGTGACACAAGAAGTAACTAGGTTAATAGCTGAAAATTTACACCTGTTTTCCCCACACAGCCAAAGTGCTCAATAAACCTCACATACAAAAATCCTTTAACCTATTACAAAAACTCAGTCAACAGAAGCAAATAGTAACCTTTAGACAGAGCCCAGCATGAAGCAGGAAATTGTATTCCTGATACCTAGAGATTTAGCTGGTGTGAAACATAGTATTCAGGAATAGTATTCAGGTGACAGATAACGGAACACTGGTTTTTAACAAGAGACATAAGTGGTCTGCATCTTCTGTGAGGTGATAAAAGCTGTTTAATTTGGATCCAACTAGAGCTATAGGCTTTCTCTGTTTATCTGCAAATCATCATCACCATCAACACCCACTCACACCCAGAAGTCATCTGCGCTCTGTGCTGGAGACTGAACAAAGAATCTGGGTTGCAGTTTTGTGGGGTCATACCATCTTAGCTATGGTACACTGACACCAATAAACTTAAAAATACATCAAGCATAAAAACCTGGACTGGCATAAGCAATTTCAGGAATACAAATTTAGGATCAAAAGAATTGAGTAGTGGAGATTGAAGACAGAATCAAGAAATTCCATTTTCAGACTAATAATGGGACACAGCACCAAATGTGCAGAATAAGTGGACACTGAAATCCATAGCTGATGATCCAGTGTTGCCATGTATTGAGAAGAGTGATATCACTCAGAAGACTGGCCTGGATTTTATCCCCACATGTCACCTTCAAAATCAGTTTTTCAAAGAAGATTGTGTTTTAGGATCTCTTCAAATGCTGGAAAGGAGAAATGAATAAGACTAACTTTCACAAAGTAATAGAATAAAGCAACATACTCAGTTGTCTGATAGGGAATATACTGACCCTAGGAATTTAAAGGAAGAGGTGACAGGTAGGTATTCTAGGCTCAGGAATGATAGGACAGTAGGATGTTTGTAAATCAAAGTCTAATTTTCAGATTAACCAATGTTTATATTAGTGAAGATAATAAAGCCACATATGCCCAGTTCTGTTTCCTGCCCAAGGGCACTATTGTCCTTACTAACCAAAGGAAAATGGAAAGGCCATCTTTCCAAGGTACATCTACATGCACCTTGCCCAGGTAGAGTGACCTGGCATGGTGGATATTTAGTAATGTCCAGGAGAGGAGGATGGAAAGTATGGGGGAAGGAGCATGGCACAAATGCAGACTTGGTCCATGATGGATTCCCTGCTAGTACCAGGATGGAAGTAATCTCATCTTGGCCAGAGCAGTCTCTATGTGTACCCACAACGTTACACATCTTACACACCATACACTTTAAATTTTTTAAAAAAATTTTTAAATTTATTTTTGAGAGACAGCATGAGCAGGGGAGGGTCAGAGAGAGAGGGAGACACAGAATCCGAAGCAGGCTCCAGGCTCTGAGCTGTGAGCACAGAGCCCGACGCAGGGCTCGAACCTACGAGCCGTGAGATCATGACCTGAGTCAAAGTCAGACACTTAACCGACTGAGCCACCCAGGCGCCCCACACACCATACGCTTTAAATGTCTGGGTTTCATCCTAAGCAAGAACAGCCAAGTGGACAAGGAAGACTCATATGGACATTTTTATTTTTCTGGCTGTCCACATTCCAGGTCCTTCACTGCCTAGTATACCCGAAGGAAGTACACATAAGGCTATGGCGTGTCATAGATACTGAGGAGCCAGATTCTCTTCCTTCCTATGCCTGCACAAGCCAAGGTGGAAAAATGGCTTGACTAGGCCAATGGGGGCTATCTCCCAGAATGTAGACTCTTGAGGGAGCATCATAAAGATGTCTGAACAGTAGAAGTCATTCTTTATGGTAAAAGTAGCAGCAGGAAGCAGACTAGATTGTTATCCTTGTCAGACCAGGAGCTCACTTTGTTCCTCCTATTTTCCAAGTCCACTTCTTGAGTCTCCTCTTGAACCTGAGAGATGCTGATATCCTTCTAATAAATGTCCCTTTTGCTTCCACTAGCCAGAGCTGCTTTCTGCTACTTGTAGCTAGGAATCCTGACACTGTTACAGATTCTGGAGTCTTCCATACATACTCTTCCTGAACCTTCCCCAGCCTCTCAAGAACCACTCCTGATAGCAGCTCTCCATGCCTTGGCTCAGACAGGTCAATCTTAAATCTATCTACCCTCATTTGTCTGTTTCTTCCTATGAAAATCAAGATAAACGTCTTGCCCAGGTCCCCCTCAACCCTGATCCCTTGACCAGTTCCCTTGCTTTCCTGTGTAGTCCCCTCATGGAGTGGCATGGCCCCTTTTCTTGGGCTCTGTGAGTATAACAAATGATCTTTCATTGTCAGTTGTCTCTTGATCTGATGGCCTTGCCAACAGTTAATTGTCAAATACTTCCCCTGTTCTAAAATAGAAACCAGATGAGATTAAGGTCTGGAGACCTTAGATCTAAATGTGTAAGTATAAATGTGGATGTGGCCAAATAGTATTGAATAAGTTGAACTAGATTTTGATCTAAATCATAAATATATGATTTATTATAAGGAATTGGCTCATGCAACTATAGAGTCTGGAAAGTCCTATGGTCTGCACTCAGCAAACTGGAGGTAAGGAGCTGATAGTGTAGTTCCATCCTGAAGGTCTGAAGACTTGAGACTCAGGAAGAACTGATGCTTCAGTTTGAGTCAGAAGAGACAAAAAACCCAATGTCCCAGTTCAAAGACAGTCAGACAAGAATAATTCCCCTTCACTTGGGAGAAGATGAGCTTTTGGTTCAGGTCTTCATCTGATTGTATGAGGCCTACCCACACTGGGGAGCCCAATCTGCTTTATTCAGTTTTCCAATTTAAGTGTTCATCTCATCCAAAAAACCTCATGGAAACACCCAGAATAAAGTTTGTCCAAATATCTGAGCACCCAGTCCAGTTAATTTGACACATAAAATTAACAATTATACCCACCAAATTAATTCCTTTTTCCAAGTTTCCAATTTGGAGCTGGTTCTACTCTAACTCCTTTTCCTCCCCACAATCTTGTAGCATATTTTAATAATTCTTCATATTTTTTCCCTTTCCTAATCCCAGTTATTAACTTTTTCTTTTCTTTTTTGGGGGGGGGAGAGAGAGTGTGTGTGTATGTATATATGCCCCTCATATATATATATATATATATATATATATATATATATATATATAGAGAGAGAGAGAGAGAGAGAGAGAAAGAGTGGGGCATAGAGAGGGGCAGAGAGAATTTTAAGCAAGCTCCACACCCAGTGCAGAGCCTGATGTATGGCTTGATCTCATGACTGTGAGATCATGAGCTGAGCCAAAATCAAGAGTTGGACTCTTAATTGACTGAGCCACTGAGGCTTTCCAGTTATTACTAACTCTTTTGGATGCTTGTTCTTAGAGACTTTTTTCTCTCCATTCCAACAACTATCCGCAGTATTTAATTGCCACTACTTAGCTATAAGGTACTGTTAAATATTTTTAAAACACCTAACTATATTTTATTGTCAGACAATCCCTAAAATACCATTTTTATCACATTTGTTCCTCCATCAAGAGGAGGTAGCTTCCTAACATAGTGAATTTTCAACCCTGATTATACATCAGGATGAATCAGATAGGGTGCTAAAAATCAACTAACCAAACAACAAGAACACCAATACCTAAAATACATGGTGTAAGAGGGCGCTGAGAGCCTAGAGATCTAACAAAGTCCCTGTACTGTTGGTTCTGCCAGTCTATGGGCCACACTTGAGTAGCCATGGCTCCCCATTGAAATCACCTGGGGAGCTTCAGGAACGACTTAGACCCCCACCCTTAGAAATACTGGTTTTAATTAGCCTGAAGCTTGGGCTTCAGGATTTTAAAAAGGTCTCCAGGTGAAAGCAGTGTGCTGCCAAGGTTGCAAACCAATGTTGACCAGATTCATCTCTGGGTATACCTTTACTCTGCCATGGGTCTGGATCACTCTTCTTTTTCAATTTTATTAAATCAGGTTCTATAATTTCTGTTAAGCTGTCCTCAAAAGATGGCTTCCTTTTCCAAGATGTCTTCCTTCTTTAATTAACTCAGCTTGTAATAATCTTCCTCCCTTATTTTAGCACAAATGTGTACAATTTACACTACAGTATCGCCCTATTACTTATGAACGCCTTTCAAGTTAGGAATGTATCCAAGTTTTGTACCCTGAAATTTTACTGTAGGGCTTTGCAGACAGTGATTAGATCTTCCTAGGCACCATCTCCACATATCTTTTCCACTTTGGTGTCTTAAACACTGTTGGAACAATTATCCACAACTTGAAAATAAGCAAAAGGTATCATTGTGTGCTTAAACCCACCCCTGGGCTTGATTTTCTATTGACTGGTCTATTTTACAACTCTAGAAGGGCATAGGTTAACCTGTCAAATTTTGTCCAGTAGAGAGGCAAATAATACCTGTTTATTGGAAGTGATAACCTCAGAGGTCATGGGTTATTTCCCTGTAAGACATCAGTCAATTTATATGTGACCCAGCAACCTTAACATTCATTTATGAAATTGGCTATATAGACTTCACTGGTTCCTTCATTAATTAAAGAGTTGAATAAAATCTTTGACATATATGATTTTGAACAGGAGTCATGATTTTACCTTTTCGAAAACTGCTTTAAAATGCTGAAAGTCTTAAAAAGGAGTTTAATCAATGCATGGTGAAATTAATTCGATTGAGGAAGCAAGTCATAAAATTTCATATTTGAAGAGACAGTAGTTCTTACAACTGTAAAATAGAATAATTGATACATCAAATAACACATGAGAAACCCTAAGTAGCAATAATTTCAAATAGGAACAGGCCATACGGATTTGTACACTTGTAGTCATGGATTAGGAGGACAGTCAGCAAGCAGTTCTCAGCTGTTTTTTCCCCTTCCTGTGCATTTAATCAATGAAAATAAAGGTTGAGGGGTGATGAGGCAATAGTGGGAGGAGCCATGGCCGTGAGATCAAACAAATAGTTCAGATCTTGGCTCTGCCTCTAGTAGTTGTTCTCTGCAAATTGGGGTTAATAAATCCCTGTGAGAAGTGTCTAGTGCATAATGGGTGCTTAATAAATGCGAATTCTCTTCCTCCTGAGCATCTCAGAGCACAAGAGAGGTGGACAACTGCAGCCTAGTGTGGAAACCTGAGTTATGGAGAAAGAGTTAAAATGACTTAATACTGTTTATATAGGGCCATAAAAACACCATCTGCTGGCTCTAGCCTGTTAAGCTATTACAAAGCTGACATACACTAATGCTGTCCTGATAGAGAAGGAATGGCCAAGGTTTTGCTTTTTCTGTCATTATTCGACGAGCTGCCATCTCGGGACCAGTCTCCAGTTTACCCATCGCGTAAGTCGGTTGTTCAACATTTAAAGATTTATTTTGGCCTTTAAATATTTATACTCTCCTCAAACCTTTTATTGCTGTAGTTACTGCTAAAGAAAAAACAAGGCTCGGGAGGTTACTACATGGTATATCAGCAGTTGTAGACTTTGCTGTTAGATTGGGGTATGTTTTATGTTGAATTAGACTCAGATGGCTGGATTAATATTAAACTCTCATTTTGCATGATGAGGCTAGCTAGATGCGCCTGTGATAAAAGAGTAAGGTCTATTCCTCTTTATATCCAGCAGTCAGTAAAGAAAAAACCACTTACTGTGCAATACACAATGCTGATCCAGAAGTGAATAGCAACAGATCCTAGACCTTAGTGGGGGTTTGCCTCCAATAAAGTGTGCAGCTGAAGGTTGTCCCAGTGGTAGATGGGAACTCCATGATTACTCCTGCCACTGCTCACAACACCTGTGTTTGTATCCTCAGTACCCATTAGGCATAATGATGGGCTGACTCCACATCCCTGGGACATGTGGCCTCATTTGGATGATTAAAGAGAATGAAATATATGTCCCAGACACCTGCCAACCTGCAATAATAATAGCCTATATTTACATAATGTTTTTCTCTAAGAATCTCAAAGCCCCTTGTCATTGAAAATCTATTTATTTGATAGGGAGGGAGAGATAATCTAATTTCCATTTTGCACAGTCTTAGAGCCGTGGTAAGGACCTAAATGGTCATTTTGGTAACCATTCCCTATGCCATAGTTTGCTGCATATTGAAATCACCCGGAGGTCTTTAAAAAAGTTTTTTTAATGTTTATTTATTTTTGAGAGAGAGAGAGCGAGAGAGAGAGAGACAAAGACAGAGCATGAGTGGGGGAGGGGCAGAGAGAAAGGGAGACACAGAATCCGAAGCACGCTCCAGGCTCTGAGCTTTCAGCACAGAGCCCAACGTGGAGCTCAAACTCACAGGAACTGTGAGATCATGACCTGAGACAAAGTCGGATGCTTAGCCAACTGAGCCCCCCAGGCACCCCTGAAATCACCTGGAGGGTTTTAATAACAATGGATGACTAACTCCCATGCACAGACATTCCCATCCAATTTTCTGGGAGATGAGGTGGGCATTAGGATTTTTGAAATTCCCCTGGACATTGGGATTTTTTAAAATGTTTGTTTATTTATTTATTTATTTATTTATCCACAGGTGAATTACACCAAACATTTATTTTTTTTTCAGGACTTTAAAAAAATTTTTTTTTCTTTTATAGTTTACTGTCAACTTGGTTTCCATATATCACCCAGTGCTCATCCCAACAAGAGCCCTCCTCCATGCCCATCACCCCTCTTCTCCTCCTCCCCACCCCATCAGCCCTCAGTTTGTTCTCAGTATTCAAGAGTCTCTCACGGTTTGCCTCCCTCCGTCTCCTCAACTATTTTTTCCCCTTCCCCTCCCTCATGGTCCTCTGTTAAGTTTCTCCTGTTCCACTTATAAGTGAAAACATATGTCCTTCTAAAATGTTTATTTATTAATTTTGAGAGAGAAAGAGAGAAAGCGAGAGTGAGCACAAGCAGGGAGGGGCATAGAGAGAGGGAGAGAGAAAATATCAAGCAGCCTCTCTGAGCTGTCAGCTCAGAGCCTGGTGCAGGGCTTGATCTCATGAACTGTGAGATCATGACCGGGCCAAAATCAAGAGTTGGGATGCTTAACTGACTGAGCCACCCAGGTGTCCTTGGACAACCCTCCAGTCATTGGGATGTGCAGGGAACTTTGGGGACCACATGGATGAAGTGTTTGGTCTGTGAAGCATTAATAGTAGGAAGTATTTTAAGGTATTTCATATGGCAGAGCTGTTAAAATAATTCTTCCCAACTGAGTTTTCCTTCCTTATTACTGTTTTTCACTCTGGATAAACCCTGCTAATAAGGAGGAGAGCCATGTGAAATATAGCCCAATGCCAGAATCCTTTGGATGATTCCTACCCTATCTCCAACCAATATTAAGTTAGCTCAGATCACCAACTTCCTGCAGGAATTCTATTTTGGTGGAATATTCAGAGAGAAGCCTAATCAACATGTAACTGTAGTTTTAAAAGAAGACAACAACAAATTTATCCCTTGAGAACTCTACGTATGGCTTTGAATTTGTAGAAAACTTTTGGGATATAGTTTTCCCATAAACTGGGGTTTTAAGGAGGGAAAATACTGAGGGCCTTTTAATCACGGTGGGGAAAGGATTCTATGAATCACAAATGAGTATTGCAGGGGCCTATGGAGCTGAGAAGTATTTATCATAAATCTTACTTGTCATTCACTGACTTTCATAAAGATGCTAGGCAGTACTGAGGGTTGGAAAAGCCAAGGGGTGGCCAGTGTGTGCTTGGTCCCTGCATCGCTGCTGGTGACTCAGCCATGACTTCTGGCATGAATCTACTTGGCTTAAAGATGTATCGACCTGATGCTGCTACTTATGGGTTTGTTTTGAGGAAGCGGCTGTTGCCTGAGGGGGAAGAAAGACCAGCTTTTCAGATGTTGAGCTGCCTCCCCATCTGGCTGAAAAGAAGAGGGAGCAGGAATCAAAGAAAGGCAGAACAACTATGAAACATTGGAAATAACACAGAGACCATGGGAAAAAGGGGAGACAATTAGAGAGAAGGCAATAAGACTTTAATGGCTTAACAGTGAGTCTATTCTTTTAGTATTTTGGGCACTAAAGAGAAAAGTCATTTCCTCCACTGCTACTAGCAGAGGGTAAATGACATGATGCGGAAAATGCATTTAGGAAGACTAGATTTCTTTTTGCTGATTCCATAGGTCCCGGGAAGGTTCTAGAGTCTCCTATCTAATTGTGTTTCTTGTGAGCAGTTTCTTCCTTTCTATGGTCCTTTTAGGGCCTCTAATTATTGGGATAGTTTCAGTCTATTTCTGGAGGCACAGGATATCCATAGACATTTATGATATTTGAGTAATTCTCAAGAGACATTAGGTGAGTTAGTGGGAGGGTGTATTAGTTTCCAGGGCTTGCCATAACCTGGCTGTGTTAAAACACAGAAATTTATTCTCTCACAGTTCTGGAGCTAGAAGTCTGAAATCAAAATATCTGTAGAGCGATGCTCCCCCTGAAGGCTCTAGGAAAGAGTCTTTCCATGCCTCTTCCTAGTTACTGGTGGCTCCTAGAAATCTTGCCATTCCTTGGCAAATGATATAGGTGTATCATTTCAATCTCTGACTCCATTGTAACATCACCTTCTTCCCTGTGTGTTTCCCTGTGTCTTCTCTTCTTCCTATAAGGACACCAGTCATTGGATTTAAGGTCCGGCCTAAATTCAGGATGATTTTATCTTGAGATCCTTGGCTAATTTAATCTGCAAAGATGAGATCATGTTCAGAGGTTCCAAGGGAACATGAATTTTGGAGTTGGGGGGGGGGACACTATTCAACCCCTATAAAGGAATGAGAGAAACACAAGACAAAAAAAAGATTGATGGACATATTGAGAACAGGGCTTAGACCAGTGATTTGTAACA
Organism: Cryptoprocta ferox; assembly: GCA_028646485.1. Lineage (NCBI taxonomy): Eukaryota > Metazoa > Chordata > Mammalia > Carnivora > Eupleridae > Cryptoprocta > Cryptoprocta ferox. The sequence continues at coordinate 20,148,857 of CM053560.1, read as the reverse complement.
TTGGTTGTTTATTAACAGTCTTGGGTGAGAATGGAAGTTTCAGATCATCTCTGTCCTGGCCTCATCCCAGATATTCTGAGTTAATCAATCTGGAGTGGCACTTGGATCAGTATAAATAATCTCACTAAGGATTTGGGCACATAAGGTATATGGATAAAGAGGGCTGGTATAAAGTAATAGGGAGGAATGGGAAGTCTCAGGGCCAGGGAGCTTGCATGCAGCATTTAAAGAATTCAGATTTGATTTGGCAAAGTCTCCCAAACAAAATGGATTTGCAGGCCTTGAAAGGCTGTCAATTTGAGATGCCAGGTACAAACTCTTAGAAATTCTTCTATTGTATCTTAGAGCTAGGAGAATGGTAACTTAGTCCAAAGGTGTGTATGATAATAATGACACAGAGTATTGGGATAAATCCTGACTTGGAAAATCCAGAATATGTAATCCTAAAAGGATGTTGGAGGGAGGGGCCAAGATGGCAGAGCAGCATGGAAGTTCTCAGCTTCTCTTGTCCCTGAAATGCAGCTAGATCATCACGAAACCATTTTGCTCACCTAGAAAATTGATCTGAGGATTAGCACAACAATCTGCATAACTTGAGCCACAGAAGTCGGCAGGGACACAGCACGGAGAGGTGAACTGGGGGAGAGAGAAGCCGTGGAGGATAGGGAGGTGTTTTTGCAGAGAGAGGACAAAGAAAGGGGGCAGGGTCCAGGAAAAGCACTCCCCTGGATAGTAGCTGGAGAGGAAGAGTGGGAACACCCACAAGTGACTGCACAAGAAAGGGAGGAAGGAGAAAGGAGAGGGCTCCAATATGGCTAAGACTCTCTAAGCAGGGGAGAGCAGAGTTGGAAATTCCACAGCTCAATACCTGGCGGTGCTCTGGTGGGAAGGGCAAATCCCCAGGAGCAGGTAGTGAGGTCCAAGGGGTCCACCGGCCACAAAGTGAGATGCAGTTCCCCTGTTGGGAGGACATTTGGTAGAGACCGTAGAGCCTCCCTACAGGCAAAGGTCCCAGCGGACCCTGGAGGAGTCCAACCGCTGGTATTGGAACAAAAACGCCAGGGGATGATGAAACCCGATACTGACCATGCGTTGTGTTTTTCCATAATCTCTAAACCTCTGCTGCCACACGATCCCACAAACTTTCCCTGGGGCAGGCAGGCACGCAGCCACAATTGTTGAGCCTCTGCAATAGCCCAACTGCCCAAACATTCCAGGGGGCAAGCCAGCACTGGCCACTGCTCAGCAAGACCCTCCCCCAGAGAGTTGGAGCAGGTCCAAGCCTCAGGGCTCTCAGAAGTGAGGCGTTTGGAAACACATATGAGATATAACTCAGGAAGGGGGTGCTGCCTGGTGGGTTGATGGCTTGGATGAGGACAGTGTAGAAGTGGGGAGTGGACAGAAACCTGAAGCAATGGAGGGGTGCTTGACTACAGGTTGGTTAGAGCTAGATTCCTAGTACCAGAGACTGGGAAGCTGGGTGGCGCCATTTTCACCTCTCCAGCACATGAGCATACACCACACAGATCCACCCCAGTAAGCTAAGTAGCGCCACTTAGTGGATAACTGAGCCATTACACCAAGTCCTAGCCAACTGCACCAACCAAGCTCAGGCCTTAAAGGACACCATATTTCTCCTCCTGCTTAGTGTATGGACTATAAAGTGCTTCATAGTTAGACTTCTAGGGGAAACTGGATGTAATTTTATTCTGCTCACTGGTCCATCTATTCTTTTCTTTTCTTTCTCTTGTTCTTGGATACAAAAAGAAAATTTTTATTTTCCTTTTTTTTAATTTTTAAAAATGTTTAAAAAATTTTTTTTATTGTTTTACTTTCTTCGTTTCATTTTATTCTATTTTATTTTATACATCTTTTTAAATTTTTAAATGTTTTCTTTTTTTCTTTTTTCTTTTCTTTTCCTTTCTTTCCCTTTTTTCCCTCAATTCTATCAAGATTCTTTCAACAGCCAGACCAAAACACACCGAACGTCTAGCTTCCTTTATTTGATCTTTTTGTGTTGTTTTTAATTTTTTAATTTTAATTTTTTTTATTAATTCTTTTTCTTCCTCCAAAATGACAAAATGAAGGAATTCACCCCAAAAGAAAGAACAGGAAGAAATGACAGCCAGGGACTTAAATCAACACGGATATAAGCAAGATGTCTGAACTAGAATTTAGAATCATGATAGTAAGAATACTAGCTGGGGTTGAAAAAAGCATAGAATCCCTTTCTGTGGAGGTAAAAAACTAAGAGGACCTTATCAGTGAATGTTCCTACCCAGGATCCAGGTCCTGTTTCAAGTCTCCTTTGTCCTATATATTCTCAACTCTGGAATGATTCTGCCATATTATAGGGTTTTGTATGGGTCCACTTGGCAATGATTCAGGACACTTTTCTGACAATCAAATGTCAAATGTCAAATATCTAAAAGAGCTAACTCACTCCCCAGTATTCCTTTGTAATGGTGAAATCTGGGTCTGTGCACAACCTTGTCACTCAGTAGTTGCATGACTTTGATTACTTATCCAAGGTTACTTATCTTTGTTTCACAAATGAAATTATTAATATTGATCTTACCAAATTATTTTTAGGATTAGGTTGTTACAAGGCCTAAAAAATGTTAGTTCTCTTTCTCTGCCTCTTGTCCATTTCAGATGATGACATTTTTTTTCAAAATTGAAACATTATCAACATGTACTATTGTTGTTTATCTTTTGAATAGCAATGAAATGATGGTAGTTCTAATAGCTGACATTTTCTTTTCTTTTTTTTTAATGTTTATATATTTTTGAGAGAGAGAGAGAGAGAGAGAGTGACAGAGTGTGAGCAGGAGGGGGGCAGAAAGAGAGGGAAACACAGAATCTGCAGCAGACTCTAGGCTCTGAGCTGTCAGCACAGAGCCTGACATTGGGCTCAAACCCACAGATGGCTAAATCATGACCTGAGCTGAAGTCATACTGAGCCGAAGTAAGATGCTTAACTGACAGAGCCACGCAGATGTCCCCTAATAGCTGACATTTACTGAGTGCTTCATAGGTGCTGAAATCCTGAAAGCATTTGGCAATATGATTTCACAGTTCCATTTCCTCATTTGTAAAGAGGGATAAATAATATATATTATATAATACACGAATATATATTCATATGTATAAATTATACCCATGCACACACATATATAAATTATACATGTAGTTTATCCCTCCTTACAAATGAGGAAATTGTAGCTCAGAAACAGGAAGAAATTCACCTAAGGGCAACACAGCACTTTTGACTCTAGAAACTGCATTATCCATTATCCAGTTTTCCCAACTCATTTGTGGACTACATAAGGACAGGGGCCTGTGTCAGGTGGGACCAATGACCTCTTGGACATCTTTCAGAAAGTTCTTGTAAATACTGAGGGGAGGGGGGAGGGAATCCTGTCTTCTAAAGGCCCAAATCTAGATTGCTCAGCGTCCTCATGAGTGCTTAGTGGGTCTCTGTACTCATGCATATAGTGCCAATATTCTCATTTTATAGGGTGAATTATCAATAGTGATAGCTAATTAGAAAAATCCAAACAGGAATATTGCATTAGTGTTTTGGGAGAAACTGCAATAGTTGCCTCATTATTTCAAATATATTTTTAGGCAATGGAAACAAGGAGGCCATGAGAATCTATAGATCCATAAAGTTGGCAAACGATTAAGAAGAAGGTATGAGAAAAAGGGCACCACCTTTTAGCAGATAAAGTAAATCAGTTTTTTGTTTTGGCATAACGTTTCAGCACCTAGGTGTTGATCATTAAAGTGATATGTTTTTATAGTCGTGTATAATAAAAATACCCAGATTGTTTCTGGAACATGGAAGGTGCTCATAAAAGAGGTTTATATCTCTGAACTGATTGAAAGGAAAACCTTGGAGGACGTTTAACATACCTCTCAAAATAAGTATATACTTACATTCAACCATGATGTGGGGGGAAAGACCCCAAATAGAAAACAAATAGTAAATAAACCCAGTTGTATTACAACTGAAAATACTGAAGGCATTGGGGAAATAAGAACTAACCTAGGTAACTTTGGAAAATGGTATTTTGATTGGATGCTGTGAGGCTAAAGGTGAAAAGAATCAGATACAAGTACCGTACTTTAGTTAATAAATCTTTTTGTCACAGGAGGATGGTTTAGAAGTTCTGTAACTAAACGCTTTATATTTATATTGCAGTTGAGCAAATAAGTGAGCATATTGTTAATAGCGAAGGCCAGGCTTGTCACTGGTGGGGTAAGAAGATGGGAAGACTGGGGTCAGTGTTGTGGTATTGGATTGGAATTAGAAGTATTTGTATAAACTTATGTTTTTAAAATATGTGTACAGATAAATTGTTAAAGAAACATATATAAATGGAAGTATAAGCATGGGTTTGCATACAAACCAATATTTCCCAATTATGTATACTTAGAGGGCCAAGGAACTGTGAACTCCAATAGCAATGAGCATTTATGGAGCCTAGATCATGTTTCCAAATCCCAATTTTTTATTCTTTATTTTTTTTTAGAGGGACTGAACGAGCGAGAGAGAGAGCGAGTGAGCACGTGAGCAGGGGAGAGGAAGAGACAGAGAATCCCAAGCAGGCTCCACATTCAGCATGGAGCCTGATGTGACACTTAATCTCATGACCCTGGGATCATGACCTGAGCTGACATCAAGAATTGGATGCTCAACTGACTGAGCCACCCAGGTGCCTCTCTAAATCTCATTTTTGATTTAAAAAAAAAATCAGGACTTCTTTAGGGAGAAATTACTGACTCGAGGGCTGGAAAGCCCAGGACATCTTATATCAGAAAGTAAAGAAGTTCTAAAGAAAAAATTAAAAACATGAAGCTATACCAAAAACAGAAGCACAGCTAATAGAACTCCCAATGACTAAAGTGGTCAAATTGAGAAACATTACAGGTAACAATAATATTAAAAATAAATATCCATGGGTTTATCCTGATGTAAATAATCAAAAAAATCTGTAGATGGATGAAGAGTCAGCTCTTCTTTACAGAAGAATTCCAACTGATATATGGAGAAGGAATGTGGGAAATAGTAAATCACCATCAGGAAACACCACAGCAATAATTGTTGCAAAGAAGATCCATGGATTGATGCTAAAATCAGCAAGCAAATGTTTGAGGAGAAATAGTGTATTAGTATCTGTCCCAAGATACCATCAATTACAAATAGTAAGTTTACAGTAGAGAAATCCAACAGACATTGCCTTATAATTATGTGATCAAAGTTAATATCATGAGTTATAAGATATGTTAATATTATGTTCCTCCAGATAAGATGTCCTGAGAAAGACACAGCATTGCTCTTGTGGTATTCTGTAATATGCCTAGAATATATAACCTCAAATGATTTATCAGGACATAATAGACAAGCCCAAATCTGTAGATATTCTACCACATAACTAGCTAGTACACATTAAAAGTATCAACACCATAAAAGACAAGGGCAGACTGAGGAACTGTCTTTGACTGGAAGCTAAAGAGACACAACATTGAATTCTATGTGAGGTACAGGAATAAAAAAAGGACAGTAGGAGAAAAAAAAAGGTGAAATTTGAATAAGATCTGTAGTTCAGTTATTAGTATTGAACCAGTGATAATTTCCTGGTTTAATAATTATACTATGGTGATGTCATTTGTTAAAATTAGGGAAAGCTTAGTGAAGGAAGTATGAGACCTCTGTACTATTTTTGCTATTTTGTTCTGTCTAAAATTACTTTACAATAAATAGTTAAAAAATTAACAAGAGAAATTTAGGCAGTGAATTATGGGCCATTTTTATTTTTTACCGTTTCCTCTTGAAAACAGTAAAACTAATTTTTGGTTAAAAAACTAGAACAAACAAAAACTTTGGGAACAAAAACAAAAAGCCCTTGAGAATTGAAGATTTTAAGAATTCAGGATAAAAATGAAAGTTTAGACATTTCATAAACAGTATTTGCCAGGCATTAGACTTTTTTCTTCCTTATTTTTAGGTGTTTGTGAGGGTCAAATGATATAATATACCTATGCAAAAATGCTTTGCAAAGCATAAAAACCTACTATAAACATTATTATTTTTTCTTACATAGTCTTCATTTCTTCTTATTCCTGCTATTACCTATTAGTGCTAATATTATTTATGTTATTAATTTTTAAAATGTCACAGAAAAAACTTATAGGAACTTTGGTGCAGGACAGATCTGCCTGTCACATAGTAGTTGTTCAATAAATATTTGTTGAGTAAATTGAATGAGTGAATATGAATGAGTCTTGACTCTTTCACTTACTTTGTTATCAAAGGAAGTTATTCAAATCCTTTTTTTTTTTTGACGTTTATTTATTTTTTGAAGAGACAGAGTGCGAACAAGGGAGGGACAGAGATAGGGAGACACAGAATCTGAAGCAGGCTCCAGGCTCTGAGCTGTCAGCGAAGAGTCCAATGCAGGCTCAAACTCATGAACTGTGAGATTGACCTGAGCTGAAGTTGGACTCGTAACTGGCTGAGCCACCCAGGCAGTTATTCAACTCCTTAAAGCATTGTCTTCATACATATAAAATGGTAATACTCTTGCTCTGAGGGTTACTCTGAGGATGAGTGATAAGGGATGTATACAGTGTCTGGTGCCCTGTCTGACCCTTAGTTCTTACTCTCTCATGAGAAATCATTGCCACAGTTGTCCTCATTGTCTCTACTCTATTCCTCTTCAATTGTTGACTTTTGTTCTAACTAAAATGCATTAGTTCTCCATCTTCCCTTGGTCAGAAATGTTGCCTATGTTTTACGGCTCTTCTCAAGGAGTCTTTCTTTACTTAGTCCTCTAATGTCTTATTTCTATCTTTCTTGTGGTTCATTATGACATGTGTGAATGTATGTATAAGTTTATGTGCGTGTGTTAGACTCAATCCTCTTTTACACTGTAAATTCTTCGAGGCATCATTTTGTTTTCTTATCTGCTAGTCCAGTGCCTGCCGCATAGTAAATGCAAAGCTGTAACTCCTTGATGGAATGGAGACCATGTTTATGTTGTTAGGTCTTATTTCTCCCGAGCCTACTCTTATGTCTGGCTTATAGTACGTATTCAGTAAATATGGGATTGGAGAAATATGGAGTAGGCAGTGGGCAGAGGTATTTAATGTTGAATAATTTTGGTCACCTTTCCATTTTATTTCCATCCCTCTATAATTTTTGATTATTTAAATCAATTTTTAAGTATTGGACCAGATCTCTGCCCTTCCTGTATAAAGAGCCACATTTGAGTACCTTTGTGGTTGACTTCTACTTCTTTGTCAACTTAAATTCCTATCATGCCTTCAATCTTAGTGTGCATTTCAGGTTCCTATTTATCGGATTATTTCCAAATTCCCAAAGAAACTCCACACTCTACTTCCACGAGCTTTTGCCTGTGCTGTATTTTCTGTCTGAAATATCATCCTTCCCACTCTTAATGATCACCTTCTAGCCACCTTCATGGACAAGACACGTTGGTAAATCTCTGATCACCTCCTATTCTTTCCTGTTCTGCAGCAAATTTTGAGTAGCTTTATCCAGCCTTTATTTTATTCTTACTTAATAACAAGTTATTTATTCATTTATATCTCTTCTAGACTAGAGGTTCTCAAACTCCATTGTGCAAAAGGATTATGCAGTTTGTTAAAAATGCAGATTCCTGGAACAAAGTGCCCTGTGCTCATCACCATCATAGTGCTGCTCCAGATGCAGTTCAGGGGTTAACAATGACAATGCCTAGGACCCATTTCAAGCATATGGAATGAGCATCTCTGACCAGAGGATCTTCATTTGCAGTAAGTATCTTTGAATTGCACTTAGAGCAATACAAGGTCAGTGATGAGCACGTTGAGTCTCCAGAACCTCATAAAGTGTGGCTTTCATGGGCCTGTGATCAATGAAGGGGACAAATATGAATGTCTCTAAGTCAAGCAACAAAATTATGCCTCAGGCCTTTGCCATGTGGAAAGAGATTTCTAACCACTTGAGGAGAGGAGGGCAGTCACTGCAGAAAGTGGAGACAGGCCCAAGCCCAGTGAACTGCAGGCCCACTTCATCAGCAGAAAACTCTGTGCTGTTCCTGTGCTCATCTAACTTAAAGAATAAGAGTACCAGTCCAGGTCACGCGGTTAACGGGAAGGCTAATATAGGCAGCAGTAATTGATGATTTACTAGATCAAAGACCTTTAAGCCAGGCAATAGAGATGACCCTTGCTTATTGATTATCATCCAATAGCTTTAAATTATCCTCAGTGTCCTAGGAGACGCACGGAGAGCGGCTGGTAAAGAAAGGGGCTTAAAGAAAAGTCAATAAGTCATCCTCCGACAAGTTAAAGGCAAGAAGCTCGGCATGCACATTCATTTCAAGTGCACTTACAAGAAGGAGAGAAGAAATGAAATAGGCTTCTAATTATTTAAATTGGACCTAAACTCTCTGCTGAGCAATGCCTTAGCTAGCATTCTTCTTCCCTGCGAGCTGTCGGTTAGGCCAGGAAAAGGAGATTAAACATGTCAGCGATAGGTGTGGAAATAATTGGGGGCAGTAATTGGGAGAAATCCGGGCACCTTGATTGTGACTGCTGTCTGGTTTTCCCTTTCAAAATCTAAATTCACATTAACATGTTGATGGCCTCATCCAAACTGGGTAGAATTTATTAACAATAAAAGTAATTACAAAAATGGCTTGCACTTAGATAATCAAATAACAAGACTACAACCTTGATTCTAGAGAGGCTTTACAAAGTGGATAACCTAGTCCTGTTTCCATAAAAAAAATTCCCCATTTATTAGTAATTTTATTTATTTATTTATTTATTTATATGAATTCAGGCTTAGATCCGGTGTCTGGTTTTCCAGCCTGAGAGTGTCGATTCCCCACCACAGCTGGAGTTACTGGGTAGCAACAAATACACTTGTCATTTGTTTGAGAATGGTGTACTTTCTATTGAGTAGATATTCAGCAAAAGTTAGTTTAATCTGAATATTTCCCTACATAAAATTCTGAAGATGGTATCATTCCCCTCTGTGGTTCCCAACCTAGTTGTTTTAAAAAACGATGCATATAGTTCTTTGAACTAATTTTTAATGGCTCAGAATTCTCCCCTTTTGAAATTTCCTCCTTGGAAGGGAATTGATACGAATGATATTTGCACATTTTCAGTATTTTATTTTATTAAAAAGTTTTTTAATGTTTATTTATTTTTGAGAGAGAGAAAGAGAGAGAGAGGGAGAGAGAGAGAGAGAGAGAGAGTATGAACAGGGAAGGGCCAGACACATAATCCAAAACAAGCTCCAGGCTCCAAGCTGTTGGCATAGAGCCTGACATGGGGCTCAAACCCATAAACTTTGGGATCATGACCTAAGCTGAAGTCAGACGCTTAACCGACTGAACCACCCAGGTGCTCCACATTTTAAGTATTTTAAATTACATTTAATGTGAATGAAAACATCTATCTTGTATCATAGAAATTCAAAGCATTAGGATTTAGAAAGAGGCATTATTTTGGGAATTGGGAGGCTCTTTCTAATTAAATGTATATGCAGGATGGATTAGCCCATTGCACAGTGGGCAAGACACCCTTCCTTGCCTCTTTGGGGAAGACATGAAAGGAATGTTTTGGCCCTGTGCTAATTATGCTGCTATTTTACATCGGCCTAGTACTTTCCAGTTACGAGCTGAGTTTGCACTGATGGTCTCATTAGAGCCCTCCATCAGTCCTAGGAGGAAGTGAGGGCACATGGTTTCGGTCTTGTTTGGCTGAGGAGGAAATGAGGCCCAGAGAAGTTGTGATTGATCAAAAGTCAAATTGTGGCACTGGGTCTACAATCTTTTTAATCAGAGTCAGGCCTGCCTTCTTCCATCCTCTTTCCCTCCCTGCCTGGGTGAAACTTCATGCCACATACTGTGTCAACACCCAGGGATTTTCATGAGCTTCCCTGGAACCTGGCACATAAAGCAGGTTTCTTGATTCCAAGGGAACTTACAGTAAAGTAAAATGGGACACACCGAAAATCAATTAAGGACACCAAAGTGTTAGAGAGGCTGTGGCATAAATATTTACAAAGAGTCACAGAAGAAGAGGGGTAGCCTGGCTCACTTAGATTTGGGACTATGGGTAGGGAGCAGTAATGTACTAGAAAGTGCTTCATGAGATAGCAGGGTTCTAGCAAAGTCTGCAGGAAGAGCAGGAACCAGACAGACCTGAAATTAGCCTTTTGCAAAGTGTATTTCCAAGAGAAATACAGAAAGTGTTTGACTGCCAAGTAATTTTGTGAACTATAGCATGCACTGTATTGGAAATTCAAAATTCTTATTAGGATATTGAGGACCTAGAAGCCCTTCCAAAAGAAACCTGCTTAACTTTGTATCTTCCAGCCAAAGTGTGGGATTATAGAGCTTTCAAAAGAATGTTTTTAGAGAAAAATTAACAATGTTTGGTAGTGTAATGCATCACTTTGGAAAGTGCTAACTTTGATCCACTGGCATGCAGATCTGGCCCTGCGATGTGCAAAGCTGAGGATCGGTGCAGACCAGCCCTGAGCTGGATGGCAATAAGCCCTGAGCCAGATACACTGGAACACCAAAAATGTGTCTGTCTTATATAAATGGTGAGTTGTCCCTGAGGGAAATAGCAGAGGAGGGGGAAAGCTAGAGGGGCATCCTGATTTTTATTTCTTCCATCTGACAGTATAGTTAACTCAGAAGCATTCCTCATATAGAATCATGTCCTTGGAATGGCAAAGAAGAGGTTACTGGGGGAAAATGGGGTGGATGGCTTGATCAAGGGCAGAGGCTACTTATCCTGGGGGATGAACATCTCCTCTTCCTTTTAGATAATGCTCTCGGCCCCTCTCCTCTTGGGGGAGACTCATTCAGATAACCTGGGGATTGTTCCCCACTGTCTTCTCAAAGAGCACATTTCATCTTTGTCTGTCTCCTCCTCTTTGCTTTGTCAACTCATTCAAACTCTATTCTGAGAGGCTTTCTTTCCCCACCATACCTGAAACAGATCATCATCTCTCATTGTGCTGTGATTCTGTATTTTCTTTTAAGATCCTCTGACATTAATAGGTTACTTCCACCAGGGGGGGGAACTTACCTGACCTCTGACCCTAGGACGGTGCTTGGCACATAGTAGGGCTTCAATATTTATTGAGTAAAAATGTGAATGCTGTCATTTAAAAAAAACCAGATACATAGATATCTGACTCTCATTTGGTAAACAAGCAGATATAGGAGAAGGGGCAGACTGGAAGAAAAGTCACCTTGATTGGACTAAACCATTGTGTTACAGGCTTTTCCTAAAATAACTCATTTAAGGCTCATTAATGGCCATTACTATATCATCATCACCATTTTGCAGATGAAAAAGCAGAAGGTCAGAGATGTTTCACCTGCCCTAGGCTACTTGGGCTTGAAGCACAGAGTGGGAGGTGCTCCTGGTGTTCTGAGGCTGCATGGCTTCAATTAGGCTTCTATTGGGAATCTGTTGAGGCTCTTGTCACTGATTGGTGTTAAATTCTCCTTATTTAACATTGGACTCTGGAGGAAACCATGGGTTTCTACTAATTTCCTCTTTCTATTTATACGGGCTCCATTAAGTTTTCCCGTAAATTTGGCAACATCAGATTACACGGAGGGATTTTTCTGAGGGCTGACAATGACACAAAGCAACTTCATTTAATACCATTCCTCTTCTGCACTGGATCTATTTGGGAAAAATATGTGAATCTAAATTTAAGATGGATCCATCCCCTTTTGAAATACTTGTCATTCACTAGATGGCACTGTTGTATTAACGTTTTCTATTTTCTTGTCCCGTGTTAACGACGGCAAGGAGTGTATTTACTGTGTGATACTAGAGCTGTTGGACTCTCCGGAGTTTCCACATGTAGGTAGAAGGGCAGGGTGGAGACAAGCAGATATTTCGTATACGTTTCATTAGTATGGATCCAAACCCCCATTTAGATTTTAGGACTGTAGCAAAATTGTAGTTTTTGTGGCAACACAGTAAGAGCAGGGTCCAATGACAGACTGAAAAGTAATGTCTTGATGGGCATTGTGAGACCAAAATAATGGTCTCCCTGGCTTATGAGAGCTCTGTAGTGACACCATGGGGACAATTTCTGACATATGCTAGAGGCAGAGGCAGAGAAGTATAAACAAGCCTGAGTACACAGTAGATGCTCTCAACAACCTAGAGAGTGAATCGTCACTTTAAGCTAACTGAATTAATCTCCTCCCTCGGAAGCCAGAGTCCCTTGTAACTTCCTTGTTCCTGCCAGGGCCGCCATCATGCCCCAGTCGTCTAGAAAAATGTAGTTCCTGAATGATTGGGAAATGACTTTTCCCAGTCCTTTTTCAATACCCTAGATTGTTTATTCTCCAGTCTCTCTCCCTGCCATTGTTTGCTTTCCATTCCCACCATCATGAATCATAGTTGGGGTCCTTTTCTTTGACCCCCATTTCATAGTCATCCATCACCTGAGTTCCCTGAATCTCTTTTTTCTACAGTGCTTGTAGTCTGTGATGGGAACATGCTTCGTAATGTGTCTTGTGCTCATGTGGATAGACTTCTTGGCCTGGCATCTAGGGCCTCCCTCGATCTGATCACAATTGACTTTTCGGTTTCATCTCCAATTCTCCTAATTAAAATTTAAAAAATGAATGGAAAGCATATAACCCATTGTATCACACGTAGTAGGTACCAAGTAATAGGTAGGTGCTGCTACACCAATGGCCTCTGTTTGGGACTTTTTCTCTGCTAGGGAGAGGGACACTCATTTGTAGAGCCTCCACTAGATTCCAGATGAGGAGCAAGACCTGCTGCCTCTATTATTACCTCTGATCACCATAATGTGCCCACCCGTGCAATCTGGTGAGCAGGCCCACGTTCTGCTTTCTCTTGCCTGCACCTCTCTCCATGGTTTGAAGGGTCCTTGGGTTAAGTATTCCTGCACATACTGAGCCTGTTCCCACTCTGTGTCATGAGGACCCTAGAATTCCTTGCTCAAGCCTCCCTGAGTCTACTTTCAGGGCCGGCAAGGGTATCTTCTACAGGTCTTTCCTCCCAAGGTGAGATTGTGTTGCCTGAGGCCCAAAGGGTGACTGAGGGGCAGTTGTTTGCAGCAGGGAGACATATGTGGACTGGGCTTTGACTGGGGTGGCCTCTTGCAGGTGTGTGAGGCCCCAGGCAGTATAAGACGGAGCTGGGGCTACAGGGAGAAGCAGGACCTTCTCTCCTTGTGCTATATGGTGGGGTTGGTTACCTGTAAGAACCCTGTGGGTTGAAGGTTAACTTCCCTGCTCTATAGAGGAAACTGAGGCTCAGAGAGATTAAGTACAGTGTTTCATGATTTGAATATATACTTTTTCTTACATTTTAGTACTTCTGAAGTCAGGATATATCTTACAAGCCATGACCTCTGCCTTGTGTTTACTCGACGTTGTTGTTTCTTTGTTAGTTCCCCAGTAAATAGTGGTGTGTTCTAAATTGATAGTACCTAGATTTGACAAAAAATGGGAGCTTGACAGGTTTATTCAGGTCAGTGGTGGAGCTGGGATTTAAACTTTTGTCAATCTGACACCAATGCCCATGGTCTTACCCGCCTGCCTGAGCACATCTTCCTGAGGAAACTCACCTCTCTTATGGATTTTTTTTTATAAACACTAAATACAGTACTGCAAATGTATTTTCTCTTAAATTCTCTTTCTTTCTTTCTTTTTTTTTTTTTAAAGCTTATTTATTTTGAGAGAGAAAGATAGCACATGAGTGGAGGAGGAGCATAGAGAGAGAAGGGGAGAGAAAATCCTAAGCAGGCTCTGCACAGTTAGTTCAGAGCCTGACACGGGGCTTGAACCCATGAACTGTGAGGTTATGATTCTGAAGTCAAGATTTGGATGCTTAACTGACTGAGCCACCCAGGTGGCCCTCTTTCTCAAATTTTCTTAATAACATTTTCTTTCCTTTAGCTTCCTTTATGGTAAGAATATAGTATTAATACATATAACATATAAAATATGTGTTAATCAACTGTTTATGTCATTGGTAAGGCTTCCAGTCAACAGTAGGCTATTTTAGTAGTTAGGTTTGGGGAGTCAAAAGCTGTATATGGATTTTTGACTCTGTGGACAGTAGACACCCCTAACTCCTGTTCGGTTCAAGGGTCAACTGTAGTTGGAAGAACGCTACATAGCACATGCTTACAAGTTGGATTGAAAATATGTCCTGTTGGTTTGGATGATTATTTTATGATTCTTCATTGTGAACTCCCAGGGAACAGGGGTCCATAGGTTTTCTAAATGTTTGTATACTGTGTGTAATGATAAAAGCAGAGAATTCTCAGGTCAAGACTGGATTTGATTTCCCTCTCTGTTTCTGACCAGCATGATGATGCCTTAGCTTCCTTGTAACTCGGTTTTCTTATCTGTGAAATGGGCCTAATAGTACCTATTTCAGAGATCTGTGGTGATATGTAAAAGCACTTGGCAGAGGGCACCTGGGTGGCTCAGTTGATTCAGCATCTGACTTTTGCTCAGGTCATGAGTTTGAGCCTTGTGTCGGGCTCTGTGCTGACAGCTCAGAGTCTGGAGCCTGCTTCACATTCTGTGTCTCTCTCTCCCTCTCTGCCACTCTCCCCCTCATGTTCTCTCTTTCTCTCAAAAATAAATATACATAAAAAAGTAAAATAAAATAAAATAAAATCACTTGGCAAATGATTGATTATCATTTCACGTTAGAGTCCTTCAGTTAAGTGCCCTTAGCACAATGAAAGCTAAATAAATGAATAAATTAATACCTCAAGCTCCCCATGAACTTATGTGTCAGACTTCTCTGAACCTGTACCCCATCCAAGTATTCAATCAGCCATTCATTAAACAAATTTTTGTTAACCATATACTACATATGAGGCATTGTTCTAGGCTATGGGGATAGAATAGTGAGTAAGAGAGTCAAGGTTTCTGCGCTCATTACAAATTGACATAGTGGCTGGAAAGGAAACAAAGGGGGAGCTGAGACAGAGAATACAAAAGTGAGGTCAGGGACTCAGGGAAAGGCTGGCTGAGGAAGTTGTGTTTGAATTGAGTTGTGAAGAATGAGAACAAAACATCTGTGTAGCATGAGGAGTGAATTAGTCTGGATTCTCCAGAGACAAAGAATATATACATATATACTTCTACATATACATAAACAAAGAGTTACCATAAGGAACTGTCTCACATGAATATGGAGGCTAGAAATCCCAAGATCTGCAGTTGGCAAGCCCCAGAAGAGCCAATGGTGTAAGTTCTAGTCTGAATCCAAGTCTGAAGGCAATGGAAGAACAATGTTCCAGCTCAAAGACAGGTAGAGAAAAAGAATTTTCTTATTTCACCTTTGTGTTCTATTCAGGCCTTCAATGGTTTAGATTAGACCCACCTACACTGGAAGAATAATCTGCTTTTCTCAGTCCTACTGATCCAAATGTTAATCTCATTCAGAAGACCCTCATCAATATGCCAAGAAATAATGTTTAACCAAATACCTACACATCCCGTGGTCCAGTCAAGTTGACACATAAAATTAACCATCACACAGGAAGTATTTTGTCCCCTGAAGTTGGACCTTAGATTTTCTGATATGAAAGTTCCTAGAAGTCTCACTGTTTGTTGGTTTATGGAGGGCAGCCCTTATTTAGGAAAGTATATATTCTCTGACTCCCTTTGCCACAATCCACCCACCTAGAGAAAAGGTACAGAAAATGTACCCTTATCTCATTAATAATCCCATCTGCTGGCCTCTGTGATCTATGGTAGAGATATTCAAGATTGCCTATTTCACTGTGGCCAGACTTTTCCCACTATTAACTTAAAGGTCTCTTTTAAATATATGTGTTTGGGGTCTTTCATCAAGATTTCTCAGCCTTGGTGCTATAGATATTTTGGGTTTAGATAATCCTTTGTTGCAGAGGGTGTCTTATGCCTTATAGATGTTTAGCAGCACCCCTTGACTCAGCCCACTGAATGGCTATGGCAGCCCCCTCCTCCTCCAAGTTGTGAGAACCAAAAATGTCCCATCATTACCAAATATCTGATGGGGAATAAGATCTCCCTGGTTGAAACCACTGCTCCAGTCTCCATGGAGATTTGCCACGTGCAGTCTGTACTTGGAGACACTTTTCCCCAGGACAGGGAGAGTAACCTTCATTGACCTGACCACAGGACTGGAGTACAGAGTCTTCCTATCTCCAGAGTTTCCAGTAAGAGGATTAGACTGCCAAGGTGATTGGATTGCATTTCTAATGAGTCGAGCTGCCAACATCTGTTTGTGGTAATTGAGGACAGCTGTAATGCTGCCTTGGCTGAAAGCTCCACCACCGTCCCCTGCCCCTCTAGGCGTTTCAGCTGGACCCAACTTTCTTGTCACGTCAGCTTCTCGCAGGAAGATGCTGGCAAGGTCAGGGCGTTTGCTGAGAATGGTATCAATCCAGACAGCATCTAAGGTGTGACTGCATTGATGGGGTTGCAGGAGCAATGTTCGCTCCGGTAAACTGCCTCTAAGATCTAGAAAATAACTTGCATGTGGTATACAAAAGCAAATCACAGCCAATAACAGTAACAGAAACACATATATTCATCCCACATGTCCTATGTCTTGTTTTAAAAACTTGTATTATTTGCTTTATTCTTCATAGCAGCTCTCTGACATAGGTACTATATAATTTGCATGTTGTGGCTGAGATACAGATAACAAGAAGTGGAATTAGGATTACACCCAAGCAATTGATTCCAGAACGAATGCTGTGTCCAGGCAATGTGGACTCAATTTTCCAAATTCTATTTTAACTCTTTATTAAATTGTATACACACGTTTATATTAATAACTAACATAAAAGTCTGGAAGCAGACATACCAAAATATTAACAGTTGGTCTCTCTCTCTGGGTGGCTGCCTTAGGGGTGATTTTTTCTTTTTGGTCTTCTTTAAACTTTTAAATATTTTTTGAGTGTTCTATATTAAGTATCATTTTTTAATTGGAAGTTATATAGAAGTTCTTAAAAAATATATATGGGAAAGGTGATGGGAAGAGGAGCAGTGAGCTAAGAGGATATTTTAGAAGTTGAGTCCTCCCTGGAGGAGTGTGTTCTGGGGGAGAAGGGAGCAGGTTGACCACCCTGGGTGCTGATTTCTTCATGGACGTGCTAAATAACCGCTCTCTAGCTGAATGCACATTGAATCACATTATATCTTACCCAATGCATTCCAGACTTTTTGGTGGGACTCTAGAATTTCTCTGAATCAACTTCCCCCCTACCCCCCAGTCTCACTTGCTATTGTAGGGGCATTTTTCTGAGGGCAGCCTCTGACAGTCTGTGCTCAGCTGTACACTCCTACTCACGGCACTCCTCAATGACCAAAGGCTAGACTGGTGGCGGCTTTGCTTACTTTGGTCATGTGAGGACAGTGAGGATTCTGCCCTCAAGCTTGGCTCTTTAGGGAAGTGTGATGATTTTCTTTCTTTCCTTTCTTTTTTTAAAATTTTTCAATTGTTTTGAGAGAGCGAGAGAGGGCGCAAGCGAGCCTGTGCAAGTGAGTGAGGGGCAGAGAGAGATAAGAGAATACCAGGAGAGGCAGAGAGAGAGAAAATGGGGCTCATGCCCACCCGATGCCGTGGATGAGCTCACCAGACGTGGGACTCGAACTCATGAACTGTGAGATCATGACCTGAGCCGAAGTCAGATGCTTATCGGCTGAGCCACCCAAGCACCTAAAGTATGATGATTTTTCTAACAGCCAAGTCATGGCTGCAGCTGCCGCCACTCCTACCTTCTTCATGTGTAGGGTGGAGACTGTCTCCCACACCCGCACAGCTTGCCTGCGAGTTTGGACCAGTGTGTGGGACCACCCAGAAGACACACCCACCCAGATCACACTTCTGCTGATCATTCTTCTGGAGAGAAGCTGCCGTGGGTGTGACAGTAGCACACTAGTTTGCTTAAAATCTGCACACTGTTCTTCTTCTCTAGAAACCTCACCACTTACAGAGTGATTTTGAGACAATTACAGAGTTGGCTTTGCATAGACTAGCCTGTGAAGGACAGGCAGTCCTGCCCAGCCTTGTCCTTCTGGGGGTGATGAAGTCTTCCAGTAAATACTAATTTGGCTTGGACATAATGCCAGTGCAGGCATGAGAGTCCGCCTCCTCCACCATGACCATCCTATCTTCTTCAAAGGGATAGGAAAGAAGAAAGGTAGCATTTGACATTTTTCTTATGACAGTCAGGAGTGACCAGGGAAGTAGAAAGCTGCTAGGAGGCAATAATATTCTTCACATTATCCCCATTTACAGAAAACCCCAGCAGAGCCCCCAGTGGCTTGAGGTTGACGCTGTGCCTTTAAACTCAGTCAACCCACCATGTCCCTTGCTGGTGCTGGAAAGCTAAAACCATCAGCCCCATTCTTGGTGATTTGCTTGGATTTCCTGTGTTAGTCCCTGCCTTTGATCTTCCTTAAATTGCCACAGACACAGCTCAACACATGTGCACGCACACACATTCAAAGCTCCATCTTTCTTCTCTGGTCTTGTGTGTAGCCTTGAGCTCAGGCAGATTTGGCATCTCTAGGATGCTGATGCTGCTAATGTAATTCTCTATTGGGACATAAGCATGAAACAGTTTTATTTTTTTATAAGCCTTTAACTATGCTATGACAAAAGTCTATTTCTTAAATCTTGATGACAGATTCTGTAATTTCCTGACCAAGTTTAGACGTTAAAAGTTGAGATCAATTCAAATTTTAGTCTTTATCAGGACTTAACTCTTATCTCCAACTCCCCTCCCTGCCCTGCTTTGGCACAGGTTTGACCCATTGTGTGAGGTCCGAGGCTCTACCATCTGTTTTTCCACTTCTCTCCAGCACTTCTATGTGACTGCATGTGCATGGGGACAGCCTTAATTAAGACACCATCTCTTCCTGTCCTCTCTTTTCTGGGGTTAACTTTGCTTACACTAGAGGGCTTTGCGAGTTTGGTGGAAGCATCTGTACCAGCTGCATGTCACAATGGGGAGGTGATCCTGGTTATCGTGGGAATCTGTGTGTGTCTTCTGGTGATGTCTTCATGGCTGGTGGTTTAGTGATGAGTTTCCACCTGTCCTCACCATCACTGAGATAATTGATAGAGAGGGCAGCCATGTCTCTCTAGGCTTCTTAAGGTGGGTCCATGCCCAATCACCTTCTAGGGAGGCAATTCCTCTCTAGATGGCCATCAGAATGGCTCCAGGGCTCCTGCCTTTCCTCAGTGCTCTTTCACAAGAAGGAGATGTTGAGATCTTTGCTGCAGGAGAGAAGGGTGGGGCTCACTCTCTTAGGCATCCCGTGCCACAGTCCCTTCTCAACCTGATAAGGTGGGCTTTTCTGGCAGCCTTTGAACCTGTAAATGGGCATTCATCTCCATGTTCAAGAATATCACCTATCATCAAGAGCCAGTAGGTCAGCTTCCCTCAATAACTCTTTATGACTGCTGTAGGAAGGGTTCTGTAGCTCTGCAAGGTCCATACTGGGAGTGAGATTCCAGTGTCCCTATCAGGTAGGCACTCTTAATCTCTTGGAGGGATTCCCTTGAAACCTCTCATTTCTTTTCTTGAAGATATGGAAGTGGCATTCCATTACAGACACTGCATGCCTTGACGAGGCCCATGACTCAGATGACTCTGGCCCCTTCCCACTCTGGCCCTTCCAGGGCTGTCTTTTATAGACTGGGAAGGGGCAGAGATTTGTGGTGGTAGGTGGTGGTGAAGGTGGAAGGGCAGTTTAGGCTTAGTAAACCCTGAGGGAGGTATCTGGCCCCAGATATTGACAGCCTTGGTTAGAATGTGAGGTTTGGAGGGGCTCCTGGGTGGCTCATTCGGTTAAGTGTCCAACTTTGGCTCAGGTCATGATCTCGCGGTTCATGAGTTCGAGCCCCGCATCGGGCTCTGTGCTGACAGCTCAGAGGCTGGAGCCTGCTTCAGATTCTGTGTCTCCCTCTCCTCTGCCCCTCCCCTGCTTGCACTCTGTCTCTCTCTCTCTCCAAAATGAATAAACATTAAAAAAATATTTTTAAAAGAATGTGAGGTTGGGGAGTTTCTTTGTTTATAGCTTTGAGCCTTTGTTGCCAATTTTAAATATGCACAAAAATTACCACTCAAAATCCTTTCACTTTAGCTAAACTTCTTGCTACTGATATGCAAGGCACTGTGCTGGACCATGCATTGATGAGGTTGTTTAAGGTCACAGTGGTGCTATGAGAAAGAAATTATTATTCATCTTTTACAGATGAGGACACTGAGGCACACTGAAGTTGTATTAACTGTCCAGGGTTGTGCAGGTAGCCAAGATTTGAAACTGGCAGTCTGATTCCAGAACCTGTGAGCTTATCCACCACCTGTGATTCTTTCTGGTTTGAGGATTTAACTTAAATTCCACTCTGCTCATCCCCCTGTTATCATGCTGTTAGTAACTGTATATATGCCGCCTGCCAGCACTTAGTTTTTATTTGGTTCCTGAGTCCTCATTTTGGTATTGTTGGGAAGGAGAACTTTTCATACCTCCTCTCTGGTTTAATGACTACTGCCCTGTGAATTAAAACAACATAAGACAGATTAACAGGAGAAAAAAAAAAAAACTATACATATGGGAGCTAAAAAAAAATAGGTTTCTAAATGATTAAAGTTGGGGACTTAGATAACTAACTTAGTAAGGGTAAGGGAGGGAATGAGAAAGGCTTTTATGGGAAAAAATAGATATCTTTGGGAAAGACAAATGGGTTTTCAGGAGAACAAATGGGAGATGAGAAAGTGTGTGATGATGTTTGTTTATGCAGGTGTGAGTGGTCTTTCCATCTTCTTCATGGCTATGGAAATCCTCTGGAGAGAGGATTTATGCAGGTTTACTCTCTGTCTTCTTCCTGGGAGTACACCCACCACTTAGAGGAAATGTATGGCAGTCTGGTTTCTCAGAAGTTGATGTATTTAGTTGGATAAGGGAAGCTCTGAGAAAGCTTTTTTCCTGCATATGTTGTATCTCCAATATTTTCATCCTAAAATAATCTTCATACAAGCTCTGGGTTTTAAATGGGTCCCCTCAGTATAGTATGTAGTATCATTCTACAAAGCTGACCAGTTCCCCTAAAGGAGTGATTTAAATATCAGATAAGGCCTAAGTCCAGATCAATGGGCCAATGAACCCAGGCAGAGGATGGCTAGGGAAAAGCCAGGAACACAAGTTGGCATTATTTTCTGCTTCAAAGCACATCAAGCCCTGGAGAAAGTTTGGCAGGAAGGAAATGTGATTGGAGTGAGGGAGTGCTGCTTTTATTGGATCCACATGAATGAGGAGCACACTTTTAGGCAGTAGTGAACAGCACAGGGTACCAAAACTGGGGAAAAACCATGGAATATAAAGCTGGGGCACTGGATTCAAGTTCTAGCTCCTCCACTTACTAACTTAATAACCCTGAAGAGTTCAGTTATTACAGCACAACTGTGATTTATCTCTGAAATAGGGAAGGTTCTCTTTGATTTACCTGATAGGGTTGCAGTGAACTGGAAATAGATAGCAGCTGAGAAAACACTTTGGACATTGATACGCTGATAGATATGAATGAGAAATAGTATTATCCTGAATGATCCATGTTCTTAGTGGGCTGGATAATTGAATAATTAAGCAAATTTAAAAAATTAAGTTTATTTATTTATCCTGAGAGAAACAGAGACAGTGGGGGAGGAGTAGGGGAGGAGTAGAGAGAGAGGGAGACAGAGAATCCCAAGCAGGCTCCATGCTGCCTTCACAGAGCCTGAGGTGGGGCTTGAACTCATGAAACTGTGAGATCATGACCTGAGCTGAAACTAAGAGTCAGACTTTAAGCAAATTTTATTGATAATATACCATGTGCAAGGAGTGTGTTGGACTCTGCTATTGATGATAGATAGGGTGGATAAGGCAGAGTTATGGTCTTCAAGGACTTTGCAACATTGTATTTGAGCTGAAGCATATTCATCAGTAACTGTAATACAATTTGATATGCACCAGGGAGAAGTTATAGGAAAAAATGCTACATAAGTTCACAAGTGGGGAGTTCTTTTTGACAGGAGTGATATTAGGTTTTAGAAAGATGATTTTTGAGGTAGACCTAGTGAAATGGATTGTACTTAATTGATAAGGCATTCTTAGTAAATGATACATGACCAAAATATGTGTATTAGGAAATTCTATTGACTTGGTAGGTTGTTTAGTATAGGGCTAACAGCAGAGTGGAGGTAATAGGGTTGAACAGATGGGTTGAAACCAGAACATAGAGGCTGTTGGATACCAGGTCATAGAGTTGAAAGCAGGGAACTCTAAAGGGATTTTGAAATGGGAAATATCATGGCTATAGCTGTTACTTTGGAACATTAGTTACCTGGACACAGTGTGCAGGATAGACAAATGTCAGATGTGGAACTGAAGGCAACAAAACCATGTGGCCATGCTTATGATTCAGATGTAGTCATACGAATCTCAATAATATGTGATAGTAGTGATGGGAAGGAAGATATCTTAACTAACACATCTCTAGTGCCATGAGACATTTAGTTTATTCTTTTCATTTGTCCATTAACTCTTTCAACACATAGTACTTACTTAGTAGTTACCATATGCCAAATAAAGTGCTGGGATAGAGGAAAATTACATAATGCTCTTGCCCCAAAGGTTATTGTCTAGTAGTGAATTATGAGTAAGCTGTTTGCCCTGTAGAAATGAGATGGGGTTTGGGAAGGAGGCCAGTTCAGGAAGGAGGGGAGTATATATAGTATCTCAAGCAGTTTGTGTGCATGGTCTTCTGGGAGGGTCAAATGGTCAGGGGTGGGATCATAGGCTTTTTTGACAGATTAAATTTAGTCTTTATTCTATAAGGATTGAAGAGTCACCAAACTCCTTTATGAGAAGAAGGAAAAGACAAATTTTGCATTTTAGAAAGTTTGCTCTGGTGAAAATGTGGAGGAAATATTGGAGAGTCAGGACTGAGAAGGAGCCTAGGGGTAAGAGGATCATTAGGAGACTATGACAATGGTCCAGGTGGAAGGTGAAATGGCCTTGAGGTAAGGAATGTAAGTGGGGATTGAGAGTAGGGACAGATGGAAGATGATGAGAATTAAAGTCAGAGGATTTGGGCACTAATTGGATATAGAAGATGAAGAAAAGAGTTGAGGTTGACCTTCAGATTTATGGTTTGGGAGCTGATTATGTGCCAAAGAATGAAGTCCAAGTTCTGTGGTCTAGATTATCTCTAGTCCATGTGAGCTCCTTCTACTGCAGTTGCTTAAAATTAAAGTTACAATCCTAACCTCTCTGTCTTATAGAAAAAGATACATGTATGGTCAGTTATGGTTGATGCAGTGTTCTCAGCTAGCTTTCTATTCATCACCATGTGGTTGTTCACAGGTGTAGTCTGTCCATCCTCCCAGAATTCCACCAGGGAAGGGAGCAGAGGTCAGGTGCCCATGTGGTTCTCCAAGGGAACCATGCCAAATACATTTTAAAGCAGCTTTTTAGTGTCTGTTGTATGGGGGATATTATTTAAAACAGCTGCTAGCCTGGGAAAATGTTGTCACTCCTTTACCTCGAGAGAGCCAGCAGGGAAGTGCTCGTCAAGATGGTTAATAGATTGTAGAATAGTGGACAGTGTGGGGTTGGCTGGTCCAGTGAAACCTTGGCAGTGGAAACAGTAGAGAAATATAACAAAGCTAAAAAAAAGTGTGGGCATAATCCAAAAAGGAAGCCTCAGATTGACTGAATTCTGTGTTATGGGAGATGCCAAGAGTCATAATCTCATAGCAAGCTTTTCTGTATCCCAGGTGCTTCTCGCTAAGCATGGCAAAAGATAGAAAATCATCCAGTGTTATAGATAAAGCATCCCAGTGGACATCATTTCAGGGTATTAGTAACCATCTGTGGAATCTTGAATGGACTATTGTAATTGATGGTAATTCCTCTTCAGGGAAAAAGAAGCAATTGTCACACTTGTAACAGACCTTGGAAATAAAATTCCATACCCCCTTCCTCTAATTTTTTTCCATTAGTGTATAAAATTTTTGCATGCTTGATCCTTGACTTTCATGGATCTTCTTAAAAGGAGACAAGAACAGCATAAATATAGGTCTACATCCTGGGGTTCATGGGAAAGATGTGCTGTATGTTCTGCAGGATGAGAGACAGGAATGAGTTTTTCCACTGAGAAAATGTGGGGCATCTGATGTTATGTATTAATTTGTTTACTTGTCTATTATGCACTAGATTAGAAAGTACATGAGGGTAGGGAACTTGTTTGTTTTGTTTTCCACTGTATCCCGATGCCCAGAACACTGAGGGGTCCTTAGAGGCTTTCCATAAATACTCATGGAATGAGCGAATGATGAAGAAATGAATCAAAGAAATATCTGAATCCAAAGAAGTTTGAAGAGAAATCTAGAGTTATCATATTCAAAAGAGTAAGAAATGGGGCTAGAGCTGGGATAGGGATGGGGAATCTTGGATCAGAGAAATGAGATTAGGTCTAGCGGTCAAATGCTTATAAGTAGGAATGAGGAATCACAGAAAGGAGTCTTGTTTACATGGGGTGCTGGAGTAGGGTGTTGGGATGGTGGGAGTGCTGGTGCATGGTGGAGTCAGGTGGCCTCAAAAGGGCAGAACAGTTGGTGTGAAAGCCAACATTATGTTTTTGGTCTTTAACATGGCCTCATCATGGAAATAATTTGCCTCATTTAATGTAAATTTTATGAAGAATTAAAAACACCCCTCAAGTTACCTACTGTCTACATTTATTCCAGAATAATGAACTAAGACTTACTTCAACAGTTTTGGTAAAGCTCTTAGCACCCATGAACACAACTGAAAGTGGAACCACTATTTATGAAGGGCTGACCCTGCACTAGACCTCATGTTAGGCATTTCCAGAATGTCTCTATAGCTCAGCATTTTCAACCAAAGAGCCCTGGCTACCATTTATTAAGCATTTCTAATCTCTCTGGTACTATCCAGAGTGTCTTACCTATATCATTAATTTAATTCTCACAATAGTCCTGTGCATTAGAAATTATTAGAGGTATTTTACTGACAAGGTCTCTGAGGTTTAAGTTAAAAGCCCTTGCCCGAGATCACATAGGGACAGGTGGCAAAGGTGGAATCTGTACTTTGATTTGCTTTATTTCTAAGTCCATGTTAATAAGCGTATATAACAGTTCACTGGAGGGACTGATAGAGGGAGCAGAGTCCTGCTGCCCAGACCCCTCTGTAATTACAAGTCTTCAGCAATGCCCTGTAGCCACGTTGTCCTTAGCAGGGAACCAAATCCTGCCTCTCACACAGGTCCTCCGTGCTTCTGCACATTCTTTTCTGATGATCTTATTTTAGTTGATTTTTTGCTTTTATGCCCCCCGACTTGTTAGTTTTTTTTTCCCATCCAAAGAGAAAGTAGTTTCAAGGATTTTTTTTCCCACTTAATTAGATCCAAGGCTTGGCTTGTCTGGTGGTGCTCTGCTTCTTTGGCAGACTTCTGTAGCACAAAAGCAGCTTAATGTCAGCTTGACAACTTGATAAGTCTAATGCCAATTTTTATGATAGAAAAGGAAACTTCTAGATTCAAGATTAAATACAGTCCTTTGAAAAACAAGACAAAATGACCTCATGGCTATGCGTGAAGTTGTAATTGGGGAGCAAAGGATACCTTAATGATTTAGCTAGTGTGCAACAAGATAGAAAAGTTAGCAGGTGGTCGCTAAGGCAGTCCTGTGCTGTGTGAAGTTCAGGGTTTGCTCTTTGCCCAGCACAGCAGACACCCCTGGTGCCCTGTGTCACATCCCATTAGACCACCTTGGCTTTCAGCTATAGTTGCAATGGGTGGCTTTCTGTGAGCTCAGCTTTCCTTGTGCTAACAGTGTTTGTTCTGCTTGAAGCATAAGCCATGTGTTTTCATTTTCTGTTCTGGTGAGTAGGAGCCCACTCAGCATGCACAAGCACATGGGGAGTGTGTGTTTGTGTATCTGACACTCTTGGGGGCAACCTCCAATCAGTGGGGGCCGAGAGCCAAGATAAATATTCCAGCCACCTGTCCTTCAGGCAAGCAATTTTAGGAGGCTTTTTGTATGGTTCTCAGAAGGTCCAGCTGTTCTTAAGAGCAGTGGCCTCAATGATGCACCCCTACATTGGCTTCTACTCCACCCATCTTTATCTCACTTTTCCCATTCTCCCATTTCTGTTTCCTGGAATTACCACCCCAATAAATTACTTACACCAAGTTCTTGCTTCAGGCTTTGCATTGGGGTTAAACCCCAAATAAGATACATATATGGGCTTGAAGCAGAATTTTCAGCACAAGAAGAGGGAGTCAATCTCTTAGTAATTTACTTTAACCAAACTCACATGAGATTAATGTATAAACCACAGTGACAAATATTATTTTATGCATATGCTTATACTACCAAGTGGATCAGAATAATCCTATGTGCTGGACAGGACACACTGTTTGTTGCTGGACAGAGTTGGTGACAGACTGGTATTCTTGCTCTTTGACCCCTCTTTTTTCTGACATCCATGCAAATAACTTCTATTCTGTTAAGACATTCCTTTCTTGGATGTATTTAGGTTGCAGCTTTCTTTTACATGTAGGAAAGGTTCAATTTGATTTTTAAAATCTGCTTATTAATCTCATTGGTTCATTTTGAGTTTACAGTTCTCAGGGACTCACTTTACTGAACTGTCTTGTACTGTTGACAACTTACCTTCCTCAACCAGCTTTTTTTTTTTTTTTTTGGTAAAGTGGGAATATGGAATATACGAAAAAGGAGAAAAGTGTAGGGGAAAGCATATATGCTCACCTGAGTGCCTTTCTGTTTAAAATTCAGTATACAAACTGATACTCACAGTGGTAGCTTGACAGCATCAAAAATAATTTCAGTACACTCTGTCAGGAGCTTAGAAAGATTTTTATCCTCAAACAGTTAAAATAAACATGCTTGCAACTCAAAGAATTAAGCTCTGATTATCTGAAATTCATCTGTAACTGAAGGCATATTCCCTGATAATTTTGGATAACCACATTACTTGTGTTTCTTACATATTCATTTTGCTGAAGAAAATCATTGCTGACGTGTTTCACGTAAGTTCCTATGCATCACTTCCTTCCATTCTTAATGCCACAGCCTTGTTTTCATCTTTTTCTCCTCCTAGACTATATCAGGAACCTCCTAGACAGTCTTTCTGGTTATGAGATTTCTCTAATCCGTCCTTTACAACAATGCTAGGGAGATCTTTCTATCATACATATCTGATTATGTCATAATCTTGCTTAAAACCTGTCCATGGTTCTGGGTAGATATTACTTGCCAGTATTTCCAGCTCTCCTCTCCTTCCATGAATATGGGAGAACTATCTTTCCCTTTTTCTTTGAATTCAAGCATGCCATGTGATTTGGTTTGTCCCTGAAAATGTGAGGATGGCTCACTTTCAGGTGAAAGCTCCCACTATAGACTAAATTGTCCCCTAAAATTCATATATGTTGAAGTTCTAACCCCCACTGTGACTGTTTCTAGAAACATGGTCTTTAGGAGGTAATTAAGTTTAAATGAGATCATAAGGGTGAGGCCCTAATCCAATAGGATTGTGGCCTTATTAAAAAAAGGGAAGATTTCTCTCTCTCTCTCTGTCATGTAAGGACACAGTGAGAAGGTGGCCATCTGCAAGTCAGAAAGAGAGCTTTCATCAGATTTGACCATGCTGGCACTCTGATTTCAGATTTCTAGTCTTCAGAACTGTGAGAAAGTAGATTTCTGTTATTTAAGACACCCAGTATTTTGTTACGGTAGCTAATGCTGATTAATACAACTCCCTTTTGATCTGATGAAGGGAGTTGTCTTGACATAACTCTGACATAACTCTTGGCATAACTCTGAAGCCTTGTCTTGACATAACAGCACCACAGTGATAGGAACTTTAATCAACTGAGGTCCTGAGTGTGGCTGACAGAATAATGACCCCCCCCCCCACCAAAGATGTCCATGCCATATTCCCCAGAACCTGTGCAAACGTTACCTTATATGACAAAAGGGACTTTGCAGATGTGATTAAGGTTATGGACCTTGAGATGTGGACATTACCTTGGATTACCTGGCTGGACCCAATCTAACCATGAGTCCTTAAAGATGGAGAACTTCCTAGCTGTGGTCTGACAGATATGACGATGGAAGAAAGTCAGATAGATGCTTTGAAAATGGAGAAAGGGAACCACAACCCAATAGATGCAGGTAGTCTCTAGAAGCTGAAAAAGGCTGGGAAATAGATACTTCCCTAGAGCCTCCAGAAAGGAATGCAGCCTTATTTACATCTTGATTTTATCCTAGTCAGACCTGTATCAGACTTTTGTACCATAGAACTATGAGATAATGAATTCATGTTCTTAGCCCATTGTGTTTGTGGTAATGTCACAGCAGCAATAGGAAGTGAATACATTGAGTATGGTAAATTGTATAAACGGTCACAAATTCTTCCTTTCTTACATCCATGTCTTTACTTGGTGACATTACGGATTCTTCTGTCAAGAGGTAGAGACCCTATTTCTCCAACTCTTAAAGCTGAGTTGACCATTGTTTCCCTTTCTGAATGGCAATGATTACTGAGGTTATCTGATCTTTGTGTGTTGAGTGTATGCATGTGGTAATGGTGGTAATGGGAAGATGGAGAAGTGGTTCATTCAGATGGACACTTTTTAATTCCCAGGTATCTGGTCCAAGGGGAGCTATATGTCAGCACCTGATATAAAGATTAAGGTCATTCTTCCCTCCTTACCAGTGAAGAGAGTACTGATAGCTACTAGTTTCCTGGACTTTAACCTCAATGCTATAATTGGCTGGAAATTTTGGTTTTCTCTCTGGGGCTGGATTTAGTGTCTTTGAGGTATTGAAGAAGAATGAACCAAATATGTGATGAGCAGAAGAGCAGACTGTGATAGTAATGTTTTGTACTCATCCATGTTTTATTCTCTTCTCCTTCTGGGTATATGAGAGAAT
Source organism: Cryptoprocta ferox (assembly GCA_028646485.1). Classification (NCBI taxonomy): domain Eukaryota; kingdom Metazoa; phylum Chordata; class Mammalia; order Carnivora; family Eupleridae; genus Cryptoprocta; species Cryptoprocta ferox. Next base: position 20,119,771 of record CM053560.1, on the reverse strand, counting down.
TAAATTTCTACCTCTCCATGAAAAATATGCAGAGCCATGGGATTTGTTCTGACCAATAGTTTGGAAGCTGAATTGAGGTAGGTTGCATATGAGCTAAAGCATTTATTTGCTGATGTGATACATTCCAGCATTTTCTTTTCCTAGCATGGTGCTCATGGAGGCTTGTATTGAGATGGAGGTGCCCAGTTGCTGGGCTACCATGTGGAGGATAGATGTCCTGAATAATTACCGTAGCTCATAGTGAACTTTGTATGAGCAAGAAACTTTTTTTGGATTAAATATTGATATCTTGTTGCCTTTGTTACTGCAGTATAGAAGTCAACCTTTACTAATGTATAATGTAATTGGATGGTCTGGAGTTAAGTATTGGCCCTTACAATGTGACTATAAGCAAATTAATTTTTCTAGGTTTGAAGTTTTGTGTAGTACCTATTTCATGAGATTATGAGCATTATATGAAGAAATGCATGGAAAGTATTTGGCATTCTCTCTGGTAAAGAGGAATAAATGTTAGTGTAATAAATGTTAGTTACTTTCATTATCAAAATTACCATCATTATTGTTGCCATCAGCAATCATGAAAACACACTGAGATTCTGGCTAAGCAAAATTGAAAAGTGTGAAGTAAGGACATTTTTGGAGGGGAGTTCAACGTGTTCCTCACCTTTGAGCTGCAGAAGTGGTCAAATTTAGTAATCTCTAATTCCAAGAATAAAGTAGAATTTAGGGAGAATCTCCTCCTTGTATACTACAACTTTAGAGGCCGTCCACATTCCTTGACTTGATCCCCCTTCCTCCATCTTTAAAGCCAGCAAGAGTTGGCAAAGTCCTCATCACATCACCTAATTCTGAATGCTTCTCCTCTCTCTTCCATTTTTAAGCACTTGAGGATACATTGGGCCAGTTGAATAATCCAGGATAATGTCTCCATCTCAAGGTCCTTGCCTTAGTCACTTCCACAAAGTCCTTTTTGCCATGTGAGGTCACAGAGTCACTGATTGTGGTGACTAAGACCTGAACACTTTGGGAGACCATTATTCTGCTACCACAATGTCTAAGATTACTTATTTATGTCTTATCTCTTCCTCCCTCTCTCCCTCCCTTACCTCCTTCCACCCCTCTATTTTCCTTTGATCAATTTTGGCAGGGATTTTCATTTTTTAAGTCTTTTCAGAATCTTTTTGTGTTCTGTCTCTATTGGCATTATTATTTTCTACTTTGTTAATTTCTACCTTATCGTTTTAATTTTCTCCCTTCTACTTACTTTTGGGTTGTTCTGTTATCCTATTTCTAATTTGCTAAGGTTGTAGATTTAAGTGTTGAGATTTTGTTGTTATTGTTGTTCTTTGACTATATACTCAGAAGTGGGACTGCTGAATCACATGGTAGTTTTATTTTCAATTTCTGAGGAAACTTCATACTATTTTCCATAGTGACTGTCCTAGTTTACATTCCCACCAATGCTATACAAGGATTCTCTTTTTTGTCTGTTTATTTATTTATTTTGAGAGTGAGAGAGAGAGATTGAGCAGAGAAAAGGCAGAAAGAGAGGGAGAGAGGGAATCCCAAGCAGGCTCCACACTGTCAGCACAGAGCCTGACATGGGGTTTGAACTCACGAACTGTGAGATCATGACCTGGGCTGAAACCAAGAGTCAGACACTTAACTGACTGAAACACCCAGGTGCCCTGAAAATTTTTTTTCTAATTATAGCATAAAAAGCTATAAAGATCCCTGGAATTACTGCTTTAGTTGCAATTCACACTTTTAAATTAGTCTTTACTTCTACGTATAATCTAATTTCAAAGAATGATTTATTCGTTAACCTGAGAGTTTTAATAAGTATGTTTTTAACTTTCTGTAAATATGATTTTTTAATATTAAAAAAAGAATAAAGTACAATGGGGACTTCTAAGTAGCATTTCAGCAAGAGTAAAATATTGCATTTTGGAACTATTAATTGTAAGAATTCCCTATGTGTTCACGAATCTTTGTAGCATCCTTAGATTTATTATTTTTACCATTCCACGTTTCATTTAAGTTGCAATGAGTCCTTAAAGTGTCCAGGTCCCTGGATCACTTTAAGAAGGGGGTGACTGGGTGGCTCAGTTGGTTAAGCGTCCAATTCTTAATTTCGGCTCAGGTCATGATCTCACAGTTTGTTAGTTCGAACCCGTATCGAGCTCTGAGCTGACAGCATGAAGCCTTCTTGGGCTTCTGTCTTTCTCCCTCTCTCTTTGCTCCTCCCCTGCTTGTGTTCTCTCTCTATATATAAAAATAAATTAATTAATTTTAAAAAATGGGGAGGAGTGGTGCTAGAGAGGCTATGCCCTACTCTTTGACCAACTCTGAGATCAGGGGAAGGGAAAAACCATAAATGGATAAATTTGGTAGGCAGGATAAGGAGTAAGGAGCAGGTTGGGGCCCAGGGCTCTGTGGAAAGAAGAAATAAAGAGTACTGGAACATGAGTTGGTCTGTGAATATTCCTTGGACATATGTTGTAAAAAGCCAGTGTAATCCCCCAAAGGCTACAATGGCAGAATGGAAAAGAAAGTGCTCTGAGCCCACCAGACAGAGAGGAGACAGAAAAATTGCAAGTAGATGTAATGATTATAAACAACAGAGGTATGGGACTTTCTGGGTTTGGCAGTCCAATGCTGCCAAGAACTCTCACAGGACATTAGTAAATTGCAGCATTGAAAAATAATTGCTTTAATGATGACCCTGAGTCATGTGGAGAAGAAAGTTACATTTCGAATATGCTTTGTGAAGAGGTAAGCCTATATATAAAATATACTTTATGAAAAATTTCAGTTAAACTAGTTAAAGCAAAAATAAAGTCTTGGTTTAGAGTTTAGAGCAGAGAGTTTCATTTACCTGGAATATTCATTTATCTGATTTTTGTCCAATAAATAAAAATACATAGATGGTGGGGACGGGGGGCAAAATCTGAGCTAAATTGGGCCACACCCACTTGGTTATATATACACTGCTTATGGCTACAAGGCAATGCAGAAAAGTGAGTGGGAGCAACCAACACTCCATGGTCTGCTGACCTGAAATATTTACTCTGGCCTTTTACAGAAGGAGTTTGCTGATCCCTGCATCAGATAATCATTATGCATGTCCAATGGGGCTGCTACTTTGCTCCAAATATGCCAAAGGTTGACTTTTTGCCCACTTCTCTGGAGCCTCCATAGTAAAGGCATCACAGCATCTTCCAAAGCGGACGCTCATGAGAAGTCGCCCTGTGGATAGGGGAGAGGAGAGCCCATGCCTGACTGGCACACTTTGCAGATTCAACAGTGGTCAGTGACCAGGCTTTCCACTTCCGGAACATGGGAGGGTGTGTGAGTAGGGAATTACCCAAGGGCTGAGCGCTATGACAGAGACTCTTCTGGCTGCTAAACTTGCTAGTATTCATTTGCAAAAAAAAAAAAAAAAAAAAAAGGTCCACATCTCATTTTGGAGTTAAATACTCCACTGAGGTTTCACCTTTGTTTCTGAGTGACATGCCACTGTTTAAGTTGACTTCTTCAGGCCATCGTGATGTGCACCAGGCCCCTCTTCTGTCCTAAGGGGTTCCACTTTGCTGAGGTGAGTGAAATACATATTTCAAAGGAAATGGACCTAAGCAAAAAGCAATAATAACAATGACAATTGCACACAAGGGCTGCTTCTGGCAAATACTTAACAGCTGGAGAGGCTGGAGACCTCTGACCTCCAATCATTATCTCCTCGAAATTTCTCATACAGGGAGAGTATAGAAATGCAAAGAAAACTGGTTATACATACACACAAAAAACAAACCCCACAACTAAGAAAAAAAAATAGCTCTCAGTACCAAACAGCTTTTCGTTGTAGACACTAATTTTGCCTTGAGTCTTTTTACTCATTATGAAAGACCAATATAATACTTTATAGGAAAGCAAAATACTTTTCTTAACCTTTGGTAGGTAGATAATTAGGAATATAATATGAAAGATGGCCTCGTACTCTGTTCACAGAGGTCTTGCCTTTTAAAGATCAGGGAGGCATCTTGTATCTTGGAAATACAAGAGGCAAATTCAGAGATGCTAATTAGAAATGCAGCGACCACTTTTACTGACATGCTGAGAACAGCTAAGCTTTCCAGAAATTATTCAAGCTAGAGGGAGTGATCTCGTTTTGTCTGGTTCTGAGAGCTTTCTAATTTGAGGAAGAAAATAACAGTGGTAGAGGCAACCAGTGTATAATATCTGAGATGAGATCAGCCTGTGGTCTTAGCAAGAGGAATATTCTCTGGTTCTCTGCCTATGGTGATATTTCTCAAGCTCTTGTTTGAAGGATCTGGAGATTTCTTTCAAAGGTAACTGCCAGGCTTTGGTACCTCTTCTCTCTACTGTTTTTCTATAACAACTCGTTGGGTTAACAATCTCGTTAAGTTTTAAAATCACCCATGAATGTAAAAATCCACTGTTACATACACGGAGGAGAATTACGTGAACATAGCTTCTTTAACATTTTGTAAGTAACCTGTATTGCTTTCTCCCTATGTTTCCCTAATGCCTGGCACAGACTCTGCTATGTTGCAGGAACTGGATACATATTTGGTGAATGAAAAAATGAATTTCTCCATTCAACAGAGTTTGTCACAATAGTCAATTAAAAAAAATCTGAGATTTTGCATCATATTTTCCCCCCCTCACTGCTACATTCTTGATGTTAATCAGAGACTTTCTATTCAGTGATTTTTATCTCTGGGGAAGAAAAGTTCTGTTTAGAATGTCCATCTTGGGTGTGGGTTGAATTGTAGTTCACTGGATCTGGTGCCACCTTAAGTATAATGGTCTAAAAGTTTAAAGTGCTCCCATTCACAGAAATTAAATATGATCTCATTACTAAACATGCCTCCTTATGACCCAGGACTGAAGTCTCTCTTCTCTTACTTCCTATGGTAATTTTTGTGCTTTAGGATTTTCTCTCATTCCTTTATTCATTCAAAGACATTTTTTATTAACTAACACTAGTTTAAAATTTTTCTAAATTGTAATAAATGTTTATTTTTGAGAGAGAGAGACACACAGAGCAGGAGCAGGGGAGGGGCAGAGAGAGAGACACAGAATTTGAAGCAGGCTTCAGGCTCTGAGCTGTCAGTACAGAGCCTGACGTGGGGCTCAAACCCACCAGCTGTGAGATGATGACCTGAGCCAAACTCAGACGCTTAACTGACTGATTCACCCAGGCATTCTGGAATCTTTCTAATTTTTGATTTGTTTTTAAGCCCAATATGAGGCTTGAACTCATGAACTGTGAAATCATGACCTGAGCTAAGATCAAGAGTCAGAAGCTTAACCGACTGAGCTACCCAGGCGCCCCTTGATTGATTAAAATTTTTTTTAATGTTTATTTATTATTTTGAGAGAGAGACAGAGCATGAGTGGGGGAGGGGCAGAAAGAGGGAGGGGTACACAGACTCCAAAGCAGGCTCCAGGTTCCGAGCTGTCAGTGTAGAGTCCAACGCGGGGCTTGAACCACAAACTGCGGGATCGTGACCTGAACAGAAGTCGGGCGCTTAACCAACTGAGCCACCAGGCGCCCCCACCTTGATTGATTTCTTGCAGGAGATTTTAATGCTGCCATTTATCATTCTTGTGACATTGGGGAAATTATTATACTTGGCCTCAGTTTTCTTTCTTGAAAATGGAGATGGCAATTGAATCTTATAGGATTGCTGCAAAGATTAAATATTTTAACCTGTCCAATGGCAACTGGTTAATACATGTTAATTAAATACTATTAATACTACTACTACTAATAATAAATGTAATGATTCAGATTTTTGAGGACAGATACAGTCCCATGTTTCATACCAGATGACACAATGTTCAATCAATATTTGTTGCATTGCTTTTATCTTACAGGGCAACAAGAGGTTTCAATATAGTGTACAAAGTAACTCTGGGGTTGGTATTTCTCTGTAGCATTATCAAAACAAGCTGCCCTGGCTGATAGGAGACCTAAATCTTTGATTCAAGTGGCTTAACCTTTGCATTCCTTTCTTATAACCTCTGGCTCAAGCACTTTGCTTCCCACCTCCCATTGTCTTGCAGAGGATGAGTTGGTTTAGGCTGACCGCTGGCTCCTAATCTTGGAGAAAGTTCTTTACAGATCTCTGACCTCATGAGCCAACTGTATAGCATCCTTGCTGAGCATAGGAAGAATTGTACAAACAGGAACGAAAAGAAGCAAGTGTCCTTGGGCTTGGAAATGGATAATAAACAAGAGGACTCTAAGGGTGTGGTGAAGGATCTCGTTATTAAGAGCACTACATTCTTTCCTAAATGATTTTAAGCATATTTGCAAATTTAAATAAAACACACTATCTCCTTCTAAATTGCCTTCCTAAGTGCTATATTAATATGAATGCAAATGGCAATTTTGCACGTTGGGTCCAATATTTCCATAGTCTAAGTTAGAGAAGAGATTCTCTTTTTCTAATATGTAATATATTATTTATTGGTTAAAATTCAGTGTCCTTATTAAGAAACTGTATGTAAGATGCAATCAAGACTCTGACAGGCACATTCTCCATGAAAATTAGCATATTTTGGAAGCTCCAGGCAGTGGGAAATGAGGCTGGAGTGGTAGAGAATGATTGGATTCTAGAAAACCCTGCATGTCTTAAACAGTGATGAGACTTTATCTTTTAGGTAATGGGGAGCTTCTGACAGGTTTTAATCAGAGGATTAACAGTCATATTTGTGTTTGAGGAAGGCCACTCTTGCCATAGCAATGTGTGTGCGTGTGTGTGTGTGTGTGTGTGTGTGTAATGGTGGACAGGTTGGAAATTAGTTCAGAGACTAATTTCAGGTGAAAGATGATAAGAGGTGAATGGAGGCAGCAGAGATGGAGATGGAGAGGGACAGGCTTTAAGGAGGCAGCTCTTAGTGGCTGGTGTGATTGGTTCTTGATGGTTGGGTGTATTTTGTGAAGGAAGTGTAGGCTTGGGCTGAGTGGAAGATGTTGGGTTCCTCAAGTCTCTTTCTTTGAGGGAGGAAATTCAGATGGATGAGAAGGTTTCATGGTTTTGGTTGTCAACTATAAGTTAATGACTCTCAAATCCATACTTCCAGTCCAGATCTTTATTCCTCTGTTCCAGACCCATACACTCAGTTCTTTACTGGACCCATCCAGGCACAGGCACCTGAAACTCAGCATGTCTCCAAACCAACACGGTGACTTGCTTTGCTTTTTGAGTCCTTTTCTCACTCTATTTTCTTTTTAAGTAGGCTTCACACCCAGTGCAGAGCCCAATGTGGGGTTTGAACTCACGACCCTGAGATTGAGACCTGAACTGAGATCAAGAGTCTGATGCTTAATTGACTGAGCCACCCAGGTGCTCTACCTCTCCCCATTCTTAATCGGTGAGTGACACCATCTACCCTGTTGTTGCCCATGCCAAAAGTTTGGGATTTATTCTAGATTCATCTCCCTGTGTGATTGACATCTAGTGATTCCCCAGTTCTCAGTTTGATGTATTTTATATCCTTTCAGTCTGTCCATTATTTTCAGCTCTATTTACAATAACAGGAAGTGGAAGATGCTTGAAGGAGTTGCCAGGATAGGGGCTGTATTAGAATTTAAGAATTCAGAGACATTCTGGCCATCACCGGGCTCTGTACTGATAGCATGGAGGCTGCTTGGGATTCTCTCTCTTTCTCTCTCTCTTTCAAAATAAATAAATAAACATTTAAAATTTTCAGAGACATTTCAATTCCAAATGATGAAAAGAATTTCATATGCAGTGGTTGGAAATTAATGGATGCCTTAGTCTGTTTAGACTGCTATAACAAATATGCCATAGACAAATGGTGGGGTTGAATAAACAACATTTACTTCCCATAGTTCTGGAAGTTGGAAAGTATAAGACCAAGTGCTGACAGATTCTACATCTGATGAGAGCCAGCTTCCTTGTTCATAGATGATGGCTGACTTCTCTCTATGTCCTTATGTGGCAGAAGGAGAGGGAGCTTCTGTGGTCTCATTTATAAGAGCACTAATCCCATTCAGGAGAATTCAACCCTCCTCACCTCCCAAAGGCCCTTTTGTTCTGTCTTGTCTTTTCTTCTCCTCCTCCTCCTCCTTCTTCTTCTTCTTCTTCTTCTTCTTCTTCTTCTTCTTCTTCTTCTTGGGTGGGAGTTCCAGAAGAAGAGGATTTAATTCAATTGCAAAGAATCAGTTTTGGAAAAGGTTATTATTAATAATTTACAAAATTAAAGAATGGAATGAGTTTTTAGATTAAAAACTCATGGTAACATTGAGTAGTATAAATAAAAGTAAATTCACAATAGAGAAAGCCTCACCTCTTAATACCATCACATTGGGGGTTACAATTTCAATGTATGAATTTTGGGGCAATATAAAAATTTGGTCCATAATAGTGGATAAAGTATGAACTAAGGAGGTCACAGGATTGATAAAGTAAGGTGCACATTCCTTCTGGCCCAATATCTACACCTCTTTCTTATGAATAGGAGAATTCCCATATGTATTAGAGAAGTCCATACCTTATCAGTGCTTAGCAGTTGAAAATGCCAGATACTCACCTTTCAAGCTTCATGTGTATCTAAGACATGCATGGGACCCAGATGTCACCAACTAGATGCAACAACCATGTACTTTGAATCTAGAATCATAGCAGCAAAAATGGTATTTGGTACTACAAGATTTTGTGCTGAACACAGAAGTGACAGCATTGAAAATGATGGTCATGGTTGCAGTAAGATCACACTTCTGTTGTAGAAATGGCAGTAAGGCAAACAACAATATCTTAGATTGATGGCCCTCATAGATCAGTTCTATGATCTGGGCATTGGTGCTGGCTGCTTAGACTTGTGCCCTCCCAATGGGTCAGGAAGTGTGTCAGACAGTCTTTCAGCTGCAATAATAGAAAACACAACCAGCAGTAACTTAGGTCATTAGGGGTCTTTCTCCCCCCCATAACATAAGAAGTCTGGAGTTGAGTAGCTACTGACATTTGTTGAACAGGTTGACAGTGTCAGGGCTCTTTGTTGGTCTCTTGGCATGTCCCTTATGCTGCAGTCCATTTTTAAGACAGGAAAATGGGGAGACAGGTTAGCACCAGTTGTGTTTTTCCATTTTTCCAGAGGAGCTAAAGCCAAAGATCTAGGCTTACATCTTATTGTCCAGAGCTCAGTAATATGGTGAACTAGCTACATGGGAATGTGGGAGTTGAAGCAAATGAGTATTTAGTATGTGGAGTGTCCAACCTTGATCACAGAAGTGGGCAATGGGGAAATAAATTGAGAAAGGGGCAGCCTGTGTACATTGTATGTCACAGTCAGCTATTTGATGTCTTTAAAACAAACCCTTTTCTATTGCTTGTGTTGCTTTAACTCACCTGACCACTTTTTTGTTATCTTCCATAGAGAACCCTGAATGATAATCCAATGGTATCGAATAAAGTCAATTATGGAGTGAGACAGGAATTAAAGATGATTCTAAAAATTTGGTTGACTTAGTAAATGGTACCTCTATTGATTGAAATAAGAAAAACCCAGGGTGCCTGGGTGGCTTAGTCAGTTAAGCGTCTGACTTCAGTTCAGGTTATCATCTTGCAGTTTGTGAGTTCGAGCCCTATGTCAGGCTCTGAGCTGTCCTGAAGCCTGTTTCAAATTCTGTGTCTCCGTCTCTCTGCCCCTCCCTAGCTCATGCTCTGTTTCTCTCTCTCAAAAATAAATAAGCGTTTAAAAAAATTTGAAATAAGAAAAACTCTTACTAAGGAGTGAGTGGCCTACAGTATTATGGTATTTACTTCATCCTCAACTTTAAAGAAGTAAAGTGTGTTGGCACAGTTGAATCTCTATTTGCTAAAATGTATGGTAAAGATATTTTTGAACTTGGTGGAGAGCTCACTTTGCCAGTTCCTGGCACCATAGTTACCTCTTCCACTTTTTTGTTAGCTTTTCCTTATAAGACCTTTTGAATTTTCAGTATTGTTATAGTTGCTTTGAGAAGGGGACTCCAACTTGTCTGTGCATAGGCTTTGTTCCATAAATGATAGAATTAGTTGTTCATTAAGGCAGTAAATGAAGCTGATTAAGTAGCGAGTTAGTGAAACAATTATAGTCTAAGTTCATAAAAACACAACCCTAATTTATGATTTTCCTTTTACTACTTTTCTCTGTGGGGCAAAATTTATTAAAAATTGGCAGTAAGAAACCTTCTCTTGAAATCACTACCAAATGCCAGTATCTTCACACTGCTGGGTACTATTTTCTACTGTAATTCCTTCGCACATGGACTCTCTGTGCCTGACTAACTTCTGCTTCTCTTTTAAAACACTAGTTGGTGTCACCTCTTCCAGAAAGGTTTCCCCTACACTCCTTCAGAAGAGAGGCCTCTGGTTTTATTTATCTCCTTATTCCATGTACCTTGGACAGAGCCCAGTAGCTTTTCGATACATGCTTATTAAGTTAACAGAATGAGTCAGTATTAGACAACTTATAGGTAATTGAATATTGTCTTGACTAATGGGAGGAAGGTAGTGCATATTGAAAAAACAGAGAAAGAGAGAGAGATCTAAGCCATTCTTAGGGTATGAGAGGGCCAGGGAGGAGGAAGTGAGGAGTGATGGGAATACAGACAATGTCTCCATCAGGTTCATATTGCCTTGGACATAGGAGTACTGGGGGCTTTACCTGGCAGTGTGTTGGAGTTTTTGCATGTGTGTTTTTATTTTTTATATTCTTCTTCTTCTTCTTCTTCTTCTTCTTCTTCTTCTTCTTCTTCTTCTTCGTCTTCTTCTTCTTCTTCTTCTTCTTCTTCTTCTTCTTCTTCTTCTTCTATTTTCTACTTGTCTACAGCTCTAGAATATTTTTGGCCTCTTTGCCACCCTCTCCAATTATCCAAATCCCCAGGGACCTTATTCCTCCAGCATGACAGAGCATGATTTCAACTTCCCATACCCTTAGTGGGGAAGCCCTTACTTTTCCTTTTCCCTTTTCAATTTTAACAATCCCAGAAAATGATGATTGTATCTAGTATACTCTTTAATCTAGGTTGTCAGGCCAAGGAAGTAGCTGAATCTATTCTATATATCTTATGTTTCTGTGTCTCTTCAGAAGCAGAAAGCCTGTTGAGTAGTTTAGAGCCACAGACCTGGTTTATGATTAAGGTGGCTCACTCAATACACTCACATACTTTGGACCTCGGAGGGCAATAGTCATTCACCACTATAACTCATTAAAACAGGTTACAAGAAAGCTCATTTTTCCAGGCTCCTGAAAGATTCTGAGCTTCTTTGTCTTCTCCGAGATTCTTTCCTTTCCCACTGTCCCATCCCCAACCTTATCCATACTCATTTGCCTTTTTCATGTTGGCTGTCACAGGGACTCTGAAGCATTTCCGCTTTCTAATACATCTTTTCCTAGCCTGAACCAGCTGCCTTTCTTTACAGCTCTATTTTGATGCTTGAGATAATTGTCTACACTGTGATTTTTAAATTTGAAACATTCTCTTGTGCTTTTAGGAGTAAAGTGGTATTTGGAAATCTGACAAATAGACTTCCAATCAGAAGAAGGAAGAAATGTCTTCCCTCCCACGTTCCTGTGTTTTCATTATGCAAAATGAAAGTCAAGGCTTTACTTCCTCTGCCTGCTGTCTCCTTCCTTGTTTGGTGAGGGCAGTCTGTTGGTGATTTGTAGCCAAACCAGAACTGCCCCGCTGATGAGAAACTTAGGGTCAAACTCAAACCTTTTTAAAAAAAATTTTTTTAAGTTTATTTATTTTGAGAGAGACAGATACATCATGAATGGGAGAGGGGCAGAGATAGAGGGAGAGAGAGAGAATTCCAAGCAGGCTCTGCACTGTCAGCCTAGCGCCCGACATGGGGCTCAAACTTGTGAAGCCACGAATCAGACACTTAACCAATTGAGCCACCCAGGAGCCCCAAATTCAAACCTAATTTTAGAATCAAAATCAAGTGGCTTTTAAATTTCCAAAGATATTATGTCATTTATTTCAAGATTGATGTGTTATATAGTAGTTAGCCTAAATTGGGCCAACCTATTGAAGCATTTTGTGATAATCTTGCTACCTGGGGCACCAGAATTGCTGCTGGATCTTGGTAAAATGGCCTTGTCTGTCCTTGGGGATTGTGAAAATATAAAAAGAAAATCATTATAGCTAGAAAAATCCTATTCTGCCTTATTATTCAGAAAGCACTGCTGTTAGTTTCTATGGGAGCATTTCCCAGGGATATTCTTAATTATTGATGGCTAAATTATCATTACTTAATGGAAGCTGAACTTTAAGGAGAAACAAGAGGGAGGGAGTTTTTTTGGTTTTTGTTTCTTTGATCATTGGTAATACACATTGTCTTCACATCCATGGGTGTAGACACTGGCTTGGCAGAAGAGAGAGATAGATCAGAGAGTATGGAAAGAAGCAAGGAAACAGAAGACAGGAGAAGAGAGTGTACATTGACTGCAAGTCTGGAAGCCTACTTTTAGTTAGGACTCAACACTACTTATCTCTCCCATGTAGAAGTATGAGAGGGAGGAAAGTCATTGTCAAAAAAACCACCTCTACCCTTCTAGAAGAATGTTTCTGTTTATGGGAGAGCTCCTTGTTCTGCTGGATTCCTTGGTGGATTTGAATTTGGAAAGGTAGCTGAGCGCTGAGTGTGAGGGCAGAGGTTGAAGAACACTGACTTGTTTTCCATAAGATATTGAGGAGACTTTGAAGTTGAGGGTGTGGAGTGGGAATTTTGAGAGACAAAGTGTGGAAGAGAGTGGGATTGGAAGGAGAGTAACATAAGTCTTTGTGATGATCCGGGCTGGGGAAATTCCACAGGCTGGAGTGGACATTGACAAACCCTCTGTAGTGGGTTATCCAAAGGTCTTGTAGAATAAGGATGTCTAATGCTGAAGGTGAAGTCGTTTGTACTATTGTGATGTAAACCCCCTTTCCTAGAGAATTCTTTGTATAAGTCAACTTTTGCTGAAATAATGTTCCCCAAGAAACAACGGCCAAATCTCAGTGGCTTAAAAAACAGACACTTATTTTTTGTTCATGGGTCTGTGGGGTTGGCTGCAGACACTGTGCTCCAGGCTGTAGGTCAGATTCAGGTCTGCTCCTCTAGCTTTCATTTTGGTGGCCAGCAACCTCTTACCTTCAAGAAAGCCATCTATGTGCATGGGCATCACACATATGTACTGCCTTGAGGTGAGATTTTTATTTGTTTGTTTACTTATTTATTTATTTATTAATAAAATAAAAGAAAGAGGTGAGTTGCAAATCGGGTAGTCACAGTGTGACTCAGGATGACGCAACACGGGAAATCTTTAATGGAGATCATTAAATAGAAGGACTTAAAGGCAGATAATCATTAATATGGAAGTTTCCCCACACCTACCCTATAATTGGCAGAAATCTTGTATATGTAGAGGGTCTGGTCTTTCACAATCCATGCACTAAGCATTCACATCAATCCTTTTTCTTTTTAAGGGGCAAGAGACTCTAGCTTACATCTGTGCTCCATATGAGCTTTGAGACCAGTGTGATTATTCATTCTGATCTCGCCTGTGGAAAACCAAGCAAGGTTCTTGAGCCCATCTCATTTTATACAATCATTTTTTTTCTCAAATAAAAATCACCTGATTGGCTCTTACATAATCACTTCTACTCAAGCCCTTAGATGAGTCAGTTTCCTATCCAGACTTTTATTGTCCCCTCTGCCTCCAAAAAGATATCTGGCAAAGAAAAAGGAAAGACTTTTTTTTTTTTTTTTTTTTTTTTTGCTAAAGGCTGTGTGAACCGTTGGATCTCAAAGTTCAGCTTCTGTTTTTTTCCTGTGTCTTTTACAGGCTCCACTAGGGACTCAAAAACAAAAACAAAATCAAACCCCAAGCTCATTCTATGTCTCAGTTCCTCACCAGTTTTTTACCGCCTCTGAAGCTTAAAGTAGTTCTTTTTTAGATTTGAAGATTTGCAAGCTGTCAGGCTTTAATAAGTGTACCATCCATATCGTCAGTTTTAGATAACTCACCCACCCTAATCGTTTCTTTTCCCCACACAGACGCTTTTTTTCTGTTTGATTTCCTTTTCCTTTTTGCAGAAGAATCTTTGCCTTAGAATGATAAAGAAGGAAAGGGCTGACATTCTTTTGCTTCACAATGAGGCAAAGACAAAAGGAGTTTAGTAAAGTGTATTCTTAAAGGAAGGACAGAACAGGTGAAAGGAAATAAATTAACCCTTAAAGTTGTTAGATCACTTCTGACCCAAGGATCTTTCTGGATATCTCAGCTCTGCAAGGCCTTGCTATTGTGTCCCTGTTTCCTGCTCACTGCAACTCTTTCCTTGTCACCATTATGGACCCATTTCCCCTACGCCTGGCTGTTGGCTCTTCAGGAGGTGATGGCTCACTACAAGGGTAGGCTTTTTTCCTCTGTGCTGTCACTCTTTCAAAGGACACTTGTATGTGAAGGAAATATTGTACCACATTTTATCAGTTAAAACAGAACTAATGAGCTGAGAAAATTACTACCAGCAATCAGTTAGCTTTTGAAACTGAGGGTTTCTTATTCTTTTGAGCATAAAATTTTAGAGCCACCAGATACATAGAGATCATCTCTTTGAACCACCTTGTTTTATAGATAGAGTTCCAGAGAAGCTGAAGTCTCTCCCAAGGTCAGACAACTAGTTATTGGTAGTCCTGGGACTAGAGCCCGGTTGTCTTAATTCTATTCTTTCCATTACATTTGATTTAGTTCCAGAATCTAGATTACAATTAAAGGCACAGACGTATTAAAGTTAATCATTAACCTCTAAAGTGGCAGATTGAGTTTTAATAGAGAGAACACTAAAATTCTCGGTAGGGATAATAAGGGGGCAATTGGGGAAGAATAAAACTGCTGAAGAATAAAACAGCTTCCCAGCTTCTCACTTTTGGTGGAAATATATCTAACAAGAAAGTTTGTTTCAAGCCATGAAAATTTAAGGAAAAGGGGTTTGACAGAAAAGCAGGGAACATTGTCAAAGTTCCCCTGTGTCATGCTGGGAGACTCCAAGACAAAGAAACACAATGTCATTAACAAAGGAAACAGGGACTGGAAAGAGCTCAGTGTTTTTCCACTTAAAACATATCCTTTCCTCTTTCCAGGTTTAGAAAATATGATTTTGGAAGTGGAAATTTCTTACAAAACAACACAGCCTCTTTGCTTTTTTCCTGGAACAATAATACTACATTTAAATAGCTCTAATCTTCAAATAGGCCATAGTACCTTGCAGATATTTTTGATAATTTCTGGATCACTTCTTCCTGGCAGGTTCCTCTGTGCAGCTCAGCTCAGCAAGGATGTTTAATCTACTCCCCCCATCCCACCCCCCACCCCTATTTCTTCCTCACTGAAACCTTCTCTTGTAAGTAAGTCTGGGAAATGTAATGTCAATCAGTTTCCTCACAACTTCCTTCAAAATAGGGACAGTGGTTGAGGAAAACCTGTCGTGGGTAAGTGTGGTAGAGCTGGAGTAGGGAGGCTTGGAAATATCGATTATTTGGGGCTTAACTTTTCTCCCAAATAGAGAAAACGTACCCCCCCCCCCCCACATTGAGGAAATTATTTAAATTTGAGTGGTCAGACTGGAGGAAGGGAGGGAGGTAGCATTAGTTGTTACAGATAAATCTAGAGACAGAGGCAGGGGTTCAACATTCCAGATGTTATTGGAGGAAACATGCCCTTTTTTCTGTTTTTTTCTTTGTTCATTTCTTGTTTCCCCAAGACCCAGAGCATACAGTGCCTGAGTCGAGAACTTACCCGGAGGCTCCTTCCTTTTGCTATGAAGCCTGTGTTTTCTCCTCTGCCTACCCTCCCTCTTTCTCTTGATTTTTTCTTCCTTCATCAAATCTTTCTTACTTTATCTCTAAGATTGTTGAGCATGTTTTAATATTTATAGACCTTTTTGTTTTATTTGAAATAATATTTCATTTAAAATTTTAATAATAATAACTGTTAATACTACTTACCTTTTATTAAGCACGTTTCTAAGGTCCATTTTACAGATGCGGAAGTGGAGGTTAGGGAGAATAAATAATTTATTTATGTTATTTCTGTCAAAAAGGCAGTCAGTCATTGGAAGAGTTGAGACTTAAACACACAGTTTTCTGATCCAAAGGCCTGTTTTCTAGACTTTATTATGCTATCAACAGCTTTCTTCCTTCCATCCTCCACCCTACACCCTCTCCAAAATCCCTGGAACTCAAATCTCTGCCTCCTGTATGATTTCCACATTTAGCATCAAAGTTTCTAGCAGAGAATCACCTGTTGGGAAGTATTTATCTTTGATGATAAAGCTGATCCTGCACTTGTGAAGGTGTGTATGTTAAGAGTCTGCAGTGTAATGGAAGAGAAGCCTTGGTCAGTTGGAGTGTAAGATTCCAGAAGGTTTGTTAGAGAAAAACAAGTAGACACGAGTTTATTCAGTTTATGCCACAGACAGCTATTGTTGGTAAGTCTGTAGCTTTCAGAAAAGAAAAGACTCCACTTGAAAAGAAAACCACCCAAACAGTCCTCTCCATTCTTACTTCCCAATTCTTGTTAAGTGAATTTTGTTTTAAAATACGTTGTTTATTACATGGAGAAGTGTCAAGGGGCTTTGGGTCAACAGCTCTGAAGGCAGCTCCGTCTTGTATTTATTTTCAGCAAAGGAATAAAAATACTTTAAGCTATAGCATTTAATCCCACCCCCCACTCCCTTTTCCCTCTCCCCCCCACCCTTTCTTCTTGCCCAGTGCCACCACCTGAATGTCTCTGCCCTAGTTGTCAGAGCATGAGAGACACTTGTAGGCATCCATAGTGAAGTATTCTGTTGACCAAAAGTTCTGCTTGATTGTCAAAATAGTTCCCTTCCCCGTCAGTGTTTCTCTACGTGAGAAGAGAAGCACACGAAGACAGAAACACACCTTGTCTGCTCCCTCAGTGGTTGGTTTCTGTACCTTTGGGCAGTGGTTTTGATTCTGCTTAGGGATCCCCCCTCAGTATGGCAGAGTCCTGTGTTTGAACTCCAGATCCCTGGAACCCTTGTCCTCATAATATCAGGAGTTTGCTTGCTCAGTTCTGAAGCGTTTTGGAAGTGTTTGTCATGATGGCTATTGGCAGTGGTTGATATAGAGGAAAGAGAATAGAGACAACTCATCAAATTTAATTTATTCCAGACTTTAGCTGGAATTCCACTACTAAATTCCAGAGGTGAGAAGAACAGAGCTGGCTCCCATGTCTGCTGGTCTTTGTGGAAAGAATGTTAATTAGGACAACAATGTGAGAGTAACAGGTGTACCATGTGCCTGGCTTTAGCTGGAATGTAATTGGTGATATAAACACGATTTATTGAGCACCTTTTCTGTGTTAGATTTACAGTATTGTTTCTCTGAATACTCATCACAATTCTATGAGGTAGGTGACCTTTTGACATTTTTACATGCAAGGAAACTGAGGCTCAGAAATTGTCAGGAGCCCGATTTGTTGTAGTGGATCAAACCTGAGGTCTTGTAGTTTAGGGCTGTATTCCTGATGGTGGTACCAAAGTTGCATCCTGACAGGGATGTTTTGGTTTTCCTTAACATATTAGGAGTTCTCTCCAGATATATTCCAACTTTCCTAAACTACCCATCATGGATTTGTTCATCCATTAATTTATCCAAATTGTTTCTTTTAAAAAATTAATATACTTGAAAAAAAAAAGAAAAGTAATATCCGTACTATTAAAAAAAAAAGTCAAACAGGGCAGATGGGTGTAGAAGAAAAGTAAAAATTTCCCTTTCCTCCCATTTTATTTCTTTGGGCTACTGCTCAGATGTAACCATTATTAATAATTTTCTGTTGTTTATGCCAGAATTGTTTCATGCATATGTAAGCATGTACATATATATGAGGACCTGTGATCATTTATGTCTTCATTACTGGGGAGGACACACCAAGGGAATAGAAACTTAAGCAGATGACCCAACCATATCTCCTTATAAGCATGATAACTAGACCTCTGGGCAGAGAGTCTTTATCTGTGGAATGTTTTGAGGAGGATCCCTGGATTAGGATTGTTTATGGTAAACAAATTTGCAATCCATGGATTTATGAGGCTTGACTCTCTGGAGAATGTCATGTGAACTATGTGAATCTCTAGGCTATAAAATGGAGGAGATGTTTTTTAGCTGAAAATCTGTCTCTGTGTGAGATGACCCATGGAACTCATCAGAGAACTCATCTGGGCCAGAGAGCACCATGCCTGACAAGGGAATGAATCACACTGTGTATATGTAGCATAATTCTTTGAACTCATACTCTATTAAGGGAGATTTAGGTTGTTTTCAGGTTTGTTTTGTTATTACAAACAATGGTACGTTGTACATCTTTATTAATATATATTGAGACATTTGTTTATCTGTAGAATTGAGACACGACTAGGTCAAAGGTTATATTCATCTATATTTTCCACCACATTATTGTTCCCTCTCCCTCCCCTGACCTTCCCACATGCATACATACAAGATTATTGTAAAGCCACTCCCAGATCTGGCATTATTTCATCTGTAAAAGCTTTAGTATGTCTATCTAAATTTATGGAATCTCTGTCTTTTAATATCACCCTTTCTTAGATAAAATAGAGTATGCCATTCACACTATTCTACAACTTGCATTTTTCTCTTAACATGTCTGGGAGACCACTGCATGTTAGTATATAGAGATTTCTTTATTCCTTATTATAGTTACATAATATTTCATTTGTGGAAGTACCTTATTTTATTCAACCAGTCACCTGTTAGTGACAGCTGAATTGTCTTGTTTTCTATTACAAATAACAGTCTTGACCAGAGATTATTTAATAATTTCTTCTCTGTGTTTGGGATAGATGTTTAGAAATAGAATTGCTGGTTCAAAGGATATTATCAGTAAGAAAACTTTTGTCAAGGGGAGACAGAATTTAAAATGCATTTAGTTTGGGGCACCTGGTAGCTTGGTCAGTTAAGCATCTGACTTCAGTTCAGGTCATGATCTCACAGTTCGTGGGTTTGAGTCCTGAGTTGGGCTCTGTCCTGACAACTCAGAGCCTGGAGCTTGCTTCAGATTCTGTCTCCCTCCCTCTCTGCTCCTTCTCATTCTGTCTCTCAAAAAATGAATAAACATTAAAAAAATTAAAAAAAAATAAAATGCAGTTAGTTTGAGTTTAGGATGATATATTTAATGTAGTTTCCCATCATTCTGTGATCTTTCAGTTAAATTACTGCTAGCTGTTCCAGTGTAGAAATGCCTTTCTAGGAGGATTCCTTCAACCCAATGTGCCAACTCACCATCATAATGACACCAAGTTTCAGGATCCAACATAATAGCCTCATTAGGCTATTTACAAGGATAGCAATGACAAATTAGTGTCATAAATCCAAAGTATTTATGACTAGTCACTGTAAAAATTTAGTAATAAGGAGTTGTGTGATGGAAACAAACTTTTCTAAACTATCCACAGTTAACACTCAAATAGAGTTTTCTATGGTGTCATATCATGGTAAGATATTCTCTTGTGCATCTGGGACGAATGTGTATTTTGCTGTCTTAGAATTGAGTTTCTATAAATGTCAATCAGGTTAAGTTGGTTCATAGTGTTCTTCAAATCTTCTATATACCTACTGATCTTTTTGTTATTTTTTTAAATGAATCATAGAGAGAGGAGTATTGATCCAGGGTAATTAATTGTCTGTATTTCTTTTCAGTTCTATAAGATTTTTTTCCATATATTTTTAACTCTGTTATTTGGTAGATTAAAAATGGGTGCATTTAGGATTTTTATGTTTTCTTTTCATCATCATCAAATGTTCCTCATTATTGCTGGTGTATTGCTTGTTCTGGATTCTGCTTCATCTGGTATTAACACAGGCATCTCAGCATCTTGCAAGGCATATAGTCTTCATCTCAATACCTTTAAACTGTCTATGTCTTTATATTTAAAGTGGCTCTCTTGTACATAGAAATATAGCTGGATCTTGATTTTCTTAACTCATTTACTGATATGGTTGGGCTTAAATTTAATACTTGCTATTTGTTTTCTATTTGTTCCATGCTTCTTTGTTCCTGTTGACCTCTTTTCCTATCTTTGATGTATTGACTACATGTTTTCTGTGCTTCCATTTTATTTCCACTACTGACTAATTTATTAGCTATTCTTTTTTGTTTTAATTTTTAGTGATTGCTCTAAGATTTACAATATACATCTTAGACTTATTATAATCTAAATATTTTGCTAATTTTTGGAACAAATCTTCCAACAGTATACTTCTAGATTTTCCCATCTATCTTTTGTGCTATTTTATCAGATATTTTACTCCTACCTGTGTGATAAACCTTTTGATTTCTTATCACTATTTTTGCTTTAAAAACTCAATCATCTTTTAAAGAGTCTTAAAATGAGGGAAAAAAGCTCTTTTTATATTTATGGAGATTTTTTGTTTGGCATTTTCATTGCATTGTCCATTTTTGTTCATACATTCATATTTCTTTTAGAGAAATTAAAAACCTTAGCCACACTGCCATCTTGCCTTCTATTCCCAAGGCTTTTTGTTTGTTTGTTTGTTTTTTAATGTTTATTTATTTATTTTGTGGGAGGAGAGGCAGAGAGAGGGAGAGAGAGAGAATCCCAACCAGGCTCCATGTTCAGTGCAGAGCCTGACATGGGGCCAGATCACCCAGCCAAAATCAAGAGTTGGAAACTCAACCGACTAAGCCACCCTGGTGCCCCCCTCATATTGTTTTTTAACCTATTTATATGTACAGCCCAGGCAACCTCTGAGAGTGATGAGTTAATATGATGTGCTTGTTGTTTAAAGTAATACTTCTTTTTTTTTTCTCAAATGCTAGTGTTTAAAAATGTATTTGTGTGTCATCTGGGACAAATGACTGTTCTAAACTTAGATACCAATTTTTAAAGTGAGACTTTGAAGGACAGTCTTTGTTGCCAAAGCTATTACAGAAATACCACAAACATTGCTTAGTATTCAGCCTTTATGATGTAGTCACATTTGGAAGTGTTGGCTTTTATTTACTATAATACATGAATTCCTCACTTATCCAGAGGTCATTACCCTGGCAATCTCATCTATTTGGGACACTAGAGAACATAATAAAGTAAAACAAATGGCTTCTAAACAGCTGAACTTGATGCTTCAAGGTCATTAAAAATAAATTTCATGAATTTTACTAAAAGGAGAACCCCTGACTCAGAATATGCTTGCTTCTATTAAAAACATAATTTTAACTAGCTTGGCTAATTGGTTTCTTTGCCTTCAGCAGAAGGGAGAGGGAGGTAGGAGTGGTGGGGAGAGAAATGCGGAAGCAGCACACGTATTATGTAGAGTAAGATATAATAACCAGTGTTTGTATATTCCTGTAGACCGCAATCTCCTTTAGGGCAGTTAATGGTGTCCTATTTATCACTGTGTTCTCTGCATAGTCCCTGACACATGATAGTTAATAAACTCTGACTACATAATAAATAAACAAACAAACATATGAGGCTCAGAGGCTGGGGGGGATGTAGGAGAACCACATGATGTTGAAAGGAGAATTTAAAAAGGGGTAGCAGTTAGAGGCAGAGAGTTCTTTATACTACACTGTACTGCAGTGAGAACATTTCTATTTAGGGAAAATAGGAGCCAGCATGGAGCAATAGCTCATTTTGATATCAGTGACATGTCATTCAGAAAAGGTTTCTGTTTAGAACCCATGTGAGTATTTATTGCCTTAAATAAATGATTTCCATTAAAACTACCCCCCCACCCTGGCCCTGCTCTTCTGCCCCCACACCCCCATCTCTATTTCTACCTCTGGCTCTCTACCTGACAGTTTCACTTCTTCGCATTTAGAAAATTCATTTATGCAACAAATGGGTCATTACTTGATAATGTTGCTTAAATGATCTGTTTTTGTACATGGTGGATTTGTTAGAAGGAATTATTTGTTCAACAAATTCATGGAGAAAAAAAAATGCTCATGGTGCTTCACACATATCTGTGCCTTAAATCTGCAAAACGCTATTCACCTTTAGTAAATGGCACTCTGCATAGATGGGTATTTCTGCTCTCTTTATCTGTTTGTTCGATTTGCCCTTGGGATGTTATTTTCACCAAATTTTTTAAAGTTAGAAGTGCTAATAGATAGATAGAAATGGCAGCTGGCACTCGCTGGGTGGTGCTCTGTATACATGTGCGTGTGTGTGCTCCAGGGACCCTACAAAGAGTTTTCGTGGATTAATTTATTACTTAATTCTTGCCACACCTTAGGAGGTGGGAACTACTACCATCTGATCTTATGTGAGGAGAACTAAGGCTTGGAAAGGCGACTTTACCAAGTCCACGTTTACAGATCCAGTAAATGGCAGAGTTGGGATTTGAGTCTTAGTTTTCTGACTCCAAAAACCTGTGTTCTTAACATTTATGCTGTGCCCCTTGTCTTTTCCCATCATCTTTGAGAAAAAGATAGTAGACAATATCACGGTATCTATCTTTATCATGCCGAATCAAATGTTGCTTTCCTTTGCTGTCATTCATTCATGACAATGGCAGGGATCAATTAAACTAGGCCTTAGTTTGAAGAAAGAGTAGGAAAATACATGTATCTCTAGGCACAGTTTATTAATTGGATAATAGTTCTTTCTCTCTCTGTCTCTCTCGAATTTGATTGATGTATGTAGCCAAATCAGGTAATCCATACATAAGGCATTATCTTGCATCTTGCCCCACCCCAATTTACTGCTGTTCCGAATTGGAAAATGTCATGACTTCCTGATTGCAATTTCTTTTGAAGTGGCTTGGTCACAGTTTTCATTTTTTCCCTCAATTTTTTTGAATTTTGTTTATATCAGAATATCTTTCTCTAGAAGATAATATTCTCGAGACACGATTTTGAAATTATTTTCATTCAAAGAGCCTGAAGAATAAAAACAAGCCATGTTGATTATCACGGTTCTTGCCTAAGCCATGGGCAGGATCTGCCACCGATTTCTTTTTCCTAAACAAAACAAACCAATATGTACACCTGCTGGAAGGTCCAGGGACACAGGGATGCTTTGTATATGACTTTAATAAAAAACATGTTTTTCTTTTAAAATCTTCCATGAGCGAGGTGGGAATCAGGGAGTTGAGGAAGAGCAAGAGATGGGTGCATTGGGAATAAAGGAAAATGAGCTCGGGAGTGAGAGGCGATGATAAGATAAAATACGTTCAGGTTGTCTATCAGATGTCAGCAGCCGTGCCCTGCTGTTCTGAAATTGCCTTTTGATGTTACCTTTCTCAAAGGTGAGCTCAGAGTGCAGACTTCAGTGTTCTTTGGGAAAGGGAAAAACAAGAATAAATACAGTAGTCACAGCATATGTCCATGATTTCCTCCTATTCACAGTTTATCAGGATTATTGATGTGGACTTTTAAGTCAAAAACAAAAGTAACTATTTTCTGACTACATCAGTTCCTCTTCCCCTTTCCCTCTACTGCTTCTTGCCAGACTTCTTGCCTCTCTCCTTGAGGCTCTGCATTTTGAGTATCATTAAGAATGTCAATATCTGCTCTCCAATCCCCACCGTGACCTTAATAGTTACATCAGAGAAATTATTTTCTTACCTTCTTTCTTTGGCTGAAGCGATCCCAATGATTCCTTGAGCTTATTAATTTTTCCCCCTCATTCTTGATAAGGACATTTTACAGGGCAATCATGACTCAGAGTGAGGGATGGAATATAAAGTCAGAAGTCCGATTTTTGAGCAGTTAATCAGAGGGTGAGCAATCTGAAGTTGTTCCGGACTGAAATTTTCACATCTGATTGCTTTCCCTACTCAGCTCCATTGTCAAATGCCTCTGGGTGCCTCAAAGTGCTCAGTAATGGTGGCACCTGGGTTGTGGTAATGGTCATGGTCCTATTTTGATGGTTTGCTTCATAGTTTTCCATGGACTCAAATAGCCTGAATACAGGTGCAGCCTGAGGAAGCTGAATGCTCCTGTATTATATCTACAAACATTTGAAATCTAAATGCCTGCCAACTCCAGGTCTTAACTCTCCCACCTCCTTATGTTTCCCTTGTGGTCTTAACTCCACCCCAAAGGGCTCTTAAAATCTGAGATCTCCTCTGCTTATTAATGAGCTGAAGAGAGGGTGGCCTGGATAGAAAAGTACTGGTCTTTTGCAAGGAGTGGAGGTACTTGAAAGCAATTGCAAGTTCTCAGCTCTAATTTTATTCTGGGACCAGGTTGGCAGGCAAATCTATTCATTCCCCTGCCCGTGACTGGACCTCAAATCCTCCTCTGAGAGGACCTCAACTCCCAGTGGAAGGGGGAGATAAGTGACAGACGAACCTTTTACTGCTTGTAAGAATGTACTGGATATGGGATTTCTCCTTTATTTTCTAAAGCCCTTCTGCATTTTTCAGTCCACTTCTCTGCACTAAACCAGGCAAAGAGAAAGATGATTAAGTCTCAGAAGAGGCATGAAATGGCCCTCAGCTAGAGGAGAAAGTTTAGGGTGGACATTTTGAAAGATGAAGAGTAAGAGCGATTAGGCAGTGGAATAGCAGTGCCATCATTGCGGTGAGCCGAGGAAAGGTTAGATAAGATATTAACATTAATGAGATACAGCACAGCCTTGGAGAATAAAGGAGGCTTGACTAAGAGGAGGAGGGCGGGAGGGAATCGTAACAGTCAGCTGACAGCACATGCTGTCCTCCCTGCTTCCCATGTTACAGTTTTTGAGAGAGAGAGAGAGAGAGAGAGAGAGAGAGAGAGAGAAGGACTTGCAGTCCCAGACTGCCTGTGCTGTTAGAAAGCTGATTCTTCATTTTTTCAACAAATACATTTTCTAGTTCCTATTACATGCCAGGCACCACATCAGGCTCCAAAAATAAAACTATATAAAGAAAGAAAGGACCCACGGGGCACCTGGTGGCTCAGTGGGTTAAGCGTTGGACTCTTGATTTCAGCTCAGGTCAGAATCTCGCGTTTGTGGGTTTGCTTTGTACTGAGAGCTCGGAGCCTACTTGGGATTCTTTTTTTGTCCTTCTCTCTCTCTCTACCCCTCCCCTGATCTCTCTCTCTCTCTCTCAAAATAAATAAATAAACTTAAGAAAAAGAGAAAGAATCCAATCTTGTGGGGGAAGAGAGACAGAGGGAGGATCAGAGTTGGGGGCTGGTGGCCATCTGTGGAAGAGAGATCGGATTGTCTTGCGAATGATCCCAGAAACTCATAGCACTTGGAAAAGGGCTTCTCCTTCCCCAGTGGGGGCACTGTGCCCCAACACAATTTCTTTGGGGACTGAGGTCCCTACCCTCCAGTGGCCTGCATTTTCCTTTTCCCAAGGTTGTCAGGTGCTGCCAGCCTGCAGTAGGACAATTCTTCGCAGAACAGGTGTCCTCTCCCTTTCCCTGCTGCCTCGGACTTACTTCCTGTCTGGTGTCCTCCCACTGATAAGGCTGCTCTCCTGCCTGCACTATAAGAAGGTAGAATCCCAGGAGCGCAGTGTCCCTTCCAGAACAGAAACGTTTGCCTCTGTAAGCCTCCCTATCACCTGGGCATGCTCTCTGAGAGATGATGAGGGAACACAGGACAACAAACTCCTTTTGGATGAGCCTCAGCCTGCAACTTCCCCAATAAAGTCCATCCCTTAACTCTAGCTATGTGATGTGGCATTTGGCGTTTCCCTCCTTTCCCATTGCTCCAAAATCACTTAGTGGAGCTTGACCAGCAGGAAGGTTTTTTGGCCAGTGCATGTTTTAGAAGACAGTGAGTTGATTGTTCTTATGTGGGGCATGTGCTGCTGTGGTCTCAGATCCCCCTCCATATTATTGCTTGACCTCCTGGTTGCACTTGAATTTTCTTTTACTTGGGATGTGTGACAGACATGGGATATGTTACAGAAAGGAATGCATAGGGACCGTGGGAACATGGCACTGAAGCTAAGACATCAGGATGAGAATGAGAAGACTAGGTAAAGAAGATGGAGATGGGGGGCATGGGGACAAATGCGTTTCAGGTCCATGTGGGAGGCCCAAACAAGAAAGACTTGGGGTCTTACAGGAGTGGAAAGTTCAGCATGTCTGGAGTGATGAACCCAGAGGACCTGCGGTTTGAAGAGTTTTTCTTGGATTTGTGATGAATTGCTCCAAAGTCTTTCCTGCTTCCCTTTGTAGTCAACATCTGGGGAATCACAGACTGGAGTTAAGGACAGAATCACGTATAGGCTGGAAATAGAATAAACCTGATGGAGACAGATCCTTTACTTCTTCATTTTTTCCTTTTTAAAGGCCAATTCTTGGGGCGCCTGGGTGGCTCAGTCATTAAGCATCTAACTTCGACTCATGATCTCACGGATCATGAGTTCGAGTCTCACATTGGGAGAGCTAGACCCCCACTTTGGGTGAGCATGAGCCCCATTTCAGGTGAGTCCTGCTTCTCTCTCTCTCTCTCTCTGCCCCTTGCTCACTTGAGCCCCCCTCCCCAAATAAATAAATGCCAATTCTCCTCTCTCCATTAAATGTCCCTGTAATAACTACTAAATAACTTGAAAAGAGATCCATGAACTGTGCTCTTATCTTCCTTATATTTTTCCTTCTCTCTTTTATCCCTCTCTGCCTTCCCTTTGTCTTTTTCTTTCTTAAGAAGGATTTAGCTATAAAATTAACAAAAGAATTCATTTTGCTTAATTTTGTCTTCTGTGGTTTGGGAATCTGAGGAAAATCACAGGTCCCTGGAGAAACCCTAATACATATCATTGGAAAACACGACCTGTAAGGACAAACAAGAGTGAATAGAGGCTTCCTTGCTCTGTTAAAAATAAGGGAAAAATTTTCCCTCCCTTCCCTTCTTGTCAGAACATTTACCTTAGAAAACTATACATGTAAATACTTTCTCTGTATCTTTGAAATGCATTTTATTTAATTTACTTTTACTTTATTTTATTTTATGTTTTAAAAAACTAAATAAGCCTTTTGTTAACTTTATGACCCCAGAAGATCTTTCTCAAGGACCTAGAAATGGCAACTCTTTGACATGTAAGCATCTAGGGAGTCTTCCAGTTTCTCTGGGAGGATAAGGGATAACTTCAGTGAGTGTCTTGCTCCAAATTGCAAAACAGCCTCCTGCCATAAAGAACCCCCTTTCCTTTGGGATAAAGTCACTAAGCTAACTTAGAGGGTCACCCCATTACCAGGTGAAGTTGAGACAAACTGTGTGTGACAAATGGTGCTGTCCACTCCCCTTACCTGAAGACTAGTTATGGTTTATCTCGAAAACTTGTATGTAATGGGTTGTCTCTGCTTGGCTGTATACAAGGCTGGATTTCCTTCTGTCTTTGCAATCCCTTTGTGGATTGCTTATAATGTACCTCACATTCTGGCTCAGCGCTTCTTCAATAATAAAAGTGACTTCTTTCTCTACTACCTTCATGGAGAGGATTTCTGGGTTGGGAGAAGATTTTGTTTTTCAAATCGTTATTTCCCCCCACAGACTTTGAGGAGGTTAACATTTTGTTTGTCCTTTCCCAAAGCCCTGCGATGGCCTTTCAGGGGGACCTCGTATTTTGAGAAATGGGAACTGTCACCCCGTAGCTCTCAGTTGCTGTGGCTGATATTAGTTCTATTTGGCAGATGGAGTGCCAGCCCTTTCAAATTTTCCCAGATGGACCAAGCACTGTTTGCTCTCAGAAGTTCTCAGCGAGGCTTTCATTTTAAATTCATAAAAGTTATCAGCCAACTTCTAACAATTGTTTAATAAAAAGCAATTAGCCAGCCAAAAATATAATGGCTTTTATGTCAAAATATGCTGGAGACAGCTGCTAAGCGGGCCACCGGCAGCCCCTGGGCCATATGCCGTGAGTCCTAGGCATATGCACAGCCAGGCACAGCAGCGCAGAGCATATTGGGAGTCATAAACCCAGCCCCCCACCTTTCTCCCTCTCCCCTCACCCAACTCCCCACTCGAGAGAAACTGACAGCAGGAAATTCTCTGGAGTAAATTGCCGCAGTCAAGATTCACAAAACTCATTTATTAGGCAAGGATCTAATCTGGCAATAGATGCAGAAAGCCCGAGCTCCCTAGCCTGGTTTGGATAAAATCCATGCAAACCTTATTGCATTGAAGAAAAATGATTAAAAAAACAACAACAACCCTGCCTCCACAAAACAACTAACGCAACAGCACTCATCAAGAAAATTGAACTCAGATTATAGACTTTCTTTTATCTATCTGTTTGCTTCTTCCAATCTAATATTTGCGGGGAAGAAGTTTCTGGAGTTTGCTCTTCCCTGTGAAGATAGTTTTATTCTCCACAGCATTCTTTGACGTAGTCATGTTTATTGTCCTGCCTTGTTCCCCAGGAGATGTTTCAATGATTGAGATATTAGTGATGGCCCCATACATCGTTTGTTGTCATCAGAAATACAAATCTAGATATGTGCTTATTTTAATCATAGGGGGTGGAGAAAAAGGAAATTCTCCTGAAATTTTTTTGCCAGCAAGTAGGGCCATATTTTCATCAAAAGCATGTTTATTTTGAGAACAAAGCACAGGCAAATCACCTTTTGTTTGTAGAGAGCTTTTTCCATCCCAAAGGATGCCATGGTTTTTCTGAAGCTGTTTTTAGAGCATTCACATTGCCCGTCTCCTTAAGGACAGATCCTGGCGGCTTCTCTGTACCCACGCTTTCTGGCCATCTTGGAATGCCAGCGAAACCTTATTCTACAGTTAAGAAAATGTGTAATGCTTTTGAGGATAATAGAATTTCCTCCCATAAACATATTAAATAGCAAAGTGTAGGCAATAGAATTCCAGAATAATCCTTGGAAAAGCGGCAGCACAGACCTAGGAATCTCCAGAGAGTCTCCAAACTTCAACTCAGTTTTCAGTCTTCTCTCTTCCCCTAAGAAAATTTTCAGAGTTGCAAAGAATAGTGTGTTGAAGGTCTCCCAAGAAGACCCCCCAGTTTCAGTAATTTGCTAGGAGGATTCACAGGACTCAGCACATAGGGGCATTCATGGCCAAGAGTTATTATGGCAAAAGGTCGCAAAACAAAATGAGCAAAGGGAAAAAGGCAGGTGGTGCAAAGTCTGGAGGGCACCAGGCACAAGCTTCTCCCAGTGGAGTCATATGGGACATCTTAATCTCCCCAGCAAGTTGTGACAACACATGTGAGACATTGCCTATCAGGGAAGTTTCTTAGAGACTCTATGCCAAGGTTTGTAACTGAGGGCTGGTCATGTAGACATCCTCTGCCTGGCAGGTTAAAATTCCAGATTCCCAATATAAAAACGGGTGTTCAGAATAAACTATTGCATAAATAGTTCAGGCACAGTGAGCCATCCTTACCAGTCTTGGAAATTGTGGGGACCCTCCCCAAAACCCAACTCCTAGATGTCAGTCAAGGGTCAACCTTGCAGCAGGTCTTTCCAAGGACAGTGGTTTCACATGCACAGTTGACTATTTTGTGGACTGATCCTTCCAGCCTTTCTTCTTTTCTACCTCATCCACCTGCAGGGAGCTATGAGGCACATCATGGGTGCTCCTGAGAGGAGGCAGAAGGTGGGCTGATAGGTTGGTGAGAACTGAAAGGCATGGCTTGGACTCTCGATAGAGGTCCAGCTAAGTAAGGATTCTAAGAGAGGCAGCATGGTTAAGGTTAAAAAACAGACATTGTAGAATTTGGCAGACCAAGGTTCAGGTCCCGCTTGCTGTTCCTATAGAATTTTAAATTTTCAAATCTTTCTGGTCTGTTATTATGGATAATCCACCAAATATCTGATGCTCATGGATAAGCACAGGTTGCCTAAATTTGGTAGGGAGTAGGATAACCCACATTTCAGGGGAAATATATAAAATATTACATATCAGAGGAAAGACCTATAGACCTGCAAGTCAACAGGTAAATAAAAATGAAATTAATATTTCTGAATGTAGATCCGACGTTCCATGTTTGGATTGGGATTCTCAGACCATTTTTTTTATGATTGTGTCTGAACACATCATGTGTCTATGCCTGAGCACACCAAGGGGAACACGAGGAGGTTAGAGGTGTGGTCTATGCCTCAGGATGCTTACAGTCTAGTGTGGAACCTAATGGAGCACAAGGGAAACTCTAAATGAGGCAGCAAGTGGATTTATGAAATTGCAGACATCTAACTCTAGAATTACAAAAGATAGAGAAAAGTGAGCTATAGAAGTAAGTCATCATTAATGTATCACCTCTGAATTTAACTCCTCTTGTTAGATTTGTTTTCCAAATCCTTGTTATACCTGTAGATTATGTCATCTCCTGAGCCACTGAGTTAAACAAACTAGTACTCTTGGGGAGGAGAATCTTGATTGATTGACTGATTGGTTGATTGATTAAAAAAATTTTTTTTGAGAGAGAGAAAGAGAGAGAGAGAGATAGAGAGAGAGCCTGAGCAGGGCAGAGGGAGAAAAAGGCTTAAGCAGACTCCCTGTGGAGCTCAATCTCAAGTGAGATCATGACCTGAACCTGAATCAAGAGTCCGGGGCCTAACTGACTGAGCCACCCAGGTGCCCTAGGAGAATCTTGATTTACTTGTCTGGTGTGTTCATCCAAAGAGGATTGGGTTTGATTTTCCCTTCCGTTTCTCTCGCCTGAGGGATTCTTATCTTTCTTGCTTATCTACAGATACAAAACCACCATTCTCCTTAAACCTTTCTAGGTTTTGTTCAAGTCCTTAACTGTTCATGAAGCATGAAAAACTGAATAGCAAACATGTCCTCAATTCAGGCTCTCTGTGGCTTTGCACAGGGCTTTGTTAATTACGTGGGGAGAGTCTTACACTTGTTATTTGTTTTTAAGACAGACTTACCTCTCATGCATCTGACCAGTTGTACTGGCTAGTTGTCCTGGCCTTCAGGTCTCTGCTTCAATCTATGGCCTCACATTCAGATATAGAGAGCTATTTGCACCTGGGTGGCTCAGTCAGTTGAGCATCTGACTCCTGGTCATGATCCCAGAATCATGGGTCTGCACTGACCCTGGAGCCTGTTTAAGATTCTCTCTCTCTGCCGCCTCCCTCACTCAAGCTCTCTAAAATAAATAAATATACAAGCAAACAAACACTTAAACAAATAGACAAATGAAACAAATATACAGAGTGATACATTTAGAGTTTTGTGCATTCCTTGTTCAAAAGGCTTTTGATTGATCTGGTCTTTATTTTACCATCATCTCAGAATAGAGGCCAGATCACACAGTGAGTGAGAGTATGGATTCTTTACTCTCTGTGCCTGGTTCTAATCCCACCTCAGACACTGAGCAGCTGTGACACAATGGACAATTTATTAAACCTCTGTTCTTAATTTCCTCACCTAAAAGATGAGGAACAAAATATTAGTGCCAATCTTAAGATTAAATAAGAATATTTTTGACATGCTTCAAGCAGTATCTGACACTATATTATGTTTGACTTAATACAGAAATTAGAAAAAGAGACTTATTCCATATTATAATGTCTCCTAGATTCCTTCTTTGTATTACAAACAATTGCTTTGAGTTGTGTTTTCCTCGATAAGACAGGAGTTGAAAGACACTATTTATAGAGATCCAGTCTTCTCACAGATTCACATTTTCTTAGCCCGTAGCCCAGTTTCCTCTGTTCGAAATTGAATTTATGTTAAAACAAAACCAGAAATGAGACTTTTGCTGAAGGAAGAAGTCTCATTATCTTCTGATTAACACATGAGAGGATCACAAATTCCCCTTTTTTTCTGGTTAAAATGTGGTTACAAATCTCCTAGCCTGATAAATTCCATGTCTCTTCCCCTTTCCTATTCACATGACCATTGTCAATTCATTCTTCCCACCAAACAAGGCCATTGAGGTGGAAACATCAGTTTGAGTGGACATGTAGATCAATGTGGCTCTGCTGTGGGGTGTTCAGGTGCAGACCATAACATACAAAAGCAAAACAAAACCAAAAAAACCAAAAAAAAAAAAAAAAACCACCCCAAAATGAAGACATTGTTTTGAAATGGAAAACAAAAATAAAGCTCAGACTCAGTAGGTACTAAGAAAATGCTAACTCCTTTTTCTCACTTTGCCTGGCTGCCAGGACCAATTTCTTCCCTCTCAATATTTATATTGACCTTTCTTTCCCTTTAGTCAGAAAAACACAAAGATTTTTTTTAAGGCTCATACCATAAACTGTGTGATGTTTAGCTTTTGCAGAGGTGTGAAGAAGTCCTGCTGTTATAAGTGGAGTAAGATTTTTTTTTCTTGGGTGGAAGCCCAGAAAATGTTAGGCAGGCCAAGGTGAAGACTCTTGCTGACTAATGATAGTGTGGCTGCATGTGCATATGTTTATGGGCGTGAATGTGTGTATCTAGGTTCTGGAGCCATTTTGGCAGGGAGAAGGAAGGACTAACGGAAAGGAATTAATCCAAAATGGTAGATGGCAAAATGGTCTGATCCACCCAACAAGACCCAATGCGTGATTTCCTTCTTTGCATTCGATATAGGTTGGAGTTAGCTACCTTTAAATTTTCCATCTTGGAAATGCACAATCCAATTAAAATAACATTTTGTGAGCTAAGCAGGCATATCATGGCCATTCTTCTGGCCAAAGCAGAGACCAAGACTTAATTACTCGAGTTTTGCAGAATTTTAAGGAGTTAGACTAAGAAGAGCAGCTCCTATCCACAGAAGTTTAGTGCAGCTGGGAGCGCCCACGAGAGAGAAGGTGTGGGTTTGGACAGGTTTCTTATTTTAAAGGTCTCACTCTTATTTCTGTCAGTTATATACACAGCCTTAAACAGCAAGGTGATAAAACAAAAAGCTTCAACAACAAGTACTCAAAATAATAATCCCTTGTTCATAATAGATTGTTAAAGGTAGCAATATGTGTAAAGAATAGAGCCTCGAAGATAACTATAGATAAAAAGTAAACATTTTGCTTCCTTTTCAACCTCTTCTAGAAAAAGCTAAAGAAGAGCTGCACAGTGTACTTTCCTGGTAAGGACCCAAGTGAGTGGGTTTCTCTTTCCTAGTGGGGAGAAGGGGCTTTTGCAAAGTCGGGTTCAGTCCTGCTGCAAGCCTATGCATTTTACAGGGAAAGCTGTGGGCTGGGAGGGTGGCCGTGGGGCAGCCAGTGTGAGGCCTCCAGTTGGTTTGTTATATGATCTTCACCAGCTTCCCTGGGAAGAGGAGAAACACATTTTTTTTCCTCTTATGGCTCAGATTGTCTTCGATACTTACCAGCAGGAGTTTCTGACAACTTTGTTCTCTAGATTTTAGGGATTTAAGGAGAAACAAAATATTACACACTTGCAATTGGCACAGGAAGATGCCAAAGTCTACCTCATTAGTGAATGGAAAACAGTGGCCCCTTTGGGCCAGATCAGGAGGTCAAATGTGTATATGACTGAAAGGCCCTATTTATTAACCAAATACCCATTACATGGGTCAAGTGCAAGGCCAGCCTGATGAGTAGGCAACTCCTCATATGGTTTCATTTCGGGGACTGAAATACCACTCCCTTGATCCTCCAAATGGGAAATATGGCTCCTGTGTGCCCACTGATGCCTGAAATATCTTTTATAGGAAAAATGCCTTTCATTTAGAAGTCAGTAATAAGGTTCATAATGAAAGTACCGTAGGTGTGACTTAAGAATACGTTGAGGTGTGAGTGACTGGAGTCTGCACTCTTGAGAGTACATTTAATGGTTGAGGGAAGAAAGAGCCTTTTGCTTGGATGGGAAGAAAGAGATATAAGCAGAGAGAGGGGAGACGAAAGAGAAGACTGGAGAGTGGCAAGCTAACTTGATTTCTTGGTTCACTTTCAAAATGAGACAGAAAGCATTTAAGTGTCTGACACATGGCAAGCTCTCAATGTTAATTATTTTTAAAAAATTTTTCATTTATTTATTTATTTATTTATTTTTGAGAGAGAGAGCGAGCGAGCATGGGGGAGGGACAGAGAGAGGAGAGAGAGAATCTCAAGCAGGCTCTGCTGTCACCATGGCCTGACTCAGTGCTCCATCTCACAAACCATGAGATCATGACCTGAGCCGAAACCATCAGCCAGATGCTTAGTTGACTGAGCCACCCAGGAGCCCCATCAATATTAATTATTCTTATTTAAAGTTATGGTAGATTCAGGACTGGTTATGCCATTTTGGAGATTAACCTGTAGAGTCCCTGTTCTGAAGCTATAGTGCCTCATGCAGAGAATCAAGGCCTTTGAAAATTACTCTCATTCCATTTTCTCTACCCTCTCCCTGTTGTAACATTTTCTCTTTGCATTACTCCTTACTCCTTTGCTTAAGGGAGAACTCTAAAGGAGTCTTATTTTTTTAAGTTTATTTATTTATTTTGAGAGAGAGACACACACACAGCATGAGTTAGAGAGAGCCAGAGAGAGAGGGAGAGAGGGAGAATCCCAAGCAGGCTCTGCACTGTCAGCGCAGACCCAGATGCGGGGCTCAAACTCACAAACGGTGAGATCATAACCTGAACTGAAATCAAGAGTCAGATACTTAACTGACTGAGACATCTGGGCTCCCCTCTAAAGGAGTCTTAATAGGCTTCATACCAAGAAGGTGGGGGTTTCAATTAGAAGCATATCTAGGGGCACCTGGATGTGGTTAAGCAACCAATTCTTGATTTCGGCTCAGGTCATAATCTCATGGTTTGTAAGATTGAGACCTGTGTCGGGCTCTGTACTGACAGTGTGGGGACTGCTTGGGATTCTCTCTTTCCCTCTCTCTCTCTCTCCCTGCCTCTCCTCTGCTAGTG
The DNA here is from genome assembly GCA_028646485.1 of Cryptoprocta ferox. Taxonomy (NCBI): domain Eukaryota; kingdom Metazoa; phylum Chordata; class Mammalia; order Carnivora; family Eupleridae; genus Cryptoprocta; species Cryptoprocta ferox. The sequence goes on along the minus strand of CM053560.1, from coordinate 20,084,963 downwards.
TGCTTTCTCTCTCTTTCAAAAATAAATAAATAAATGTAAAAAAAGAAGCATATCTAAACTAACTTCTAGCATTCAACCATATACCACATAACTGTGTCACATTTGTATACCTTTCTTAATGTCATTAAAGGATACTTGATTAATACCTTTCTGTTTAAGGGACCTCATGACTGTAATCACCCATTCAAAGGGTTCACATCCAGGCACATCACGGGCATGTAGTTTTCCCAATTATTCCACCTCACAGCAAGTTGTTTATCTGAGCTACATGAATGGCACCAATTGCCATTACCTCTCACATGGCATTCATGCATAAATGCCTCATAAATAAAACTTGTATTTTCATCTAGTTTTATTATTAACATATACATGGCTAATCAACATTAATATATAGTCTGTTTTTATCTAACTAGGTGAACTTATTGTTAAGGTCCAAGTGGTGGATAGTTTCTGAGATAACCTCCAGTGAGCCCCAAATCCCCATATTCATGTTCTTATGTAATCCTTTCCCCCTAGCTATTACTTGTTTTTTTTTTTTATGAATATAATAAGACAAAAGTCTTTTCCCAATCACTTCCAAGATTGAGTTACAAAACGTTCATTAACTCCTGTCTTGCTCACACTCTCTGGCTCACTCTTGCTTGCTCCATGTAGTGGAAGTCAGTCACCGTGCTGTGAGCTGTCCTATGACTTGTTCTTAAGTGAGCCTCTGGCCAACAGCCAGAAAAAAGTTGAGGCCCTCAGCCTAACAGCTTGTGAGGAACTGAATTTTGACCACAATCACCTGAGTGAGCTTATCAACAGCTCCTCTATCAGTTGAACCTTCAAATGAGAATGCAGCCCTTGTTGACAACTTGATGGCAACCTTGTGAGAGACCCAGAGGCAGAAGCACCTGGGGAAGCCATGCTTAGATTCCTGATCCAAAGAAACTGTGAGGTAATACGTTTGCTGTTTTATGCTGTTGCTATCTGGAGTAGTTTATTACACAGCAATCGATAATTAATATAGTCCAGTCTTATAGTCTTGTATTCCATCTATGCACTAATTCCATCAGTCTGAAACAAACAAATACCTAGAATGTTGGAGAAATACACTTTGGGATATCTGAGGAACATTTATTTTCTTTCCTTTTCACATGGGAGAGGGTGAGAGGTGGAACCTATGATTTGGTCCTAAAAACACGCCCCCCATTTTTGTTTGTTTATTTATTGATTTTTAAAGAGAGAGAAAAAGACAGAGAGACAGCATGCAAGTAGGGAAGGGGCAGAGGGAGAGACAGAGTCCCAAGCAGGCTTCATACTTTCAGCACAGAGCCCGACATGGGGCTTGAACTCATGACCATGAGATCATGACCTGAGCCGAAATCAAGAGTCAGTCACTTAACTGACTGAGCCACCCAGGCACCCCTAAAAACCTGGCCCCCTTAATTGCAGTCTTGGTGTATGAAGCCAGAGGGCCATTTAACAGGAAGAGCAGTTTAGGAATAGCAACCAAATCAAGCTGACCATTCACAGGGCTAAGTGGGACTGAAAATTGAGGTTTAGACCCAACATAAGAAAGAATGAAAAACCTAAGCTTGAGGAACGGTGAGGCAGGCAGTCTGGAGTCATTTCATTTCTAAAGATGGAGTGCGAGGAGCTCATGGAAGTATGTGTAAAGAATGGAAACAGTGGCTGATCCATCTAGATGGGGGCTGCAAACACTGATGCCGATGGTCCTAGGAAATGAGTGAAGTGGGGCCCCAGAGGACTGGTGAACTGGAGCGGGTGAGCCTAGTTCCATGTGGAAGCAATGTATATTGTCGTGCTCTACCTAGATCCTCATCCTCAGGGACAGTGTGCCCTGGAAATGTTGTCCGTTAATGGTTTGCAGCTGAACTCTGAGCATTACCTTCAGCCAAAGGCAAGTACCTCACCCAACGCCAATTTCTGGCAGATGAGGGAGTTCGAAGAGCTGACTTCTGTGCCTCAGAGTGGGACAATCCTGAAGGCCCGCCTCGGCTCTAGAGTTCCCCATAGGGTTGCCCTAGGCCTCAGAAACAAATGACTTTCAGGCCACTTTTCCCTCTGCCAGATCTTTCCTTCTCATTGTCTCACACTCTATATCCCAGGAGTACCTCCAGTAAACCCTTTGCACACAACACCCCATCTCAATCTAAGACAATCAAGACAAGGGGTAGCAGCTAGCCAGTTCTATGGCTCATTGCCATGCATGGGAATATAGACCCAATGAAGAAGCTGGAAATGCAAATGTGTGAGAGAAATATTCCAATCTTTCTTTCTGTATTGGCAAACAATTCTGATAGAAAAAAAAATGACTTCTGAAGTTAAACACATCTGTGGGCCAGGTTTAGCTAAAGGGACAGGAATTAGAGTCATCTAATCCCTGTTTATGAAGTTAGGTATTTTTTATTTTGTGTCTCTGTCAACATTGGTCCACCCCTTTTTTGCTTAAGGGAAAAATTGGACATTTTGTGCATGAGAAAAGGAAAGTGGAGGGAACTTAGTTTTTCCTGCCCTCAGTACCATGTAACTCATGTAACACTTACCATGTGGCAAGTACTTCGTAACTTAAGTGATACTTAATCCCTTTCCCTCCCTTCCAACTGTGCTGAAGAAGTAGATTTCTAGCTTTTTATGAGTATTAGGGGTAGAGATTCTTCCTCTGTCATCGTGTTTTTGGCACCCTTCCTAAAGGGGTCAGATACTAAGAGTGACCATGTACCCTATTTTATACATGCTATTTCAGAGCAATTATTAATATCTCCCGCCCCCTCCCCAGGATGACATATTTTGTCTCTTTGATGGGGAAGCCACGTACTGTAAGCCACGTACTTACCTCTCCAGGTATAATTCTTCTTCCACGAACGAGAGTTTTGGACTTCTAGGATAATTAAGATATACTGCCTTCCAAAGAATGAAATTCATTAAAAGTAACATTTTCTCTCTTGCAAGTTGAAATCATTCTCAATGTCCCAGTGTAGCAATTTGACCCAATACTACTTTTCAGGGGAATACTTTTCACACTCACTTCACAGTTTAAACCAATTTGATTTCACTACTAATTTGCCTTATTTTAACTTGGACATGCTGAAGTAGTTCAGGCTGCTTCCAAACACTTACTGCCTCATTAGCTGAGAGCTGTCGTCTAATGACTCTCGGAGTAAATGAGAGCTTCCAAGGCAGTGGACACCAGTGGAAACGGCTCTTTGCAAACGGAAAGAGAGGATGTCAAAAATTGGATTTAATTCCACCCTTTGTTAGCTTTGGGGTAGTTAGCATTTATTTAAATGAAATTGTAATTATTTTCGGTGGTGCTGATTGATGGGCAATCCCTGGGTGAATAGACTGAGCCCATCACACAGTCCATCACATAGTTGAGTAAGTATATAATAAAGGAGCCTTTTCTGTTAGAGAGTTCAATACAATTTTCTAAGTTTAGCTATAAAGGTAGATGTTGGGGGTAAACCTTTATATGTATCCGTGTATAGATACATGCACATCCCCCATATGTGTGTGTGTATGTGTTTCCCTGATGCATCTATACATATGCATATGCCAAAAAAATATGGCTCCTTTCCCTTTCTTTTCCTAGAGTATAGATTAGGCTATTTGGTTATAATAAAAGCCTGAGGCTTACTCAGCCTCTCTCAAGGACAAAGGTAAGAATGAGAGAGATGGACATCTTTTTTATTTAAAGATTTTATTCTTAAGTAATCTCTACACCCAACGTGCAGCTCAAACTTACAACCCCGAGATCAAGAGTCACATGCTCTACTGGCTGAGTCAACCAGATGCTCCTGAGATGGAAATCTTTCATGGAGAAAAGGAGCCCAGGTTTTCATATAGGCTACACAAGGCTCTAAAAGTAATTCAGGATCTAGGCAGTTACTTCAATCTTCACCTCACCTTTCTTTATTTATAAAACTTCACTTTTTTTCCCCTATGAAAAGTAGACTATTCCCAGCCTCAGAAGATAAGTCATATTTTGTCTAAAGCAGGCAGCATAATCGAATTCCCTTTGGTAGTGTTTGCTTTAGGGGTGAGCAGGAGAACAGGTTCCAGGCAATGGCGCATAGAAGAAAATCCGTTGTGGTAATTTGGGAAAGATTTTGCTCTCTGGAGAGGCAAGAAATGGTGGTGAGGCTGGTTCTATTTTTCTGCCATGAAATTATGTGCAAGGAGTTTATGATTAGAGCTCTGGAAGCCATCTTGAAAGCATGAGACTAACAGCGTGGAGGCAAAGAACCGATATGCTGAGGAGAAACTTGCAGAAGGATAGGAAAGAATCTAGGTCCTTGATAATATTCCTAAACAGTTTTCCCAAACCTAGACCACCTGTCTCCAGACTTTTTGTCATGTGAGAGAATAAAAGTTTTATTTTATTTTATTTTATTTTATTTTATTTTTTACCGCTTGAGCCATTCTTGGTTTGGCAGTCTATTGCTTGCCGTGAAAGCATCTCTGGAAATATCCAAGGGAGCTCCAGGGACAAGGTTATCTTGCTGTCTGCTCAGTACCAGGACTTTGTGGATATCTATTTCTATATATTCAGGGTGGCTTTAGTCAGAACCAGGGTTGTTTCTTAGCACCAGTGGTTCAGAGTTCTAGAACAGATTTCTTCCCTATTATGCTTCATGATTGAGCAATACTGCAATATTCCCTTTGACATACTGAAGGTTTGTCAGTAGACGGACATCCAAGAGATAACACGAAGACTTTCTGCTTTGGTACATTTGGCCTTCATACTTCCCTTAGTTGATTATTCATGCAATTCTCAAATGTTTATTGAGCCCTTGATATGTGTAAGGTTTGGGACTTCAGTGGGAAGATACAGAAATGCTCCTTGCCTTCTTGAAATTTACATTCAAGTTAGATTACACTATTTCTGTACTCTTCTGGCCTTTGATACAGAATTCCAGAGATATTCCAAGATAGTAAGCTGCTAGAACAGGGTATGGAAACCTCCCAGAATGAAAGTGTATCTTTTTGAAGACGAGGAAGAGGATAGCAGGTGACTTTTTTTGTATTCTTTTCTTTCTTTCTTTCTTTCTTTCTTTTTGGATATGATATGGAAAGAGTTGAGACAACGGTGAAATATTGCATTGAGATTCTATCGTTCTTACCCAAGCCATATTTAGAATGTCTAGTCTGCAACCAGGCCTCTGTAGATTACTTATCTGAATTTTCAGAGTAAAAACAAACAAACAATACATTAATATTCAACTGTCATTTTAATATTCTGAAATAATCCAAGTCATGCATACCAAAGTGCATGGAAATCAGTTTTACCAAGGGTCTCCCAGCTTTCATGCTGGTGTTGAATCAGTTGCAAGTCCTAGGATTCCAGGACTTCCATTTAGCATGAGATAGGGAAGTAGCTGTGCTTTGAGTGGCTTTTCTACATTCACATGTGGGTAAGAACATTAAATTTGAGAGTTCTTGTCAAATAATAACTAGGGTACAATCACCACATTCAGTATGTCTGGATTTTTTTGTGTCGTTTTTATTGGATGGGGGCATCATTACTTCTTTCCCTAAAGCAGTTTCTCTTCATCATGAAGTGAATGCCTTGAGCTAGTGAGTTGTTAAGTTAGTATTTGCTTATTTATCTGTCCTCATATCTAGGCCCTTATGAGGCTATTCAACTATCCAGGATTAATAGTTAAAGTGAACCTTGAGTCAGACAAGGATGGATGTCTAGTTGGTGGCTGTCTGTGGTGGTTTTGGTATTCTAGGGAACAAAAAAATATAATCCCTTATACGCTGTACTTATGGAAAGTAAGTTGGTGTTTTCTTTGATTTGTCCTTTGTTTTCCTGCAATAGCAGTTTCTCCTTTCTTTCTCTATTGGTTGGGCATTCTAATGAATGTTATCTTCAACAGCCCCTTTGGCAAAAATTTTCTTGTTAAATAGAGCTTTATTTTCTAGGTTAGCTCTCTGCATTCCCAATGCCAACTCAGAATATCAATCATCCTCACCCATACCCTACCCCCCTTCAAATGTCTAAATTAAGCCCCTTGGTTGCTTTCTCCCATCATTGCCAGATTTAAAAATCTATATTTCAGAGGCAGTGCCTGGAGTTGGTGACCATAACCTTGACCCAATGTTTATTTTAAGAATCAAATTATATTCTGGATATTGGCCTAGCACAATGGCTTGAAGGCCTGTAAGTCAGCCTGTGTTTTTTTCTTTTTCAATTTTTTTCCAGGATTACATTTTTATTTATTCATAGCTATGTTTCAAAGAAATTTGCTTCATTAAAAAGATTCAAGTCATCAGTTAGAGGCAGTGGGGCAAAAAATAGATCAGTCCTGTGAAGAACCATTTGCTACACATGGAGTTATAAAAACCTTTAAGGTAAATTTGAAACAGGAAACCAAGTGACAGACTGCACTCCTGTCAGCTGTGTCAAGGAAGGAGATCCACAGGTGGCAGATAGTGAGAAATATTTTCCATCATTAAGCTCCACTTTTCATTTCTAAAATATGCACCCTTAGTGCAAAACAAAATTGTATCTACAAATGAACAATGAGCATTTTGATGGACTTTTCATTGCTTTGATGAACCAGATACATACCTTCCATTCTGTATTAATTATATTAATTAATTATTCAGCTTTTAGCATGGGTAATAATTTGATACTTAGAATAGCAAGGACTGACAACCTATCCATGGCTTTGAGGAGTAGAAGCCAATTGGAATAATAGTACAGACTTCTTAATTTTAAAATATGCATATTTCTAATGTGGAAATTTATAATTCTTCAAGCAAAATTAAGGATTGAATTTGAGATGATCTGATTACAAGGCTATTAGGCTTGTCTCTATTCCCTGAAACCTCTTCCCTTCTCAGTTACTCCCTGCTGCTAATAAGATGCTAGAGCCCAACAGCATTGTTCCTTAGGCAGAACCAAGACCTTGAACTAAGCACAGCTCCTCCTTTCCCTTCCCTTCTTCCCTCCCCATCCCCTTTCCTCCTTTTCCCTGCTTCAGTCCTTCTTCTCTCCTTCATACTTAAATAATTCTTGGTGGGGGTCAGAGAGAGAAGCAGTACTAAATGTGTTGATTTCATAGACCCTGAAGCTCCTGCTGGTAAGAGAATTGGACTAAATAGAATTAATATTGTCCCAAACAAGAAACTGTGAGGAGAACACATCGACAAGAAGCTGAAAGAAAGACTGGAGTAACACAAGATCAGGTGCACAAGGAATATTACTTCCTTATTCTTCCACAACAGGACAGTTTTTTAAAAACTCTCCTTCAGCGGCACATGGGATGGCCCCAGTCAGTTGAGTGTCCAACTTCAGCTCAGGTCATGATCTTGTAGTTCATGGGTTTGAGCCCTGCATTGGGCTCTGTGCTGACAGCTCAGAGCCTGGAGCCTGCTTCAGATTCTGTGTCTCCCTCTTTCTCTGTCCCTCCCCTACGCGTGCTCTGTCTCTGTCTCTCTCTAAAAAATATATATATATATTAAAAAAAAAAACCTCCTTCAGCTAGGCTCTCTGTCAGGTGCAAGTTTAGGAGAAACTGTTTGTTTCTGTGGCCTGTGTGTGTTGGAGTATGTGTGTATATTTGTAGGGGTGTGCATTTGTGTGGGTGTGGGTGGGTGTGGTGGGTGGCTTAACACTCTCAAAATCGTATGTCCACACAGGAATCTGCTTAGATATCCACTGTCAGGTTTGACCCTTGGTCACTGGTCAACATAAGGAGCTGTGGGCATGTGCTTGACAGGCCCTTTCACTGTCATCAGCTTTCTGCTCTGTGCCATGCTTGCTGTCCAGTAATTATTCTGCCATCTCTGTGACCAGCTGGTACATGAGGTGGTCCAGGAGCAATGCCCCCATACTCCCATGGCCACTGCCCTCCACCAGAGGGCACTCTTGCTGAATGTTAACAGCTGTGCCAGGCAAGGGGAGCCTGAGATATTCATGTAATCCACCACCTTACTTTCCCCATCTCTTGCCCTGTGACTCTCATTTCCTTTAGCCTGGGATAGAGAAATCCATTCTTTGGACTAGAAGCCATACCGACCTGGTGAGGGGAGGGGTTGCTAACCTGGCTTTCTAGCCAGCGTCTTTCCCCACACCATCTCTGGGTTTTGGCAATTGGACCACATGGTGGATGAGATGGGTGTTGACATGCAACTCCACAAAAAAGCATTATCTTTTATAAATCATTCCTTATTTATAATTTTGCCTTTAATCTTTGTTCATTTTTTATTAATTAGGCAACACAAGAGTTTGCCTATTTTATTGTCTATCCTTCTTTTTTCTGATTCCCCCCATATCAAAAACCCAATATACATTCGATATCATTGCTACTAGGTCTTAGGGCAAACATATAATTTCAAGCTTCCTCTTTTTACTTTCCTGATACTTTGTTTTCTGGACTTAAATTACTTTTCTTCATAAAATAGGAAAATATATTTTATTCTATTAAGTTTCTCTTAAGATCTATAGAACAAAACTTTTTTTTCTATTAATGTAATAATGCAACTATTGAATTCTATGGAAGATGATGAGACACATTTCTTTACTTCCTTACTGCTGCAACCTCAGACCTGCTGTGTTTTGTTGATATAACAGCCGCAGTTACTTTTGTACAATTTTTTCTGTTCAGTACTTTTAAACTTGTTTCCTTTAATATCAGTAATTAATTACTGCTTCTGCTTTGTTTTGTTTACCTAACAACTCTGCTTATGACTTTGTAAGGTATGGCCTCATAGAATTTTAACACTTATGTGCAGTCCAATGGACAGATCTTGACTACATGGTTTGGTGTTCTTAGCAGGTGCACATACTCTTAACAAGCATAATAAGCTATAGAACATCATGTCAGGAAGATACCTTGTGTTCCTCTCCAATCAGCCTCTACCCCTTCTTCCAAAGACAACTGCTATTCTGATTTCTTTAAACATAGATTAGTTTTGTCTGTAGAACTTAATTAGAGTATATGTCTGGCTTCTTTCTCAGAAAGAAGCTCAGTTGGTTAAGATTCTGACTCTTGATTTTGACTCAGGTCATGATCTCATGGTTTGTGGGATTGAGCCCCATACTGGGCTCTGTGCTGACAGCATGGAGCCTGCTTGAGATCCTCTCTCTCCTCCTCTCTCTGCCCCTCATCCATGTAGTATGTATGATACATCCATGTAGTATGTATCAATAACACATTGCTTTCTTTTGCCACAGATTAGCCCATGCGTGACTGAATCAGACTTTGGCAATTTTTCTGTTGATGGACATTTGGTGGTGTTACCAGTTTTGGGCTATTGTAAATAAAGCTGCTGTGAACATTCATGTACACGTCTTTTTATAGGCATATGTTTTCACTTGTTTCTTGGGCAAATACCCAAAAGTGGAAATGCTTCTTCTTGGGTAGGTGTATGTTTAACTTTATGGAAAACTTCTAGAATGATTCTCAAAGTGTTTTTACCATTCTTCCCCTCCCTCCAATGTATGAGGGTTTAGTTGTTTCACATTCTCACTAACATTTGATTATGTCAGTCTTTGTGATTTTACCCATTCCAGTAGGTGTGTGGCAATATCTCTGTGGATTTAATTTAGCTTTTTCTAGTGACTAAGCATGATGAGAACTTTTCCATGTGCTTACTGTCAATTTGTGTATCTTTTTTTTGTCAAGTGCCCATTCTTTTGCTCATGACTAAAACTGTGCTTTTGTCTTGTATTGAATTGTAAGAATTATTTAAATATCTAGATACTAGTCCTTTGTTAGCTGTATGTACTGCAAATATTTTCTCCCAGTTTGTGGCTTGCTTATTAATTTCTTAATGATGTCCTTTGATGAACAGAAGTTTTTAATTTTGGTGGAGTCCATTTTATCAATTTTTCTTTTTTGGTTAGTGTTAAACCTTTATTTATTTATTTATTTATTAAAAATGTTTATTTTATTTGTTTTTTTTATAAAGAGAGAGAACACACGTGTGAATGGGGGAAGGGGCAGAGAGAGAGAGAGAGACAGAGAGAGAATCCCAAGCAGTCTCAGAGACTGATGTGGGGCTCAATCTCACGATCTGTGAGATCATGATCTGAGTTGAAATCAAAGAGTTCAACGCTTAACCAATTGAGCCACCCAAATGCTCCAGTGCTATACCTTTATTTAAAAATTTTGTTTTCTGGGGCGCCTGAGTGGCTCAGTCAGTTAAGAATCTGACACTTGATTTTGACTCAGGTCATGATCTCATAGTTTGTGGGACTGAGCCCCATACTGGGCTCTGTGCTGACAGCATGGAGCCTGCTTGGGATTCTCTCTCTCCCCCTCTCTCTGCCCCTCACTGGCTTGTTCTCTCTCTCTTTCTCTCAAAATAAACATTAAAAAAATAACAAATATAAAATTTTTGTTTTCTGCTTTGTTTTATATATTTTGTTTATTATTATTTACCTATAATCTTACAGTCTTTTGATAAAAAATGTATGTGGTTTACATTTAATTTAAGAATTGAAAAACCTTAGCTTTCTTCTTTCCTTTTACTTTGTTTCCTATTTTTCCTTATTTTTTATATTTTTTGTGTTTGATCAAGCTTTCTGTGTTTTTTTTAAAACTCATGTTAGTTTAGAAGTTTCTTCATATTAAAAATTTTTTTATGTTTATTTGTCAGAGAGAGAGAGACACAGAGCGCAAGCGGAGGAGAAGTGCGAGAGGAGACACAGAATCCACAGCAGGCTCCAGGCTCTGAGCTGTCTGCACAGAGCCCGACACAGGGCTCTAACTCACAAAATGCAAGATCATGACCTGAGCCAAAGTCCTACCCTTAACTGACTGAGCCCCAGGCTCCCTGGTCTTGGTACTTTTGTCTTCTACCAGTTGTGATCTTGTTATTTCCAATATACATAATTGAATATATACAGGCAAACCTCATTTTATTGTGCTTCTCTTTATTGTGCTTTGCAGATATTTCTACAAATTGAAGTTTTTTAGAAACCTGCATGGAGCAAGTCAGTAGGCACTATTTTCCAACAACATTTACTCACTTTGTGTTTCTGTGTCACGTTTTGGTAATTCTCACAATATTTCAAACTTTTTCATTATTATATTTGTAATGGTGATCTGTGGTCAATGATTATGACTCACTGAAAGCTCAAATGGTGCTTAGCATTTTTGTTTTTTTGAGAGTGAGAGAGAGCATAAGCAGGGGAGGAGCAGAGAGGGTGAAGGAGACACAGAATCTGAAGCAGGCTCCAGACTCCAAGCTGTCAGCGCAGAGCCTGATGCAGGGCTCAAACCTATGAACTAGGAGATCATGACCTGAGGGGAAGTTGGTCGCTTAACCAATTGAGTCACCCAGGTGCCCCAATAAAGTATTTTTAAATTAAGATCTTAACATTGTTTTTTAGACACAATGTTGTTAAACACTTAATAGACTGCAATATAGTGTAAACACAATGTTTTTATACACTGAGGATCCCCAAAATTTATTTGACTTGCTTTCTTGTCATATTGGTCCATTGCAGTGGTCTAGAACCGAACCTGCAATATCTCCAAGGTATGTCTGTATTTCTCTACTCTTATATGAAATAAAGATATTAACCATATCCCTCAGTCAAGGTTATCTCCTGCTTCCAATTTTTAAGCTGAGACCTAAAGGTAACAGGATGATTATATGTCCAGATTTATTTGCGCAAGTCCTGGTTTGTTTCTATTTTCCCGGCATAATTCCTATTTGTGCCCCTTTATTCTAAAGCTGTCCCAGTCTGTACAATAAATTATATGTGTAAAATTAGTGCACAATAAATGAAACGTTTTAGATCATTATGACCTCCCTGCTCCCCTCCCATATACACACCCACTAGAATGTCTTTAATTCTCTCCTTACTACATCATGGTCCAGCAGTGAAAAGCAGACTCTAGAGTGATTGACCAGCTGTGTCATCTTGGTCAAGCTTTTCCCTTTGCCTCAGTTTCCCCATCTGTAAGGTGGGGAGAGTGCTATCATTTTCTTCACAGGGTTGCTGCAATGATTTAATCAGAGTGCCTAGAGCAGAGCCCATACATGTTAATGTGCCATAAAAATGTTGATTGCGATTCCCTGCTCCCTCTTAAGTCAAAGGTTTTGCTGAGATAGTTTATTACTTTTAGTTCCACATGACTGTGAGTGTCAGCTTAGCCATGTGATTCCTCTAGCTCAAGATTTCTAATATTACAAATTCCTTATGATTCTATCCTATATCCATTCAGAGTTCATTGCCTACTACTGTTTTCTCTCCTTGTCATTGTCCTCATCTTGCCATCTGTTCTGTTCATTTATTTGATTAGAGTCCTTTCCTAAGTATTTTCCTCAGTTGGGTTCTGTGGGCTGTGTGCTCTCCAAATGCTTTATGTATCTATAAATATACTCCTGTCCACTGTCTGGGTATCAGATTCTTTTGGTCTAATCCTTTTCTTTCATTAACCAATAGATATTATTCCCCTGTTTTCTAGCATCTAAAATTACAGATGCAAATTTTAATGTTTGTTCTGTATTAATTTTCTAGGACTGGCATGAAGTACCACAGTGCAGGTGGCTGACATAATAGAAATTTATCTGCCCATAGTCCTGGGGGTTAGAAGCACAATATTAAGGTGTCGTGCTGTTGATTTCTCCTGAGGTCTCTCTCCTTGGCTTTTAGATTGCTGTCTTCTCCCTGTGTCTTGACATGTTTTTCTCCACATGTGCCTGGGTCTTTGTCTCCTCTTGTAAGGCCACCAATCCTATTGGTTTAGTGTCCACTCTAATGATGCTGTTGAACTTAGTTCCCTCTTTAAAGATACTATGTCTAAATATTGTTCCAATCTGAGTACTGAGTAGGATTTCACCATATGAATTTGGGGTAACAAAAATTCAACCCATAACAATTTTATTCTTTTCCCTCATTCCTGACTTCCCTCCATCTCTTTTTCTTCCTTTCCCCCTTTCCCTTCCTCATTATTCTGGAACTCAGCCCCATTAATTTGCAGACTCAAGTGTTCCAACCAGGAGCATCTTTTCCTTTGCTATTTTTGCCAATTCTCTAGCTGTTCTTTTTTCTCTTTCCGAAACTCCCGTTACTTGTCCATCTTTTAAGAATCTTATTTTTCCTTCAGTATTTCCATTTCTAAGTATATTTCCTCTAGGTTGTACAATATTTCTTCCAATTGATTTTCTAGGTCACTAATTTAGTTTTCAATAATGACGATCGTTTTCTTAGATCAATATATTCACTTTATAAATATGAAAGCCATGTTTTCTAGTTGCAGAATATTTTTATGGTGCTAACATTGACTTATTTAAATGCTATTTTGTTGAATTTTTGTTAAACATTTAGCTATATCCTCCAAGAATCTTATCTCCTTTAAAAGTACACAATTGGAAATTTCTTTGTTTTCTTCCACTTTTGAATTGCCAGGTTCCCTTGGGTGTCTTGTTAATTTCCTTTGCCTATGCTCTGTTTATCCTTGGTACCTGGGTAAAGCTAATGAGTACTTTGAGAAGTGACAAACCCATAGGTGACGGTCGGCACAGCAGCATCTGCCTCTTCCCTGTGGGTGAAGGATGTAGCAAATGGGAAGGGATCAGTCCTTTGGTGAACACCAGGAGAAAGCTTCTTTGCTCTCTGATTTATTTGGTTACAGTGGTTCCAAGTGTCAGAGTGGAGGAGGAACCCAGTCCACCTTCATATAACAGGGAAATCTGCAGGTTCTCCCAAGACCACACACAGGGCCTGGCATCCCCTTGCTTCTTTGGATTCTATGAATTTCTTCAGTCCAAGCTCTCAGGGAGCATGAGTCCAGACCTTGTTCCAGGTCTCTTGACTTGCATGATTCCCTTGACCTCAGAAGAAAAGCATCCTGTACCTGTGCTATCCTCTTGGGACCCCATCAGAACCCCCGGCCTAAATCTCATTTTCATGTGCCTTGATAGTCTATTGGCTGTTGTTTGTCTCAGGAGAGATAGACTACGGTTGGGTTGTAGTTGAGAAAGAAGAGTGGCTGGAACTCATTTTGAGACCACTACAGGGATTATTGCTGACTGTGAAAGCTTTCATCTCAACCTGTGGCAGAACTTCTTAATTTTGTCTAATTAAATTAGAGTATTGATTATATATTCTTTTCACTATTTGTGAAATAACCTTATATTTTGTAACCATATTTATAGAAATTCCTTAAACTCAATTCCATGCACTAATAGTTTTAATGTCAATCATCAGCAACTGTGCTCCCTGATTTTTAATGACGATTTACCATTCTTGAAATCTTTATTTTGGTAAATTTCTTAGACTGATAAATCTTTGGAAATACAAGAATCATCACAGGTCTTATTTTTTTTTTTTTGTGAGGCACTATAAATTTAAAAATGTCCTCCTTCCTTTCCTACCTTCCTTTCTCCCTTTCTTTTCATACTTGAATCATAACTTTTTGTGGTTTTAATTCTTGGGTCACAATCTTATAGGTGCCATCCTGTTAGCTTCTGGCCAGGGGCAGATCTAGGTTTTGTGGAGTCGGAAGCTTGCATAATTTAAGGTAGTTTCTTTCAGAAAAAGAATACAAAATCAGCAATCTAAAAACTAGTTATGAAAGGTCAAATTTATTTAGAAGGGGACCATGGAACTGTGGGGTCTCAATTGAAGCTTAAACTTTATTAACTTCCTGGCTAATCTGTCTCTGTTTATAAAGGTGTTTAATATTGTGAAGGAGAAATGTCAGGCCTGTCTGATTTTGGTTCCTTGGTGGTCAGTGTTTCACTCCTGTGCTGAATGCTATTGGGACTTTTTTTTTAATGCTTGAAATTAAAGATTTTCATGGGGGAAAATATAGATTTTGGTCTTTTATCAGTGTTATCTGATATCTGGTGAATCTGTAGATTCAGATCTTTTAGGTCAGGAAAGTTTTCTCCCATTATATGTTTGATTTTTTATTCTCTTTCAGTGTATTTGTTTTCTTCTCCAGTCAATTCTTAGTTGCATGTCTATTCTGTGCCCAAAGCTATTATCTTTCTTGTTGTTTTTACTTCTTAGTTCTTTTCTTTGCATTTGGGCAAGCAAGTTTGTCTTCTATTTTACTTATTTTATTTCCCTTGGTGTCAACTTTCTACTTTTAATACATTTTCAAATT
Organism: Cryptoprocta ferox; assembly: GCA_028646485.1. Classification (NCBI taxonomy): domain Eukaryota; kingdom Metazoa; phylum Chordata; class Mammalia; order Carnivora; family Eupleridae; genus Cryptoprocta; species Cryptoprocta ferox. The sequence continues at coordinate 20,069,877 of CM053560.1, read as the reverse complement.
CTGCTCTAATCTTTTATTTTATCAATATTTTATTTCATCTCACCTGGCTCTCATTTTACCACCGCCTGCCTCTCATTCAGCTCTGTCTTCATTTCTGTTGAGGATATTCATCTTTTTTCTTTTGTTTTATAGAGTACATGTTATATTTTATTACAAGCAGAAAGTGTTAATTTTTACTTATGCTTCTTAAAACAAATGTTTCAAACACACATTTGTCTCTGCATCTTGAGTGCATAGTCCCTTCATGTTACAGAATCTTTTTATTTGATATATAATATAACATAACATAATAAATATAATATAATATAATATATATTTAACTCATATTCATACAATGATTAGAGTTCTATCAAGATCTGGCATTTTCTTTTAAAAAGTACTATTTATTTTCCACTAGAATGTTGTGAGAATCCTTTTTGTTTTTAAGCTGTAGGGTTGGCTACCAGTTTGGTGATCCATCAGAGAATTTTCTTTCTGTGTAGAGTTTCCCCTACACAGGACTTTGGTGTTTCCATTTCCTTTCTTGTGATGTGCCTGCCACATTAGGCAAGACTGATGCTGCTTACGAAGTGCCTTTGGGGCACCTGGGTGGCTCAGTATGTTGGGCATCTGACTCTTGGTTTTGGCTCAGGTCATGATCTGACAGTTTTATGAGTTTGGGCTCCGCACCTTCTTGGGATTCTCTCTCTCTTTTACTCTCCCTATCCCTCCCCACTTTGTGCTGTTCTTTGTCTCTCTCAAAATAAATAAATAAACTGAAAAGAAGAGTGCCTTTAGTGTTTCTGTTGGCAGTAAATTGGGTGAAGCCTACTTCATAGCTCCCCTAAATGGTACTGAGCTATGGTGGCTTAAGAAATGCCAAGTGAGCTTTCCCTATCTTTTCCATGGGTTCCCATGCCTCCTCCTAGCATCTTCCACATCAAGAGAGTTGTTGGGTCTGGGATATGCCCTATTTGTTTTCCTTGGCACCTCACTTACCTGTCATGGAAGTCAAGTGTATGTCCCATTAGTGCAAGTTCTTAGACTTTCCTGCATGTGCATGGCACATTTTCCTGTGTGAATTCAGGCTTCCTATTATTCCTACACCAACTTAAACATTTTGGTGAGAACTGTAAAGAGGAAAATAAGTCCCATGCTTGCTCGCTGTTCTAGCTCATGTACTTACCTCCACAGTGCTGAACTTTTGAGAAGTGGCGGACGAGACTTGGCGAGGGCTGACATGCTTGCATTGATGAATGAAATGAAAAGAAAGTGGTGTAGATTTGGAAGGAGGTAGAAGTACAGATTTACGGATTGTTATGATATACCAGCAAAGCAAGTTAGGAGCCACCTGCTAGCTTCTGACTCTTATAAATTGTATAAACTTATAAATTGTATAAACTGCAGTGGTCAATTCTCTCCTTCTACTGAGAAGCTTCTAAATTCAGTGCCTCTCTCTCCGGGACTGTGACCTTTGCTTGTACACATCTCTTTGGGTGGTTGGAAACCTGAATGGTGACAAATGTTCTAATTTCTGTGGAGTGCTCCTTTTGTGGGATTGTGTTTAAGGAAAACACTGGCAAATCTGTGATATATATGAGGAAAGAGATATAAAAGGCCTGAAGGAATTTGTCAGGGATATCTAGAAGTATCCCAAGAAAAAGGTAAAAGAAAGGCAAACCACTTTTCTCTTTTTTTTCCCACTGATGAACACAAGGATTAAGATTATGACCACTGTCTTCTTTTATTGCCATTGCAATGGATTTTGAGAATATTTACTTCTGAAGAAAATTCTGGGTTCTAATCTCATTCTTACCCTGGGGAGAATTGCACAAACTCTCTAATATCAATTTCTGTGCTGGTAAAATGTGAATAATAATGCACCCTGGATGTATTGAGATAACTGAGGACTCCGTGTCTGGCACCTGAATGGCACTCGATAGTAGCGGCTATTATTTTTATCTCCCCTTTATTGCTATATTTACTATTACATTAATAAATTGTGGTTAGAAATCTTGTCTGCAAACAACAAAAACCAATAGTCACCTGGTTTTATATGTATATAAAACTGAAAAATTCAGGAATAGATCAGACTTCAGGAATGGCTGATTCAGGGTTTATACAATGTGACAAAGATGTCCTCCCGACTTTTTCTTGAGATATAATCACTTCATTCCCAATCTCCATGTGATGGCAAGATTGCATAGGGGATCAGAATGTGCCACCCCCAAATATGTTACTCTGGCAGAAGGATTATTTTGAGCTGACGGGAACTGAGAAAAAAAGCAGATGCAAGGTAAAGTCTCTGCTGTGTCTCAATCTGCCTGAAAACAGATCATAAATTCCCCTTATGAAGGTGTTTCTGTCTTCTCTCTCCTTTCCCATACCAGGAAGAGGATAAAAGCCTCATCATTGGCAATGACAGGACACCAAGAGAGCCCACACAAACAGACCTCAGTATCTAGCCCTTATCTACCATTAGTTTTCTCTTATGTTTGCCTTCTTACAATTTGCTGCCCCTAGAAGTTCAAAGTCCTTCTCCTTTGTCTTGTCACTTTACTTTAAATCCGTCTTTTTTTTTTTTTTTTTTTTTTTTTTTTTCCAAATGGTATAAAAGCCTCCAAGCCCATCTGTTTCTTTGGGAATTTTCTCTTCTTTCTGTGAAGCCTCCATGCACAGCGTCAAACTTTTAACATCAGATAAATGTGTGTGCCTTTTCTTTTGTTAATCTGTCTGTTGTCGATTTATTTCACAGATGCAGCTGAAGAATCCAAGAGGGTACAAGAGAACTGTCCTCCTCTGCAATTGTTTAAGCAGTTCCAAGAGTCAGATCATGAGAAAGAGCAGACATCATTGTCCCAGCAGGACTAGAAATGTGTTAAGATTCTGATTGGCCAGTTTGGGTCCCTTGCCCATCCTGAACCATCTTCATATACTGACTTATGCCTGGGGATGGAGCCCCACCTTGACTGTGTTGTCTGCCAGTGGGGCAGAGCTGCTGAGAGAAATGAGACTGGATTCTGGGGAGACAAGCCACAGATGTCCAGTCAGTTAAGAAATGGGATGAGAGAGGAGAATTCTTCCCCCATTGAACATGCTTGTTCATCTTTTACTGTAGGTGTGCAAATAAAGGATGGAGAAAGGACTTAATAATGACCTCTCAATGTAAGCAATATTAAAAATCAAGGATAAGGACCTATCACTTTCCATCTTCACTTAGGACACAACTGACCAATGTGGTGACAGGGGAGCCTAATGAAGAGAGTGGGGGCTTTCACCTAATTGGACCACGCCCGACAATGAAATGGAATAATGCAGCCATCCACAGATCACAGGCTGAAAAGACTAGATGAATTTTGACCAGATTTAATTGTGACCAGATTGTGGGAGTAAAAAGTTTCAGTGTGAGTCAAGTTAACTGTTTTATCTCATGTCCCATTTTTAATGCTTCCATATAGCCCTCTCGCTTTTTCTAAATTACATGCCTCATTGTATTTGAGTTCCTCCTGCTTTTGACAGCTCCATGGCTTCCAATTTTGCTTCTGCTGCTTTGATTATTATTCCTGATTTGGTTGTTGATGAGACATGTGGTTTTCTTCAATTAGCTCTGTCACTCTTACAAATGTGTGTGTCTCGCAAGTGTCCTAATTAAAGTCAGGAGGAGGAGGGGGGCAGAAATTACAGGCAATTACAACGGTGCCATCCTCCCCTCTCCCTGCTCTTTTCTCCTCATCATCGAGGCGCATTCTTCTGTATCTCCATTTTGCAAGCACATTGAGCAGCCTCTCTGTTTAAAATCCCATTAATTTTTTCTGAACACGATATGCAGCTGTGTCAGTGTGTCATACATTAGCTTTCAGGAAACCCCATAGCTTTCGTTTAGCTTTATTAAGTACAGTCTCCTCTCTGCCAGTTTCTATCATTCTTTCAATTCATCCTGAGATAGAAGACTACCTTTACCATCATGCACGGTGCTATAAAGTCTCCCCAAACCTGAGATCCCCTCTTGTGTGGGCTTACCTTCAGTCCACTTCATTTCAATGCTACACATGTTAATTGATTATCTGAGTCTGCTCAATGTGCCGGGCAGCATGCTAGGAACCTGGTTTACGAAGATAGATAAGCACAATGAGGTTAAGACAGTGTGGATAGGTAGTAAGAAAAAGCTGGATTTCAGAGCCGGACAAGACATAGTTCAAAAGCCTAGCTGTTTGGCCTTGGGTAAATCACTTAGCTGGTTTTTTCGTGTGTTAAAATTATGCTAATACTACTTACCTTGCAGGGTTGTTGTGAGGATTGGAGATAATGTATGCAAAGTAGCTAGCTTAGTGCCTGCTATATCTCCATAAATGGGAGCTATAATTATTATCATGAATAAGATATAGTGTACTTAAGGAACTCACCATCTACTCAAAGGGAGAGAAGAGTAAATTAGCTTTTATAATATATTGTTATATGTATAATAATGAAAGTATGTAGGTGGTAATGGAGTAGCCTCCCTGGAGCTCTGCATGTTCTCTCTTCGCCTACCTCTCCGTCCTCCCCTATGTAATCTACACACCACACACACCCCTCCCCAACATCTCCAATATACTTTGGCCACCCAACCTCCCCCCTTCTCAGTCTCTCTGCCCTGGTCCCTGTTCCTCTGCCTGCAAAGCTCATCTGTGTGGTCCTTACATGGCTGTCTCTTCCTCACCATTCACCATTCAGCTTAGTCATCCACTAGAAAGGCTTTCCATTGCCATCCAGTCTAAAGTAGCTCATCCACTCACCTCCATTTTGATAAACAAAATAGTTTTATTTACTTCATAGAAATTATCTGCAATTATCTAATTTGTTCATTTTGATGTTTATTTCCTGGTTCTTCCCAATGGGTATAAATGCCACAAGGGCAGACACCATATCTGTGTTTGTTCACAACTGTGTTCCTGTTGGAAGAACAGTGGCTACAACACAGAGCATGCTCAATATATACTTGGGGGAGTAAATAGTGGTGGGAGATACCCAGCAGAGACCTTGAACAGAAGAATTTCTGTAGTGGTGGGTGTGCATTTTGCTGCTGCTGTTATTGACAAGTGCCCACTACCCAACACATCCACCATTATGGGCTCCCAAGTCTAAGGCAAGAGTCTAAGATAATGGGAATCTCACACAGTGATGTCTTACTTTGTACTACTCAGTCTGGCTTTAGAAAACCGGTTTTAAATATCGATACTTCTTTGATCATCTGCTATGTGATTTTTACCTGTTTGAGTCCTTCCTGGACTCAAGCAAATTCTTGGCAGAAGTCTGGTCAAGGAACCAAATGGTGGTCCTCAATAAGTTTTCATGGAAATCCATCTTTTATTGTGCCTTCTTCTATGACTTCCCAGTGGGAGGATGATACCTTACAGAAATAAGGTGAAAAGGCATTTGAGTCTTTTTGAAGCTGAGCATTTAGCTTTAGGCATGGGCTTCTAGAAATAAATGCTGACTTTTACAACTAACATTTCTCTTCCAGTGTCTGAGTTGCGCTTAGAATGACAAGGCATCAAGGAGTCCTGGCCAGTGTTTATAAAAATGTGTGACCTTGATCAAAAGCAGAGATTGGATAAAATATAGCAGGCTTAGTGAAAATCTATTCCTCCTTTTGGGAAAACAATTCAGAGGGCAAGACGCACATATCAAAGCTCCTAATTTACTGAGGGGAACCAGTCGCACCATATTCTTATAAAAACGACGAAGTTTTTGTTTTAGCTCCACCAAGACTTGCAGTTCTCTTATGCAAAAATATCTGCAAGGCATCCACTTAGCTTCCAATCAAGTGGTTAACTAAGACTTTGTAGCTGCTTCACTGGGGCTCGTGGGGCTTCTTACAACTCACTCAGAATTTTAATTTGCATCCAGATATATTTATATTTTCTCTTAATTGTCTTTCTCAGTCTCAATCCAAAAAGGAGCCTAAAGACTTAATGCAACTTAAGTTTTATCTTTATATGATTACATTTAAGTGTAATTTCAGGTTTTATTATGACACGGGAGAAACGGATATGGCCAGGGGACTTAATCTAATTCATTGCAATTCATCTAAAGGCCTTGGCAGTGGCAGAAGCTCAAAAAATTTGTTCCAACCTCTTAGTCTTTCAAACACTTGTGAATCTGTCTTGCCTGCACAAACTGCAGAAATTTGTTCAGTCACACAAAAAAAGCATTTTAGATGAGCCACATAAGTATACTTCAAAGGTTTTGTTTATTAGAATGAACTGAAATAGATATTATGGGTATTTGGGTTATTATTAGCTTTCTGTTAGAATATCTGTATGTTGACTGTAAGTACAGGACTTTTAAATGGTCGGATCTTAATCTCCATTGGCGGGTGCTATTGGTGTTGGGACTTTTAACATGTTGTCATATTGCCAGGTTTTGACACATCCTATATTAGATACAAGTTGAGTTGTTCATGATATTCCAGACCATGACAGTCTCCCCAGTGTGCATACTTGAGCCTCTCGCATTCAATTTGGAAACAGACCTCATTTGTTAGATGGTAATCATTAATATATCAGCCAAAGTGATTCAATAATAGTCCTCCAACTTCTCTAGCCATAGGCTGGACATGATCATAGTCTGGCCAATATTAGCCCTTTTATGGGATCTTTCCAACTCAAGCTGGGAGAGAAAAACACTTTCATCTTTTAGTCAGGCAACTGTTAGAATGTGAGTCCATTGACATAGGCAGCCACATTAGGAAGTCTGTTTACATTAAGAGAAAATACAGCCAGTATTCATTCAGAGAGAGGCAGAGAGAAGAGATGCAGCAGCCTGGCCTTGAGTGCCTGTCTGATCATCCCAGCCACACCCTTGCCTGTGCAGGGCACCTGAGCCTGTATTTTTTTGTTTGTTTTGTTTAAGGTAGTTTGAATAGGGACTTCTGATGAGCAATCAAAAAGTTCTTCACTAACATAAACCTCAATTCACACCAAAGTGATAATAGGGACATATCTTTCCCATGAAGTCAACATGGTAGAAAAACACAAAAACTTATATAGGATGAAGAAAGTAAAACATACTCAGTTAGGAACATAGATACAAAACTATGGACACCTTACCAAACAATAATGATAAGAAGAGCCTGGAAATGAGAAAATAACGTCTCCCCAAAGGTGGTAAGGACCCTCAGGAGAAGAAGAGCAGAAACTGGGGACCACTCACCCGCATAATGGGCTAAGTAAGGTTCCTATCAGTATCACTGAGAAGAAAAGCTGAGCATTTATAAAACCCACTGTTTATTAGGGATATTGTACACTGTGTATTAGGGATATCTGTGAATAGATTCTCAATATCCAGATGACTCTTCTATATAGAAAAGCTTTTTTATTACCTTTTTGATGTTTATTTAATGTCCAAATTATTGACATTATGAATTTATCAAATAACATTTTACCAATAACAATAAACAGTCTTCTAAATATTCACATAGTATTAGATCATGTTAAATTAAAACTTACATATTTAACAAAATAAATTTCTCCCAATACTTAGACATTGACTGCAAAGTTAAACTTGTTTCATAAAGCTTTCCTGATGACTTAATTAAAAGCACAAATCTCTGGAAGTTTTCAAAAATGCTTAAACATGCTAGGATTCAGATAGGACACAAACAGAATGTCTCAATGATTAACAAATTATCATGCTTACAATAATACTTAGTACCATAATGCAAATAGCATGATTTAAAATGTGGCTTTTCATGTTTCTATTCTCATTCTCATGTTTATTCTTATTTCTATTCCTAATCATATTTCCATTTTTATTGTAATTCTTTTTTTCTATTCTTATTCTTTCCTTTTTTTTTTTTTTTTAAGTAGGCTTCATGCCCAACACAGAGCCCAATGTGGGGCTTGAACTCATGACCCTGAGATCAAGACCTGAGCTAAAATCAAGAGTTGGATACTTAACTGACTAAGCCACCTAGGTCCCTCTCTATTCTTATTCTTTTTAAAAATTATTTATTTATTTTTGGGAGAGTGTAAGGGAGAAGGGCCAGAGAGAGGAGGACAGAGGATCTAAAGCGAACTCTGCACTGACAGACGGACAGCAGCGAGCCTAATGTGGGGCTCAAACTCACGAACTGTGAGATCATGACCTGAGCCGATGTTGGAAATTCAATCGACTGAGCCACCCAGGTGCCCCTATTCTTATTCTTACCCTTATTTTGATTCCTTCCTAGGGTTACCTTTCTAGGCTTATAGTAAATGTATATACACTCTATTTTTATCCTATGCTTGTAATTTTACCAGACTCAACTGACTCAACTGAGTCTGGTAAGCAATACCTTTCCAGACTAGCAAGAATAGTGTGTCTGGACTGTTGAACAAGTAGTTGTACAGACCAGAATTATGCCTGAATGTTGGGAAAAGTTGAAGGTGCTGCTCTTTTGAGTCATTTACAGAGTTGTAAAATATATTTCTTGCTTAAAATTATGAATTCAAATAGGTTCTTCCAATTTAACAATTTATATTTTTGTCTTCTACTTTTCTTTTAGTATAGTTTTCATTTTTCACTAAGACTTTCTATCATATTGAAAATTTATTCTTAATTAAGGGTATAGTAAAATATGCCTAGTTCTTGTTTCAAAGAGTAATAAAACCAGTCATAGTCTAATATCTTCTGTTATCTTTACAAAGTCCCAAGTTCCACTGGGACAGAGGAATCCTCTCACCAAGCTGCTTTGGGCTTTCCTTGCTTTTGGAGCGAAGCCTGAGTTAACCAATCTCTTTTCGCTGTCGTAATGAAACATGTTTCTGTCCAAGTGTGTGGCACATTGTCCTTACACTTGGAGCTCCATTGACTTTCTGTGGACAGATACTCATATTAATATGGGCAGATTTCTCCTTTTGGACCTGAAATAAAGCCATCGCCTCATTTCCTGGATGTAGCTCAATCAGCGTTCCCTGTTTTCATAAGAACGCTGGAATACCTCCACAGCAAAAGTTACCATGGAAATGAAAAATGCAATTGGCTAGTTATTAGTTTTTATTGCCCTATGGAACTCACGTTTAGAGAATGTTTAGAGAAGGGGACCAAAAAAGGAGTAAGAGCATTTGTTTCTTCATAAAGTGTGTGAGGAGAAATTCTTGCCCCTTTGGGAGTCATGGTAGAGTCTGAAACTCCTCACAAAGATGTTCTGCCAGGCCATATGCACAGCTGCTTCAACCGGTTGCTGCTAACAACTTCTCACACCAACAGGCCCAGTTTTCTGTCTCAAGAGTCTCCGAATGCCACGCTCCCTCCAATTCTGACAATCAGTCCACAACTTGCCCTAAATGTTTTCACTTTATGTCTGGAAGTTAATAGGAGCATGGTTCATAACATACAAAACACATTTGGACTAATAAAAAATGAATAAGACCACCTGGTGGGCTTTTCCTTTAATCTAGACCTTGGGCTCATTTCTGCCCCATTTATTCAAGGTTGGGGTTGAATTCCACACTTGCCAAGTATAACAAGTGCAATCAGTTTTGTTTGATTTTTCCTTCTTTTTCTTTCTTTCTTTCTTTCTTTCTTTCTTTCTTTCTTTTTTTTTTTGGAGCCTACACATTTTCTGACTTCAGTCCAGGTGAGTACAAATTTAAGCAAAAACCCAACTGTGCAACTTTAGGAAATCTTCAAGTTCATTGAACTCTGCCATTAGGTGGCAGCAGTACAACATGAAAAGGATCAAGACAATAAGTGGAGTGAACATGATGATGATGATGATGATGATGATGACGATGACAGTGATGACGATGAATACTGAGGCATATAACCTTGGATTCAAACACTGCCTTTATCCCAGTGCAATTTTACTACTGTTTTCCCATTGATCCCTACAATATACATGGGAGATGGAGAAGAGAAAGTCTTATTTCCATGTGGTGAGGTGTGATTAATTAAATTCAAGATTTGTTGAGGGACTTGTCGAATTGACCTAGCAAGGTATTAGCAGAGCCAGTCCTGGAATTTAAGTCTTGGGATCCAAATTCAGCCTTCTTTTCGCCTGCACTCTTTTCCACAAAGCATTCATTCTCCTTATGTATGAACTTATCAATCCTTATGAAATATGAAGTGCAGTTTACCAAAGAATTCTATTTCATTCACTAGGTAAAGGAAAGAGGCAGAAGGCATGGATGTGCAGTGTTAACATAGAGATCTGCTCTGCCTAAAAAAGTGGGAGAAAAATATTGTCTAAGGGTGACAGTATCTGTGAGATTTTTGAGGCCAGATCACCTAGTTTAGTGAACATCAGGCATTTATAGTTTCAGTGTCTGTTTCTTCCCTGTCATTTATGACATGTAGGAGCTTCTGCATGACCCTCACACCACCTGAAATAATATTTGATGGCCTACTGCAGGGACTGGTGGGCTGCAAGGGTGAACAATGCTTATATTGGTCAATGGCTTCACACAATGGAAGGACAGAACAGTGCATATAAAGGGGCTGTGAGACCACTCCAAGGACAAGAATCACACTTCCCTCAGATTTAGTTTGCAGTCAGTAATCATCAAAAGCACAGCAGGGCTCTGAACATGAGAGGTCTGTGGGTGGGATGAACTCTGAACCACACTTGGGTATCAGGTGCCTGGGCTTAAAGGAATTGGGAATAAAAATTATCTTAAGTTTTGGTTTCATTGTTTACTTTGCTTCTGGAGCAAAATGAGACTCTTGAGTCAAACCAAGATTTTTTTTTTTTCTTGAGTAAAAGTTCATTCCATGGTCTGTGGCATAGGTAGGGAAGGGTAACACAGTGTGGCTAAAAGCAGAACGGTTCCTGAGTTCATTGAGAGGTGTTACAGCACAAAGGCAAATGGGAATGACAACAAACTACAGACTTGGGAGCCATAGTTGTGTTAGGGCCTTTGATTGGGCAACATGCCAAAAGGGCACAGAAGGCATGGTTTCTTACCAGGGAGGGAGATGTTGACTACACAGACTTTGCACATATTTTTACCCCCTTTTGGCTTCATAGGACTTCACAGTGCTGAGGTGAACACAGAAGATCAGAGAACAATGGAAAAACTGAAGTGTGGAAGAGGACTTGCGTCAGAATCATGACAGAGACATTTCTTGTATTTTCTTGGACTTGGAAGCAAAGAACTATCTCAGAACACGTGCGGAGCAATACTTGGGCCCTAAAGGCAGATGAGCATGGTGGTTTTGTTGCTATCTTTGATTTGAATTCTCAGAGTAGGAGCAGCTGGGTGCTCAGTTGGCAATCAGTTGATTTTGGCTCAGGTCATGATCCCTGGGTTGTGGGATCGAGCCCTGGGTTGGGCTCTGCACTGAGTGTGGAGCCTGCATAAGATTTTCTCTATCTCTACCTCTGCCCCTCTCCCTTTCTCATGCTTGCTCACTTTCTCTCTCTCTCTTTCTAAAATAAAATAAAAAAAAATTATTTCTCAGGGTAACCATATTTCACAATTAAATATAAGGAATTGAGGAATTTTTATTGTTTTATATCACCCATGCTTCTGCTTTTTTCTTTTAGTGTGAATCATTGAGCCCAGAGGGCAGAGAGAACTAGTGGATGTGGTATACATATGGCAAGCATTTTGTATATATTATTTCACTTGCATATATTATTCAATGAATATTGATTGAGAGTTATTGTGTACCTAGAGCTTGTGACATCAATGAAGGTTTTGATATAAAATCCATATTCCATGCATTTGTGGATCTAATAGGGGAAATGAACATTATTTAAATGAAGATGCGCATTCTACGATTCTGGTACCATTTCTAGTGTGTCGTGTGTTGGTGGAAGGGATGCTCTCACACCACCAAGCGGAATTCCCACACCACCTGTGTGTCTTACAATTTGACTCAATTCTGACATTAACTGCCCAGAGATAGTATCAGATCCCACAGGTGAAGGGCTCAGTCCTGTAGGACTTCTCTCCACTGCCGATGCCAATCACAAGCCCAGGTTGTTTCCTGTGCCCCTGACTGACCAGCTCCAGATTAGAAGTTCCCACAACCCCCTCCTCGCATTTGATTAATTTGCTTACAGCGGCTCACAGAACTCAGAGAAACATTTTCCTTACTACATTATTGGTTTATTATAAAAGGATATAACTGAAAAACAGCTAGAATGAAAAGATGCTTAGGGCAAGATATGAGGAAAGAGTGAGACCTCCCATATCCTGTCCATATGTTCAGTAACACAGAAACCCTTCCTTCAAACTCTGTTCTTTTGGGTTTTTATGGAAAGTTCACTACATAGGCATAATTGATTAAATCATTGACCATAAGTGAATGAACTCAATCCCCATCTCTACTTTCCCAGAGGTGAGTGGGTAGGACTGAAACTTCCAATTTTCTTATTCACATGGTTGGCTCTGCTAGCCACTAGATCCTATCCTTAGGTGCTTTCCAAAAGTCACCTCACTAACATAACAAAAGGCACCTTTATCACTCTCTGCACTTAGGAAATTCCAAAGGTTTTAGGAGCTCTGTGCAAGAAAAGGTGATGAAACCCAAATATATATTTCTTATTATAAACTGCAATATTAAACACATAAATATATGTATTTATCTGTATGGTGACAAGGGAAGTTTTGTGGCTTATGCAGCTGGATAGAGGGCAGAAAGAGAATGAGGTGGGTGGTAGGCAGCAATGTGACCATCCATCAGTTTAATATAGGGCGGACACACTGAGAATGAGGTGCTTTTGGGAGAGCCAGGTAGAAGGGTGAGTATGGGCTTATAGGAGAAGTCCAGACTAGGGCTGTTAACTTTTGGTTTTCATTGGCATATGATGTTTAAAGTTGTATAATAGGACAAAAAAAAAAAACATTCTGTCAGAGTAGAGAGAAAAGAGTACTTTTTTACAATGCAATCTCCTTGAACCTACGGAAGGGGAAGACACATTACATGAGGGTAATAATGCTTGTTGGACTTAACAACAAGAAAATGACTGGCCTCTTTAGAAGGTGTTCTTTTCAGGGAGCCTGTGACCCATATATGTATACCCATATATGTATATATAGGCAACTCCCATTTACAAGTTTTGGTTTCCTGGTCATTTTCAGTTTTATCTCTCTCCCTTTTTTTAAAATGGTTTATCTTATCATTAGACGTAGAGAAGAGAAATCCCTGCCCTTCATCCGCCAAATTCCTCTTCAAAGACCTATGTCTGGGATAACCTACCAAGTACCTAATCAATAAAAGAATGCAAGGCGGGAAGCAGCAGCTAGTATATGTCTTTCAGATCCACTGCCTGGTTCTCACTGCACCCTTCCCTACTGGGCAGGTTCTGAGATAGGGATGCTTTTCTGTAACTTGTTAACCAATATCAAACTCAAAACTCCATGTATTTGGCCCACTGTTCCGCGGGATACATTTTTACCTGCAAGATTGTGTGTCCTGGTATTTTCATTGTATAATATAATTCCGATAATGAGAGACGAAGGGGTTTCCTTCCTGAGAGTCAGGGTTGATGGTCTCAGTGCTCTACCACTCTTGGTGCCAGCGATCTGATCTACATGGATCTTGCCTAATCCTGCCCTTTCTTTCTAGCGTTCACTGAAGCACTAACCATAAACTTATCTATAATGGAAGCCTGACATTGCCAGCATTTGAATCCTCTGCAAGGGAAAACAGATGGCTTTATTTTTGATTCCTGTGATCTCCATTGACTTTGGGACTTCTTAACTTCTAAACTTCTTGAAAAATGTCCTGAGGTTAGAGATTTAGAATAGAGTAGAATGCAACATTAGTTTGCATAATGTTCTTCATAGATGCTGCATCACTAAATGCTTACACTGTAAGCAGAGACTCAGTGGAGAATGCATTGCGGAAAGCAGCTTGATGGAGGCATCTGTAAAGGGCGGGAGCTGAAGAGAGCAACTGAACTCAAACCAGGGAGGCATAGGTGTTCACTGAAGCATTTTTTTCTTTTTGGGAAAGCACACTCGTCACATCTGAGTCCCTGTTGTGAGAGCAGAAGGAGAGAGGGAAGTTCTGATGGCTGGATGGAGCTCAGAATGGCTGGTAGATAGAGCAAAGGGGATGGGACTCAATTCTGAGCTCAAGATCATCAGGGCTGGGGCTTAAGACTGTGCTATGGAGACACCCAGATATACATTCCAGGCCCTAGGAAGGGCCATGGCAGCTTTGAGCAAGACCTTTGAGGGGAAGAATTCAATTCAGAGTGATACTTGGGTTAAGTTTTTGAGGAATGCCCTGTGAATAATGATCATTTTTGTGCCAAGCAATGAAAGAGGCTTTTTACTTACCAAAAAGTCTCTCCAAAAAATATCTCACTGAGTCCTCAGAAAAAATGTACAGGGTAGATGTTTAGTCTCGTTCTACAGGTGAGACATTGGAAGGTCTGAAAGATTCACTCATCCAACATATAACAATAATTATAATAATAGCTAACATTCATTGGGTGCATGCTAGGTGCCAGACACTATTTGGGGGGCTTACCTGGGTTATTTCATTTCAATCTTCATAACAACCCCATGAAGTAGTTGCCATTTGTGTAACTACTTCATAGGTGAGGAAACCAGGCAGAAAAGTTTAATGTGACTTCATAGTCAGTCAATGTTAGAATCAATGTTCAAATCCAGACAGCCCCACTCCAGTTCTGAGACCCTGACATAACTTGAGTATGAGTCATGTTCCCAGAACCACGTGAGGCACTGGATACAGAGCATAAATGAGACAAACATGATCTCAACCTTCACGTCACATGCTTCTTACTACTAGAGAGGCTAAGTGAGCTTTCTGGGGCCACATAGCCATTCAGAGTTGGAGGTTTGGACTGAAGATTCTCCAAAAAGCCACATTTTATAGGGTACCTACACACAACCCAAATATTCTCCAACTTTGGATCAGGATGCTAAATCCTTGTAGCATCCCATAGCCCCCCTGACTCCCCTAGTCTATGCTCTGCCATTTTATCCACGTCTTCATCTTTCCTCTTCTTGTCTCTCCCACTTTATCCTTCCTTTCCTGATGAAATGCAGCAAATCCAAAGCCCCAAGATTGCTGTGTGGAGCTTCTCAGACTGAGGAGATGGAAACTGTCATTGCAGTGCCAGTTTCCATAGCCTTAGGTACTTTGGAACATACAAACTCCTTTCACTAGGCCCAGCCCTGAAATTCCAACTTTGGGTGTGTAGGGGGATGGGTAACGTCTCTGAATGGAGTAGCCCACTATGCTAAGGAGTAGTTCTCCTCAACACTGAACACCTAGGAGTTACCTCTACTCCTCCAAGGATTCATACTCTGTCATTCAGTCACTCACTCCATCGTTTGAAATTTATTAAGTTCTTACTATATACCAACAAAGCACTGAAATACAGTGGTGAGTAAGCCATTGATGATGTCCTCAAGAGGCTTACTTTCAGGTGAGAAGACATCTTAGATTAATGCCATAAAAGGAAGAGAGAATGGCAAAGAGTTACACGATGGTAGAAGATAGCTATTAATTATTGAAGGACTGTGGCATCCTTGGAGGTGCACTCTTCAGATTCCCCTTCAAAAGGCATTCCGAGGCAAGGGATATATTAGAGACAATCTCCAGCTGCTATACCTTTGGGATCCATTGTGCTGTTCATGCTGAGGCCACCCCATTCCTGGGTTGCTCCTACCTAGGAGGGCTAGAGGCGGGATACTTCTGCTTCATACAAGGTTCCTCTGGGGAGCGCTCTTTGCTTTGGAGCTCCCCATCCCCTGGTCTAGATCTTTATAGAGCTGTAGTGCCATGTGAGACTCCTGCCACCCAACCTTCCTCTCTTCCTCTCTACCCCCTCTCCTTTCTTGGGTGTCAGACCTGACCTGCATCATAGTCTGAAGACTTGCCCTGCTTACTCCTGCTTGCTCTCCTCTTTATCTGTCATAAGGGTTTCCTTCAATAAATCTCTTGTACTTCTTCATCTTGGCATCTGGTTCTTAAAGGACTTGAATGGACCTAGGGAGCATGAAGATAGGCTTGATTATGCTACAGTAACAGATTAATCTCAGAATTTCAATATATTAATATAAAAAGGTTGATTTCTCCTATGTTCCATATTCAATTCAGGTTTTGTGGGAGGCTCTATTCCTCATGGGTACACAACCTGACAGGAGCTCAAGTTTGTACCTGACTTCAAGGTTTGTCATGAAGAGATCTGGAGGAAGAGAGAACTTTTATAGCTATGTCTGGAAGTGACATCAATGACTTCATTGTCATTGTCCAGAACTTAGTCACATGGTCCCAACTATTACAGTAGCTTACAGAAGTATCCTGTCTTTTAAAGTTTTTAAAGTTAATTTATTTATTTTGAAAGACAGAGAAAAAGAGAGAGTAGAAGAGGAACAGGGAGAGAGGGAGAGAGAGAATTCCAGGCAGGCTCCACACTGTCAGCACAGAGCCCTACACAAGGGTCGATCTCCTGAACTATGAGATCATGACCTGAGCTGAGATCAAGAATCAGATGCTTAACTGACTGAGTCACCCAGTGCTCCTGAAGTATCCCAGTCTTGTGCGCAAGCCCAGGACAAGGCAATAAAGCAGGGGACAAGCAATGTTTGTGCTTCAAGTGGTCACAATCTGTTAAGCCTTATCTATTTCCTAAGGTCTAAATTACCCTTAGTTTACAAATGGGGCACCTGAGCCTGAGAGAGGCCAGGTATTTTTTCCAAAGTCACCAAATTAGCAAGGGGCAAAGCCAGAATGTGGAGTCACACGTGTCTGACCACAAATAATCTTTTAACGATTTCTCTATGGGTCCAAAAGAAATAATCAAATGCTGGGGCATTGTTGTTAGTTGCCTGGTCTGGATCATACACACCAATCTCTCCAGGGTAGTTTGAAACTCCAGTGAAATGTCCGAGATAAAGGAAATTGGAGTGAGATTTATGCCAAATCCATTATACCAAATGTTTTCCTCTACTGAGTCATGTTCATTTCTGAATAAGA
The DNA here is from genome assembly GCA_028646485.1 of Cryptoprocta ferox. Lineage (NCBI taxonomy): Eukaryota > Metazoa > Chordata > Mammalia > Carnivora > Eupleridae > Cryptoprocta > Cryptoprocta ferox. The sequence goes on along the minus strand of CM053560.1, from coordinate 20,052,969 downwards.
AAGAGTATATGAGTGGCTCTTCCTCCCATATCTACAGCCATTCTGGGGGCAGGAGGAGAATCTTTGTTTGGCTTTCACTTCTTAAGGTAGAACATGAAAAAAAAAAGAAAAAAGAAAAAGTTGACCAAGTTTTTTTTTTTTTTTTCCTCTTATGATTGTACTTAATAGTTTGGAACAGTGCTACAAAATAATGTGGCTTTTGAAAGAAATGCTTTCTGCCCAGTTTCCTTCTGGCCAAGGTTTTGAGAAAAGAAAACTATAAATAGCTGATGATAAAAGAAAATTGCTGCTGTGATCTTCGAAGAAAGAAAGGGAAAATACAAAAGAACCGTCCTGAGAGGTTTTCAAATAAAAATTATGGTTCCCCTCCCAGGGCCTAAGATTGCAACTTCTTGGAAGATGGAACGGCAAGGATGTGATGGATGTTTCCTCTCTCTTGTTTGTTTTCAAAGATATTTTGTCTTAGTTGCTTTTCTTAGCAGAACTCGGAGCTCTTCACATCTATTAAACATTTTAAGTGAACTGAAATTTCTCAAAAAGTAGGTAATTTACAAATACAGCTTTATTATTTGTTAGGCAATCATCCAGCATTTCTGATTTTCGTCTGCATCTCTTTCCTTTTCTCTCCTGTCCTCATGTGTCCTCTGGAGCAGACATGCTTGGGGATGGGGAGAGGTAAAAACCAAAGTGTGAAGAAAAACTGGCACAGTTTGACTGTTAAACAGATAATACTCTTTTGTTTAGTCCTCACCAATAAACCATTTTCAGTTTCCTGCCAAAATATTTGTTTGCCATTGATTAAACTTCACATTTTTATTACTCAGAATTAACTATAATGTTTATGAAACTGGAAGGTTAAAAGGGACAATTTCCCTGCGCATTGGTCCATTTTCCTCTAACCAAAGGGCTTCCCTAATAGGAAACCAACTCCTCATCATTTCAAATACAATTCTTATCAACTGGAAGTAATTGGGCTATGGCTCTGATGTGCAGCTACTGTTTTGAATACACACAGAGCTCTATTTGCTGTGTTTTTGGCTTGATATGAAAGTTGGTTTCCAAAGGTTGTCTTAAAATATAAAAGCGTGGGACACGGTGATCTCTGGTTCCCTGAAGACAAACTGCTTTAGGTTTTTAAGGCCAATTGATATGCGTGGGCACTTATCCTTTGCTTTCGAGTTACATCTATCTTTTGTGTTGGGGACACTCCCTGCCCCTATGGACAGAGCACAGGGACTGATCTTAGACTTGAAAGAATTAATGGGTTTCTGTGGAATCATCTCTGGGTGGCAGGTTGGAGTTTTGTCAGAGTCAGGAAAGGAGAAGAAGGGGCATGTTTCTGAGATCAAAGTCATCCTGACAACTTGACACGGAGAAAGGGCAAAAAAAGGAAGTTGAAAACGAGAGAGAATAAAGTCAGAGAGGAAACTTGCTCAGGGGCATTTTAGACATAGATTTTGTGATATTAACATTTCCTTCATTTTTTAACAAATGAAATAAATTGCTTCCCCGTGACCCTAAAGGTCATTAGTACCATCTGCAACTTCGTACTGCTCAGAGAATGACAGTAAGGAAATGGCATGGGTGAGAACTTGGGAGTGCCGCTGGACATGTGCACAGCTTAGTAAGCCTGGACATTTGTAGCAAGTTCAGGCTGAGTCAAACTGAGCTGTCCCCAGAATTTAGTGTAACTGTCACCTCTGGGTCCAATTAGGAGGCACACTGGATTAGGAGCCAAAAGACAAGGATAGAACCTTCATCCTGTCCCTAGTTGTATAATTTGTTGTATAACTTTATTTATCTGTGCTTTAGTGTCTTTATCTAGAAAATCAAAGATGTGGGCTGGATAACCTGTAATCCCAGAGGGTCTAGCTAACGATGTGAGGTGTAATGTGTCTATGATTAGATCTTTTATTACCTATTTTGGTCAAAAAGCCAATCTACCAACACAAATAGATCATGTACTTTCTCTGTGCTTGGCTCTGTGGAGGGGATGGGAAGGGTATGAAGGGACGAAAAACTTGATTCTTGTTTTCTGTCAACCCCATGTGAGACAGAACTGTGGTTTTTTCAAATCACTGTGGTCCCAGAGTCTAGCCATGCAGAAGTCCCTCCAGAGATGTCAACTGGCTGAAGAACGGATATTCCTTTATCTCAAGTTAAGGAGACATTAGGCATTAAGAAAATATGGCCCCAAATGCAAGATATATAAAATTGGTCCAAATCAATTAACTGTCACAGAACTTCTGAGACGGAGGCTCTCTTTGGGCAGAAATGGTGTGAGATTTTCCAGAGAGAAGGACATACCTCAAAAGGCTGAAATCCAGGTATCAAATTCATTTCAGATCCTGTAGATAGAAATCAGTTTCAAAGCTTAGACAAATGGATAGCACAAATCTTGTTTGCTTTTTGCATGACATATATGATAACTCAGGGCTCTACAGACTTAGATTTTTATACAGAATAGGTCACAGTGAGACAGAAGATGTAAGTCCAGGGATGATGCAGGGAAAGCAGAAAACACTTTCCACCTTGGGGTAGAGGCAGCCTTGTTTCTCAGGACAGATTAGACGAGGGCAAAGCACATACTTGGCTCCAGGAGTTTACTGTTGAATATGCGTTGACTTTGATGCATCTTCCCAGCTCATTCTCCCCACCCCCACCCCAGATCCCCATTTCTCTGTGCTGGGATAATACTACCATGAGTGGCACTGTGCTGGAGAGACAGAAATGAGAAAAAGACATGGTATCTTCTCTTGAAGAGCCTAGATCACTGGAAGAGGGAGACATGAAGGCAGAAAGTTACTAGGTCTTGTTACTACAATCCATATGAATAAGCAACTGCTGTGAAAGCTTGGAACACCAAGCAACTAAAGGTGTCAGCAATCTGGAAAAGACCTCTGGGTGCCAGATTTGTACTAAGTGTGCTGGGGGATGCAAAGGTGCAATTGTCTTGAGGCAGGCCTGGTGTCTCCCACCTAACATCTGAGGTACACAGGTTTGAGTTGCTTTCTCCAGGGACAGGGAGGCAAACATACCTGAATGTTATTTGCATGAAAAAAAAAAAAAGACCATGCATTTTCTTTATAAAGTTACCTATGTTAATTGCCGATTGCTCTTGGAACAAATGATCACAAATTTAGTGGCTTTAAACACCACGTATTCATTATATAAGTCTGGAGGTCAGAAGAAATCAAATCAAGGTGTCACCAGGGCTCAGCTCCTTTTAAGGGCTCTCAGAGGGAATCTGTTCCTTGTTCTTCCTACTTGGTAGAGGCTGCCTGCATCCCCTGACTCACAGCTCCTCTCTTCTGTCTTCAAAGCCTTGTAACATCTTTCAGTCTCTCTCTCTCTTTGTCTTTGGCTACATCCCCTCGCCCCCGCCGCCTCTCTTTGAAAACGGACCTTGTGATTCCATTGAGCCCACCCTCATAATACAGGAAAATCTCTTCATCTCAAGATTCTTCATTTGATCACACCTGTGGAGTTCCTTTTGCCAGATAGGGTAATATATTAACAGGTTCTGAGAAGTAGGATGTGAACATGGACATAGTTAGGAGGCCATTATTCAACCTACAACGGTGCCTAAGTGTTCTGAGAATTGACCCTTCTGCTTCTCTCTCCTCTACTAGATTTTTCCACTACATTATCTCTCCCAGATCCTTCCACAGGGAGTGCAGAATGGAAGCAGTATAGCTCAATGAATTCTGGATGAAACCTCCAGTGTAACAATGGACAAGTCACTTAACCTTTCAAAGTCTCAGCTTCCTTCTTTGTGTGGTAGAGATTTTAAAGATGCCTATTTGTAGTGCTGTGGTGAGGATCATTAGTACAAATTTACTAGGGGGGAGTCTTGCACATAAAATACACTCAATCAATGTTGGCTATTGTTTCTGCTATTGTTCTAATTATTAGTAGGAAGCTGGCAAGGCACACAGACAGAGAAGAAGAAAGGTCTCCAAACACCTGAGCTGTACTGAGAACTCAGCCTGGTTTCGATTTTGGTCAGGGAGGTTCTTGGTTTTCATTGAAAACCAGTTTTCACTGGCTGACTCTCCATCGCTTTAGCTCTAGGGAATCAACTCGTTTGGACTGACCCCACCCTATCCGTGTACCTCAAGTTCTGCTTTGGGGACTTAGGGAAGGAAAAGTTGCTTTCAGGCTTTCAGTGTCATGGGAATTTTAATTCTAGAAGCTCTTTGGACACACCATGCTCTATAGTTTCATAAATTCATCTTCTGATGTTAGCCTGGCATTTTGAGGAAAATCGTCTCATTTAATTTATTTGCCCTGATGTGTAACTATCTGATAGCTCAACAATCTTCCATCTTTTTGTAAATGTTGCTCATTAAACCAATAAAACTTCTGAATGGTGAAATTTCGAGAAGACTGATAGAGGGGATGTACATAATCTGGAGACACAGTGAAAAATATATTTGGACAATACATTTGCTCAGTTATTAGGTATATTTTTTGCCTAAGGACATGGTCCCAGCAGTGGGTTGCTGTAAACTATTCTTTTATCTATATATATCTATATAGATATATATATAGAAATATATAGAATTATATATTCTTTTATATATATAATTATATATATATATAATTTTTGAGAGAGAAAGAGAACACAGACTGGAGAGAGGTGCAGAGAAGGAGAAAGAAAAAGAAGAAAAAGAATTCTAAGCAGGCTCCATGCTCAGTGAAGAGCCCAATGCAGGGCTTGATCCCATGACTCTGGGATCATGACCTGAGTCAAAATCAAGAGTCAGATGCTCAACTGACTGAGGCATCCAGACATTCCTAAACCATTTTTGCTTTATGGCCTTTTCCATTCCTTCAATTTTTTGAACACGCATTTTCTCTATGTCAGTATTCTTAGAAGGCTTCCAAAGCTCTGGGGAAGTCAGGAGGAATGGAGTACTTAGCATCCAGGATTGGAGAGCTGTGGGCATCTGTTTGTAAGTGACATTGTAGGACCTGAGTTTTTAAGTTAAGGGCCAGCCCATATTACAATTTGCTTCCTGTTGGTTTTCTTCTGCTTTAACAGGAGACATTTAAAATTCTGCTCAGTTATTAAATATCTAATATCTTGGGATCACACGGGCAGATATATCTTCAAAATTTTTATTATTTTTTTAGGGCTCTTTCTGAAAATGAAATGTAACAGTAATCTTTAGGCACCACATTTAATAAGCCCAGTAAGGATGTGGAGTTTGAACCAGTAGCTACAGCAAATGATTATGTTGTTCATGGCTCTTTAAACTCCAAAGAATCTTGCAGGAGAGAAGCCATGGTACTTTTACTGATGATGCAAGGCACTGGCAGGAAAGGCCTAAGAGATCCAAGTTTTATTCATCACAAAAGAGACCTTACCAGGTCCTGACAGGTGTGACTTGTGAAGATTGTTTTCAAGGGAATGGAATCACAGTTTGGGTGGGAACTTTTGTTTCTGCATGGTTTGATCTGGAGCATAGAATTTTGATGTGCCTTTTAACATGGAAACCTGAGAATGCTTAAAAATGTTAACTGGTGGTCTTCTGAGAAGGTAATAAAAGTTATTGATTGAATACCTATGGTGAGATGCTTTTTGTGTACTTTTTTCTAATCCTAATCACAAACCTACAAAGAGGGGTATTAGGACCTTTGCTTTACAGCTCAGGAAAGCAACACTCAGGATGTACATACTGAAAATACTAGAGAAAATGCTAGAGGGCAACATATGGAGTAAGGATGAGTGGCTTCCGGAAACATGGGTGTATGTATCTATGCAGTGTGTGGACTACGGCAAGAGGGAAAATGTGTTACTTTATTGGGGGTTATGGGGAAAAGAGTATGAAAAACACTCAGGGATTTCCTTAGTATTGCTGACTCTTGTCTATCCATTTTTAGGATACAAACTGATATGGGAAACAAAGGTATACATACTGACATGGGAAACAAAGGTAGAAGGAAATGGTAGATAAAATTAAATTTCCTTATAGCCTGCAGCCCATTGACAAATACTTGAGGCAGGCAGAGTAAAATCTTCCTCCAGAAACTCCAAACTGTCTTAATGTTAATGCTTTGCTAGAGGGAAGAACAACTTTAGCTTCGCAATAGCTAGGCCTTCAGTATCTTGTGAGTCTTCTTTAGCATATGAAAATGCTTTTAGAAACTTCCCTTGCTTTACTTATATACTTATATGTAAGTATATAATCAGTCACTCCTCACAATCCCTGGGCAGCTCTTTCGGCCCATGGTTCCTGTCCCTGTGCATTTTTTGTTTTAAAGACTTTTTTTTTTTAAGTTTTAAAATGTATTTGGAGAGAGATATGGGGCAGGGAGCGGCAGAGAGGGAGGGAGACAGAGAATTCAAAGCAGGGTCCACACTGTCAGCACAGAGTCTGACGTGGGGCTCAATCTCACAAACTGTAAGATCATGACCTGAGCCAAAATCAAGAGTTGGATGCTTAACTGACTGAGCCACCCAGGAGCCCCTGTCCCCATGCTTTAATAAAACTACCTTTTTGCACTGAAGACGTCTCAAGAATTCTTTCTTGGCTGTTGGCTCCGATTACCAACAATTTTCCACCTCACATACTCTAGTCCTTCGTTCTCAGAATCACCACTGTCAATGAAACAACTATCCTCATGTGTTACATAGGATAGTAGTCTGAAGCACAGCCTGCTCTCACAAGAAGGCTGAGGGTCAGAGAGGTTTTCAGAAGGATTAAGCAGTCATAAGCAGAGACCATTTAGTGCTACTAATATTAACAGGGGTAGAATCCCACCATGATTGATCAAACCCTCTGATCTTCATTGTCTTTGTCTTGGTTACTTGGTTTAACTTTGGTCATATTGTATTTGTGTGAGTGTGACTATGTAAGAGCTCAGATAGTTTATTTGAGGAAGGTATAATGTAAATAAATAAATGAAATACACTAATATCATTCTATCCAACATTCATTTAACAAATGGTTATTCAGCACCTATTTTGTTCCAGCCACTATACTAGAGGCTAGAAATGGGGTCAAGGGGGATAATGCTCTATGATCATTGTTCTTGATGAGTTTAAGTGGTTGTAGGAGAGGTAGATACGTAAGAGAAATAATAACGCTAAAAATGGTTATGTCTGCTTTGATTGACATAAATCCAGAAGGGTACTGCATCAGTATGGACTGCATATTTGTGTCTCACTTAAATCCATATATTATTCATATCCCTAAATTATGGTATGTGGAGGTGGGAACTTGGGGAAGTGATTAGGTCATAAGAGAGGAACCTTCATGAATGGAATTATTTCCCTTGTAAAAAGGACCCCAGAGAACTCTCTTGCTGCCCTGTAAAGATACAAGAAAGTGGCTGTCTGTGAAGGAAGCAGTCTCTCACCAGACATCACATCTTTCAGTGTTTTGATTTTAGACTTCCCATCCAACAAAACTATGAGAGAAATCGTTATATGAACCACCCACTCTATGGTATTTTTTTTAAAAAAGTTTATTCATTTATTTTGAGAGAGAGAGAGAGAGAGAGAGAGAGAGACAGAATCCCAAGCAATCGTTGTGCTGTCAGCACAGAGTCTGATGTGGAGCTTGAACTCACAAACCATGAGATCATGACCTGAGCTGAAATCAAGAGTTGGATGCTTAACTGGCTAAGCTACCCAGGCTCCCGTATGGTATTTTCATTCTAGCAGTTCAAACAGACTAAAAAATACACCAAGCCTAGCATCTGTGTGAGCAAAGGAAGTGTATGTGGGGTGGGGCTGAAGAAGAGGTAAAGAATTGGTCACAGAAGGCTTCTGGGAGGAGGTGATGCCTGAGAATCATATGATACAGTGGCTCTCAATCCTCAGCATACATCAAATTGTCTGGAGGGCTTGTTAAAACACAGATTGCTGGGCCCCTACCTCCTGAGATTCTGATTCTACAGATCTGAGATGGGGACTGGAAATTTGCATTTCTAAGAAGTTCCCAAGTAATTCTGTGCTCTTGGTCCAGAGACCATACTTTGAGGACCATTTTCAAAATGGTTATAGTTGCACCACCACCCCTTTTTATGTGAAATCTTATATGGAATGTTTATATATAAAACAGACAGAAGTGGAGGTGGCTGCAAGGAACCCTTACTCTCTCCCCAGGCTATGCTCTTTCCCAGTGGTTGTTTCTGAAATATCATCATGGAAACCATGAATCTAGAGGAAAATCTGCTTCCACAATTTCATAGTTTTTTTTTCTATGGATGTTTCTCTCTCTCTGAATTAAATTAAATTATTTGATAAAGCATTCAGTCAGATGATTTTAAAAGAGCATGTGAATTAGTGAGCAAAAGTTTTGGCCAAGAATATATGGACTTGTGTTTTGATTTCTGCTCCCTATCTCCTCCCCCAGGTAATGTGGTGTGGTGATTAGGTCTGTTATTAAATACCTTTCTTTAAAACTTTACTTTCTTGATGTTTTATTATTCAGTCAAGTTGTGGCATTGCTATAGGAGATCTACAGGTATTAGAATTCCATCACAAATTATCTGAAGACTATTTTAGTTCTGTGTTAATAAAATCAGAGTGAGATAAGTGCTGTGGGTCAAAAACATAGCAGAGTTTAGAAACTCTTTTTTGATGACTATCTGAAGTTAGTTCACGGTAAGGTACTATGTATTTGATGTTTAATGTTTTAATGAAAATGGGAAAAAATGATCAATTATCTAGATATCCAGAATGTTAGGAAAGGCTTAAAATTAATGGAGATGTTCATTGTTCATCCAGATAGTCTGCATCACAGAGTAAATTAGTTCAGTTGTTAAAATGGCAAAATTGTTGTTGCATAATTGTTTGATTCCATATGAATCATCCATAACAGTAATTACCGAATAACATTTTAGTGTCTTCATTTTTATCACTGAATGAAATGAAGCCTTTATGGCAGAGAAAAAAAAAAAAGACAAATGCTTTCCTATTTTGAAAAAGAAAAACTCTTGAAATCTTACTTTGGAACTATGCTAAGTTTTAGTTTATTCTGAATGTTTATGTTGTCTCTGTGGGGGCATTGTCAGATTTATCAAAAATGGAGGATTTGCAAAAGCCCAGAGTTGTAACCAACCTTGGAATGGTGAAATGGTGGATCCTTAACTGAAATGTCCAAACTTTTTGTCTAGTTTGGGACTTTGCAAGCCTCATCTATCAAAGTACTTGACTTTGATAAAAAAATAAAAAAATAAAAAATAAAAAAAATCAAAGGCAAGTAGAAACCAAAAGGTGATTATAAAACAAAATACAGGGGTGCTTGGGTGGCTCAGCTGGTTAAGTGTCCGACTTCGGCTCAAGTCATGATTTCAGGGTTCGTGGGTTTGAGACCCCCTCTACCCCCATCGGGCTCTGTGCTGACCACTTGCTCAGAGTCTGGAGCCTGCTTCGAATTCTGTGTCTCCTTCTCTCTCTGCCCTTCCCCCACTCACACTCTGTCTCACTCTGTCTTTCAAAAATAAATAAATATAAAAAAAACCCCAAACAACAACAAATACAATCAACGTTTCATGAAACCTCTAGGTCCAAACTCCAGTAGTTCCACAGTTTTGGGAAATATTTTATCCCATTCCTTATGGCTATCTCCATTGCTGATATTACCTCATTTGGGTTTAAGCTTGAAGTCTGTTTAGTTTTTAGTTTATAACATCACCAAGTCATCATTTATATCAGATATGCTAATTTGCATCTGTTTTTGATTTTTCTAAAACAACCGGTGACATTGGGGAAAAGGGTGGTGACTGTGTTTTGATGTTTATAGAGGCTACTGCTCAACTTGATTTCTCAGAAAAGGGTGCAGTTCAGCCAAGGAGACATCTGGGAAAGATCCATCAATGGTCACTGATGCAAACAACCATTCACATCCTCTCTTGGAGTTGAGAGATATGTGGGAAAACCTAACACATATGGAAGATAATCAATCCTCACAGTTAGTCAACATCTGGGAATGTAGCCAGTTGGGGTTGACAACACTGGGGATTAAACGTGATGGAAGGTCACCATCTATAGACAAGTGCAAGTAACTGCCTGTGAATTGTGAGAACATACATGTGTATTGTATGCTATAATGAGCCATTAGTACCCAGTTTGTGTGCACTGGAAAGGCATCAGAACACTGAGGTATGTATGGAGGCATTTTCAAAAGTTTTTCCAATTTGTTTTTCTTTCAGAGCAATGTGCAAAACTACACTATAAATTCAGACAATGCAAAACAAAAAGTTTAGCCTCCCTAAACTTCCTCATTCCTTATCCTTCATGTTTCAACTTGCTATTTTCATTTTCTGTCTTCATCCTCGTTTTCAAGTCATTTTTGTGTGTGTGTGTGTGTGTGTGTGTGTGTGTGTGTCTGTCTGAGTGTCAAATACCAACATTAAATGCTACATCCCCTGGGTCCTTCTTCAGATGCATTTCATCACCCTTTGGGCAATTTTCAATGTCCCTTAACAGTAGCTAGTATCTACATTTCATTCTATTTTAAACATCAAAAAATAATCCACTTTGCTTAGATAACCATTAAATGTGACTCCTTAGAAGAACTCGGGTAAGAACAATAAAAATGATTAACAGCTTCTCTCTCTTCTGTGATTTTTATACTCCATTCTCTTGCTCTTTTCTATTTTTTGGGGGGAGGGTGAGGTAGGTCTAAGTTTCTCCCTAGGATTTTTATAGCTCAAAAGATCTAGCACCAAACTACATAAGAGACATGCTGTTTTGGCTTTGACCTTTCTCATTTATCCCTCCTTAGAACAAGAAAATCAGTGGTTTGTAGCTAAATGAGAGAGATCTGACTTTCTCACTGAAGCAGAATTTGTTCAAGAAGCAGTAGTTGTGTTGTCTGTGGCTAATGGCTAAAGATATGTTCCCAGAAGGTATCCCCACCAGTTTTTGTTCAACAACATCTTTACAAAATGGTGCAAATGTTTCAAAATGAAGAAAGTAAAGTTATAAAAAAACCTTAGTTGCGTTCTCTATAAGCAGATTCTAAAGTCATTCTCTGTGGAGAGTTTTCATGGAGCAAATTCTCAATGGCATTGAAATAGTAGAATTAGTGGTCCTTTTGACTGTCCTTTTCAGATCAGATCCTGGGGTGCCTCGGTGGCTCAGTTGGTTAAGCGTCCCACTCTTGATTTCGGCTCCTATCATGATCTCAAGGTTTGTGAGTTCCAGCCACATAAGGCTCTGCGCTGACTGCGTGCTGAGCCTGCTTGGTATTCTGTCTCCCTCTCTCTCTGCCTCTCCCCCGCTTGCTCTCTATCTCTCTCTCAAAATAAATAAAAATTTTAAAAAAGAAAATCAAATCAGATCCCTCCACCAGCAAGTAGAAAAAGAGAACCACGCTGGGAATGAAAAATTCCATAGAACTCTTGAAAGCTAAATGAGCTAGAATGAGCACCACAGACCTGGTGAAACTTAAAGTTTCCTTAAGTAAATATTTTCAACTTTGTGGTGGTAAGGCTTCTGTTGCAACTCCGCTATTGTAGTGCAAAAGCAGTCATAGACACTACTAAACAAATAAGTTTGGCTGTGTTCCACTAGAACTTTATTTACAAAACAGATGTAATTTGAATTTGTATTTTGCTCACCCCTGGTTTAGTATCAAGCGTTTGGGGAGAAGAGAGAAAAGATCTTTGAATTACTGTGAGTATTGAGTTAAAAACTCCAGGAGAGAATAGTTAACATTCTAATCAACAGAATTTGTAGCCTTCTTCTCAAATTGAGGTGTGCCTTTTGGAATAAAAGAAAGACACTGAACCACAACTATGATGAATCCAGTTAACCTAATTTTCTAGTCATTTTTTCTGCTCTTTTCTCTTCTTTACCTCTTCTTTTTCCTTCTCATTTTCTCTTTTGTTGTTTCCCATATTTTTTTTAAAACTTGTGTACATGTCCCACTCATGTAGCCATTCCAAGAGAATGCTTGGGCTATTCTGATAGATAGTTAGCATTTGGCCTTGGCCTCATTTAGAATGAGAGTGGGAGAACACTTTAGCCTCCAGAAACAAAGTTTGTTAGCCAATTTAAACAGTTTTCATGTCTAACAATAGTGAAGAAAGACGGATCTTCATGCCAACACTCTTTCCTGCTGCCACTACAATGACTGACAAGTCTGCAATCAAGTACATGATATAACATTGTCTAATTGATGGGCTATATGTGTATGTGAGGCCATCAAAATAGATTAGTTTCTGTTGAGATAAACCACCATGTGGAAAACTCTCTGCCCGCCAAATGCAGGCTTCTGCCAAACCGTTTGATCAAAGTTATAGAATTTCTAGGGATTTATACTCAGAAAAGTGACTCTAGAAAAACAGCAGCCTCAGACTCAGCACATTTGCCCTCTCTCTCCCTTGCTTCAAGTCATATCTGCTGATTTCATGGTTTGACACATTTTACAGTTCTTGTTAGCACAGTTGAGCCTGTTGGATCCCATTCTGTCTTCCAATGTTATACACTAAATCAACTAAGTTCAGATCACTCTCTCTGTTAAGCAGGAAGGAAGATAGAAGCACAGAAAGGCATAGAAACATTGTTCAGAACTTTAGAAGACTTGGAGAATATTTGTCCCAAATTGATCATTTGAACCCTGAATCCAACAAACTTGTTTGGTACTCCTGCTCATAGGATTATGGCAAAGAGAAGTACTGAACTTGACTTGGGTTAGGCTATATCCTTAATAGTAGTTATATATAGTATCTCAAGCAAGTCACAAAATATCTCAGGTCCTTGGTTCTTTACAAAGTGAGAAAGATGGACTGGGGAGTTTTTGAGGATATGTTACTACTTAATATCCCAAGGATCTCAAATGACATCATTTAAAAATTCTTTTGACTCTGAACTTAATAGTAGTGCATTTAATTTACTGAGCTTCAGTGTTCTAGTTATTTATTGTATAACAAGCCACTCCTAAATGTTGTGGCTTAAAAAAACAATAGCATAGGGATGCATGGGTGGCTCAGTTAGTTAAATATCTGACTCTTGGTTTCAGCTCAGGTCATGATCTCATGGTTTGTGAGTTTGAGCCCCACATAGGGGTCCATGCCGACAACACAGAGCCTGCTTAGGATTCTCTCTCTCTCCCTCTTTCTCTGCCACTCTCCTGCTTGTGCACTCTCTCTCTTTCTCTCTCAAAATAAATGAACTTAAAAAAATAGCATATATTTTGTTCACAAATCTACAATTTGGGCAAAAATCTATGAGGATAGTCATCTTTACTCCACTCAGCATTAGCTACGGCAGCTCAAAGGCCCAAGTCTGGAATCATCTGAAACCTTGTTTACTCATAAGCTTGACAGTTGATATTTGTTGTTGGCTGGAAACTTAGCTGGGACTGCTGGTTGGAATATCTATATATGACATTTCCATGTGTCCTAAGCTTCCTTACAGGATGATGCCTTGGTTCCAAAGACAAGTACCTAGATAGAGCCAGTAGGAAGCTGCATTGCTTTTATGAGCTAATCTTAGAGGTCATGAAGAATCCTAATCACCACATTCAATTTGCCAAGGAAGTCACAATAGCCTACCCAGTTTAAGGGGATAGGAAATAGATTTTACCTTCTGATAGGGGGTGTGGCAAGAGGCTGGAAGAGAAAGTCAGACTATAAATATCATGGTGGCCATTTTTGGAAAATATGATCTGCCACATTCACATTATGACAAATGCTTATATTTGAATAGAACTTCCATAGACGGTGCTAATTGCTTGGGACTCAGCTTCCTCATTAATAATTAAAATAGAAAAAAAAACTGGTGTGATTCTACATCCCAAAGTCTCTGCTTAATAACCATATGTGTCTTTTCTCATTTAATCTTCATTTTTAAAGATGAGGAAACTGAGGCAGGGAGACATCAAGTGGCTTATGTAAGCTCTTATAGCAGGCAACTGTGCAGTAGAGAGCTGGAATTCTGAATCAAGGCTCTCTAGTTCCAAAGCCTGTCCCTCTTCTGCTACCCCACACTGCCTCACTCATAAAACTCTTGTCCTCATGTCTTAGCTTCATTTTTCATTTTGTTTTTGCTGAAAAAGGGTAGAATTGAGATGAAATTTAAAATGGGACATAAAATGGAGGAAAGCTACCAAATAGTTTAACGTCTAAAGTGACTCTGTATCTAAAATTAGTCTTTGCACAAGAGTTGATTGTTATCCACCTTTTTTTTTTTTCAGTGAAGAAGGCAAAGCAGGATGAGAGCCTGGCTGTTATTGGTGTCTTAGGAATTAGGGAGAACACTGAAGCATGTCTCTGATTTATAGCTGATAGTGTTTAGGACCATAATGTGAACACAGAATTATATGTGAGAGAGTTCATTAAGGGTTAATAATAAATAAGCGAATAAAGTGTCTTCAGAGTCAGATATGAGGACACAGATGGACAGACTGAAGTTGGCCAGTGGTCTGGACTAAAAAGGAGTCTAGGAGGTTTTGCCTAATATTAGGCTTCTGTGTGGGGAGGCCAGCCTCCTGTAAGAGAATGGAGCAGACAAGAGTGTCTCTACTTGTCCCTGGGTGAGGTTTGCCTACCAAACTCAGGTGTCAGACGTGCACTCCAGATTGCCAGCAATTTGAGACAGTAGCCATTGTAAAGTCTCTCTGCCTATACAGAGTCACTCCTTGATAATTGTTTACCCCATTACTCAGTAAAAAGAAACAAAATAGACAACAAAACAAAAAATGGTTGATATTATCCAATTATGTTTTAACATGTTTGCATTGATGTGACCCAGCCAACAGTGTTATGGCATCATGTGAACATAGTCTTATGAAAATAATCCACTTCCCATCCCCTGCTCTTTTTCACACATTAGCTAAAGAGAAATTTATGGTCTTCAGGAAATTTATTATAAGAATTTTTGTTTTTTGTTAATAATGGGGTAACTGTTAAAAGGTCATTCTGAGTCTGGCTGACAAAGGATTTTGCCTTGCTGTCTTTATCAACACATTCCCCCAGTACAAATAGTCTCCCAAGGACAATCTGTAGGTCTTAGCTGTGGGATTTTCTTTTCTTTTCTTTTTTTTCATGTGCTTTCAACAATTGCAATTGCTTCCTAGCTCAACATCTGGAAGCACATTTGTCTTCATTGTTGGAAAATAAATTAACATCCCTGTTCATGAACAAGGGCTGACCTTGCACTGGACAGCAGTGACTGTGTCTTCAGTTGACAGACCAGTCTTCCTTGACTATGGGAAAGAAGCTGAAATGCATCTCTTTTCTGGCATTAATACCCATCTCAGAACAGCCTGTGTCTATTCACTATAAACTGGACATTTGCCCTAGGACATGGAGCAAAAGATGACACTAATTGGAAGTTGGCATCCTGGAAAACATTGTCGGAGTCATCTCTTGCAAAAAAAAATGACCTTATCTTGTGCCAGCACTGAACCGTGGACTCCATGGACCTGCCTGTGTCTGCTCACACCTGTTCCAACACGGATGCCAAGAAATGGGGATTCAGGAGGAAATTAGACACACAGAGCCTTTGGGAAGCCACCAGCAGTCATAGGGCCCTTTGAAAGTCCTTTGAAATTTTAATAGATTGGACAGGGAGGGGAATTCCCTATGTAGATGCATTTGGCTGTGGTCATGGTCATGAGCATTGAGAATCCCACATCAAGCACTGATTTGAGCAAACTGAACAGTGAAGAAAGAAAAGACTTAAGGAGCCAGAAATAGATGCCATGAAAGGGATTCAGGATCTATGTTACCAACAAGGTTTTTTTTTTTTTTTAATATATTGCACCTTTTTCTTTTTAAATTATGTGTGACATACAAATATGGAGATAGAATTGTTTATATATGTTTGCATTGATATAAATAAATATGCTTACGCATACTGGTATCTTCTGCTCTTTCATGGATTTGGGCAGACTGTAAGTCAAATCAAGGCCCAAGAAACGTAAGTTATATGCACATATAAAACCTGATATCACAATTAGCATAAAAGTGGATGTTAATTCTAACTGTGAAATATCAATAATATAAAGTAATTACACTTTGTGGTCATACTTCCCATATCATCTTCTCACCTTCCTCTCAAAGTGCTCCTGAAACTTTTAATTATATGGGACTTCATAAGATATAGAAGTGAGGAATAGATTTAGATGATTCTGTGTAGCAAGGAAAGATGTTGCTTTCCCACTATGGTATATTAATTCCTTTTCCTAATATTCAGTCAGTTCAACAAGTTTGTTAGGCAGTATGTGCTAAGCCCTTGGGATACAAGATATTTAGGCTACCTTTACTACCCCAATCTCTTAGCCAAAGATCTTGCTTCTGGTCTGTCCACTTCGCCATTGCATCTTCTCCCAACTTGTCCTTCAAATTATAGATTGAGTTACCCATCTAAAATGCAAATTCTATGCTGTTACTGCCATGAATAAAATTCTTTAGTAGTTATCTATTGTCTTCAGAATACAGAGCTAGCTTTTTGGCAGGGCACCTGAAATTCTCATGATCCTGTTACTGCTTGTCCTCTAGCCTCATCTTTGATGACTCCTCAGCATGCCTCTGATTTTATGCCGCAGTTAAACAGAACTACTTATAATTACCTGAAAGCACCCTGTGCTTTCTTATATCTAGTTCTTTGCAAAAGGTACTCCCTCAACCTGGATTACCTTCTACCCTTCTTTGTGTGGTCAATGCCTACTCACCTTTCCTGACTTAATGAAAATGCTACTTCCTTTGGGAAACTTTCTATAATGTGCCTTCTCTACTACTGCAGCCGTTATATCTCTCTGAAATAGTTAAGTCTCGGATGGAAATATGACAAACCTAGGCACCCCTGTCCTTTGTTTTGCTGGTATCTTGTGCTCTCACCATCAATATTATAGCTGTGCACATATCCTCACACTTAGTTAGTACTTAATATGGCCAAGAATAATTTTTCACTTGTCATTATTTCACCCTTAAAACAATTCAAAGTAGTAGATATTATTACCATCATCTCATCTTTAGCCAAATTTTATTAATTTTACTAGATGTTTTAGAAAAGACAGAACTAAGATTTAAACCCTGCTATGTAAGACATCAAAGCCTGTTTCCTCTCTCTTATACAGTGTATTAAGTTCCTTCTTCTCCCTGTCTTTTACTTATTCAGCTTTAAACTTTTTGAGGCAAAGAGTAGTGTTTTCATCACAGTTACGTCTCCAGTGCATGGTACAATGTCTTTTATGCAACACATTTTGAGAAAACAGAGAATAAAAGGAGAGGCCTTTGCACCACTCTTAAGTTGTTCATAAAACTAGAAGATAGATATCTAAAAATGTACTTTTGGCATAATGAGATAAATGCACTATTATAGATAAACATGGCTTACCATGAGAGTGAAGATGAGGGACACAGAGTCCAGATTCTGAGTGCTTGGCTTCCTAAAAGAGCTGAGGCCTGAGTTGAATATGAACAGACTAACTTATTAGTTGCATTTCCACTATTTTTTTTTTATTTAGAGAAAGAAAGAGAGGGCGAAAGTGAGTGGGGGTCAGAGAGAGAGAGAGAGAGAGAGAGAAACAAGGTTCACCTGAAGTGGGGTCAAGTTCATCTGATACAGGACTTGAACTCATGAACTGTGGGGTCATGATCTGAGCTGAAGTCAGTTGTTTAAATGACTGAGCCACCCAGGCACCTTCTACTACATTTGTTTCTAGGGGAAATTCAAATAATATAATCTTCTCATGACAAAAGATTAAGGATAAACTCCAGTCATATTTTTGAAAAATTGGGATGTGAATCCATTGGTCATATTTTTGTTAAAAAATAGTTCCATGAGCTGGTATACCATTGCCAAATTACTGTTGAGACATGGTAAGTGTTGGGGTAAAAGACTAGAGTATAAAATTTTGATTTTGGAATTTTCATGTGATAAATGATTATTGGGGGTCTGGTTGAATAAAAACTCTAAGTCTTCAAGAATAGGCTAGGTTGAAGACTCCTGAAGATTCTTTCCAGACCTGGTAGTCTCTGATCCTCTGTTTTGCCAATGATTTGCTCTGAGAACATGGTAAAATATTCAGTTTCAATAAATACAGGTAATCATAGTCTGAATGGGAAAAGTAGTATTGTAAATCAGATAATTACAACTTTGAGCTAGACCCCAGGGATTTCTAATCTGAATTCAAATGAGCTCCTGAATTGGGTATCATCAATAGACCCAGTTTCTTATGGCAATCAGGGCTGCTGTCCTTGGTGCTGACAATGGTGTTTACATGGATGCTCTTTGAGTGAGTGCAAGAGAGAGAGGTGGAGTGGCACAGAGGGAGAGTATGAGCATTATCATAGACACAGAAAACAATTATTTCTCATTCATTTAACCAGTAAACATCACTTTTGCTTTGATAAGTACATAGAAGTAGCTTTGTAATTTTTCTGGGATTTTTCACTTATTAATCAAGTTTATATTTTTTAACAGTAACTTTTTTTTTTTTACATAAAAGGTTCAAAGTGATTACCCTTCAGTGTTACATTTTCCATGTTGATTTCTCAGTTTGCCATAATAGCTTTTGTGTGCATCTCATATCAGGTAGTGTCTTCCTTCTATTTAATCAAATTTAAATACCCACTTTATGTTATTTCTTAGTGTTCACCTTTTCACAGACATGGAGGACATCAGTTCAGTTTCTCTGAATTTAAAAATAAATCAAGTTGAAATTAATCTATTTATGTAAAGGGAAATCTGTTATACCTCATTTCTTCCTCTATAACACTGTAGCTGTTTCTCCTGTCTGTTCTTAATAACAACCCAAATTCCTTAGGCTGATATTATTTGTTGGCCAGCATGGAAGAATACCATGGGTAATTGTCTTTTGCTTTTTATTTTTTTAAATATTGTAAAGATTTTGCCTCATTTCTCCATTTTTCTTAATATTTTGATGATCATATGTCAGTAAATTTCACACCAGCCACTATCTTTCAGGCTACTTATTTATTTCCCCTTTAACTTTTCTTATGCAACTCTTTTTTTTCCTCCAAATTTTCCCCAGGTTTCTTTGAAATATTTGTCTCCCTCTCTTTGTTCCACTGGTTAGGAAAAAAAAGAGGCTAATCCAGTCTATTCAGTATATATGAGTTTTGATGGCAATATTTCTATAGTAAAGGGAATAGAAGCTGAAAGCTTTGATGTGGAATTAGGGAGAATAAAGAACCAGTGCATTGAACCTCTAAAACCACTGAAGAATGCACAGTAAATGCATTAAGTGTCCTTAAAAGTCAACATTTCCTTTCTTATCTTTCTGTAACTAAACTTACTTTTGACAAACAACAAAATCTTGATTTTTCTGTTTTATTTTCCTCTTCTTTTGGTGTTTCAACCATATTGTTTTTTATAATTTTTTTCTACTGCAATTGTATAATATTTCAGTTTCAACTAAAGTTTAAAAGCTTTTGTGAACTGGACCTTATAGATGATGTATATAATTTCATTATGTCTTTGAGGTCAAAGTGATTGGTATATAACTTTTGGAAAATGTTCATTTCCATCTTGGGGCCTGTCTGTATTAATTTCTTATGCTTGATGGATTTTATTAAATGTTTCATTGCCATTCATTTATTTTCAAAACTGAATGCCTCCATTTCCTTTGAATCAAACAAATAACCACCTTAGTATGTTTTTCTTTATTCACACTCCAGTTTTTAATATATTCATCTATTCATACGACATGTCATTCATGACAATTATTAATAGAGTGCTTAGTATATATCAGGAATCATACTAAGTCCTGGAAGAGAAATGTTCAAGAAATGGTCCTATATCAAGTGTTCATGCTTTAATAGGGGATACCAGATGAACAAACATAATTATGAGCAGTGTTAATTGAATTACAACAGAGGTACAAAGTATCATGGGAACATAGGAAAGAGAACCAATTTATCCACTGGGTCCAGAGCTGGAAACCTTATGATATGACCTTGAAGAACTGCCCCTACTGGACTAATAGCTGAGCAGTGATTACTGGCCCTGATTGTGATACATTTGGTGTCTAGTATGGCTTTGGAATCAGACAGATCTGGAAACAAATTCTGAATTGGCCACTTTCTAAGTGGTGTTCCCTCTGAGAATCAGCTTTTTCATCTGCACAGTGGTAGGGATGATACCTGCATCATGTAATGAGGTTGAATAAGATAATGATGTTCATACCTTTTCTTTAAGCCTCTCCACATGAAAGTTAGAGATAACAAGAGCAATGGAAGGACCAAATTCTGATAATCACACCTGGTAATGCATAAATCTCTATCTAAGTTATTTCCATGCTTAATCCTTTTGATTGTCACCACAACCCTATTAAGCATATATTATTATTTCTAGTATCCTGGTTGACCAGGAAGAATACAGGAATTCACAGGGGTTAAGTGTTTTGCCCCAAGGATGTGGTTAGTAAAGGATAGAGCAAGAGTTTGAACTCAGATCTGCAGAGCACTGAAGCCCCACTGTTTATCTAATTGTACACTCTTGGTCTTTGCCCTGTTATGTTGAATTGAGGTTGTTGAGTGTGGTAGACATTTGTCGTACAGATTCTGGCTTCTCACATTATAGTCCATGGCAGGTAGGTAGGCTCAACTGCCATTTTAAGTAAGTAGGAAGGAGAGAGCAGACATCCAGGTCAAGGATTTTCTTTAAAGCAAGTAATATCAAAGTTGTCTCTATCACCTCCAACAGGTCACCACATCTCTTTGTAAGATGGGATGGAAAATTTAGGCTCTAGTTGGATAGCTACTTGCTCAGGAAGGAGAGGAGAATAGATTTGGGGAGACTACCATCCATTTCCATTACAGTGTTCAATAAACATTTATTGAATGAGTAAATGAAGAAGAGCAAAGCCTGTAAGCAAACATGGGCCCCAATGAGACAAAGACAAAGCTTGATCCACAAGCTTACAGCCCCGGGTCAGCATGCCAATACGTCTTTCCAGCTAATTCTTGCCAAAAACACGTCTTTAGTCATAGCCAGCTATTGTATCTCTTCACTATAGTGTTTTCCTTTAATCCATGGCTGTCAACTTTTCTCTCAAATGTCAGAAAGGGATCGAAGCCACAGAAGAGTTTTTGTGAGCTCCATGGATTATGCTACTCTCTTAGGGAAGATAAAGTGACAGGTTGTACAGCACTTATCTATATCACCTGTCAGGGACTCTTCATCCTGGGGCAGAGGAGAGTATCAGGAGTTTTAGCTGGTTATATGTGATCCTCTTTTCAAGACTACTCCGTTGGCATTGGGAGAGAGTATCTCTGACACTGGCAGAATGTGGCTTTCGTTCTCCTAAAAAAAAAAAGTGCTGGAAGTTTCCTACCTCTGTACTTCTGGACTCTGTCAGATCAATATCCTAGCTGGGAACTCCATCTCAGCAACTTCTTCTTTTCTGTAATGTAACACTTTCTTTGTTTCATTAGAGAGTTTTTTCCACAGCCACTGCAGGGGCATGCATTGTATGATGCCCGACTGGTAGCAGATAATTCACCCCACACAGAGCGTGACCACTCTTGTTTGTTGCCTGAGGGTTTGGCAGATTCTTATTAATTTCACTGAGGCAACAGCCAGAATTACAATAGACTTTGTGAATGCAGAAGAGAAAAAGTTACATTTCAGGGGAAGTAGTCAGTGAGGCTGTATTCTTCCAGACTTACCAAGGTGGAACCTTTTTCTCTCACTTGTAAGCTGAAAAAATAAAGAATAACTACTGAAACCTTATATCTCTTTAAGCTCTTTCATTCCTAGGAGCTTAAAGAGACTCTGTAGACCTATATCTCACTTATTTCCACAACATCCCTGTGGAGTCAGAGGCTAGTTTTTCTTTTACTGTCCAGAGGGAAGGTAATGCCCTGAGAACTTAAGTGATTTGTATTCAAAGTCAAAAAGTGAGTCAAACTGTAAAACCAATGTTTGAAATCAAGTGCTCTGACTCCTCACCCAGGGGCTGCTTTAAGATGATAGTATTTGGGGAAGAAATATAGCTGGGAGAACTCAAAATATATGATAAAGACACACATGTCAAGTTATATCAAGATTCAGATCTGATAATGTTACTTAGTTCACAGATTTAAAAACATGCTCCCAATGACTCCACCATATTTAATGATGTGAACTGTTCTCACTCCCTTAAGCTACAGGTACAGGGATCATTATTCTGTATTTATTTTGGAATGATGCCCTGAAATCAGAGTTCCTAAATAGCACTAATGATTTCACATATTTCAGGAAGAATGGGGACATTGGCCATGCACACAATTGATGCTCATTAAATTGTTGTAGAATAGAATAGTTGTTATAACACATTTAAAAGTGGATCTAGATTCACTTATAGACTTGTAGGGTTGGAGCAGGGTCTCCTTAGCTCCTATGATACTTTGTGCATATTAGGAAAAGGGCTTTTCCTCCAGGTGGACACAGCCCTAAGCCAGGGTGCATAGCTTGGTGAGCAGAACCTTGGCTGATTTCAGCCTCATTTATCAATTCTCTCAACTGGATGCTGTTTGTGGCCATCTTGGGGTAGAACAACATCCTTCAGAGTCATCTGGTCCACTTTCCCTCATTCAGGAAGTATAACATCATGCCTACCCCACAACAGAGGTGAATCTATTTTTAAAGACCTTTGGAAAGATATTTTTACAACCCCATCAGTTACTCATAATAATATTCAGGCCTCCATGGTTGCACTTCCTCTGCCTCTGACCTTGGTTCTCTAGTGGCTAATGCCATGACTGCAACATTCCTCCCTTTGTGGAAAGCTGCAGGCCACATAGTTGCTGAGTATCTAGTATGTTCATGACCTGAGACCCTCATGCATAGTAAGGCCAGAAGGAGGGGAATTTAATTGCTTTGGATGATGACTGACCATCTTCTTCTCTTTGCTTCTGGAGTCTTGTCAGAGGCATTTTCTAATTCATTTGACATTCTAAGACCCTTTCTCTTTATCCACTTGATCCTTCAGTTCCTACTTCTTTCCACATTATATCCTGTGTTTCCATCTTTTAACACTTAATAATAATTCTCCATTATACTTCAAGGTCATCAAGGGTAAGAATTGTGTATGCGAATAGTCTCATTGATACCATGTTATGCTGGGCACTGGAGATATCTACCAGACACTCACTTTCTATGTATATGTACTAAATTAATGAACCAGTGAATGAATTAATGAATTATACTCAGTTGCTCTTGAGAAGACCTAGCAAAATATACCTCCATGTTACAGACTATTGGAAGATGAAGGTTTGAAAAGATATTCATTTGTATACACATGTTACTTTGTAACATGGCCAAAAGTCAACATCTTCTCAGGCAAAGGGGCAATACTTCTGTACTTGATAACCTT
The DNA here is from genome assembly GCA_028646485.1 of Cryptoprocta ferox. Classification (NCBI taxonomy): domain Eukaryota; kingdom Metazoa; phylum Chordata; class Mammalia; order Carnivora; family Eupleridae; genus Cryptoprocta; species Cryptoprocta ferox. The sequence goes on along the minus strand of CM053560.1, from coordinate 20,029,675 downwards.
CAAATTTGTAGGTGCTGGAAGGTGTGAAGACTATGGCTTAATTGAAATTCTCTAGCTTCTTCAATTGTCAGAACTAAATGCTATTCTGAGAGGGAGCTCTATATTCCCATGGTAACAGGGCTCCATTAAAGGCATGACATCACAAAGCTGTGCTTGTTTGAGGACACCTGGGAATTTCGGGTATAGACAGAAATACCCGTAAAGGAAAATTATACATACGTATTCTGTACAATTATGTGCACATGCATAGACATGCCTAATTTAGCCATACCTTTCATTTGGTCCCATTTATCATTAGACTTTTAACGACTCAAATCTCAAGTGTGGATGTCATTCAAGGTGCTTTATATTCTTAAAGGAGAGCTCATATACATTTTGGAATAAATATATCTACCATTAGATAGATGGTGCCCCTCTTGGGCAGAAAAGAAAAAAAAATCAAATCCTTTCCTCATCTACTTTTTATTACTCGTAACACAATTAAGGAAGTTTTGATTCTTAACACACCCTCTAAAATGGATAAATATATTGTCTTTCTGCAAAATTATCCAGCCTCGTGCAGCTGGCTGGCCATTTATGACAGAGGCCAGTTCCAGCGATGTGCCTGAAGGGATTATACAGACAACCTGGCAAGATCACCACGAATGTCTTTTATGTCTTTTCCCGGTTAAAAAAAATTAGTCAAAATACTCAACAATTTGTTATTTTGTAGATGACTCTAAATACTTGGCACAGTATCTGAAAAAGGAAAAGATAAAAAAAAAGAAGAAAATGGAAGGGTCAATGAATTTGATAATGGTCTTGATTCCCTCACCATTTGTATAATCCCTTTGGTTCGTTATGGATCCCCTTCCTATCAGAGACCATGCTTTTAATGTGTCCATTTTCATACTACACAATGCTGCCAGGAAAGGCACAAGGCAGACTGGATTAGCTCTGAGAATGTAGGAAAATATGACAAGGTGAAAGGCTAGCTATGAGGTACTTCCAGATGGAGTATTTGCCAAGGTGACTTCTCTCTTGGGATGCTTTTAAAGATTCTTGCTGCACTTTCCTCCATTCAGCCCCCTCCCTCCCCCATAAATTCCTTGGAATTGTTAAAGATGTGAGGCTGTAGGCTTGGCTTTGTTTATGACATTGAGTCAAACAGTTCTTTTAGATGAAACTCTAATGCTATTTTTTGAAATGATATCTATGTAGGCCCCTTCATTGACATTCACACTTTGGTTATGAGAAACAGTTTGCTACATTTTCTCCATTTCAAATGAATCCTGAACAGTGGTCTGCATGAGGATTTTCCTGAGGGCTAGGTGAACAAAATATCTGAAGATCAAAAATTACTTTCCCTGTGTCTGTTAAATCCTATACAATTGTAAGTAAATTTCTTTTTTTCCCCAGTGGAAAAAAATGTTCATCTAGAAAATTAAGCTGGAAGGAAACTTGGAAAACATATAATTCAATCCATTCATTTTCAGAAATGAAACGAAGCCGGAAGAAGAAACTAAACCGTGCCACTAATTTGTGGCAGAACCAGGGCAAGAAACCAGGAATCCCAGCTACTAGTTTATTTCTAACACGACGCACATACAGTATATGGATAGTATATGTATGCCTGCAGTATACGTGTGTATATATATATATATATATATATATATATATATATTCCTGCATCTTAGCAATAAACTACTCACAGTTATGTGTGTATATATATATATATATATATATATATATATGTAGCTTGAATTCTAATTTTATCTAACCCCTTACCCTTCGAAATGTGTGGTCTGTGGGCCTGCAGAATTGCCATCACCAGGAGCTTGTTAGAGATGAAGAATCTCAGGCTCTACCCAAAACCTACTGAATCACAGCTTGCAGTCTAATAGGATTCCCCAGGTGATTCATAGGCATTAAATTTGAGAAAGCACTCTTCTAACAATTCCCAGTTTTCTGTAATAATGAAGTACGGTGTTTCAGAGTCCAGAGATTATCCAAAACATTCATTATATATGTTGATTTCTCATCTCTCTTTTCTCTCTTGCACTAAATTTTACAGTCACTTCCAGCTGCTATAAAATAAAATGATATTGAAATTTATCAATTCCGTTCCACGCTTGCCTTTTAGTAGGAAGGCTTGCCTTCAGTTCAGATTTTGCTTTCCTCTATTCAAATAATTATTGCTAATAGTTATTGCCTGTGTGATCTGTGGCCCAGAGTATACTAAGTACCTTGCATCTATTATCCCTTTTGATCCATGCAAAAATGGTGTGAGGATAAATGATCATAACCTCCATTTTCCGGAAGAGGAGACTGAGGCTGAAAGAGATTGAGTAACAGGATGTGTCAGAGCTTGGACTCAAACTGAGATTTAGCTCTTTCAGTGTATGAATGTTAATCACAACATACGTTGCTTCTGCAATTCAAAATTCTAATTTGCTTTTTCTCTCAAGCATGTATGCCTCTAGAAAATTAAATTATCTTACCAAGTAAAAACCAAAAGTCAAACTTAGCACATGGTAGACACTTAAGAAATATTTGGTGAATAAATGTATGAATGAATGAAAAGGCCCACGTCTAACTGATAAGAAAGCACATGGTCTCTCTGCAACACTAAGAAAAGAGGAGATGTCCAGAAGAAGAGATATTTCCCGTTTTAAGGCAGCTGATGTTTCCCTGGGGTCCCTAATCCCTTTTCTCTCTTTCTGCTTTCCTTTGCTTTTCTTTGCTCCGTGTATTACTGCAAATGCCCTATGGTTTTTCTACATTTTCAGTTCTTATTCTTGTCCTCTTGTCTTAGATAGTAATCTGCCTGGGGGACTGAGGCCAAATCTAGTGATATTCTTGGAGCTCTTGAGCTACTATTTCAGGGATTCTAAGAGAGTCCCATTAACCCTTAACCCTCTTCCATTTCCAGGGAATTTAGGAGTTAGAGCATCAAACTTTAGGTTAAGATTCTATGTTATTAGGCTTTTGTACACAGTATCAGTGAAAGATCAAGCAAGGATTAGTCCCTGAGGAGTAAAATATATATATATATATATATATATATATATATATATATATATAGGGATGCTGAATGCCTGGGACTAAGAGGGATGGGGGTAAGGAAAAATGAACGCCGATCCACTTGAGAGGTTGTTCTGGGAGAACTGAAGGTAAGTGGCCTGTTACCCACTTTAAAGCAGTGCTGGCTCTGAAAACATACAGGGTGGTGGGGCCGGTGCAGGGCAGAGGAGCCCCGCACCCCCACCCCGAACACTGGCCTGGACTGTGTACCTTGTTTGGATTCGGTACAAGAAGACAAGAGTCACACCAGTCTGGGTCTCATTTCCTAAGTTATAAAGCAATTCGGTAGGGTATTTAGGTGTTTATTTCCTTTTGTTTGGGAGGGTTAAGAAAAGGGATTCTAAATTGAGAAAGTGGCAAGCTGGGTTCTGTGGAGACAGGCTCAAAAGGGCCAAGTAAGGAGAATACAGCTCATATCTGCTTAGACAGTTTGGCCTGTGGTCTCCTCCCTGGCGCGGGCCCTTCATTCTTGACATTGGGGAATAGCTCCCCCTCCACACGTGGCTCCATGGCACCAGCTGATTTCAGAGTTTCAGAGGCTCTGTTCGATGTAAATTCCCAGCATATATGACCGCCTGCAGGATGGGGAGGTGATAGGAACACCTAGCCTAAAGCGTGCTTTGGGATTTTCCAGAGGCACTTTTCAAACCTCGAACCTGCCAATGGTGATCTGAATGTCGTCCACTATTTTACTATTTTTACTTTGTAAATGATTAATATGTTAAAAAGAGTCCTTGCCCCATATGCGTTCATCTGTTGTGTGTGTGTGTGTGTGTGTGTGTGTGTGTTTGATTTAGTTTCTAGGGTGGAAAAACATCTTTGCAAACAAATTTATGGTCCTTCAGCTAGGAATATATGAGAAATTGATTTAAGTCTCCTCATTCATTCAACCCAGATATGTGGAGCATCGGCCGCATGCCAGCTTTATGCAGGAGTTGGAGATAAAGATAAACAAAATACAGCCTCTGCTTTTAAGGAATTCCTAGTGGAGTGAAGAGGAGGTAGGTATGCAAACAGGTAATTGCAATACACTGTCACAAATGATATAGTGGAGGTGGCAATAGAGTATTATGGGAACACGGAGGAGGGAGGGGTAGGCTCTGGGAAATTAGCTGGTTTCACGGAAAACGTGCTATTTGCAGATGGTAAGTTGCAATACTTAATTTCCACATTATATCTCCAACTTTGAGATGACATTGATTGTTTAAGGGCTCAGTAACAAATCTTTCCCTTTATCTGTGGTCCCTCTGTAACAGAGCAAACAATTACAATCAAGTGAAATGCATCAAGGCAAATGGTGTAGGGTTAAAAGTAAAAGCCACTCTTTGCTGATGTGGGTCGGCTCATGGCAGCTGCAGAGAGCACTTAATTTTATAGTTTTTCTGATTAAGGCTTTTTCCAGCCGCTCCTTCCGTAGAACAGGTAAGCAAAGCGAACAGGCTAGCAAGCAACATCACAGATCTTGTATTTCAGTCTTCCCTGCTTCTGGCATACTTAGCAGGATGTCATCTGCCTGGTGCACAAGGAAAATAAAATTGCTTGCATGAGGCCCCGGTTACAGTGAGGAAGGGCGGGGGGAAGCAGGAAGGAATTCAATCTTTGGCTTAGAGAAATCTAATTCTCTCAAGGTGTATTGAAGTCTGCAAAGCTGTTATCTTTCTGAGCAGCTAAATGCAACCTGAAAATGTAGCTCCTAATAGCCTCGGTGAGATTAAGTGAAGTTTCTGTGATTGTGGTCCTTACACACAGGTCAGGTCGGGTTTGACACCCATCCCCCAGTCAGCCTGTACCAGTGTTCCCACCTGCTCCACCCCATGGTTTTTCACCTCCTCCCTGCTGCCCCTAATCCACTGGCATCTCTGTAGGAGGAAGGAGGAATGAGCAGCTTGACAGCTTGGAAGGATACTTTTAATAGTAATTGATGGAAGGGACTCAAGAAGGCCACCATTCTATCATTCTTGCAGCAAGAAAGGTTATCAGGGCATGATGGAGCCACGCTCTCTTGCTGAAGTATTTTGTGACTGAGGAGACTTGGTGTTTACTGGACTTGCAAAGGAATGGGAAGAAAGGCTGAAAGGGAAATTAATTTGAACTGTAATTGATATGAGGTCAGTCACAGGACAGTGGGAGGGAGCAGAGTCGTGGGGTGGTTTTGGGGTGGGGGAGACAGTAATGCTCCAAAGTTGGTGCAGGACCCTTTGTTGTAAGAGGTGAAATTTACAAACAAGGGGTCAATTCGTGGGTCTGGTGGTTCTGACTTGATGACAATGGATGTATAAGACTTTCAGATTGAAATACAGGTCGGTAAACATACAAAGAGATCTGGTGTCACCTAATCTAATATTCTTTGTGTTTAACAGTTAATCTTCTGAAGAAATTCAGACTCCTTAGACAAAAGCTATTTCAGCAACTGCTGCCTGGAATTATACTTCAGGCTTTGATTTCAGTTCAGTGTTTCTTCTTTCACTTTTTCCTCCCTCCCTCTTTCCCTTTCTCCCTCCATCCCTTCTTCTCTCTCTTTTATTCTTATTCTCTTATGACTTCTCTCTTTTATTCTTATTCTCTTATGACTTATGACTTCCTACAGAAGGAGGAGGGGATAATGCCTTCTAAGAATACCCTAAAAGCTCTTGCCTGTCCCACAACTCAGGCTGAGAAGTGACTTTCCCGAAGAACAAGACTCCCAAAGATTCACAGGCAGTGTAGCTTTTTTTCTTTTCTGATCATTAATAAAGCAGACATACATTTATTATTTCTTAGTGATTCCTGTAATTGTCAATAACATAAACAAACTTAAACTGAGTTAAGGAAGACAAAGGTGAGAATTTTGGCATAGTAGAAACAGGAAGTTAAAGGGGAGCTTTTGGGTTACCTCTGTTAGATTGGGGATCTCAAAGGATGGTGTCAGCTCCCAACCTCTGCCCCCCTCTCTAGACTAGGCTTCTCCTTGTGTTATTCACAGTGATGGGCTGATGGTGGTCCTAAGCCCATAACCTATAGTATAAGAGTCAAAAGGAAGTACTCCATTCCCAAGTTTTATGTAACACTTTCTTGGAGGGAAAATTGATAGTCTCTGTCTTGTTAAGGTGCCTATTGTGGCTTAAGGAATGGGGGACAGTGACAGGTCAGATCTTGTGTCCATTTGTGAGCTTCTGTGGGAAGGTGAGGCACTGTGGCTGAGCTGGACAACATGGAGTAGGAAAGGGATAGTTTCTAAAAAGAAAGAGGGTTGCTGAGTAGACAAATATATCTCATATCTACTATGGTACTGTCTTGCTTTGTTTCTCTTTCAGGTGGCTATGGTTCTTGGAGAAGATAATTTTCTCTTGGTAGGAATATAGTTTGGTTCTTCTCGTTAGGCATCTCAAGTCCTTTAAATAGTCTAGCCTCAATTTACATTTTCAGTTTTATATTATGTTGTTCTCAGTGTCATATCTAGGCTCTAGGGAGATATGACCACTCCTTATACTCCAAATATTTCCTTCTCCATGGCTTTGTACTGAGGACACTTGATTGTCAGAATTGGAGTAAACTATTCCTTCACAAATTAAAAAGTAGAATATTTATAAATCTCTTTTTTCTCTTTTTTCAAAAATTGGACTAAGGGTCATATTTTTTTTTCTTAAGGATGCAATACCCTGAATAGCATTTGAACAATATCTTGAGTTCTTTCAATCCTGTTTCAGTAATTGATTTAAGAACAATTATGTTGTATTCTGCACTGTCCTCATCTATATTGTTTCATAGCCCTCTAATTAAATATTTTTCACATTTCATTTAAAGAGTATTTTTATTTTTCTCTTTTCTTAAATGTAAGTATCCTGGACAATAGCCAAAAAAAGTGACAAAGTCTTCAATTAATATGTAGTCGGAGGACAATGCAATAGAAATAGTGACTATGAATGTCTAAGAAGAAAATTAGGCCCTGAGAAGAAAAGCCCCCAAAGCTTCTCTAGTAGTTTAGTTAATGATGCCTTTGTTCATTCTTGAGTGTGGATTGTCATTGTGATGAAGAGCAAAAATCAAAAAATAGGAATGAATATTTGAAAGGTTGTTGCCACAGGAGAAACTTCTTTGAAATTATGCTTGTTTTGAATTTTTTAAGCATTATGAAAATGGAAGTATTTTTATTGTCTTTTATTTCTAGATTTTCAAGGGCCACAAAAGTGTAGGGGGAGGGGGAAAGTCCTTGTGATTTTACGTTATTAATTAGTGCATTGCTTTCATTTCTAAAATGCTCTTTCTCTCATTTTCCACACTGCACACTTTAACCCTTTAAGACCCAACTCATCGTTTACCATCCCAGTGAAGCCATCTCTGTTGGTCTCAGCCCCAAAGTACTATCTGCCATCCTCTAAAACAGTGGTTCTCAGACCAACAGCAGCAACAATACCTGGGCTCTTACTGGAGATGCAAAAATCTGTCCCCCAACCTACTGATTCAGGAACTCTGGAGGTGAGGCCCAGCAACCTCTGGTTTAACAAGCCCTCTGCGTTGTCAAACGATCCAGTTTGAATACCACAGCTCTACAACTGAGCATTCTGTCTCATATTTACATAGAGAATGTATAACATCTGCTCTACCAGATACCGTGCTCCTGGGAGGACGTCTATGTCATTTTTTATTTTTAGGCCCCTGTAAAAGGTAAAGACATAGAAACATGGAAGTTTGTAGATGAATAGGCACAATAGGACATAGAGCTTACATTAGAAAGAGAGAGGGAAATAGAGCCTAATCCAGTTTCTCAGTTTTCCAATTTGCCTCCTGCTTTGACTGAATGTACCAGATAATTACTAAATCCCTATTTCACTTTATGTCCAAATCCCTATTTTGCTTTATGTGGCATCTGTCTGAACACAGAACAGACATGCTCTCCTGCTAGAGTCACCAGATATGCGTTCATTGATAGTGATCTGCTTCCCTTTCTGCAACCCAGCAATCACAATACTGTTGCTTAGAGCTTTTGTGGAGTCTGCTGGTCAAGTTTAAGTAAAGGGCAAATCCACTTTAAATATATAGAACAGTCTATTAAACATTTTTTTTGTTGTTGTTCTTCAGAAGAGACTGTTCCGTCCCATCAAAACAGAGTCTCACTCACTTCAGGTGTTGCCCGTGGGGCTGCGGAGCTCTCTGGGTGTCTAAGCTCGCCCTCTTGTCATCAGCTATTAAAACTGCTAAAACAGAAGAATGCTTAACACTCCAGCTGTTAAAACATTAGTACATGCTTTGGTGAGCTCAAATTTAAATGCTTTGAATGGCCCTTTAGGAGATCTTCTTCTTTTTTAACTTAGAGTTCAGTCAAAATTCAGCAATAGTTTTAACTTCTTCAGTCCCTCGATGTGTTCCTGTTTCTCCATTTCCCCCCAAATGGCCCAGTTAGCCATTAGTTTCATGATTAATTTTTAAGCTGTTAGTTTTGTATTTAAAATTCACCAATCAAACTCTAATGACATTTTGGCTTTGCCTTCTGTTTTTCACCCCAAGATTTCCCAGGTTTTTTTTAAATCTAAAATTCCAAATGATTCTTCCAGGATGAATCAGGATAGGATTAGTGAAAAGGGAATCAGAGGGACCCTTTTTCATCTGACCTGCCTAGTAGATCAAGGGTACAGTAACCAGGCCTGTCTCTCTTTCCTGAGCCTTACATCAATCTCTTTCTCTCTTTTAACTTCTTTTGCACTTGTACACACGCCAGCTTCTTATACATTCTCTACTCAATTTAGTAGGATTTTTCCCTTAAACTCTCTGGTTTGCTCATTCTTCCACATATTTTCAATTCATTTGGACTTTCTTCAAGGAATGTATTCAATGTTCCCAAGTTTTATGACTCAATCCCTTACCTTTCTACAGAACTCCAGATTTCTGTTCTACCTGCATTCAACTTGGTTGTCTACGGTTCTGCTACTCAAAGTGTTATCTGTGTATCAGCATCATTGCCGTTACCTGGGAAGTGTCAGAAATGTTGGATCTAGGGCCCACCTAAAACCTACTGAATCAGAATCTGCATTTTAACAAGATCCCCGGGCGATTTCTGTGCATGCTAAAGTTTGAGAAGGACTATTCTAATAGGCACCTTGCGCTGAATTAAGCCAAAAAAGAATTTTTGACTCCTTTTTCTATCCAGTTCCTCCCTAGGTGCTTTTTTTCCATCACCCCTCCCCCATATCTCATTTCTTTCCTTCCCTCACTCCCCTCATACACTCCATTAAAAAGTCCAATGAGTCCTATCTCCAATGTGTGTTATGAATCCATCCATTTGTACCATTCTCCATGACAACTATTTTCCATCACTATATTCACTATATCACTCATCACTGTTTGAGGTTATCTTTATTTCTGTACTTGTGTTTTATCTGAATTCTACCCCTCTCCTGCAACTAAAAGGTAAAATCATTAAGGATTTTTTCTGTCTTATTTTTCTCTGTAGCCCTAGCACCTAAGAGGATGAATGCATGGGAAAGATGCTCAAAAACCAGTATTTATGAATGGGGTTTTTTTTTGGTGTTTTTTTTTTTTTACATTACCCAAACAACATCTATCATGGATGAGATGCCTTATGACAATGTGAATAATTAATGAGTTGTGACTCAACACTGGTTTCTCTCTGGATCCCAAATTCATACCTGGAGAAATATTCCATACTAAAGAAACAATTTTCATTTTGAGCAAACTGGCAGGTAAATTAACAATCAATCAGAATCAAATGATTTGAGTTCATATGCATATTTAGTCACATTCCAACTGTGTGATTGTGGATGTTATATAAGTTTGAGTTTCAGTTTCTTCATCTGTAAAAGAAGGGCATTGCATTATATGCAAGCTCTCTATCATGTCTTCCTGATTGAATATATCTTATGAAAAATGTTTTACCTACACACTTCCCTTCCCTATTTTTCAATAATTATCTGGTACTCGTCAACTGATAGGCTATTTGTGCTCCTGTGTTATTGCTACCAGATATTATGATAACAACTTTGAATCCATGATCACTTTTAATTGAAGCCGAATATATTTAATTATATAATTTTGAGCTGCCTTGGTTTAATTGCACCAAAATTACATCCAGAAACTGGGACACTATGAAAGACAGCTGACAAAAGGGTATAAGAGTATGGCTAAAGCTTGATATGTGCTAACTGACCTATTATATCCTATACTTGCGTGCTAGTTATGAATTTTCTCTATTTATTGTTCTCATCAACAAGGTAGAGTTAATATAGTCCACATTTACATGGACTTTTTTTTTTTTTATTTTAGAGAGAGAGAAAGAAAGTGTGAGTGAGGGAGAAGGGTAGAGCCAGAGAGAGAGAGAGAGAGAGAGAACCTCAAGCTGAGCATGGAGCCTGACACTGGCTGGATCCCATGACCCCAGGATCATGACCTAAGCCGAAATCAAGAATCAGATGCTTAACTGACTGAGCCACGCAGGTGCCCCTCCATTTACATGGACTTTTGATCATATGGCCTACAGTTAAAAAGAAAAACACAATACTAACAAGTTTTGAAGCCTTTGAACTAGAGTTTCTCTAAGATCTCTCTCTGTTTTAAAACCTATAAACATATACACATAGGTTGCTTTTAATGGTTTATTAAATTCCTTATAATAAATTACAAACAGATCTATTTATGTAATTCAATAATTTGTGTATAAAGATATTGATATGAAAAAGTACATAGGGTTTCTGACCAAGATGAAGAAACAGGGCCCAAATTTTCTCTCTTACTTGACATAATTAAAAACCAGACAAAGTTTATGAAATGAGTATTTTTGAGATGTTGGTCAACAAAGGATAAATAAGATAAGCCCTAAAGTTTCCTGATTGCTGTCTAGGCTGTAACAAAGGGTAGAGGAATGTGGCTGAGTTTCCCCTGAGTTAGAGGGATGGAGCTGAGAGTCTTGGGGTTGGGGAGGCAAGGGAGCTGGAGCCACAGAAAGGGGAGAGCCAGAGAGACCTGAAGGCCTCTATCAGTTCTTTCCCTAAGTGTTGATCAGTGCTTGCGTGAGGAACTGCTGAGGCTGGGGAAATAACCATCCCAAATGATTAGAGAGGAGTGTTCAGAACTGACACAGGGCCTTGGAAGAAATGGGGAGTTATTGGTCAACTGGTACAAACACCCAGTTATAAGATCCACAAGTTCTGGGGATGTAATAGATAGCATGTTGATTATAGCTAATAGTACTGTGTTGGATACTTGAAAGTTGCTAAGAAAGTAGATCTTAAATATTCTCACCATGAAGAAGAAATGGTAATTAGAGAAGGTACAAAAGGTTCTATGCTCAGCAGAAAAAATTGACAAGTTGATTGTCTTCAAAATTAAGACAATCTGCAAAATGAAGAAAAACTGTAGACTGGGAGAAAATATCAGCCAATCACATATAGGACAGAGTACTTTTATCCATAATATATAAAAATTCTCAAAATTCAATAGTAAGAAAAGAAACACCTTTTTTTCTGAATGGGCAAGATGTTTGCATAGACACTTTACAAAAATATATGGATAGCAAATAAACACATAAAAAGATACTCAACACTGAGTTATTTGGGAAATGCCAATTAAAACCACAATGAGATACCACTACAATCCTATTAGAAAGTCCAAACTGAGGAAGAATGAGAATATTAAGTTTTTGTAAGGTGTGAATCAAATGGAACTTTTATATACTGATAGTAAGAATATGAAATGGTACAATCAGCTTGGAAAACAGCTTGCCAGTTTTGAACATAGTTCAATAAATACCTACCAAATGACCTTGCCATTCTGCTCCCAGCTACTTATCCAAGGGCAGTGAAAACACACATTTATACAAAGCCTAGGTCATGAATGTTCACAGCAGGTTTATTTATAATAGCCCCAAACCTGAAACAACCTATTTATTTATCAAGAAGGGAATGGATAAAGAAAATGTTGTATAGACATTCAGTAGCTCCCTGTATCCAAGGCTTTTCTTTCTGTGGTTTCAGTTATGTGGCCAACCATAGTCCAGAAGACCATCTGACGTATCATCAGAGGATCAGTAGTTGCCTAACGCCATGTCGCAATGCCTACGTCACTCACCCCAGTTCATCTCATTATGTAGGCATTTTATCATCTCACATCATCACAAGAAGAAGGGTAAGAAAAGTACAATGAGATATTTTGAGAGAGAGAGAGAGAGAGAGACTGCAGTCACATAACTTATATTATAATTGTTCTATTTGATTATTAGTTATTTTTGTTAATCTCTTACTGTGTCCAATTTATAAATTTAACTGTATTATCAGTACATATGTATAGGAAAAAACAGTATATATAGGGTTCAGTACCACTGCAGTTTCAGTCATCCACTGAAGTTCTTGGAACACATACCCCACGGATAAGGGGGTCTAATGTATAATGGAACACTTTTCAACAATGGAAATGAATGGGCTATTTATATCTACATGTGAGTAAATGTTCAGAAAAAGGTTAACACTGACAGGCCTGAGGCTGCTTTCCTTACAAAGTCCTGCTGAGCTGGTTGGCCCTTGGCTGGTGTCTTGGAACTTGGATTTCAAGAGAATTCTCACCGTTCCCAGAATTGTTGCGAATGACTCAGTGTACCTAAACTGCACAAACAGTATTGTTTATACTGAACACTTGCTTTTCTTTTGAGAGTCTGGAAGGTTGGAACATACTGGTTAGATGCTGCCTACACAACCAACCCTCAATAAAAGCCTTGGGCACTGAGTCTCTAATAAGCTTCCCTGGCAGTTAACGTGACACATATGTTGCTATACTTGTTGCTGGGGTGGGAGAGGGGAATTAAGTAGTTAACATGACACATGTGTTGTTATCACTTGTCGAGATGGGGGAGGGGAACTAAGTGTGGGTCCTGTGTGACTTCATTGGGAGAGGACTCTTGTTTCCTCATGCATCTTTTCTGATTATACTTTTTGCTACATAAATCATAGCCATGGGCAGTTAAGTCCTGTGAATTCTCCTAGCAAATCATCAAAACTAGGGGTGGTCTTGAACTTGGAAAGAAGCTAGACTTCCTCTCTCTCAAAAAGAGTACATACTATATACTATATATTTTTAATATATATGTGTATATATATTAAATATATATGTGTATATATATTAAATATATATTATATATAATATATATATAATACTATATGAGTTTATATCGGTATGTTCATTTTCCTAACTGTGGAGCTGGTTATATGAAAAATACATATGTTAAAACCTATCAAATTGTACAGCTTACATATGTGTAGTTTATTGTAGGTCATTTATATCCAAATAAAGCTGTTCTTAAGGAAAAAAAAGGACATAGCACTTTCTATATAATAGGTAATATTTTCAGCACTTTATGTGAATTATACTGTTTTGTCTTTCTAAAACCTTGTGAGGTAACCACTATTAGTATTCTCCAGAGGCTGAGTTTTAGATAGGCAAAATTACTAACCAAAGCACACCATAGTCAGAGAAAGAGCTTGCAACTTAACCCACATCTGGCAGAATTCAAAACATATTCTCCATCTACTGTTCTATATTCCATGTAAGAAATATAAAATTAATTTTGGTAATTATTTTTAAATTTCTCTTCTATGAATGATCTTCCATTGGCACTTGAACTTGGGGATTACAGGATATCATTAGTTCAGCTTTGTGTCCTCTGCCTCTTTGGCCTGTTAACCATTACTGCTCTGCCATGATGGCCTTAGGCTTTTAGGACCACATAGGCCAATGGCTTTTGTTTCAGAATTCACTTACTACTGACTCCTGGTGCCATTACTCAAAGTTGCTACTTCATCTCTCTCACCTTCTATCCTTGGTTCTGTGCTTCAAGCCCCAATTCTGTTTCAGATTCCCTACTCAGCTACTGGCTTCTTTGGTCTCTTTTTCCCAGCTCATTATCTTTGGCCCTCTCCAACTTATATTTTTACTATTGATTCCCTGGGATTCTTGGCAACGACAGCAAGAGACCCTCTTTCCAGTCCACCATGACTCTCAAGCTAAACCCCATCTCCAGAAAACAAAAGTCAGACATTGAAGTCCGTGAATCAGGTGAAGTTTCAAAGATTAATCTAAAATTAAAAGAGAAGAAAAGAGAACGTCTGCTCTTATGTTTTGATATGTGTAACTTATTGCTGTTTAGAACTCTGCTGTACATCGTCTGCTAATGTTACATTTGTCACATCAATCAATCAGAGACAATTATGAACCTGCCAACTTCGTCCTTCTTATTCAGCAAGGCTGTCTAATTTTACAGCTATTAATAACCTTCTTATCTCTCTTAGTTTATCATCTCCCCTTTTCTCTGCTTTTTTCCCCAGGATTTTGATCACTGGTACTGAAATGGCTTATAAGAAAGTTGCATGTAGAGGATGTTAGGAAATTAAACAATATTGGTTGCACCAGTCTGAAGTAATAGGGTATGATTTTCACGGTGGTGCCTGGTATGTGCATTGTAACACAAATTATGCAAGCTGTTTTGAAATGGAGAAAAAAAGTCCTTTTCTTAGAGTGTGGACCTGAATGTTATCACTGGATTGTGTAAGAAATAGTTTCACTGGCATAGGAGGCAGTATAATCACCCAGAATTTCATGTCATGTCATCGACTTACAGTCTGGCTGGGAATCAGAGAGTTCACATTTAATTTTATCTTTCTCACATCTAGTGATACTAAGGAGTAATAGTGAAAATAAATTCTTGCCTCAGGAGCATTTGGAATGGTAAATTGGCATCTAAAATCGTGATTCCAAAAGCCTTATTTCTGTGGAGCCAGGGAGTCTATCTGTGAAGGTTAAATGCTAAGTGTGTGCTTTAGCCTGGCTGCAAGTTTCTCTCTGCCCTGTGATCTTTCTTCACATAACAGATATGATATAAGGAAGACAGGGATGCAATTTCATGGCAGCTTACAGGAAAGAGAAAAAAAAGTCCTTGAATTTTGTGATAACACTTGATGATCAGGCCAAACTCTCTGTCAAGATATTCCTTTCTCCTCTCTCTGTCTCTCTCTCTCTGTCTCTCTTTCTCTCTACGAGAAAGCTTGGGAACTTGATCATTCAGCACAGCAAGAGAATTCAAATAGGGTCCGTGAAACTTTTCTTAATTCCAGTTGTATCTGGATAATCCACTTTAGATATTTTTTTAAAAAAATGAAGTAACACATAAATAAATGAATTGGTAAAAGGAATTCAGAAAATTTACCTAATTACTGAGGCCCTGACTTCCTCTTCTGTACAGTGGGCATTATTGCATGTAACCAGGTTTAGCACAACTCATGATTTTGGCCCGATTTGTTTCTGCAGGAAAGGTATATAGGAGTAGTGGCTCAGAATGAGTAGATGCTTACTTTTTCAAAGAAAGTAGCAGAGGTAATAGTAAGAATACCTCTGTTTGCAAGTTACAGAAACCTAACATAAATGAATTTAAGCCAAGAGTAAAATTGGCTCATTTATCTTTAAAGTTCATGGGTAGATTTTGGTCAGTCAAAGCTAGATCAAGCGACTCAGATTATGCCTTTATATTTGTTTTTCTCCTTCTCTATTATTTTTTTATGCTTTGCCCCACATGGGATCCACTCTTAAGCACTCTCATTCTACAAGGTGGCTCCTGGACACTGCATACTTACATTCTGATGGCTCTCAATCCAATTGAAAGAGCCTGTTTTTTTCTTTTAACCCCTAAAAGGTTTTTCAAAAGTTTCCTTGGACAAGCTTGTGTCTTAAATCCGTTTTTGAACCCGTGACGGTGGGGATTCACTGCTCTGATTGAACAGGCTGGGGGCATATATAGTCATGGTCAGGAACCAGGGTATAGTTATACCATTCAAACGACATGGACAAAGAGTAGTGGAGAGGAATGATTTCCTAAGGGGAATTGTGGGTTATTTTTATTGGAAGAAGAGGGAATAGATCCTGGGCAAGAATTAATAATAATAGCTAACAATTATATAATGCTTAGTTGGTGCCAAGTATTGACTGATCTGATTGCCTTAGATATTTTAAGTTATTTAATCAACAAAATAACCTAGTTTTCAGATGAGAACATGAAAGGACAGAGAAGTTAAGTAACTTGTCCAAGGTCATACAGCTAGTAAGTGGCAGATCCATGGTTCAGATGCAGGCCGCCTGGCATTCAAGTTCATGGTCTCTAAGTCACCACAGAACACTGCCTCTTGGAATAAAAAAACAATCTGTTTCCATTCAGGCTCTGGAATTACATCTACCAAGTTCTGACTCTTTTGCTTATAAGCCGTTAGATGTGGAGAAGTTCTTAACCTCTTTGATTTTGTTTCTTTATCTGTAAAATAGTGGTGGTAATATTACCTGGAAATTTAAATAAGTAAATAAAACTATTTACTTGACAATGGGCAACATAAATGACAATCATGTTGACATGCCCTGGAACATAAAAAAAAAAAAAAATCCCCAACCCTCCGAATTCCTAAAACACATCCATCACGGAATGTGTGAAACAGTATTTTCTTCTCTACTCACAAAGAAAATGGTTAAAAGTAGATCTTAATTCTTATTCTCTTCTGCCTGATTTACATTTTAGTGATTGCCTCATCACCGATTTTACATTAAATACAGAGGTGTGACTAAATAATTCTGTCTTGAAGCATAAATTAAGAAAGCAAATGTACTTAGAATTACACTTCCCCCTCCTTTCTCTCTTCCTCCTCCTTATCAACATAAAATACCATTTACAGAACACCTACACACAATGTGTGGTGCAGCATCCCATGCTCTCCTAATTTTCTTGGCTTTTTCTAAAATGCTTTTTATTACAGAAAGGAAATAAATCATTGAAATGTATGACATTTTTTCTGTAAATAAGTAGGGGTTTATGTAACTCTTGAAAAGAGATAGTATAAATATGTATTTTAGTAACATTTTATCACAAACATGGGTGACAGGAGTTTCCTAAACAAGGACCATATATTCAAAATAATGAGACAAAACTGTTAAGTTCTGGAAGAAAGAGGCAACTATTGTTTGTTTTTCTGTTTCTTTGGGTACCCATCAAAATATGTTTTTTTCCTTCATGCATCATCTTGCTTTTCTCCTAAAAGAGAGCATTTTACCAACTCCTTTAAGGAGTAAAATGGACAATAAAAAATATTATGGCATGTTTCCAAGTCTGTCTCTTTAAAAGCTAAATTGTATACTTTTTAATGAAATATCGGGGAACCAGAAAATGGAATTACCTTTCTGTTTGATTAAAAAGGATGTTTAAGAGGGGCTCCTGGCTGGCTCACCAGGTAGAGCATGTGGACTCTTGATTTCAGGGTCTCAGACTCATGAGTTCAAGACCCATATTGGGCATAAG
This sequence comes from Cryptoprocta ferox, assembly GCA_028646485.1. Lineage (NCBI taxonomy): Eukaryota > Metazoa > Chordata > Mammalia > Carnivora > Eupleridae > Cryptoprocta > Cryptoprocta ferox. Next base: position 20,012,304 of record CM053560.1, on the reverse strand, counting down.
GCTTATTTTATTTTTAAAGGATGTTTGGGAGATAACATTTAGTCAAGAAAGTGGACGGAGGACATAAAAAAGAGGTTTGTTCTTTAGCATTAAATACCTGTAAACAGCCCATTACATGTTTCTTAATTTTCTGATTATGTGGTCCAACCCTACTTTCATTTTGCCTGGCATCTGGTAAAACTTGCCGAAGTAGGCTTTCCACTTGAGTTTTTTGGCCTCATATTCTCTGAAATGGTGCACAGAAAGGAACCTTATCAGTGTCTTAGGTAGATTTTAGTTTCAATACTGTCTGTCAGTATGTGACCTTAAGCAAGTTCTCTAGAAAGCAGGTCAAGTCTACTGATGATTTGCTAACCAAATAGCTAGTTTTTACCAGATTTTCTTGTGAAAGTTTTAACAAAATGTTAGTAAGTTTAGCAAATGTGTGATCTACACTAAAGTTGATATGCTAGCTGAGAACATGGTCAAAGAATTTAAAAAATGATAAAAAGTTCCTATACAAAATGTTATCTTCCAACTGATATTTTGACTTTTCATACATGTTAGAATTGTTTCCGCTCCTTCTTTTAGATTTGAATTTGGATGCTTTTGACTGTCATTTTGTATTTTTTTTAAACTTAAATAACTTTTAATATTCTGTTGCCAACATCGCAAATGACATATCAGCTTTCAGTTTGTATCTCCAGCCATTTAAAATTTAAATTTAAATTCAATAGCATGTGAAATATCACAATTTTAAATTAAATTAAATTTTAATTTTAAATTAAATTGAATTTCAATTTGAAATGGAATTAAGTCTATTTTAAATTAAGTCTAATTTTCAGTTATTTTTATTAAAGTAAGATTTAATCACATTAAGCATTTCAATTCAATTAAAATTTAAACTTAAATCCAAGAACATATTAAAGAAATAAGAATAATCTTCTTTAAAAAAAAAACCTCATTGGAAATGCAGAAACTTTGTTTGCTGATAAGAGACAGTTGGGGTAGGCTAATGTACTGTCATTTATTGAAATACCAGATGTAAAAGGATGAAAAAATTCAAAGCATGTAAAGGAAGTGGGACTGTTCAGAATCTTTTATGGCAGATAAGATGATTAGTATTGCTAATGTTCTTTGACAAAACAGAAAATATGAAGAAGAATTAAAAAATCTTTTTTTAGTTTATTCATTTATTTTGAGAGAGAGAGACTAAGGGAGAGGGGCAGAGAGAGGGGGAGAGAGTCCCAAGCAGGCTCTGCAATGTCAGTACAGAGCCCGATGGTGTGCTTGAACTCACAACTGTAAGATTATGACCTAAGCCAAAACCAAGAGTTGGATGCTTAACCGACTGAACCACCAAGGTACCCCTAAAGGAAGAATTTTAAAAATAGACTAAAAAATCCTAAAATTGCTAAAATCTGACAAAACAGAAATAATGTTAAAATAAGTTTAGAAATCAGTAGAAACTGAAAGATTCTTATAATAAATGCTGATATTTCTGTTCTGCTTTAAAAAAATGTTTTATTAGCAGAAATCAAAATTCGACCTTCCTTCTAAAGCTCTTAAAATGTTCCTATTTGATTTTTAGTTTCCTCATCTATTCAAACTATAAAAACCATTTTTATCAAATCAGTAAATTTGATAAATAGAAAAAATTAGACATTTAGGAAGTTGAATTTTGTTGAACTAATTTTGAGGACATTGACCTACTGCTGGTTGCTAACTTCTCTAAACCTCACTTTCAATGTCTGTAAAATGAGAATGACAGTAACATTGCTTTCTTCCTTCCTTGTCCTCTTATCTGTATTTCTCTTGTATCATTTGTGTATTTCCATCGAAGTATCTTCCTTGTAAATATTCCCAGGGCCTGACACATGGTAGAATCATAATAATAATTGCTCATTTCATGCTAGACATTGTGCAAATGCTTTACCTAATTATCTCCTTTAATCCTGACATCAAGCCAGTGAGAAAGGGACTATTATCCCCTCACTATAGATAAGGAAACAGATGCTCAGAGAAGTGACTTTATGAAAAAGTGACTTTATGAAAAAGGCACAGGGAGCATATAATGGAACTGAACTTCAAACCCAAGTGGTGTCACTCCATGCTCACTGGACTGAATTTCTAAGAATACCAATTGGCCAGCTCTTTTGTGTGTATGTGTCGGTTTATGGTACAAAGCTATTCTGTTGTCTGGTTCATTTGTTTCTTTTAGGACTAAATACATCTTCAAATGTGAGGCCCTCTCAAAAGGCTAATATGGCATGTGAATGCAGATATTTCTTTCAGTGCATATGTGGCCTGGGTGAGGATGACAGACCAGCAATATGACCTGATGATTAATTACAAGAGAAGGGGGATGAAACATGTACAAGGGAAGACAACTTCCCAAATGCACTTGTGCTTTGACCCTCAGTAAGATTGGTGTGGATTATTCTGAATTCAAGACAACTTCTGGGTCATTAGTCCTCATTGCTTCTCATTAGCTTCTGTGGAATTGCATAAACTAGATTTGTTGGAGATGTGTAATGAGGTGGGGCCGCAGACACCTCTCTGTCTCTGTTTGCAGGGAATTCTTGATGTCTTTGCCTTTGGCAATTTACTGCTATGAATGTGGTGAACTTATGCATTCTGAAAATTAACAGAGAACACCTGGCTATCTTTTTCTGGGCTGAAAGCCTCATTTGATGTAAAACGTTAGTTTACCCATTGAGAAGGACTTGTCTATTCATCCATCCTTTAATGTGCTCTTACTACGTTTCAGACACTTCTAAACCTTACAGCTACCAAGGAAAATGATATTGCCCCCTGCCTTTTGGGGTTTATGATGTGAAAGGAGAGACAGACAGCAGGAAAAATTAGGATGTGACCAGATACGTACCATGTGAGAGATACAAGATAATGATACTTTCTAATAGTTACTGAGAGCTTAGTTTGTACTAGACATTGTCTCAGAATTTTATATCACTTATGCCATTTTATTCTTATAAAAAAATCCTATGAGGTAGTTACTCTGATTATGCTGAATTAAGATGAGAAAACCAAGACACAGAGATTTTTAAATAACTTGTCAGGGTCACAGAAGCAGCAAAGAGATGAACCTATATTTGCATCCAGATAATCCCTCACCAAAGTCAGGGTACATGAAACAGTGCGATATTACCTCTTGCATGGGAATACAAATAGAGGCTCCAATGGAAATTTAATACACATTCTCATCACATTCAAGTTATAATGAAGGTTGGAGACTTAGAACAAATTTCTACCTTTGGGAAAAAAAGATAAAATTAAATAAGCATGTTTTGTTTGAAGTAGTAACATACGATGCTTAAGAACCAGACTGCTGGGTTGAATCTGGGTTCATCTACTCATTACTAGATGTACAATCTAGGACAAGCTATTTAATTTCATTGAGTCTCACTTTCCTCATCTGTAAAATGGAATAATGTTGGTATATAACTCATAGGTTTTTGATGAAGGTTACATGAGAAATTTGCAAAGTACTTAGCAAGATGCTTAGAGATTGGTAAGAAGTTATGAATAAATACTAGCTCTTATTAAATGTAATCAAAGAACTTACAAATTAATTCTTTACAGCATAGAAACCAGTACTGTGCCTTTTCTGAGTTTTGAGAAAGTACGGTAGTAGTGGAGTAACTTGTAAAGTGACTGGTGAGGTAAAATATCAAAGAAAAATATAACAACAGGGCGCCTGGGTGGTTCAGTTGGTTAAGTGTCTGACTTCTGCTCCGGTCAAACCTCACGGTTTGTGGGTTTGAGCTCTGCATCGGGCTCTGTACTGACAGTTCAGAGTCTGGAGCCTGCTTGGATTCTTTGTCTCCCTCTCTCTCTCTGCCCCTCCCATTTGTGTTCTGTCTCTCAAAAATGAATAAACGCTAAAAAAACAAACAAAATATATAACAACCAAAGGGGAAAATTAGTTCTAAGCTAAATAAGCTAAAATTAAAAATTCAAGAAACTTTATAAGTTTGGATTGACTTAAATATTACTTAAAAGACAGGAGCTTAATCAATCATTTCCAAAATGATAGAATGAGGAGCCAAAGAACCCCAAGAAAAGATAAACAAAAAGATCTGCACCCAGATATATACCATAAACTGTCAAAAAGCCAAAAAACAAAAAGAAAAGAAAAGCTTGAAAGTAGCAAAAGAAAAATAACCTAATGTGTACAGGGGACTAACAACATGAGGAATGACTTATGGCTCATCAGAAACAATGAAGCCAGAAAGTAGTGAAATAACATATTCCCAGTGCTGAAAGAAAAAATCCTATCAACCGTGACTCATATTATCAGCAAAATATCCTTCAAGAGAGATGGCAAAATAACGACATTCTGCAATAAACAAATACTGAGAGAGTTACTTGCAAGGCACTTTCCATATGCTAGCTGATTGTTATAAAATAACAAGTTATTTTAACTTGTTAAAGTTTTCCGTTTTTATTCCTGTTTTGCCAGTGGAGGCACTGTGAAACCAAACAGAAATTAGGGAAATGGCTTGAGGCCACATGGCTAGTGTGTGGGATTTGAACCCAGATCAGTGGACTATCAGAGGGTATTCATACTCTTTGTGCCTTCCCAGGAAGTTCATTCCATTGGTCATCCTGCTTCTAAGCTATGCTCCTTTGAACTGGTCTCCTCAGTGCTTCCAGATGGATCCTCCTAATATCACTTCTTTGATGTTCCTTCATCATTCAAAATTCTTGAATTGCTTTTTCTTATTCATAGCATGAAGGCCAAATTCCTTAGCCTGATTTCTAAGGCCTTTTAAAATTTGGCCCTTAAGTACCGTGTAAACATGATCTCTTAATATTTCCCAAGTTGACTCGTTTAAATATTTGCCAATCCCATCCTCTCCATCAGTTGAAATTCTCTTTATTTTTTGGGTTGAGGGCCAACTCAGAGTTCATGTCTTTTAACGCTTCTCTGGCATTGCCACTCTTTCTTTAATCTCTCCTTTTACATATTGCCATTACTCTCTTTGAACCTCTGTGTGGCCATATATTGTGAGGTTTTATATATATATATAATATATACATATCTATCTATTTATATATATGCAATATACATATCTATATCTACATCATCTATATTTATATCTATATCTATCTATCTATATATATATCTCATAACTGGATTGGAAGCAAGTCTTATTTTTCTTTATGTCTTCAGCAAGACCTAGCACAGTACTGTCTGTATTATAGCAACATATCAAATATTTACTGAATGATGTCTTATGTTTTTTGGATAAAAAAACTAAATATTAAAGTCAAATAGTAAGGACCCCCCCCCCACCACCATACCCGGGTATTTAAAGTGATCTCATTTGGTTGGAAAATTATGTAAGTCTGGTCTTGTTAAAATCAAATCTGAAGGAAACAGAAACCTTCTCTCTTTTCATGTTCTAGTCTCAGGAGGCCACCAAGATTTTTCAAAGCCAAACACTTATGAATTTCTTCTCAACCAACATTGCTATGTACCAAGGGAAAATCGAGACAGCTATTAGTGGTCATGGACACTCACAGCCCATAAATTTGATAAGTTAAGATGGTAGCCAATTGCAATTTGATGCGGCAGTTATAGGAAGATTCCTACAGATTTGGAGTGTACAACATTGTGTAATTCTGGTGCTTATGAAGAACAAGTGGACCCAATTAACTGACTCCAATATAGACTCTCTCTTAGACATATTGTAACAGTGGTGAAGAGAGTATTCATGGAAAAGTAATTGATTTTCTAATGGAAACTGAAGACGTAAAAAATTCCTATTTGGGGATTTTTGGCTATGAGTCTGTTTTCTTCCCAAAATGTGATCTTTAAAGCCACAATTGGGTCAATCACTACTATGGATGTCTTTCTGTTTCCCTTTTTCCTTAAACCTCTCCTCTGATTTCATTCTCTCTTGCTTTGAGAAAAAAAAAATCAAATCTTGTTAGGGATACTCTTTGCCCCAGTACATACTAGTTTCATTTATATCGCTACATATGCCATAACTATACTTTCATTTATCTGAATTATCCTTCAGTCTATATAGTTATTCAATTTACCAAAAGTAAAACACAGTAAGACACTGTGATTAGACATTGGTAACTGATGTTGTTTCTCTGCCCAGCCCCTGATTAAAGTTCTTATCATCTAAGGGAAGTGGGGAGAGGGGACTGTGTTGGAAGGGAGGGAGGTGAGTTAAAGTGGAGAAATAGCAGGGCCAGTTTTGGGGGTAAATGTGTAGGCTGGATCCTCATATTTCCAATGTTTTCCCATTCGTACCTGAACTGGGGCCAAAGAGGCATAAGGATATGTCTGTAATTGTTGCTATCCTGGAAATATCAGACAGCTAAAAGAGCCAGAATCAATATTTCAAAATATTTACAGCAGAGAAGATAAATATGAGATGAGACCAAGCCATAGTCATGGGACTACATGAATTTGGATTATGCACCCCACATTTCCCAGCTATAAAACTGCATGGCCTTTTTGTTAATCTTGCAATAATGTGATTGGGAATTTTATGTGAGTGAGTAGTTGAACTCACATCACTCTTTGGAAGGGTTTTTCCTGTACTTACTAAACTCCTGCTATATGCCAGGCACAATCCTACATGCTAGAGACACTCAACTGGTAAATATCATAGACATAGACCATTCCTTTTACTGCTTAACATTTAGTAGAAAGAGCAAGTGCCACTCTCCTCTTGATTTTTTTTCTCTATATCTCAAATCAAGGAGCAGGAAAACATTTACCCACAATCAAAGTTTACTTTACGTATACTACTGTAATCAACCAGGCATAAAACTCTAGTATTTAGATGGGGTGATCCAACAGTAATAATAATCACAACAAAATGCATATGGAACTTTGATTTATAATATACTTTTACCTATATGATCTCTTCTAACCTCACTGAGCTCCTGCTTTCTCATCTGGAAAATAAGGCCTAACAATATCTATCTTACATGGATAGATAAAGACAGACAGTCAGCCTAGGGTTATGCATGCCAGTTGTGAAGGTCTGCATTTTATAGATGCTGAACCTGAACCTTAAAGAGGATAGGTGAATTGCCCGTGGTTGTATATAAAGCCAAAGGGGGAAACAAGACTTAAAATATAGTCTTTGGACTCTGAAGTCTATGGTTTTTCCATTATACATCAGTTGTTTCTCAATTGACCCCATCAATCAATTGGGAGAGAGGAGTATATCCTCTCAGAACTTCTCCAGATGTAGTGTTCCAGGAAAGCTGGTTACATTTTGCTCTTTTTGGAAGCCCATGTAATAACAGTACAACCAGACAGGAAAGAGAGAGGAGGAACAGGGAACATTACTTTAAGATAATAGTAAAATTCATCCACAAGCTGGGTGACCACCCAGAAATAGTCAGTTTTGTGCATATCCTTCTTGTCATTATTTTCAAAAATATTTTATTTCCAGGCTGTTCTTCTTTCCTTATGCCCTTGTTCATAGGGAGATGATTGCATTTGTTCCATAGAATATTAGAGAAGGAATGGACCTTTCAGGCTATCTAGTCAAACTCCTTTAGTATTCAGATGAGGAAGTAACAGCTAGAAAGGTGTATCTATAGGCTAAGGCAAAGTCCTAAGAGGGGAAAACAATTAGTAACTTAATGAATTGTTTTCTGTAAGTAATTGCTTACAAAATGAGCATTCTATGGCTTGATTACAGGATAATAATTGAAATTTTGTCTGAGTTTAAATTTAGACAATTTTTTGATATTTTTATCATTGTTTTAGAGCCAACAGAACCTTTGCAGGGCCTGATGTAGGATAGGCTCTCAAAAATATTTGCTGTGTTAATGAATGAAGCACATATGAGTTATGTATATACACTTTGGAAGTAATTAACACAACGTACTAATCTAAGATCATTATCCTCATATTCAGTCACATCATCATCATCCATGAAACTTCATCAAATGCATCCCATATACAATTATAATAATAATGGAAAAGGAAGGATGTATAATAGAAATATTGAGCAGTTGGAACTGAGTTGCAAAATGATTGAGGTTTGAGTATGTATTTTTGTGTGTTCATTGGGGAAGGGATGGAGGTGGAAATAATTAAAAGGAGAGAGAAATGTAAGATGCCACTATTTATGGATATGGTAGTGACAAAACTGATAAATGAAACAGAAATATAGTGATCAACACTACACATTTCCATCCCTCTTGTTTATGGAAAATAAGTTGTCCACATGTAGACGTCCAGTTACAGGTGAAGGTGAGGAATTAAAAAATGTTAATGTTCTTACTGCATAACAGCCCATGTACTGGACTGATCACGATTTTTTGAATACTAATAACATAAAATCTAGTGTAATAATAGCTACATTTATGGAAACTATCTTCCATCCAGAATTATAAGCACTTTACATGTATTAAATGATTGAATCCTCATAACAGCCCTGTGATAATGCCATCCCCCATTTTACAGGTAAGGAAAATGGAGTTTAGAGACATTAAAAATAAATGGCGTAAAGACACTCAGCTATTATGGGGAAGATCCATGTTCTGAACTTGGTCTTGTTCAAAGCCTATGCTCTTAGGAGCTTTGCTGTTCTATCAACTAAGAGTTTTGCTGAGGAAGGAAATATGGAGATTATGTAGTATAATAAGCCTTACTTTACAGAGGAGAAATCAAAGTCCTAGAGAAGTTTTGGTGACTTGCCCAGGGTCACAATTATTTTGCGACAGAGCCGGAACCATGACAGTTTCTGCCGTTGTGTGCAAGACTGAATTAATTGGAGACAGGTTGTGGTGACATTAGCCTGCAGGTACCAGGCACTTTTCTTATCACTACCATTCATCAACCAGTTTTGAAAAGCTGGAGAAATGGGGTGGCCCACACAAGTTTTTAAGCTTTTCTTTCCTTATGTGAAGCACTTAAGTAATTCTGTGAATAGAGACATCATTCTTGCTTGCCCTGGATAGTGACAGTTTCTTTTGAGGCATACATAGCATTAGTTCATTGACTACTCAAGATTCTCTGTATGAGGAAAGACGACCCAAAAGAAAAACTGAGTGATGACTCTGTGGCAGGGGAATTAACAAAAGATGCAGGAGATTGAACAGGTAATCTTCTTTCTCTCTCTCCTCCCCGGCAGTGCCCTTCTGAAGAAAATCTGTCCACACTATTCCCAGGAATGAGATTCTACTATCTTCCTCTTTGTGGCTGACAAAATAATAAGAAAGATGAGAAGGGCATATGTGGTATCATTTCCTCCTTCTAACTAGAAAAATTCCTCCAGTAAATGTCTTGAGGCTAACTGGGATATGCACATCGAAGAGAATTTGGCTAACCTGAAATGTCATATTTCATGGGGAGTTCAACAGGGCAATTTATCAAAATTGACCCTCTCAGAGAATGACCAACCATCCTTAGTAGACCCGAGGTTGCAAAATGCTACCACATTTGGCCATAAAATTTATCATGTCAGGAGATCTATAGTCAACACTATGTGCTGTGAAATATGACAGTGCTGCTGGGGTATTTATCTTTGTTGCACCTGACAGATTAGCCTCGCATTTCCACTTTGTCCACTTTTTACCCCAGTGCCATCGATAATGACCTATCAGGACGATGTGCTTGGGAAGAAGACTTGCAGCTCCAATAAGCTAGGATGGAGTGGAATGAAAGCCCATACAGAGGCACATATTTTGGGTGTGCTCTTGTATAAAGCTGAAAAATTATTCAGCGACTTTCTTCTTTTCCAGATGATATTTTAAGAAAAGTAACACATTAGATGGGAATTTAGGCTCTTGACAAATTGACACCATCAGAGACACATACATTTAACTTTTCCTTTTTTTTCCATTTTCTCATTTCACAGAAAAGAAGTAAAGGGACAGGCATAGTGGGATATCTTCGTTTCTGAGTCCCTCCTTGGGCAGGATTGGAAGAGGGTAATGCGGTTATCAACCTGTCTGCCCCCCAGCTCTCTTTTCTCACTGGCGTGCTGCCTTTGTACCTAAAGTTCTCAGAATCTCTGCATTATCTACTTTTTCCTAACCTCTGCTCAGTGCACATTCATGTGCACCACTATATGGTAAGAGATGCATATGGCTTCCTATCTTATGACGATTTTTTATTATAATAAATATAAAATTAATGAAAGAGAAAAATTTCAACATTTCAGTTCTTAGCTTCTCCCTGTTAGTGACTGTGGTCAGATAGATATGAATTTGGGGTTTGAGTGCAAACGTCTTGGCTTGTGCTGATTAACTTTGGGCAAGTGTTGGAAGCTCTGTGTCTCAGATCTGTGAAACAGTTGATAAATAAAAGTGGGTCTTTTTCAGAATTGGTGTGCAGATGAAATAGAATTTTACACATATCTGTATATGTGGACATATATACATATATACTTTCATAAATTGAAGAGCATAATAAAAATGATTGTTATTTTTTTTGTAGAGGAAACAGAAAGAAGACTGGATTAGAAGTCAGAATTTGTGTGTGAAAATTCTAGTTTTCCCATGACTAGTTCTGTGATTTCAGGCAAATCATTGAGTTGCTCTGAGTCTCTATTTTTCATCTGTTAAAATAATGAGAATAACTGTTATAAAGTTCCAATAAGATATATGTGACATCCTTTAGAAATTCTAAAAGTAATACTTATTATAGAAAGTATATGCACCTTATTATAGAAAGTATTTTCATACCATAAGGGAACTTCCATCTGACCTCAGGTAATTTGATTCTAAGAGGTATAGCAAGCAATCACCAAAGGGAATCTGGTCAGCTGGGTAATTTGGATTTTATAGAAGGTTAATATAGAAGGCATTCCTAGGAAAAACATAGCTATCGCTAATGCTAAGATTGGACAGATATTTGTCTCTAGGGTCCTCAAAAATAGGATATGGTGACCAATGTCCTCAACAATCCTTATAATAAACACAAGGACAAGAAGTAGCGGGCCATAAATAAATGTTTATTTTACAATTTTCCCAGTATTGGGATGCTATAAAATAGACAAAGGATGAATACAGCTCCAACAGAATGGTTGTTTATTACCATGAAACTCTTGGGGCAAAAATCCTCCTAATCCCCAGAGAATCATTGCCCCGGCACAGTCACAGTTACTCAAAAAGAACTCAAATCAGTTGCAATGATTCCTAATAACTTTCTTGCAAAGTTCTTCTATTCAACCCCCTAGGCCACAATTTCTAAATGGGCAATAGAAATCACATTTCCTGCTGACCCGTTTGACTTGCTGATGACTGCGTCTATGCCTAAAGAAGGAATCCATGTACACAGTGGAAGTCCTGATAGTTTTCTCTTTTCCAGGAAGCCTACATTAAGTAATCTGAGTGCTTGTTAAAAATGCAAATGCCTGCTGAATCAAAACCTTACAGTAAGGGATCTAGGAATCTGTATTTATAAAAAATTACCAAGAGTGATTTTTATGCAAATTAAAGATTGAGACCAGGACTGGAGATTGGATAAAAGACTGTGACTCACTATCAGGCCCTGACAGACTTCACATCGGTAAACAAAGCTCCCTGTCCGTGTCCGTGTATGCGAGGCTGTGTCTGCAAAACACTAGAAATGACTTGGAATTGCCTAGAATTTAATGAGACTCCTAACACACGCGTTTTTGACCACAAGAAGTAAGTTAACTGTCTGGGAATAGTACAAGCACAATTTTTGGATGACTTGTAGTCTGGCCCTGAAGCTCAGCTAGCTGCCTTGTGACCCACAGAAAAGCTTCCTTCTAGACCCCACCCACATTCCCCTCTGAACTCTTGGTCTAAATTTTACAAGCCTAATAAACCAGATGTGTTGCTGATACCTCTGACTCAACGCCCAACGAACACAGTGACTTTTATCTGCTTCTTTTCCCGTATTCTACCATCATAAGTAGAATGTCCATCTTCCTATGAATCCAGGCAGGAAAATCCAGAGTCAGATCAGCTTTTATTTTCCCCCCATTCCCACACCTGTTCAGTGATTGATTCTTCATCCAAACTAACTATGTCAATTCCAACTTTCTAGTCCCTCCAACAGCGCCTTTATCTTAGATCCTTAGCATCTTGTAACTGGTCATTTGCTACTACTTCCTAATGTATATTAGAACATCAGAATTAATTTCAGTGGATGTTCCTGAAACATCTACTATAATTCATCAGTGGGTTGGGTGTTTCCACATATTTATGTCACTTCATTCTCATAAAATTCTGTAATTATTGTTCCCATTTGCACCTGGGGAAATTGAAAACTGGCAGGGTTGTGTGACTTAAGTAAGATCCCATAACTGCTGGTTGGCAAAGCCAGGATTTGAACCGGTCTTCCAACAATGGGTCCAGCTATCTCAAATTTCCCACCTGTAATCAATTCTTCACCCGGCTGCCATGGCCATCTTGCTCTGACACAGATTGAGTCACAAGCATTGAAAACATCCATAGTTCCATGGGGCACCTTGGTGGCTCAGTAGGTTGAGTGTCTGACTTTGGCTCAGGTCATGATCTCATGGTTCATGAGTTCAAGCCCCACCTCAGGGTCTGTGCTGACAGTTCAGAGCCTGGAGCCTACTTCAGATTCTGTGTCTCCCTTTCTCTATGCCCCTCCCCTACTCACGCCCTCTCTCTCTCTCTCTCTTCTCTCTCAAAAATAAATAAAGACATTAAAATAAAGAAAACATCCATAGCTCCCCATTATCTATAGCAGTGTTTCTAAATTTTTGATTATGTGCCCTTACCAATAAAAAATATAGACTACATATCCCATGTATATAGGTTTATATATTTATTTATGAAATACTTGTATTTACTAAATATATTAGTATATATTAGTATACATATATACAGAAATATGAATTTAAAAGGAAAATAAAATACAACTAAAGTTACAATACATTTTTTCATACCCCTGTGGATTATTTTTTACTTTCTCAGGGGGTTTCACTGCACTTTGGACACCACTGAATTAAAATTCAAGGGCTTCTATAATCTGGCTTCCATCCAAACTTTTGGGGCTTATCTCTTAGAATTTTCCTTCCACCCCTCTCTATCCAAGCCTAACTAGGTTACTTACATACAAATCAATTAGTACATGCGTCAAGTGTGGTAGTTCTATGTAGATACGATGCACTTTTTTGTCGCTATTTCTTTGCTCCAAGTGCTCCGTCAGCTGGAAGTGAGCATTGTCCTTTCTTTGCTAGCAGAAAACTAACGACAGGTATCGGCCACTTTTTGAAAGTTCATCGTTATGCCACTTCGCTTTTACAAAAGACCTACATTAGTGCTTGTTTTCACCAACTGAAAGAAATCCGAAGAGGATTTTTGCTTTTATGAAAAAAGGCAAAAAGTGAAAATAGCATTCAGCGTTTGTTCTGCAGTGAGCCCTGATAGAGGCAGCGCGCACCTCCAGCAGCGAGAGGGGCCCCCGCCAGGCTCCTTCCTGGGAACTACATCAGCATCTCAGCATCAAGCCGCTGTAGCTTTGAACTGTGTCTGTGAGCATCTGTGCTTTATCTCGACTTATTTTGTGTATCTGTTAACAAGATGTGTCCTAAGGTATCAGAAAAGCCTAGGAGAGATTATTTTTTGGTCTGGGAATGCTGAAAAATTGTTCCATATAAGTTAATGGTAATTGCACACCCTATCAGTTTCAGTTTTACTCTGTCTTTGGAAGCCTGAAGGAATCTCTCTAACATGTAAACTAAGTCCCATCAACTGCTCCATACCCTTCAGAGGCTCCCCATTGCCCTTAGGGCAAATTCTCAACACCTTCATTTGGCTTACCACCATGATCTGGTTCCCACTTATCTCTCTATCTTCATGCCCCCTGCACACTCTAGTTAGACCAAATGCCTTTCAGTTTCCCAAATTTATCATGTCTCCTGCCCCACACCCCTTCACGTCCTCCTTCAAATTTGATTGTTGTGCAGGTAAATGAGGAGGAAGGAGAGCCCTGATTTGGAGCACTTGACAATTTCCAAGGTGTAAATACTTTTACCATGGTGGATTTCAAGCTACCAATGTATTGCCACTGAACAGGGAATTGGGAAGATAATGTATGTACACAATTGGCTGTAGCCAGTGGGTGCCTGCCTGCTCCCGCATATCACTGGGCTAAATCTTACAAATTCTTCGGATTCCGGCTTAGCTGCCCCTTTCCTTGAGAAGACTTTCTTGATCATGCCATATGCTTCTATTGCAGCCTGATTTTAGCCTGTTCTCACACTTATCACATCATATTGCAATTTCCTTCACATTTCTCTCACTCTGCTGCTAGACTGTGAGCTCTGATGGGTAGGGATTTTGTCCTGTTCACCATTGTCTCTCCAGAGCTACCACGCTTGATGCACGTACTAATCGATTTGTATGTATTATCTCATTTAGTTTTCCTCTAAACCCAATGGTAGAACATTTGACCGTTATCACCAATTTACAGATGAGAAAGTTTGGGGATTAGAGTGTCTATGTATCTCACACAGCGGGTGGAGGATAACACACACACATGCACACATGCGCACACACACACTCTACCTTGAACGCTTATCCACTATGTTGTTCTGACTTAATTTTGTTTCAGGTTAAATAAAACTAGCATTTTTACATAGTTGATTTCTGTGAAGAAGATTCAAGATCTAAGTCACTTTAATTCAGAGATCCTACAGAAAGGTAGACTCAAACACTGTCACTGACATTATAAATTAATGCAGAGTTAATGGTAAGTAGTTGGCATTATGGTCCTTTAATTAGTTTAATTTTTTTAATGTTTATTTTTGGGAGAGAGAAAGAGAGACAGAGTGTGAGCAGGGGAGGGGGAGAAAGGGAGGGAGACACAGAATCTGAAGCAGGCTCCAGGCTCCAAGCCGTCAGCAGAGAGCCTGATGTGGGGCTCGAACTCATGAACTGGAATATCATGACCTGAGCCGAAGTTGGACGCTTAACTGACTGAGCCACCCAGGTGCTCACATTATGGTCCTTTAAAATATTATTTGCTTTTAATCAGTGATTCCATTTGTCATAAAAATAATCAGAAATATAGACAACACTTTGTGGCCAAAATATTATTCCTAAAGGTTTTAAAAATAATCTTTTTGCTTTAGAATAGTTTTAGATTTATAGAAAAATTGCAAAAATAGTGCAGTTTCCATATATACTACATCCAGTTTCCTCTATCATGAACATCTTACATTACTATGATACATTTGTCATAATGAGTGAACCAATATTGATACACTATTATTAATTAAAACCCGTACTTTATTCAGATTTCCTGATTTTGTTTTTATTAAATAAGCTTTTTTCTATTCCAGGGTCTTATCCAGGATATTGCATTACATTTTATTGCCGTCTCTTTTTAGGTTCTTCTAAGCTGTGGGTTTCTCAGACTTTGTTTTTGATGACCTTGAGAGTTTTGAGGAGTACTGGGCATATGTTTTGTAGGATACCCCTGTATTAGAAATTGTATGATGTTTTTCTAATCATTAGACTGGGGTTGTGGGTGTTGGGAGGAAAATCACAAAGGTAAAGCCCATTCTCATCACATCCTATTAAGGGTACATACTATCAACATGACTTATCACTGTTGCTATTGACCTTCACTACCTGGCAGAGGTTGTATTTGTCAGGTTTCACCACCGTGAAGGTACTCTTGCACCCCCTTCCCATTCTGTACTCTTTGAAAGAAAGCCACTACACAGCTTACATTTAAGGAGCAGGAAATTATGTACCAAATTTAAGACCAGAGTATTTACATAGTTTGGAATTTTTCTCCACGGGAAGATTGCCCTGTTTCCTCCATTAACTTATTCATTTAATCATTTATTTATGGATACAGTATGAATTAATAGATATTTATTTTGTACTTTTGGTTATAATCTAATTATTTTCTTGCTCAAATTTTTCCAGCTTTCAGTGAATTTTTAGTTGGTTCCTGTGTCCCTTGGGCATAACCCATCATTGTGTTTTTTTGAGCACTTCCTTAGTTTCTGCTACTACTGAAGGCTTCAGACTCATCTTGTATATTTTCTGCTCTTGGTCCTAAGGTCAACAGTTCCTCCAAGGAGGCTTTGTTCCTTTAATTGAAGAGTAATATTAGAAAACAAGACCTGGGCTTGTTCCTTCTGGGCTCCTTTAGCTGACAAAGTAAAGAAATGTATGTGTGTATACTAGCCTGTGTATGTATACAGACCTATAACCATTTCTAAATGTAACCATCTGTGTTTTTATTAAGCTAACTATGAGTTCATCCCAACTCTAATCCATGACCACATGGATCACTTTAGGGTCCACCATTGCTTATCTGTAACCTCCCACTGGAATAGGGAGAACTCGGTTCTTATCATCCACCATCCATGTACTTAATCCTTCAAATCCAGTTATACTTATAGAGTAGTTTCAGGATTGTCAATCATACTATCATGGGAACAATTTTATCAACAAGAGTGCGCTGCTTATGTATAGTTCCTTTTGCCTATTTAGTCTTAGGGAATCCACACATTCCAAAGTTATTTGGGTTAGAATGGTTTCCCCATCCCTTTCAAAGAAGTTGTTTCATACATTTGTAGCACAGTTATATCATTTTGCTACAGTCTACATCCTTTCATGGGATCCCTGACCTCCTAGATCAGTATTAAAAAAATTATTTCTATTATTTCATACCTTAAGGTTTACTCTTTTTGCTGTAAAATCCCATGAGTTTTGATAAATGCATAGTGTCTATCAGCAATTACAGTATCAGATAGAATCGTTTTATTGCTCTAGAAATTTCTGTGTGCTTCACCTATTGAACCCTTTTCCCATTCCCAAAGCAACTATTTATCATCTCTATAGTTTTGCCTCTTGCAGTGTGTCATATAGCTGGAAACACACAGTATGCCACCATTTAAGACTGACTTCTTTCACTTAGCAATGTGCATTTAAGATTTATCCACATTTTTGCAGTGGCTTGATAGCTCGCTCCTTTTACTGCTGAACAGTATCACACTGTATGGATATACCACAGTTTATCTATTCACCGATTGAAGGACATCTTCTTGCTTCCAGGTTTTGGTGATGATGAATCCCCAATGATTTTTTAAAAAATTGTTGAATCATTGGAAATAACAAAGATATTCAGCAAATATTGAAGGAATCTTTGGGTACACATTGCACATCCATATAATGTATTAAAAAAGTTTTTAATGGCACTGGAAAATGTAAATAAATGTAAGACACAAAAATATATTTAATATGGTCTCAATATTATGGAACATACGTAAGTATCTATATCTGGAAGAAAATACAACACAATGCTCACAGTTTTCTCTGGGGATTGGAATAATAAGTGATAGTTAATCTTTAAATAGCTTTCCACATTTTTCACAATGGTTAATTAGTTCTTTTATAATTAGGAAAAAATAAACCAAAATCATTTCTAAATCACAATTCATACTCCAGATTTTGTAGGGAATGGCGTTTGCATGTATTCAGAAGGATTTCTGGAGTTTTCCTCTTCTTCCTTCATTTCTTGGAGATTCTCTTTCTGGAGTAGTTTTTCTCTGCTGTAGGTTCATTCTCATTCTTCTGACTCTCAGAACCTTTAAGGGTTTTTACGTGACTCGATTTCCTTTACTTCCTCCTGTCCATCTCTCATTAAAATCATGGCAAATATCACCAACCAGAACTCCTTAGTTTCCCAATAGTAGGAGGACATTTGGGCCGTATGGCAATCAGGCTTTTCTAGAATACCTTGCCTCCCCTGTTTGACATTATTGACATTCCCTTGGCACTGGGTGTCCTAAACCTTCAGCCTATTACATGTTAAGGTATTTTTGATTACCATTTTTATAGTGAGGGTTGGAGGACATAATGGCAACTAACACACATAAAAAGAAAAAGAGGGAAAAAACGAAATGAAAGTGGAGGCATGTAAACCTAGCATACTACTTCTGAAAGTGTAATTGCCGTTGTCACTTCAGGCAGCTGTATTTCTCCATAAAAGCAGAACTAATGAGGAAAGTTCATTGTGGTTTTGAAGGTAGATGATTAGAAGAATAACAGAAAGTTACAGGCCCTCAAATCTTGTGTTTTTAAAGGAGCTCTTAAATTTCTGTTTCTGTTTTAAATAAGTTGATATAGCATATATTTCTGTGACCATTGGCAAAGTGATTTAGACAAACCTTATTTCTTTTGGAATATTATAAATTCATTATGCTTTCACCAAATGTTGAAACCCTAATTTTAAGATTTCTTCTCTCTCAGCGCTAAGGACACTGGGAAAAAATGTTTGTATTAATTTCACCTCACACCCCTAACCGCACTGGAAGTTCTGCAATTGATGAAAATGGATACATCCAGCTGGCTGTCAACACCTGAGCTCTGCTTTCTGCAGATTTATTTTCAGAGAAACACCTTTGAAATGGGGAGAGAACCACATGCCAATAGGGTTTAAAATGGTTCTTGCCAATGTCTGACTCAGCAATGGTTTCCACAAAGCCCAATTCTTCTGGAAAAGAGATGATTCCAAGCCAATGGAGGCTGGTTAACATTTTTTGAGCCTCTACTTTTTTACAGGAAATATGCTATTTGCTGGATTTTGGAAGATGGATAATCCTTAGTCAGTCTATCCATGGAAGGAGTTCATGGTCTAGCAAGAGAAGTAGGAACACAAATCATTCTCTAGAAAATTGTGCAGTAAGTGATCTTATAGGGATAGGAAACATGGCACTGTAAAGTGTCATTTCTGAGGAAGTGAAGGCACTGTGAAGAATCTTACAGAGCCATTCCCAACTGCCTGCCCATAGTAATTCTTTCATTTTATGTCATTTCTGTTGGTTCAGATAATCTTGGAATAATAGGGGTGATTTGAGGACTGTTAAGCATTTGGATAACTTGATAGCTAAATACTGAGAAGTCTATGATACTGCTTTTTTAAAAAGGACATCTAATCTTCATAGTCTGAAGCATAGACCTAAATTGGCTAGTAGGGAAGGGAGGGAGCTACCTTAAGTGATGAGGCTGGTTCATCCTTCTTGGACAAGCTCCCTCACCTCAGGCATGATCCTTACCTTAGTGTACCTTTAGCTCCCACTTAGAAGTCCAGAGGCACTTAGAAGCCCAGAAGCAATGTACAATGGAAAACACTGGCTATACATTACCAGACATTCAGAAACCTGAGACTGTAATCAGAACGAAAGGTTGGCACATGGTAATCTTTAGACATCTTCTGTTGGCCACAGAAGTCCAGGACTCCAGTAAGTAGGTAGAAATGATTCAGCAATGTCAATAGGTAGATGTTTTTGTAAACAGAGATGTTCCATAGGCATCGATGCACTCTGGATTTATTGTTGGGGGGTCAAATTACCTTCCTATGACTTTTGTATGACTCTTTCCTACTAATGTACATTAGCAAGAGTTAGGAATTGCTATAAGCAAAAGAACCTATCATCATGTCAGCTGTGCTTTGAAAGGCAGTCCTTATCTTATAAAGGTTCTGCTTTCTAAGAATTAAAGTGAGGACCATTTTCTGGACTTAATGATGACTTTCCTCACAGTAATGATACTGGACTTTTAAAATCAGAAAGTGGAGAATGTTATTTACTGAATTGATTTATGCATCAGCCTGTGCTGCCCTTAAGTTTTTATTGTGCAAATTTTAATCATAATACAAAAGTATAAAGAATACTATTAAAAAACACTATTCAGTTTTTAGTAAATCATAACATTTTGCTATTTTTGCTTCAGAGTTTTAAAAATTTATTAAACACCACAAGCTAATTATGAAGAGAATTTTCTTGGCCAAAAACAAAAACAAAACAAAAAAACCCCAAAAAACAAAAAACAAAACAAGCTACATTACTGCTCATGCCATATTTAAAAGCAACTTTTTTTTTTACTCAAGTCCTCCAAACTTTGAACTTGAGTTTCAATGAGATTTCAGGATTTGGTTCCTACCTACCTCTCTTGCTTCATCACTTGTCACTTCTGCTCTTTACCAACCCCAAATCTACTACACTCCAGCCATACTGAATTTCTGCCAGTTTCTGGAAGAAGCCATACTCTTTCTTTCTCACTTCCTCACACCAGCAATGCTGTTCTTTCTGCCTAGAATACCTTCCCCCCTCTCTCTTCTCTGGAGTTTTCTTAACTAAATCTCATTCTCTATGTCCTCTAGAAAATTTCATCTGACATCCAAGTCAGGTGCCTTCTTAAGGGTTCTTCTTGTAGTGGAGTGTTTTTTCTCCTTTGAATATCAAATACTAGCTAAAACAGTGAAGATAATAAACATGGTAGATAGCAATTAGTAAAGAAACAATAAAATGTATCTTGAGGTTTATAAACATTTTTGAAAATTTGTTTAAATAAGTTTAATATTAAGGAATATAGATTTGTTGAAAGTTACATATAATATCCACTTATTTTATAAGGCCTATGTAGCACTTACCTTACAGCAGTCTTTCACATACTTATCATATATATGTATATATACATGCATGCATATATGCACATGTGTGCATGTTTAATCTCCACAGAGATTAAAAAAAAACAAAAAAAATTGAAGACTTAGAAACATGTTGGCTGTCCTTCATTTCTCTCCTATCTCTTGGAATCATGGTTTCAGGTTTCCTATCTCTAGAATATCATTTAATGCCTAATTTTATAGAAAATTGTTTGAGTATATGTTATACATCCAAATAGAGTGAAGATTTTGAGTATGTGGTATCTGGAATATTTGAGTCTGTACTATATGGAACAAGTACTAATGTACTATCTGGAACATTTACAATAACTAGAATAACATCAGCACGTAACAGATTTTCAATTAGTGTTTGGTTTAAAATGGAATTTTTAAAAATGAGAAGATAACTAAAAATTTTAAAAAGCCCTTGAAGATAAATGTGTATACATCTTGAAAAGCTTAGAAAGAGACTTTCCATAATCAACCTCAGAAACAAGCTTCTCCTTATAAAGCTGTTCATTATATTTCCTAATATTTATTGAGACTCCTGTGGTTTTGGTCTTGAATTTGCAACGGTGAATTAAGCAAACATGAAACTTTTAATCTAGTACAGACTTAGAGATTAAAAAAAATCAATTATTTAGGCAAAGAAGAAGAACAAATAAATAATAAATGAAGGGGGTGCTTCTTTAAATTGGAATGGCCTGTCTGAGGAAGATATATTTCACTTGGGAATTTAAGTTTGAACAAAAGAGAGGTGTATTTGGAGAAGGAGGTCTTGTGTATGTTTGTTTGTTACTGTGTTTTAACACAGAGGGTAGGGAAAGGGGCTCAAACTGAAGCTAAACAAACACAGACCATACAGAATATTACACCAAAGATTGCGGAAAAGAAGACCCAAAACAAATTCTGAGTTTCTATGATTTAATGATATTTTTCTTTGTGTGTGTGTGTGTGTGTGTGTGTGTCTGTGTATGCGTCCCTTATTACTTAAGGCTTTCAGTTTGAAAATAACTTCAGACACATATTTATGTTTAAAAAAGTGATGTATGTGATGACTACTCTCCTTTCCAAGATGTACTGTGTGATCAGATATGGAGAGTTTAAATGGTGAGGGAACAATCTAATTCCCAATCATTTGGGAGGTGACATCACAGTTCCCAAAGTTGCTCCTAATTTTTTTCCTTTATGTTATACATGGATTTTACCACATCCAATTGGATATTATATGTAATTTTCATGATGAAGACTTTGGGCGCTCTTGGTGGATCATGGACATTTTAATAATGATTTTTTAAAGAATGTGTTTTGACTTCTGCTGGTACTTGTTTAATTAAACAAGGTCATGAAACTAAGGTGGCTCTTCTGCTATGGTGCCTATTTAGGCAAAACAAAATCTAAGCCTAAAAACAAATTTATCAAATCAAAACCTAAAAACAACCAGTCACAAAGAGCCAACTAGGCTTTAAGCCAATCAATAATTTCCTTACTTTGCTTCTACCCCTTTTCTATAAAAGTTTTCCCCAGCTCCCATGGGTGGAGTGCTTCTAACCACTTCCTGTTACCAAGTTTTCTAGTTTGAGTCAATTTTTGCTCAAATAAACTCTTAAAATTTTAATATGCCTGTTTATCTTTTAACGTATGTAGTGAAAACAGAATACATGTATTGAGCATTGGAAAGGACTTTTAAGGTCTTGTCTATCAAGCACAAATCCCATTCAAGAATCTCAGTTCTCTATACTTTTATGCCTCTACTCTTAGAAGCTTATTACCTCCCAAGTTAGTCTGTTTTATCAACTCTAGTTTAAAGCTCTTTTCTTATGTTCATGTAAAATCTCATTTCTTGTAAACTTTACTCATTTTGCTCTTGGAGCAACACAGAACAAGTCTACTTTTTTTTTTTAACTTAATGGAATTTCAAATATATATCCAATTTCTACGTTATTCCTTTCTTAGGTAAACATAATCACATTCCCTTTGTCTCTTTCTCATGTACTGGTCTATCTATCACTAAGAGATCATCTGCTATATCCTAGACACTGTACACTTGCTCTCATAGAATTACCCTTTTCAGTTACTCTATGTCTTCGATTTATCTTTCACATCTCTTAAGTGCTTGTTAATTTCCTTCTCAAAGATAATTTAAATATTTGTGACCCATAGAGAGCTTTGGCTGCTTTAAGAATTTTGTGAGCTTTACCAGAAATAAGTTCTTCCTTAATTTTTTCCTTTTCTTTAATGTTGTGATCCTCTAATGTGTTCACAGTTTCAATCAAGTTGAGATTCCTGGCAGAGATGTTTTGTCAAAGAATATGTCTAAAGAAGTAAAGATAGTATTTCCCAGAAAAATGTATTTCACCTGTCTTCCAGTGAATGAAATTCTGTTAGACAGAGATGCTTTTCTGTAGAATGGTTTTAAAGGAAATGGTTTTAATAGGCCTATTGTCAGTGAGTATAAATACTTCATCCAGAAGACAACTATATATTGTGAGTGTATTAAATTGTTGATTTCTAAACTGAGCTTGGCAGGTGCCTTGAGAATTCTTTGTAGCTCCCCACACAGCTAACATGGGGAGATGTGTGTACAAGGGGTGGTACCCAGCTCAAATAGGGAACTAGGGATGCTCCACTTTTATCTGGTGTGTGTGTGTGTGTGTGTGTGTGTGTGTGTATGTGTGTGTTTTAAGTTGAGCTTTCTCATAACACTTAGTTGAAGCATGGTTAAAAATTATTTTGAAAGCCACTGAAATCTTCTAAATATTTTGGATACTATCTGAGAATTGTTTCTTATAAACAGTGGAATATCCCCATTAAGCAATTTGCTAAAGGTAGAATCTTTTGTGGCATTGGGATTTTATTTACAACAGTTGACAAAGATGCCACCTACAAGGGCTAATGACAGCAAATGAAGAAGTAAGGATTAGGAATAGGTACACTCAGGAACTGCTAGGACCCTGCTGTCATGCAAATGTCCTTGATAATGCAGAAAGGGGACTGAAATTACACTTCATATGGCTGTCTAGAAACAGATTTGTTCCTATGGAGAATGCTTTCTACAGGTTCCCTAGGGCTGTGCAGCTCTTTAAATCAGCAAGCCCCTTTTATTTTCAATCACAAAGTGGAAAAAAGCACCTTCCTTTCTCTTTTTCTCTTTCAAGAAATCCAAACTATAAGTATTGTTGAGTCACCTTACCTCTCTTTGAAGAGGGAAATGCCATCCCTTTGTTGGTGGAGTGTAGAAGATTTATGAAGAAAAAAAGAGTAGGGAAACGGATCATAACAGCATTGGATTTAATATTTTCTTCTTTTTACAATGTTCTGCCTTGCTTGACATGTTTACTTTACAAACACTTATATTCCTGGCTTAGAGTTGCTCTCTGAACACCATGGTGCATAATTAATGTCAAGGTGGAAGGGCATTATGCTGCAAATGCTGCTCCCTGTGCTCTGAATAGCATTTTTAAAGCCAATTTAGGTCACACATGGTTCAATCTCTTAGAAATTTTTCTTAATTGTTCAGCTAAAGAGAATGCCTCAGGGCATTTATTAACAGACATTCCAATGGGCTGTCTATCCTGGGGTGTGTGAGTGTGCCCAGAAAAAGATACAGTATCTCACAGGGTGCTGTGTGTGTGAGGGGGGATGACTTCTACAGGAGAGAGGGTATTCCAAGAAGGTTATTTTTTTTTTAAACCTCAGAAATACAGCACAATTTAGCTAAAAAGTATGTGACAATTGTGCCCTGCTTTAAAGAAGAAAGCTGTTCTTATTTTTCTCACTCCAGTAAGCTTCTGAGGTTCACGTGGCAAGGAACATGTCAGGCTAGGAACTGGATACAAAATACATTTTTAAATGGACCATTGCTTTTATGTTCCGTTGTCATTTGCTACTTTCTCGGAGTCCTCTGCTGAGTGGGATGAAGCCTGATAAATCTTGAGCTAGCAGTCAATGAAGTCATCATGATAGAAAGTTCTCAATCTTTTTTGGCATCTGTAGACACTAAGGCTTGAGCCAGAAGATGGGCTGTCTTAGGGGTGACAGTCAATACTACTAGTGGGGAAAGGAAGAAAATGGAGGTTCCTTTAGATGAGTCATCTGCACAGAGGATTACCCCAATTTAGAGTAGAATAACACTAGGTGGCCCCTCCTCCTTCCTTCTGTTTCTTCTTTCCCAATGGGATTCTGCTGGAACCCCAGAGTTGATAAGGAAGGAGATTAGAATATGCCACTTTGGCATAAGGATTATTTTGACATGAAGACAATTGAGAATCAACAGGTACAAACAGAAACCTTCCTGGAGTTTCCCTGAGGCAGCCACTTTTGAGAAACTTACAAGCTACCATAAATTGCTTTTTCAGGAGAGATCTTCCTCTGGAAAAAGAAAAAAGAAAAAAGAAAAGAAAACCTACCTGAATTCCCTTTTCTGGAGGGAGTTTTATGGCCCTGAAGGAGACAGAAAGTCTACTCATATCTGTATAGACAAACATCACAAATATTTTTATTTCTTGATTTTTCTTCTAAAATCCCATTTATCTTTCCTGAAAAATTTTATTTGTTCTTTTCATAAAAGTCTTTTCTATCTCACTTCCTTTATTTAAATTAGGTAGATAAGCCTCTCACTTCAACCATTTAAAGAGCCAGCTACTTCTTTCATTGGCTCTCCTGTGCATACAAAAACCCCTTTCTCTAGTTAATTTCTTTATTTTTCAGTTTAATCTGCACATACTCATCACAAAAATAAGAAAGCAAAGGAACATTTTTTCCACCTTTCCACCAGCTTCCCAAGTTCATTATATCATCACATAATATAGACCACATTTTCACACATTTCTTTTGAATTAATATGGACACAGTGAATACTTGTGTAGATTTGCCATATGTCTTAAGTAGGTCACAAAGTCTACGAAGATAATTCTTCTGCAAGGGATTTAGTGAGAGAGTGTTGCAGGTCAAACCTGAAAAGGAGTGAGGAAACAAGACAGGGTGGGGAAGGAAGTTCTGCAAAGATGTGGATGTGATTGAAATCCAACCTTAGCCTGATCCCACAGGGACCTATGGACCCTGGTGCCACATGATTGTCCCGGCTTGAATCAAGGGAGCTAGTGTTTTATATTCCATACCAGTCAGTCATTGGCAGTGGGCTACTCTGGAAGGAAGGTCTAACTCTGCAAGGATTTCTAGGCGAAAGGTTTCTGCAAGCAACTCTTGTGGAAACGATACATCTGTGAGCTGCTAGGAACCAAACTCAGAACAGTTAGGAGATGAAGGGAGTCTTGCCAGAGCACCAACAGCATCTGCTACACCATGCAAAATATCTATCTTGTATAGTAATTTGCTTGTGAGAAAGATATCCCAGGACCTTTGTTGTTAAGCTAAATCTTTGTTTGAAGAGGATTATTGAAGATAACGGGCAGGAGTCAACAGATATTTGCTGAAAAGGACCAGATAACAAATACTTCAGCCTTTGTGGGCCACACAGTTTTTTGTTGAAACCACTCAACTCTGCTGTTGTAGCATAAAAGCAGACATAGACAATATATAAAAAAATGGGGAAGGCTGCATCCCAATAAAGCTTGATTTACGTTATTATATGGGCGTGTGTGTATGTGCAGATTTGCCTGTAGTTTGCTGACCCTTGGAAAGAGGGAATAAAACAGAGATGAATACTCAGTGTTTCCAATTTATCTGCTCTTAAAGTAGAATTAATTTTCATTTCAAATAAAAACCTTACAACTAACATATTTTCCAATTTTGGTTAAGAGTATAGCATTTGCAGTTACAAAGACCGGGATTCCACTTTGCCACTTTCGAGGCTACCCATTGCATAGGGTAATGCTGAGGAATAAGTTAGAAAATGTAGCTAATGTACTCATAATATGGTGGTTGGTCCTTATTAAGTGCTTAATAAATGACACTTTGTTGCCATTGTTATTCTTTCCCATGGAATATTGTTTTGCAATTACTTTCCTGGCATTATCAGTATTTTTAGTCAGTGCCTGAGTTACCTCTGAGACATTTTGAGAATGAAAATAAAGTTTTGCAGGATAAATGTGGCTGCACAAGAGAAGGTCTATTTTCTCACATCAAGTTGACCCAAGACCAAAATACCTACTTCAGATTTCCTAGTCTTTCCCTCTGTCTCTTGCTCAGCAGAGATAGATGGGCTAAAGATTTATAAAGCAGATCCTCACCTAGAGATGGGATTGATGTTGTGGAGGAATTAAACTGGATGGTAGTCTGGTAGAAAATTTGACATATAAATGTATCCTATTTGCTACTGTTACAAAGATTTACCAGCTGAGAAAAACGGGATGACCTGAGATAGACCTTAACTTGGCCACTCCCATGATCACCACCTGCCTCAATTGCTCACTGAATGCCTGAATGAATTTCTAACTCTGTTGGGTGTAAGTCAAAACAACTTTCACTTGTTTCATTTAGCTTCCATTATAGGATAGAGGCAAGCCTTGGATTGGGGGCTTGATTTAAACCAGAGCTGTCTTTCTCTGTTTCTCAGGCAGGAAAAAAATATGAGCAAAAATTACTCTTGTCTCTAAGGAGCCTGTGGACTTGGCCCCTAATTTGGAGAAGAAGCTGGAAGGCCCGGCACTGTTGATGCAGATTCATCGAGGAAGTGTACTCCTCAGAGGCAAGCCATCCGTCATTACTCACTCACTGGGCTTTTGCTTTCCAGACGACTACATAATGTCCAACTTGGACATACAACCCTGCATCAGCCCAGGGGAAACAAATGGTACCCCTTTGGTAGATTAAATGGATTGGGCCATCCAAGGGAATCTGTTTTGTGGAATCATTTGGCTTACTGCACAGCCTCATGTTACAGATAAATGAAATTCTTTAGCAAAGGAGCCAGACCTGCTTTTTAGTTATTTTTCCAGAAGTAGAGTTTTTTGTTGCCATAAAATGTTCAGCTTATGATAGTGGGGGACACTGGAATGTGACAGCACTGGACTGGGGTATCCTTTGCATTGTAAATCAAGTCCCAATTTCTCATCATGGCTGTAAATACCTCAGTCTCATGTCACTTTCCTCCTCATCCATATTATGCTCCAACCACATTGGCTTTCTGTCTGTCTTTCAAATCTGTCAAGTGTATGCCATTCCAAGGACCTTGCACTTGCTGTGGCTCTGTTTGAATTTCCTTTACCCAGGTCTTCTTAAGACTGGTTTTGATGATCTTTGATTTGATTCAAATGTCACTTTCTTGTTCTTTGCTGACAACTCCCCTTGAAGAGGCACCCACATCATACTCAGTACATTATCCCAAATTATTATCTCTATAGCACTTTTCATTATCTAGGATTCTCTTATTTGTTTATTTTTTTATTAATTGTCTCTTCTAAAAGAGTTTAATGAGAGTGATGTCCTTTTCTGTATCTGTCTTCAGTTTCTAAACAATGCCTGGCACAAGGTGATGCTTAATTGGTATTTTCTGAAAGGATGAATTAAAGAATGAGTCAGATAATCTGGGTCATGTTCAAAACTAGTTCTGTACAAATTGGAAATCTTCATATTCTTTCTGGGTTTCAGTTTTCTTAAAATAAAAGGACTGGATAATCTTAAAGAATTTACATACTTATATCTTATGACTCTATGGAGATTTTTTTTTCTTTTAACTGCTTTTAGATTTTGCTAGCCATACAAACATAAATATTAGGCTATCAGAATCAGGAGTTAACTACTTTGCATCGTTCTCTGTGGCTATGTCCTCACAAGGCCCAAATAATGGAATGATTCCATCAGATCTGTTATTTGACATGACAAAAAGTTTATTTTCAGGTTATATAAGCACAATTCAAGTCAATAGTTAAAGAAGAGATTAAACTAGGATAGTTGATCCTTAAAATCCTGAGATATGAGATACAAATATTACTTTTCCCAATTGTTGGCAGATTATTTTCCATTGAGAAGTGATCCACAGTGATGATAGTAAAACAAGGCATGCTCACTAGATTTATGTCAATAACCCTTAAGATATCATCAGCATTGACTTCAATTTTGTTTTTTCTTTGAAGATAATAGAAAATCTCTCATAACACACATCCCCCCATAGCATTGGCCTTGTCATTTATCTTGAAGATGACACTTTTATTAGCAGGATGTTGAATTCCTCTTCCTAGAAAACTGCAGTTGTCTCACAAAATTGCTCATTTTTCCCTCTAATTTTATTGAGAAATAATTGACATACAATACTATATAAGCTTAAGGCATACAACATGATGGCTTGATGTGTACATATTGTGAAGTTTACATAAATTGTGAAATCCAGCTAACATCCATCTTGTATAGATACAATAAAAAGAAAAGAAAGAGAAAAAAAGAAAAAGAAAAAGAAATTTCTCCTTGTGATGAGAACTCTTAGGATTTACTCTCTTAATTTTCCTATATATCATACAGCAGAGTTAGCTATAGTCAACATGTTGTACATTTTATTCCTGGTATTTGCATATCTTAAAACTGGAATTTTGTACTTTTTGACTACCCTCCTCCAATTTCCCTGGCATGACCTTTTGCATCCAGTATTTCTATGCCTGATCTTTTTCTCTAGGGGCTTGTTTTAATTAGTTAGTTTGTTTTTTAGATTCTACACAGTAGTGCGATCATACAGTATTTGTCTTTCTCTGACTTATTTTAGATAGCATAATACCTTCAAGGTCTTTTCATTTTGTTGCAAATGCTAGGATTTCCGTGTGTGTGTGTGTGTGTGTGTGTGTGTGTGTTATGGTTGAATAATATTCCATTGCATATTCATTCATCCATTGTCCATCAATGGACACTTAGGTTGCTCGATGTCTTGGCTGTTGTAAACAATGCTTCTATGAACATAGGGGTGCATATATCTTTTTGAGTTAGTGTTTTCATTGACTTTGGATATATTCTCAGAAATGGAATTGCTGGATGATATGGTAGTTAGGTTTTAAATTTTGAGGAACTTCCATACTGTTTTCCATAGTGGTATACCAATTTACAATCCCACCAACAGTGCACAAAGGTCCTCTTCTCTCTATGTCTATGCCAGCTTTTTGTTATCTCTTGTCTTCTTAATGATGACCATTATAACAGGCAGGAGGTGATATTTCATTGTGGTTTTCATTTACATTTTCCTAATGACTAGTGATATTGAGCATCCTTTCATGTACCTGTTGTCCTTTTGTATATGTCTTTTGGAGAAATATTTTTTCAAGTCCTTAGCCCATTTTTAATTACGTTATTATTTTTTCTATTGAGCTGTATGAATTATTTTCATATTTTGGATGTTAACCTCATCAGATGCATGTTGTGAAAATATTGCCTTGTTCCTGATATTGGAGGAAAAGCTTTCAACCTTTCACCTTGAGTATGATGTTAGTTAGTTGTGGGCTTGTCATATATGGCCTTTATTATGTTGAGATATGTTCCTTCTTTACCTAATTTGTTAAGAATTTTTATCATGAATGGATGTTGAGTTTTGTCAAATGTTTTTTCTACACCTATTGAAATGTTCGTATGTTTTTTTTCATTCTATTAATGTGATGTATCATATTGGTTGATTTGCAAGTGGTGAACCATCTTTGCATCTCAAGGATAAATCCCATTTGATTGTGGTGAATGATACCTTTAATGTGTTGCTGAATTCCATTTGCTGGTATTTTATTGAGAATTTTTGCATCTATATTCATCAGGGATATTGGCCTGTAGTTTTCTTTCCCAGTAGTATATTTTTCTGGTTTGGGTATCAGGATAATGCTGGGTTTTGATGAGGGAGACTTTTCCCCCTTTCAATTTTTTTTGGAAGAGTTTGAGAAGAATTGACATTAATTCATCTTTAAATTCTGGGTAAAATTACCAGTGAAGCCATCTGGTCTTGGGCTTTTCTTCTTTGGGAGATTTTTGATTACTGAGTCAATCTCAGATTTTCTATTTCTTACTGGTTCAGGTCTGGTAAATTGTACATTTCTAAGAATTTTTCCATTTCTTCTAGCTTATCCAATTTGTTGGTGCGTAATTGTAATCTTTTGGATTTCTGTGGTATCAGTTGTTTCTCCTTTTTCGTTTATAATTTTGTTGACTTGGGTCCATTCTCTTTTTTCCTTGGTTAATTTAACTAAGGATTTGTCAATTTTGTTTATCTGTTCAAAGAACCAACTCTTGGTTTAGTTAATTTTTGTTATTTTTTAATTATTTTTTTAAATTAAAAAAATTTTTAATGTTTATTTATTTTGAGAGAGAGAGAGAGAGAGAGAGAGACAGAGACAGAGCACAAGTTGGGGAGGGACAGAGAGAGAGACACAGAATCCGAAATCCGAAGCAGGCTTCAGGCTCTGGGCTGTCAGCACAGAGCCTGATGCAGGACTAGAAACCCACAAACTGTGAGATCATGATCTGAGCTGAAATCGATCACTTAACCAACTGAGCCACCCAGGGGCCCTGAGTTAATTTTTTTAAAGTTTATTTATTTTGAGAGAGAGAGAGAGAGAGAGAGAGAGCGAGCAGGGGAAGGAAAGAGAGAGAGAGAGAGGGAGAGACAGAATCCTGAGCAGACTTTGTGCTGTCAAAGAGGAGACCAATGCAGGGCTCAACTCATGAAGCGTGAGATCATGACCTGAGCCGAGATCAAGAATCGGACCCTTCAGTTATCTTTTTTTAAATTATTTTTCTTTTCTCTATTTCATTTATTTCTGTTCTAATCTTTGTTATTTCCTTTCTTCTGCTAACTTTGGGCTCAGTCTGTTCTTTTCCTACTTCCTTAAGGTGTAGAGTTAGGTTGTTTATTTGAGATAATTCTTGTTTTTAATGTAGGCATTTATTACTATAAACCTCCCTCTTAGAACTACTTTTGTTACATTTTACATGTTCTGGTATGTTGTGTTTCCATTTTCATTTGTCTCAAGAAAGTTTTTATTCTCCCATTAAGCTTTTCATTGATCCATTGGTTGTTTAGGAAAGTGTTGCTTAATTTCCATGTATTTGTGAGTTTTCCAGTTTTCCTCTTGTTATTGATTTCTAGTTTTATGCCACATGGTCAGAAAAGATGCTTGGTATGATTTCAACCTTCTTGAATTTGCTAAGATTTGTTTTGGGGCCTAACATATGGTCTATCCTAGAAAATGTTCCATGCGCACTAGAGAAGAATATGTATTCTGCTGTTTTTTGGATAGAATGTTCTGTATATGTCTGTTAGGTCCATTTGGTCTATAGTGTTGTTCACAAATTGCTCATTTTTATGCTGAGATCACATGCCATATGTTAGTGGTCGATATTATTTGGTTGGCTCTATACATTCACACCTCATTTCATGCACATAGCCATGTGTATAATTTTAGAAACCAATGAAAGAGTTTTTATCTATATATTTCATTTTTGCTCACAGACATTTATCAAGTATCTACTATGCCTAACTCTATGGGGAATGAGCTTAAGAAAGTAGACAGTATGGATCCTGCCCTGATTTATATTCCATATTATATGTCGTGAACATTAATTAAACACCTACTGTTTTACCAGGATCAGTGGGACACTTTCCCTTTAAGTATGTCATTTATTCCTCAAAGCCATCATGCTTTATAGATATTATTATCCAAATCTGGCAGATGGGAAAACTGAAGGCTAGAAGTCCTTACAAAATTAAATTTTTGCAAAACTAGCACTTAAAATTAGTTTTCTGATTTCAAGTTCAGTGCTTACTGCAGAAAGACAAATGATACATAGCATGAATGAAATGACCACAGAACAAGGCAAGCTACTCTACATATAGCAGGGGAGGAAAACATATACTTCTATATTTCTACTTTTTAAGGAGCTGAGTGTATTGGTCATGGTTCTCCAGAGAAACAGAGTCAATTGTTTGTTTATTAGAAGGAATTGGCTCACACAATTATGGAGGCTGGCAAATGCCAAGACCTGCAGTCTTCAAGCTGGTGATCTAAAGGGGCCAATAGTGTGAGTTCTAGTCTGAATACTGGCAGCCTTGAGAGCCAGAAAGAGCTGATGTTTCAGTTCAAGTCTGGAGGCAGGAAAAAACCTGTCCGAGCTCAAGGCAAGAGGAATTCCCTCTTAATCATGGGAGGGTCAGCCTTTTTGTTCTATTCAGGCCCTCATTGACTAGAAGAGGGCCACTCACATTAGGAAGGTAATACAATGTACTCAATCTAAGGATTCAAAGGTTAATTTCAATCAGAAACAGACCCTCACAGACATGCCCAGAGTAATGCTTGACCAGATATCTGGGCATTTCAGGGTCCAGTCAAGTTGACATGTAAAATTAACCATCAGTGTGGTTTGCCCTATTCTATTTTGATATGCATTTGTAACAACAGTCCACAGTTGCTTCTGCATTACAATTCTTATGTCAAGATTTTTTTTTTAATTGAAGCAAATGCTTGTTTTTTGTTTTACACTGCCTGGCATCCATTTTTCTTTTGTATCAGTTCCTGATATTCTTTTAGGGGATTACCTCTCTTCAGTTGCCTGTTCTTGGGGGGACTGTACATCAAAGTTCCCTACTTTCCCTACCTGAAGGGCAGACATATGACCCAAGCTAATCTCAGCAGATTCTCCTTCTGGGACTATGAATCTTGAGTAGAGTGACATAAGGAGAATAAATGATTGGGTTCAACTGTTTCAGTGGCAGAGGCTCTTTGAGTACATCCTGCTGCTTACACACTTGGAACTGCCAGGTTTCAAGTCCAGTTCTTTATTCTCTTACCAACATCCTTCTAATGAGTGTCCTTTTCGCTTAAGTTAGCACATTTGTTTTTGTTGCTTACAATGGAAGTATCCTATCTGATACAAAAGCATTATATGATTCCCCACTTTTTTGTGTCTAGACTCAGTGGGGATGAACATCTACTGTTTTAGATTTGCCACTGAGATGGATTTTCCCAAAAGATTAAGTATTCATTTGAAGCCCAGACTACCACTGAGAATTCTGTAGCAAAGCTATTTTTTGAAGTGCTTTCATGTTTACATTGTGAAATTTGGTTTCCTTTGACTCATATGGTCCCCACATCCTGAGATGGGGACTAAAGCCATTATTTTTGCTTAATCTTAAAATCTTCTTATAATACTCACTTTTCAAGTGGGATTCCTGGAGTTATTCAATTTTCTATATAACCAGCTTTAACAAGGAGTAAAATGCTGATTATACCACACTTTTGCTAACACCCTAGTGGATTTTCTGTACAATAAGTACTCATTACCAAGCCTCTCCATCCCTAGTGAAGAAGCAAAGACCACAAGAGACTAAGTGCCTAGATGGAGACTTAACAGCATGGAAGAGGATCCAGGAACTGACCTCAAAGTTTTTTCCCTCATTGGCTTCAACAAGCTGACTGTGTAGTGTTGGTCTTTCTCCCTTTCTCTTTTGTGTATTGACCTGTGCTGCTCATAGAGTGTTCTACTGTGTCTCCAAGTCAGACTCCAGCAGTGGTGCATGCCATGGGTACATTCTAGAACTGGATCCAGTCAGAAACACTAGCAACAACATCTGCTTTAGAAAACCTCAGCACTCCAGCCATCTCTCCCATTGTTCTGCTTCGGCTTGCCAGATGAAAATGTTCCTCTTTGACAGTTTCGTTTGGCTTCTTTAGACACTTACAGATCCTCAAATCACCATCGGATTTTTTTGTCCAATAGCTATATCAACTGCATCTCACCATTGCTGCTTTTTTCGTATTCAGCATATTATTGCTCTGTCCCCTTGTTCTTTCTGGCTCATATTTGAGCAGTGTCATACTCCGCACATGATCCCATCCTTACTTTTCTTTTATGTGTATAGAGTGTATCATGGGTAAACCTTCAGCTCTTACAATCACATCGGCAAACATTTAATGCTGCCTTTTATAACCCGAACACGCTTTGTTATTTCTTTCACATTTCATGCCTCAGTGGTTGTTGTAAGTTCCCTGCTGTATTACAACTGCCTGTTCAGACACTTAATCCTCGTATCCACTGGGACATCACATATTGCTAAGGTCAGAATTTTCCCTTCTGTGAAATTGTGCAGTTTTACTCCTTAAGATATATCATGTGCTTAGGGTTCAAGCTTTAAAAATTTCAAGTAACTTGCCTCCTTTATTATGGCAACTGAAAATATTCACAGGTCTACAGGGCCAATTCACACAATTTTTCCTAATCCATCCAGAAAAATCAGTGGAGTACTTAAAAGTCTACACTTCTGCATTGTATCTTTCCTTCCTTTGGCTCATATCTATGGCATCTACAACATTTATATCTTTTCAGAGCATACCTTTGTGTTTTTATTTTCAGCAACTACATTTGGCATTTCAAGTCAAGCATATGAAGCACTTATATAAGCATTTTCAACAACCTGACTTAATTCAGCATAACTTTTCTCTTTATAGCCCCAAGACAGGAATGAGTGTCTTCCCAACCCCACATCCCCATTCTCATAATGAAAGTCAGAATATACTATTTGCCTAGCAGTGGCTCTGGGTGGTCAGAGGAAGTTCAAATTCCCCCAATTTGTCTAATGCCTTGTGGGCCTCCATTCCAAGATTGTGATAACCCTATCTCCTCTTTCCCAAGGTTAACTTTTCCTTCTCTGATCCTTGAATTACAGTCCATCTCTCCTTTGATTGTTTCTTTGATCTCCCTCTCTGGTCAAACAAATGGAGCCCAGGCATCCTCTGCCTACAAATGTGCTTAGGGTTCTCTGTGTCAGAAAACCCATTTCTCTCAACTCTATTGAAGCCCCTGGCCTCATTTTCTACTCACCATCCAAACTTTGAACCAATAGTATAAACTTGCAAGTTCTGTTTCATCACCTCTTATTCATCCCTGAATAGTTTATAGTAGACATCACCATATTCCTCCTGTAAGACTGCAAGGAAGAGTGGTTAAATTGGCCAAGAGATAGGGGTAATGCAATGTGGGCAAAATCATATCAGAGACGGGGAGGGGTAAGAACAGAGGCCTGGAGGCAGGACTGAAAAGATACATTTTGTCAGAGTCAAGTGCAATGGTAGGACTTTCAGATAAGAAAACGAGTCTATCTGGTAGGAAGTTTTTATCTTGTGAACTAGAGAAAATTGAAAACAAAATAAAACCTTGACTTGCTACATGGAGAAAAATGAGCAGAGAGGACAGCCCTATTTATTCTCTGTCACCACTTGTCCCATGGTATTTCCGTTGTCCAAGTGATGATTAGAATCTTCATTTCCAAGCTCCGTGAACCAGTGCACAGGTTTAAACAACCCTTATCAAGCTACCTTTAAGACCTTTAAAACTCTGGGTTTATACTCTCTGTTAATAACGTTACTTTGCCTAACAGAGACTAATGTCTCTCTCTCAGCAATACACAGTCTGGGAGAGTGTTTCCTGTCTGTTGGACACTTGCACAGAGTTTAGTTCTGTTTGGGGACTGCAAAAATGGGATGTGCATGAAAAATAAAACTTGAAAGATAAAATTTAGAATTATCCATGTCAACAAGTGAATCTGCTCAGGTCAGATGATTCTTCAGCAATCATTTCCCTTTCTTTGGTGTCTTAGGGTATCCTCAGTTGAAATCCTGGGTTCCCACTTAATAACTGCTCTGGATAGTCATTGCTGTTGTCATATATTGGCTTTTGTCTTGTCTCCTACTCAATGAGCAGCAACCACTTAGGGAGGTACGCTCCCATCAGATGACCAATAAGCCAGGCTCCTGGGAAAGAACAGAATAATGGCCAAGAACATGCACTGTCATGGCATATTGCCAAAGTCAAAACTCAACCCTTCACTTACTAGTTATGCAGTCTTGATTAAGTTACTTAATCTCTGTGCCCCACTTTCTTCATTTGTTAAACAAGGATAACAATAGCAATTTTTCTCATAATATTGTTCATGAAGTGAATTAACACATGCACAGTGTTTAGAACAGCATTGTGACATTGTGATTTCAAGCTATTGTGTTGTTGAATTTTCACAAGATATCAAGAATCCTGAGGGTCTTCAAAGTAACTTTCTAAGACAAAGGGTAAAGTTCATAGTGGCAAACAACCAGTTGATCCCATTCTTTTTTATAATACTCTCTATTTGTCCTACAATATGGCATAAGATGTGAATAATCACATTACTTTCTTGGAAGGGGGCTTGAATAGGGAGATAATTAAGTGACACTGTGCTGAAGAGTTTCTTACAGTATATATATAATGAAAATATGTTATAGACATATGAGATAAGCATAAAGTACCCTAATGCCTGTTTTGCATACACTTTGTCCCTCACTCACTCCAATAAGCCTGTTGGCTTTCTTTTAAATTATCCCAGGACATAAAGGGCTATCAGGACTGTTAGGGAAGGCTTGATACTCATGGTAGGGGGTTCACAGGCTAATCATGGCCCAAGCCTTAATTATTGATGATGACAACTATAGTTAACCTTTGAAGATATTTCTTGTGTATCTTAGCAACAACTAAGAAGTAGTTGACTATATAATTTTAGGAAAAAAACTGATGATGTCAGTTCCATAGAGTTTTGAGGCCTCGTTTCTCCTCTTTCCCCTTCCATGAATGAATTTTCATCCTCAGAACAAGCTCTTGATGTGGATTTTCTATACCTGAGCTTTTGGGTTGTTTATATTAAATGTTCCATAAAAATTATTTGGCACCTCTCTTCCCTTTCCTGTTCTCTGCCCATAGCTTAATTTCATATTTCCTTTATGGTGGGAAAATCCAGGAGGCTGTCAACACTTGCTATTGCTCTGAATTTCAGTGGGTAATGACCATACTGATGGGAGGTCCGGGGTCTGCTCAGCTGAGCCTTGGAGGCACAGATGTTCCTCTAAGAGCTTGCCAAAGCTGGCCAAATGCTCCATTGTGCAACTGGGGCTAAAACAATTTTGTAGGTAGAAAGTGTCTCCCATTTCTGGTCCTCCTGCCTTCAGACAAGGCTGGAGACACTACAGAGGTAGCTTATCTCATGGAATTTCCACACTCTGTGCTCTAGTTGCTGGTTTGAAGTTGCAGGTCGACAGTCTGGAACCAGCAAGAAGGTCAGTCTATTCTCCATCCTGCACTGTAATTGGGAAGTTCATTTCTTCTGTCCATTCAGTTCTAACTTTACTTTTACTCTTTCCTCTGGTTTATTATGATTGTGCCAAGGACTGCCACCATAGTCTGGACTAATAGAGAGAGAGAATTTAATGCCATAGGTGTCCTTTGTCCTGCTGCTTATGTCAAAAGTGCACAGCGTTGAAGCCCTCTTGAGAACGCTGGTTTTCAAAGCTGAAGATTGTGATCTGATGGCTCTGACATCTGGACATGAGAAACAGGCTTAGTGAGAGGTTGAGAGACAGTTGTGTGACCTCTCAAAACCTTCAACTGAATCAAATGTACTTTTGTTGGGAGAAAGATAATGACTGAAACAGATGTCATCTGAAAATGACTATCTGCACAACACTGCCCCATTCCTGAGAGAGATGATAAATTCTCCCCTTGGATGATAATCCTGTTTTCTCTAATTTTGGCTTGTATTTGGAGAGAGGAAGATGATATTGTAAAATAAGAATTTAGAAATCTTTGAGAACTAAAAGTACACTAAGTGTATTAAAAGTTTATGATGAAATCCCACATGAAGAACTCCAGATAATTTGTGTAGATACTCTCCTCTCACGGAGGTGGAGCATAACTCCCCAGTCCTAGTGGGTGAGCTGCACATAGTGACTTCCTCCCAAAGAGCACCAGATGGAGAGGGGGATAAAAGAGTCAAGTTACCGTAGAGAAACCTGATAAACACTACCTCCACTAGAGGATCAAGGTCAGCACCAACAATCATAAATCATGTCACCTGCATGTACTCTTGATCTGATCTGATGAAAATGACACTTTGCCTCTGTGATCTTCTCTCCAAACCCCATTATTCCAGTCTAATCATGAGAAAAATATCAGACAAATTTCAGTAGAGAGGCATTCTATGAAACAACCTGACCAGTAGTCCTCAAAACTGCCATGGTCTTCAAAAACAAGGAGAGTTTCAGAAACTGTCACAGACAAGAGAAGCTTAAAAGAACATGACAACTAAATGTCTTGTGAATCCTAGGACAGAAAAAGGTCATCAGGCAAAAACTAAGGAAATAAGAGTAAACTATGGACTTCAGTTAATTCAAAACACGTTTATAATACACCTATCATTTTTTAAAAAATTATTTATTTATTTGGGGGAAAGCACAAGCAGGGGAGGGGCAGAGAGAGGGGGAGAGGATCTGAAGTGGGTTATGCACTGACAGGCTGATAGCAGTGAACCTGATGTGGGGCTTAAACACACGAACCACGAGATCATGACCTGAGCCGAAGTTGGATGCTCAGCTGACTGAGCTACCCAGGTGCCCCACCAGTCATTTTCTTACATCTCAGTTGATTTATTTCTCACAGGGCAACCATGCCTCCTTTAAGGGCTGGGGCTTAGTATCCTAAATCCATGCTTTGAGAAGTATAGTAACTCACTCACTTTATGAGCTGGGATTTAAGCTTAAAATTATATGACAACATAGAACAGATTGCCATATCCTATAACTTATGTATCAATTTCTTATGCTAAAGTTATGATAATTCATTACACTGAAGTATCATAACTTTAGCAGCTTGAAACAACACCCATTTATATCACCATTTTGTATAACAGTAGTCTGGGTACAATGTGGCTCACTGGTGTCTTTTGCTTAGAGACTCTCAAGGCTGGAATCAAGATATAGGCAGAGCTGCCTTTCTTCCCAAAGCCCTGGGGGATGACTGTTTTTAAGATCATTCAGGTTGTCTGCCAAATTCAGTTCCTTGTGGTCATAGGACGGAGGCCCCCATTTCCTTGCTGGTTGTAGGGCTGGAGCCTCTTTCGACGCCTTGAGGCTCCTTGCATTCCCCATCACATTGCTCCCTCTATTTTCAACAGCACCTCCGGTCTTTCTCATGGTTTGAATATCTTCAACTTCCCCTTTTGCCCTCAGCTGGGAGTGAGCTCTGATTTTAAGGGCTTTTGTGATTACACAGGCTTGCTGGATAATCTGTGGGTGATCCACAGGATATGGGAGTGGGAGACTCAGGTCTCTATCTCATTTTTTTTCTACCACAACACAACATCTTCACTGAGGGGTAAGATGACTGCAGGGCAGTAACTGAGGGAAGCTAATTTACTGGCCATATGTTACATTCAGATTCTAACTCCAGATCCTTTAAAAGTGATAACTCCATAAATTCTCTCTTCAAAGATGAATCGTTTTTCAATTTAAAGTTTCTAAGCTTAAAATTTACTTTCCAATCTTTGTATGCATCTAAGTGGTAATGTTTTCCTTCAGAAAGTTGTGAATAGATTGCTTACAATTTCTTCCCTGATTCCCTTTTCCTCCATCAGATGTACCTCCTCACTCTTCCCTTCCCCCTGGACTGGACGTACCATGGGCAGAGGGGCCATGTCTGTCATATGCACTTGCAGCCTGGTATAGTGAACACAGTAGGTCGTTGCAGAATGAATGAATGAATGGGCAGTCCCTTAGAACTGAGGAAATGGACTGGGGCTCGTGGGTGGCTCAGTCTGTTAAGCATCCAGCTCTCAACTTCAACTCAGGTCATGATCTCATGATCTGTGAGATCCAGCCCCAAATTGGGCCCTGCACTGACAGCACAGAGCCTACTTGGGATTCTGTCTCCATCTCTTTCTGTCTCTCCCCAGCTTGCTCTCTGCCTTTCCCTCTAAATAAATAAAAGTAAACTTAAAAAAAAAGAACCAAGGAAATGTGGTATTCTGAGAGACTAAGGAGAAGTCTTCACTTAAGCTCACATCTGCCTCCTTCCAAGAAGGTTCCAGGACCCTGTGTAGACCACATTCACACTGGTGATGTCACCATGCACTGAAGGCTACAGCCTGGCTATGGGGTTCTCTTTCTGGTGCTCAGGACTTTCTTTTCCCTGTGGTAGAGATTGTGTACTGACACAGCATTAACATTCCTATAACCAATTTGCTGGCACTCTCTGGGGTTTCCTCCTTCCACATAACAGGGTAGAGGATGGTAAAGTTCAGGGTAGAGGAGCTTAAAGGGAAAGACAGAGCTTTGAAAGGAGCAATGGCTTTAAGGATCAGACTGCTTGGGTTCCCACATCAACTCTGTCCTTTACTAGCTGTGTGAGCGTGGCAAAGTAGACCCTCTTTCTGCTCTATTTCCTCATCTGTCAGATGTTGATAATGATAGTAAATGTTTCATAGGGGATGAAAACAACCTCATGCCTGTAAAGCATTTTACACAGTACCTGGCATCTAGAAAGTGCTTCTCCTTTCTAGTCACTGTGCTCATGCACTCACTACTTAAGCATTTGTTCAAATCTATCCTTCTCAGTAAGGTCTCTCTGAGCATCCTACTTCATATCTCAACCTGCTCTGCCCATGAGCCAATTGGCACTCCTGATCTGTTTACCCCGCCCTTGTTTTTCTTTATTCCATATACTTTGTCTAAATATTCTGTTAAATTGCATTTCTTTTAATGTCGGTTATATATTTGGAGATAGAACAGGGGCTGAGATGAGAAGAAGGCTTCTTGTCATGAAATTTTTGTCTTTCCCTTTCAGAGATTAAAAACAAAACCCTCTAAGCTAAATAAATCCCTATGGCATCATAGTTGACGCTTCTACTGAGCTTTAATTTAAGCTTCAAATCGCCCCCACATGGTAAATAAATACCAGATAAATATCTGGTGACTTTGCAATGTCTTTTATGTTTTCTACAAGTTCAACTGCTCCGGTCCCAACTATGGTCACCACTAAGCACAGATGACATCCACATTGTATTTAGAGCCATAAACTAATAGTCTTAGGGTTCTACTTGGATTAAAAGTTTTAGCAAGTACTCTCCTTGGTCTTGGGCTATCATTTGGGGAGGGCTGTTTGGGACCACAGAGATTCTAAGTGGAACACTTTTTACTGAATTTTCCTCCAAATTCCTCTGAGGTTGAAATTATGCTTACTTGGTCTTCTCCCTGGGGCACTGTGAACACTTTCTTCTCTAGTCCCTCTTATGGATAGTTGAACCACAGGTACCAACCCTTACCCCCTCCATCTCTTTCCATAAACTTATTTCTTTCCGTACTCTTATCCTACTAATGCAAGAGGGTCTGCCCTTCTATTTCACCCTACTATGGTGTCATTTAGAAATCTACTTCAAAAATCCTTTCTCTCTGGTCATAATAACTGAACTGAATTTTCCTTTCACATTACTCTGTTATTGGTAAACCCCTCCAGTATTAAATCTTATTTAATTTACACACACATCGTTGAACCTTCTACTGAGGTTTAATTTAAACTGCAGATCCCTCCCACAAGACAAATAAACACTAGACAAATATCTGGTAACTTCTTTTGCTTATAATCCCTTGATGTTCCCTAGAAGTTTGGGACTAAGTCGAGTTCGATATATTTCTTCCAACATCCAGTCCAAACTTTTTTGTACTTCTCGAGTGACAGCTCTATTTCATAAAGGCTTTCCCAATTTTCCTGACAAGCTGTGATCTCTGCCTTTATTTTAATGTCTTCATTCAAAATTATGCCCCCTTTTGACATTCTTACTCTCCACTTATACTTTTTTCTTTCCTCATTTTAGTCATCTCTGGTATTTTAAAATGTTGGTTTTATTATTATGTAGGTGAGGCCATAAGATCAGGAGACAACTGCTATTGAAAAGAGCTACTCATAGTTCCCAAGAGAAAGGAGTGTGCCACACTATGCAGGGCCACACAGGTTGGCATTGGGATCAGTTAGGAGGAAACAGGGGAAAACATGGGCAAGAGCCTTTATTGTGGTTTCTGTCACAAGGAGAGGGAGAAGCAGAGTAAACAGTTTAGGACTGGCTAGTTTAAATAATTTCAGCAGGCTCTGGAGGGCAGAGGCTGTGCTGAGTTATCTGTTACCTGGCGTCAGGATTATTAGGACAGGTAGATCTTGGCCTAGAGCCAAAGAGACACATAAGGGAAGTGATTAGGAGATATGGAATTTTTTAAAAAATATATTTGAGAGAGAGAGAGAGAGAAAGAGAGAGAGCTAGTAGTTGAGAGGGGCAGAGGGAGAGAGAGAGAATCTCAAGCAGGCTCCATGCTCAGCGAGCAGGGCTTGATCCCATGACTGACCCCAGGATCATGACCTGAGCCAAAATCAAGAGTCAGATGGATGCTCAACCAGTGAGCCATCCAGATACTCCTGGGGATATAGGTTTTGGATAGGTTAGTTTTCACATGAAAGGAGTACTTGCAGGAGAGTCTCTAGGAATTGGTGAGCCCTGGGAGGCACAGTCTCTCAAGGAGTTCCAAGTCCTCAGATGTCAGAGCATTAGAAAAAAACAGAATATAAACAGGCATGATTAATATATCCAGTCTCCTAGATTCTAGATTCTCTCCAGATCTCTTGATTAGATTTCTTTCTTCTTTCCCACTTAACTATCTCTTTCCCATTTCCAACACTGCTAACATTGCTAACTTTTCATACTCAGGAATTCAACTTTCCACCAAAACTCTGACCCCGTCAGTGCCAATGGTCATCACCTTCACTTAAACTACCAAGATGAAGCACTGGATTCGATAATATACTTCACACTCCTTTGGACCCTGTTCTCTGAAATTTCTCTACGACCTACATATACACCCCTTGTTCTTTTTTATCTCTATTTGTATATTCCACTCAAGAAGTGGAATGAAGTGGAATATAAAAATTTATGCTTATTTAAGCCTGTGATGCCTGGAATTTCTCTTAATCCATCCTCTCCATTTTGAGTTCATGGACTTCTCCAGTCACTTCCTATCAATTTCCAAATGCTATTGACTGACCCACACGATGCCTTCAGTTTAGCCTTCCACTCTTATTTCCTTCATGTAGTTTCCCTTCAACCAGAACCGACAAGCAAACTTGTTTCTTCCCCTATGGTATATATGTTACTGCTAGATTAATCTTCCCTAAATATAATTCCTGTGATGAGACTCCTGCACAAATGCCTTTATTGACTTCCTTACATCCACTGAATGAAGAACAAACAGATTATTCCAGGATTAACAGCCCTTTATGGAACGGCTTTTGGCTCTTCTCTTGGATGAAATATGCTTTGCTATTTCCTGGCTAGTTGTGAACTTTCCAAAGGAAATGAAACTCCATGGAGGCTTTAATTATTTGCATATCAGTAGACTGTAAGCTTCTTCATGGCAGAAACTTTATCTTTATTCATCTTTGTGTTTTCCATAGCTATGAGCATTAAATCTTATAAATAGTACGTATTGAAGATTACTTTGAATGAAATCGAACCTCAAAACCTTACATTAAGAATCTTAGTCCTTCAGTTAAATTAGGTGCCATTTTTAAGAAAATAAAGATATTTTATAAGTAATTAAACATACATATCCAAGAAATTACAACTGTTTGTTTGAATCAGAGTTAAGAAAAGTCCCAGATTGCAACATGTATCTTAGTTTGCATTATATTTTGTACTATAAGCTCTCCTTGTGCTTTCAATGGTACATTGAATGCTTAGAAAAGGGTTAAGCAAATGCTATGTGTTGTATCCAAGGGAGGAGGGAAAAGTGAGACAAATTAAGTTGTTTATATAAAAGCCAAGAGAATCCAAGATACAGAAATAGTCTAATACATCATGAACTCCCCCACATTGCAGGCTTTGAGAGGGTAGCTACATTATCTTGCTTGGAGACAGTGAGGG
Source organism: Cryptoprocta ferox (assembly GCA_028646485.1). NCBI lineage: Eukaryota > Metazoa > Chordata > Mammalia > Carnivora > Eupleridae > Cryptoprocta > Cryptoprocta ferox. The sequence continues at coordinate 19,968,223 of CM053560.1, read as the reverse complement.
GGTAGACACCAGTAGAAAGTCTGATTTATAATTCTGTATTGAGTAGACAGGTCATTCCTTAGTTTTCCACCTAGCAGGTGAGAGGAAGTAGAAAATAGAGTCATATACTTTCAGAAGTAAAAAAAAGTTCTTAGAGGTCATTTGGTTCAATCTTCTGCCAGTATCAGGAGTCTTTCCCAAGTGCCACCGACATATGGCTTCTGTTGAATATCCCACCGAGAATGATGATTGCTCTATTGAGGGATCTCATTTCACTTTAGGACAGAGCTAATTATTAGGAAATCCTTTTTTCTATTGAGTTGAAATATGCTTCCCATAACTTTTACCCAGTGGCCCTCATTCTATCCTCTGGAGTAACACAGAATAGATTTAATTCATCTTTCTTATAATTGCCCTCCAAATAGCTGAAGCTCACTCTCATGTCCTTTATCAGTCTTTTCTAGAGGCTAAATAAAAATCTCTATTCCTTACATAAATGACAATTCCAAAGTACTTTATTTCTTTTTTGCATTTGGAATTTATATCGTGTCAATTAGCATATTAATTTGTACACATTTCCACTCTCTTTCTTCCTCTTGGTCCTATGCTGAATCGAATTGAGAAAAATTTTTTCCTGATTCTTTTATTCTCCCAGCCACCTTTCTCAAGATCCACCCTAGGTCTTCAATATTTCCTTTAAATACACTGCCAGACGAGAAAAGGGACAGGAAAAGCAATGGATTCTCTTAAAAGAATGTCTTTCTAATTATTTTAAAGGGAAATATGTTGATATGGTGGTAGTTAAGACGATGATGAAATTATTTTAGAGGAGTAATGAGAAGATGAGACCATGAGAGACTTAGCACAGAAAATAATGCCTGGAGACTTTGAGGAGGACTTCCTTAGGCAGCCTCCCACCTTCTCTTGCCCTCCTAGCTGGGCTCTGAGGCTCCGTCTCTCCCTCTACCTGAACTGTAGAGAATCTGGGGTGACTGTGACTTCTCTTGATCTTATCAGTGTAGTTCTCTCAAGGTAGCCTTGAATTACAATGTGATGAATAAAATGAAGCAGATATGCATGCCTTACAGACAGCACAAGGTCAACTAGAGCCTTCTGGGCTTGACCTCCCGAACCTCACTTTAAGTAGTGGTACAAACTGATGAAATATATCAGAATACTAAATGGAGTATCTGACTTTTGTTCCCACTAAATTTTATCATGTCACTTTTCGTCTCTCCCTTTCTTTTATTTTCATTCCCTTAAGAATCTCTTATGGCTTGATTCTGTCCTCTAGCGAAAATTTCTGTCATCTTTCATTTGATAAGTATGACATTAATGTCTTAATCTAAACTTTAGATAAAGTTATTGAATAGGATAGAACCAAGCACTAGACCCTTAGGTCTGTCATTTGGGACTTCCCTCTAGACAGACATGGGTACTTTAATCAATATCATTTAGGTTCCAATGTCCTACTCTTTGTGAAAACATATAACAGTATTATTAGCCAGGAAAGATTTCTTCATTTTGCCCACAGGGGTGTCCTAAAAGCTTTGTTATAGCTTTGCTGAAGTCTTTGGTAAGACTTGTCTTACCAAATTTCTTTCTGAAAAAGAGAAGAGAGCATATTTTGTCTTAAGCTCATTCTCTTTCCTAAAAATCATTGCATTCTCTTGAGTACACCACCATTCTCATTAGCCGTTAGTATGGGTGTGTCAGTACAATACATGAGTTTTATTAGTCTGTAATTTCTAGACTCTTTTTCATTTCGGATTTTTATTTTCATTTGGTATTTTCCTTCTTACTTATGAATGTTTCAAAGACACTGACGTCATGATAATAACTCAAAGTTCACTTAGTACCATGATTTAACTTAGTGTGGGTTGGACACTGGCTTATTTCACCCTTTATGATCCATTCAGATTTCAAAACAGTTCTAGAAAAATCTCCATATTCTAAAACAGTGCTATCCAATAGAATTTTCTGTGAAGCTGGAGATGTTCTATATCTGCACTTTCCAAAACAGTAGCCATTTGTCACATACAGCTATTGAGCACTTGAAATTTGAATAGTGCAACCAAGGGACTGATGTTTAAATTTTTGATGTTTTAATTTTATCTCAAATTTAAATAGCCATATATGGCTAATAGCTACCATTTTAGACAACACAATTCTAGGATTATGGACTTTTTATTAACAAGACATATTTCTTCAGAGCCTTTTGTATTGGAATAATTTGGAATATGCTGTCAGATTAAAACAAATTTTTAGGATGCTTCTCATCATGGGATGACCTTTATCTTTTCATGGAGGTGTTTAAAATCTGCTTCTCTTGGTACATATAGATATCTCTACCTCTGCTACTCTTCAGACTCCCTAGGAAAAAAATTTTAAGGCTCAGTATGGCACTTGGGAAGAGCCATTCCATGCACAGATGGTTAAAATTTTGTTAAAAGCTATAGGGGTAGATTTTTTTTTCTCTTTTACAGACCATTCCCCTGTCACCACCCTAACTATCACCTTCTCAATTAGCAGGGGATGAGCTCTTGAAGTCTCAGGGACTGAATGCAGTCTGGATAGGCACATCTTCAATTGGAAAAGAGCAAGATGTTAATAAGAAGTTAATGCTTACAATAGGAACACATTTCTTAAACAAATTATTTAAAGGTTGGAGCCACAGACTGTTATAAAGAGAAATTATGCTTTACTAAGGCCTGATACTATTAGAAATGGAAAGGTTTTTACACAGGGGTATATTGGGAAAATGTTGCTTTCATTCACATTTTTTACTTTGTAGCCTGAGTTGCTGTATTGGCATGTCATGACTTTGAAGGTGTTTGTGTGTATGTGTGTGTGTGTGTGTGTGTGTGTGTGTATACAAATGTGCAGAATCATGTAATATGTATGGGCAAATCTGTATCTACAATGCCATATATTCATTCTTACATCTGAGTTTTTATCCTACATTTTCTTATGAATAATTAATTCCTATGACAAGAAAACTAGGAAGAGCCCTAGGATTTCTTAACTGTTTTTGAAGCTGTGGGGTGAAGGAGGGACTGGATATGAAATCATCAAAAATGTATGACTTACCAGCCATGAGCAACAATGATAGCCTGCTTTTGTAGGCTTAACTGTGGAGAACATCTTGCCACTCTCAGTTTCCTCTGGGGCAGCTTCTCTGTGGAAGTGGAGGTTAGATTAGTCTGACAGGCACAGCTTACTCCTTGGCTGACTCACAGTGACAAATCTGGGACACCACATGCTCTCAACCCTCTTTGTTTCCTAACTGATTTGAAGGATTCGCAAAATGACCAGACCAGTCCCCCAACGATATTCAGTAGAAATCATGTATTGGTAAATGGTCAAGTGTTTTGAAAAAAAAAACAAAAAACAAAAAAAACAAAACAAAAACCAAACCAAAACAAAACAAACTCCTAAAGTGCTACGTGTTATTTTATGCCTCCTGCTACACAAACAGGCTCAATTCCCCTTGCTGTTGGATTTTTTTTTTGACACAGTTGGAAGAGGAGCAATTAACTCTGGACATTATATACTAAGTAATTACTGATTACCCCATACCTTCTCAGAAAATTATGCAGAATGGGAGACAAAAGCAAACAGTGACCTGTAGGTGGTTTCTAGTGTTTGTAACTAAAAAATGCTGTGCCCCAACTCCATTTACGCCAGTATTGCTTAACTGTCCCCAGCCAGCGATGATGGAAGATAGTACTTGAGTCCAAAGAAAGGAGCCCCGAGGCCCTTACCGCATCACTGAGCTAATGGACCCTGAACTTGTTTAAGAGAGAGCAATTAATTCTTAGACCAGCTTGGCAGCAGAGACTTCCAGAGCTGACTTTTCTTTGTGTCCTAGAACCAACTACATCATATCTTCCCTTGTAGGCCAAACACATATAGGGAAAGAGGGAATGTGTGTGAGCTCCCCTGACATCCCATATCTTTATTTTCTGCTGTTTGGCATATCCTCCATCTCTTTGGTAAATTCCTCCCAAGAAGTGGGAGTTTCCACCTTCTTCATGAGGAGTAACATCATTTACCTGCCTTTCTTTCTCCCTCCTTTCCTTCCTCCCTGCTCACTTCATAAATATTGATGAGGCATCTATTATGTGTCAGGCACTGTGTTAGGTGGTAAAAAGTGGCAGCATATGCACCCTAAAATGTAGTGCTTCAGCATAGGGATTATTTTGAGCTAACAGCACTTGAAAAACAGCAGGTGCAAGAGAAGGGCATTCTAATCTTCCCTTTTCTGCCTGAAAACAGGAGATTAAAAACTTCCATGTGAAAGATATTCTTGCTGTATTGGGAGAAAAGAAACATTCCTCAATGGGGAGTCAAAGCCGAGAGAATTCCGTACAAACAGACCTTGTCAAAAGAATTCTTATCTTCCTTTAACCTCTCTGGAATATTTTAGTTTCTTTTCCACAATTGCCTTTTTTTGTTCAATGCAGCATAAAAGTATTTAGGTTTTGCCACTCCTTTGGATTCCATGTCACATAAAATTTATATAAATCTGTAATGCTTTTCTTCTGTTAATCTGTTTTATGTCAGTTTAATTCTAACGCACAGACGGAAAACTCTCTAAAAGGGTAGAGAGAAAATTTTTCCTTCCCTACAGTGTGATGGTGACATAAGGATTATAAGGTGACTTTCTGAAGCCAATAGTCTCTGAAGCATTGCTCTTCCTTTCCTAAATTTCCTGTCTCCCCTCACCCCAACACAGGCTCACTGAAGAGAGGTGCTGATTTCAGTAGAAGAGGGGAGGTTTACTGGAATCGTGGGAGAATTTCGAGACAGGAAAAGAAACCCAAGTGGACAAAAGGAAACAAGGCAATAATAACCTCTAAGTAACACATTTAAGATTTGGCTGCTTTTGTGTTAAAACCATTAGGCATGATTAACCCTCTAGGTAACTCAATAAATAAGAGCTTTAGTTCCTTTGAAATAATTCTGGGTGGTGGGTGGAGAGAGCAGAAGGAGAAATATAATTAGGGGGTAGGTAGAGAGGCAGGGGGGCCCTTCCTAAGTGTTTACTTGGTGGGGGGGTTGCTTTTTTAACATGCAACTCAGTGAGTTTACCCTTCCATTGTTACATGCTTAATGATGCTTTATTCTTGTTCCATAATTGAAGGAGATTACAGTTTAAAAGTAATATTTAAAAATGGATTATCTAAATGTATACTGCCTATTATGTTGGCTCAGTACATTGTGTGTATAGGTAGTAAAGCATTTTAGGGATTAAGTCGTAATTAATTTTTTATCGCTTTAATATCTTATGTGATTCCCTATGCTCCTTTGCCTGCATATTCTCTAACAGGAATTTTCTGAAGATACCTGAACATTTTTATCCAGCTGCTAAGAAATATCTCTTGATACAACTCATATAGAACCAACCCAGATGAAGACATGGTAACAGGGAAAAAGAAACAGTTTTCCTTGACAACGGTCCTTTTGTATATAAATTATGTTTATTGTAGGTTACTTGAACTAGCTATGTAAGCTAGATTTCATTGAAAAGTTGGATTCGAGGAATTGTGTGTTGGTGGAATTTGTCTGCATAAATATGTAGGTAATAAGCAGGATGCACATTATAGGCACTCAATAGATATTTACTGAATTGGCCATAAATGAGAGGTTTCCTCACCATGAAAATTACTTTTTACACTATAATATATTTTAATTGAGGGCTTTGTTGGGTTAATGCAGTATTCTAATGGCACCCAGGAAGGGCTCTTGTGTTGTAGATTTCTATAAAAAAAGTAAATGCCCAATTACTTAAAAGCCAAAACACCATGTCCAAACATGAAAAGAGATTCCATTCAAACTGGATATTTCTGGAACATCTGATTTTAAACAAACAGCCCTGTTACCTCTGTAATTATTCTTACTGACAATGTTAAGTTTTACCTGAACCCTGTGTTCTTGGAAAAGAACAAAGATGAACATATCCTCCCACTCTTTGTGTTCCTGGAAATGATTTAGTGCAAAGAGCTATCTTTCCTCATATGACCTAGATAAGATTCATGGACACCCCCTCCCCACCCTTGTTGGCCACCATAAGGCCAGACAGACCCTTCAAGTTTCCATTCTTCACCTCTTATTAAAAAAAAAAAATTAATGTTTATTTATTTTTGAGAGAGAGACAGAGTGTGAGCAGGGGAGGGGCAGAGAAAGAGAGGGAAACACAGAATATGAAGCAGGCTCCAGGATTGGAGCCGTCATCACAGAGCCTGATGTGGGGCTTAAACTCAGGAACTGCGAGATCATGACCTAAGCCGAAGTCAGAGTTTAACCCACTGAGCTACCCAGGCACCCCTCCATTCTTTACCTCTTAAATGATTAGCTAACATGTTTTGTCCCCACTCAACTGAAACAAAGTGCTTATTAACTAAACTTTGATTATGGTTAGTTCCCTCCTTCTCCCAGATTACTGAACTTTGCTCCACTTCACAGCCTGAGCCTGTGCACAACCCCTCCTTAGCAGCCCGCTCTGAACTGAAAGTTTGTATACCCCCCCAAATTCATATGTTGAAACACTACCCACCAATGCAATACTAGAAGGTGGGGCCTTTGGGAGGTGATTAGGATGAGATGAGGAGGTGAGGGTGAAGTCTTCATGAATGGGATTGGTGCCCTAATAGAGTCAGGAGAGAGCATGCTCTGTCTTTCTGCTCTTTGCCCCGTGACGATACAGCAAAAAGTAGGTAGTCTCCAAACTGAAAGAAGTTCTCACCAGAACCTGACCACGCTGGCATCCTGATAGTCCAGCCTCCAGAACTGTGAGAAATAAATTTCCGTTAGGTATGAGCCTCCCACTCTATGGTAGTTTGTCATAGCAGTTTGTACTGATTAAGACACAGCCCTTCCTGAGACTGGCCTTATGATAAACCATGCTCTTATCTACTATCCTGTTACACCACCTTTTCATCACCCTTCTCCATACCTGGCTCTTTGTAGCCTTGTTTACTCCTACTCTATGAAAGAAGCATCCTTTTTTGCCAACCTCTTGTGCTTATAGATCTTACAGTCAGAGTGTTCTTCCTACTGCAACAGCCCCCCTTCCCTACTGCAATAGCTTTCCCACATTTATCACTTGCAATAATCCTTTCGAGTAGTCTCTCCCTACCAAGTCTGAATTTGTCTTTATCTGACATCACTTACACTTGTTAGACACCATATCCCGAGATTCTCAGACAAATTTAAAAACTTCTTAAGAGATTTCAAGAAAAGAAACCAGTTGTGAACTTTTTCTTGCTGTTTTCAAAGTTTTAGAATAAATTGAGACAATAGGGTTGCCAAAACTCTAGTCCTTCTTGCAGTCTATATTTGGAAACTTCTAACCCTCCCTCTGTCTAGCCCATATTTGGTTCCCTACTCTAGGCTAAAATTCTCTGTGCGCATTTTCTTCTTGAAAACAAAGCTATTGAGACCTTAGGCACTGAGAATTTGTTTCTGGTTTCTATTATTTGACAGCAACGTCTGAGTTCTGTGGCATATGAGGAGATCTCTAATTTTGCTAAGGCCTCATGCACTGTGAGACTGTATGGTCGCAAGTGTGAGATTTAGCTGTCTGAACCTCTCTGTGGCTTTATTATCTGGAAACAGTGTTAGGAGAGAAATAATGTTTTAGATATGTTCATGTATTTTGGGAATCCTTTGAAATGCAGGCTTTCTGCTATTTTCATTAGCTTCTCCAGCTCTCAGGATAGTTCTTGACATACTACGTACATGTAGCAGCTATTTCCTTCAATATAATATTAAAAACAACCATATCTTGGGGCCTTCCACTGCAGATCTAGAGGTAAAACAGCTTTGTGGCTCTTCTCACTGGGTTGATAGCAGAGTGAACAGGTACATACAGGAGGGAGGCAGCATTTTCCTCCCGACTCCCTTCTCAAGGTCAGAGCAGGAAGAGAGTTCCTGTACTCTGCAGAGCATTCTTCACATGGTTGTTACCTATCCCGTTGGGCTTAATTCTGTTCTTAATGAGCTGCACACCTGTGTCCCTGGCTGGCTGCCCTCCACACAGTGGGAGGAGGCAAGGGAGGGCGAATTCCTCCTTCCTCCCCAGTCCTAGGATTCTGAGTTGTGCCTGCCTGTATTTTGTTGAGCATCCCAAGTGTGGGTGGTATTTTGAACATCTTCCCCTTATGCTAGGCAGCCAACATCAGCTTTGTTATGTGGATTGAGGTTAAAGACAGTGAAATTTCTCAGTCTACCCCAGCACACTACAGCCCAGCAAAAAAGGAAATCATGCCTGATGTTTTATTATTATTTTTTTTAAATTTCCTGTTGAGTGGATGCTTATCTCAACTCAGAGAAGATGGTGGTAGAACCCACCACAGCGTCAAGGTTTAGGGTGAATGGCCTTCCAATAAGGAATGCGAAATGAATCCTGAAAATTGAAAGACTTTTATCCGTCCATCATTTTTTGTGAGGTTACTTTATAAGGATCTGGTGTCAGGAGAGAGATGGACAGTAACAACTCAGATTTCTATTTGACCATTATCACAATTTAAGAAAACGGCTGGATGAAATTTAATCAGTTACAAGATATATTGGGGATAGTAGAACTCAAAGGACAGCCTTTGAGAAGTGTGCAGAATTTACATCAGGGGGGCCATGGGAGCACCTTAAAGGCATTCAACAGTCCTTCCCTGGAGAAGCTGAGACTGAGGGACAATTAAGAGTCCTGTGGTGGGCCATATCTGAAGATACATGCCAGACATATTGAAGTGTGGGCAGCAGAGAAAGCAAATGATGTCTAAGGTATGACCCCAAGATCCAAAGTCCCAAAATGATGCTCGAGTTGTGGCTGCTGGTTTATGTTCGAGCTGCTTCTTACACAAGCAACTCTATGTAGCATCTTGCAGGGTATGAAAAGGATCAAAATGTACCACCCCAAAATATGCCCCTTTGGCATAAGGATTATTTTGATTTGAAGGCAATAAAGCAACAAATGCAGAAAGAGCTCTTAGCTCTCCCCCATGTGCTTAAAAGTAGGGCATATATTTCCCTTTGTGAAGTTGTTCCCCAACAATCCTTTCCCACACCAGGAGGAGAATAACCCTTATCACTAGAGATAGAAAGTAGGCACTGAGGTAAGTCAGCATAAACAAATTTTACTAAAATAACCCTTATCTTTAGTTAGTTTTCCCCAATATATTTACCTTCTCAAAATTAGCACCCCTAGAACACTAAACCTCTTTTCCTTTGTTATATCACTTTTCACAAATGTGTTTCTCTTTGTTAAAATAATATACAAACCCCAAGATCTAACTGATACGTTAGGTCTTCACTTCCTTTCTATGAAGGTCTCCATGTGTATAAAAATTAAAATATTAACATCAAATAAAATTTGTATGCCTTTTCTCCTGTTAATCTGTCATTCATCAAATTTACAGGCTCCATTTATGGAATCTAAGAGAGTATAATAAAGATTGTTTTTTCCCCCTTTCCTGCAGACACTATCTCAAATTTCTCTCTCTCTCTCTCTCTCTCTCTCTCTCTCGTTTTCTCTGTGTCCTAACTTGCCTAAGCCATTGGTCACTAGATTTTTTTTATCCTATAATTTTATCATCTTATCAGGAGGCACACAACTCCAATTTATGTTTATTTACTTATAAATAATATACTAGTAGTGCTACACTAGTATTTCTGTGCATTATAAAATACACATAAAAATAGAAATGTTCAATAAAACATATTAATATTCTGATATTCTTTTCTTAACTCCCCAGCGGATCTTCGAACCCTCATTTCACTTTGGAGAACCTGTTCTAAGGTGAGCTCTTCAAGAGCCAGGGTGAACTTTTTGAGATGCAAATATAATTCTACCACTCATCTGTTTAAGACAGAGATTGCTTGGGGCGCCTGGGTGGCTCAGTCAGTTAAGCATCCAACTTCGGCTCAGGTCATGATCTCACAGTTTGTGAGTTCGAGTCCCACATCAGGCTTTGTGCTGACAGCTCAGAGCCTGGAGCCTGTTTCAGATTCTGTATCTTCCTTTCTCTCCACCCTTCCCCAGCTTGTGCTCTGTCTCTTTCTGTCTCAAAAATAAATAAACATTAAAAAAATTAAAAGCAAAAGACAGAGATGGCTTTCCTCTGCACTGTGAATGAAATCCTGTTCCCAGAGGCTGTGCAGCCCTCCTACCCTGTTGCAGTCTGACCAGTCTCCTTCTCCAGCCACTTCTCTGCTCCTGTGGCCCTGGCTCATTAGGGTCCCACCATTTTGGTTTCCATCCCAGTCTCATGCCTGTCAGTGTTTTCATGTAAGTTAGTTTGAAGAGTCTTACTTCTCTTCCTCACACAAATAATTTTTGCTTGTTCTTTGAATCTTTTCTTTCATGTCACTTCTTCTAAGAAAACTTCCCTGCCTCCAGCTCTCTCTTCTCCCACTAATCCAAATCACCTCCCATCTCATTCTTAAGTTTTCCTTCATGGCACTTATTACAATGGATAATTATGCATACTTGTGACATTGCTTGATAACTATTTCTATTTCTGCCAATAACTTCTTGTGCCCTGGAACTGTACTTCTTTTTTTTTTTTTTTTAACATTTTATCTTGGTGCCTAGCACAATATTTAACATATAGTAAGCACATGATACAATTTTGATAGTTGAAGAAATGATAGTGACTGTATTTTCTAAACCAAACACTATGGCATGTCATTTAGGGGGACAAGGGTTTGGAGTAGAGACTCTTCTGTTAAATTCAGCATATAGGACTGGCAAATTTCCTCTTTTTTCTTGTCAACTACATATCAAGTTGGGATTTGTAGCTGTTGTGATATGAATATCAGATAGAGATTATATCCAAAGAATGAACATATTGCAGAATGCTGTAGGAGAGTGCTTCTTCTCAACGTGCCTATCACTTAGTCAATTGTAATGCTGCCATTTTTGGCAAAAAGCTGCTGATGCTACCAGTCCAGATCTCACTTTTATTCAGTTATCTTGATTAGGCAATAACCCAGTATTCCTAAATTATTCACAAGTCTCAGGCATTGCTGAGGACTAGCAACTGTCAAATATGGTAATTGTCAGCCAGGCAGGAGGAAGGACCTGATTTAAATGTATGCATTTAAATGAACAGGAAAAGCAGAACTGGAAAAGTGAGTCCATCCCTTCCTTAAGTGCCCAGACAATTAAATGCATAATGGATTTCCCACAGGGAGCCTGTGCCAGATGCTCCTCCTCCCCCTCAAACAGAAAGGGAAATGTCTTTCCCAGTGTAGTCCAGGGCAGAGGGGCTGACATTGACTGAATGCCTACAGTGTTTAGCCAGTGCTGACCTGAACAAATATATGTGATGGGAACATATTTTGAAATATAAACTGGGACTTTTTTTCCTTTTTAAATTACCTCCTTGTGATAGTCAAGCTCAGACAGCTGTATACTGTTTTGAGGGGAAGAGGGAGACCACCATAGAGTCAGAGCACAAGGTCAAAGACACTTAGCTAGCTATTTACTTATTTCTTCAATAAATAATTAGCATAACTCCTAGGTTGTACTAGGAGTTCTGGGGATACAATGTGATCAAAACATTGTCCCTACCTTGTGAAGCTTACATTCTGCTTGGATAGATAGATACTAAACAGAAACTAAAAAGTAATCAATACAACTGCGGTGACAATGATAGTATTAATAATAAAGTCAGGCTAAAAAGACAGAACATGAAGTCAGTGAGAATATGTAGGTGCCACATTCAATAAATGTCATCTTAAATGGTATTGCCAGATTTAGCACATAAAAATACAAGATGCTTCTACTCTTGAAACCAATATCACACTATATGTTAACAGACTAGAATTTAAACAAAAATTTGAAAAAAAAATGCAAGATGCCTGGTATGTAAATACAAGGGCCATACTTAAACTAAAATGCTATTCATTGTTAATCTGAGATTCAAATGAATTTAACTGAATATCTTCTGTTTTATCTTGCAACCTGACACTTGAATTGCGTCTTGAATAATGTGAAGAATCTGGCTACAGGAAGCCCTAGAGAAGGAGCTGGAAGGCAGGGGATTCACCCTAAATTAAAATGCCCTAAATTAGGAACAAGGAGGTGAGACTGAGGACGGGGATGAGAGGTTGTCCAGACCAGACTTGTGTAGGGCCTGTGAGCCATGGTATGGATTATGGATTTTATTTTACTGTGATGGAAAATCACTAAAAAAGCCATCAGGGAAGAAGAATGACATTATCTGCTTTTTGTTTTAAAGATACTACTTTGGTTTCAGGGTTGGACATAGCCAGGAGGTAAGAGAGGAAGTAGATACAAGGGAGAAAAAATTCTTCTTTCCACCTTAGGTTCATTGGCCAGAGCCCTGTAAATTAGGTTGACAAAAGACAGACTAACAAGAGAAGAACAAATGGAAGTTTATTGTGTGCATTGTACATACACATGAGAGTAATACTCAGTGACTAATAACTCAGAGGAGTGATCAGAAACTCAGTGATGTTACATGGCATCCTAACAACAACAACAAAAAAATACATTTGTAGAGAAGTGACACAGACAAAGGAAAGGGTCTTTGAGCTTCTACGGCAAATTGTGGGAAAGAAGGTAAATATAAAGGAGAAACTGATAAAACATAAGGGTTGTTTTAGCAAGGTTGGGTTTGTAGATTATTCTGGTCCCCGTTTGGGTTAAGAGTCTAGAGTTGTCCCTGGTGATTCAGAATCATCCTGCCCTTCCTGGTAGGGAGGGAAGAGGCAGAAAATTTTCTTAATTCTTAATTGCCTTTAGCTGAAATTAATCCTTATGCTGACGTGGCATATTTTGGGGTGGCATATTCTGCACCCCTTTACAGAAAAACCAATGGAGGAGGCTATTACAATAAAACTGGCATAGATGGCAGGCCTTGAAGGAAGGTGGGCCTGGTGGAGGTGATGGAAAGTACTTAGATTTGGTATATATTTTAGAAGTAGAGCCAATACGATAATCAGAGGATTGCATGCGGGGTGGTGGGAAGAGAAGAATCCAGAAACATCCCAAAGATTTTTGGCCCAAGCAATCATTTCAAAAGTTGCTAACATCAGCAAGAACACCAAATTTTTATCCAAATTTCTGCAGAGTTCCTCCACTTTGGCATCAGATGAAAGATAGGCTGGAAAAGAAATGTGGAAAGACAGGGAGGAGTGGCCATTTGAAATGGAAAAAATCTTAAGACTGATGGATTATTCTGCATCTGGAAACATGTCCAGGGAGCTATACGGAATTGGAGTCACATTTGTCCACATTTGTGGAATGATAACAGGGAGCAAGGTGTTTGCTGGGTTCTGAGACTTGGGTTCTGGACTTAGCTCTGCATGCAACCCACCCCACATGAACACCTATGACATCCAATGGGCTGGGACACTCAGAATGATCCCCTCTTTTTCATCCTGAATATTTTACAATGCTGCAATGACAGCGTGGAGGTAAAGCTGCCATAGATGTGGTAGTCAGGTTAATAGCCCTCAAAGTTACTCACACCCTTCTCCTCAGAACCCGTGGATATGTCATGTTATATGGCAAAGGGGAAATCAGGTTGCAGATGGAATTAAGGTTGCTAGTAAACTGATGTTCACATAAGATTTTTCTGGGTTACCTAGGTGGATTCAGTATAATCACAAGGGTCCTTTAAATGTGGGAGAGGCAGATGAGTCAGTACTAGAGTGATCTGATGGGGAAAGACTTGACCCACCATTGCTGACTTTGGAGATGGAAGGAGGCCAATAGCCACGGAATGTGACATCCCCTAGAAGCTGGAAAAGATGAGAAAACAGATTTTACTCTAAGGGTTCCAGAAAAGAAAGAAGTCCCACTGACACATAATTTTAGGCCAGTAAGACCCTTTCCAGACTCCAGGCCTCCATTACTGTAAGATACTAAATTTGTGTTGTTTTAGGCCATTAAATTTGTGGTAATTTGTTACAGCAGCCATGGAAAATTAATGCACTGACCAATGTAGAAGTGGATAAAACCAGTTGGATATCTTCCATTGAGGAGAGCAATGACGGAACATGTTTGTCCTCTCATACACAGACAAGTCTTCAAATCTGCTCTGGCAGAGGGAACTGAAAATGAGACAATTACCTATGATTGAGGGGAACATGTAAAATGTCATATTTCTTCCAATTTTCCAAATCCTGGCCTCCGTTACCAGTTGCTATAGACTGAATGTAATCCCCCAAAATTCAAATGTTAAAATCCTAATCTCCATTTTGATTAGGAAGTGGGGTTTTGGGGAGGTAATTAGGACATAAGGGCAGAATCATGTATGGGATTAGTGTGCTTATAAAAGAGGCCCCAGAGAGCTCTCTTGTCCCTTCTACCCCATCTATGAACTAGGAAGCAGTCTCTCACCAGACACTGAATCTGCCAACACTTTGATCTTGGAGCTCCCAGTCTTCAGAATTGTGAGAAATAAATTTCTGTTGTGTATACACCACTTAGTTTATGATATTTGGTTACAGCTGCCAGATCCGCTAAGACAGTAGCTCAGCTTTCCAGAAGGAATTGGAAATTTTGGGGGGGTTTGTTCTGTTCTATGTAGAACACTGACTTTTCTGTGATTTCTACCCCTAGACTGCAAGCTCCTTCAAAGTGCAACCTATGTCTTATACAACAGTCTTAGCCTAGCACTTAGCAAATGGTTGTTGACCGGATAGAGAAATAAATGAATGAAAAAATGAATGAATGAATGAATGCATCCCTTTCCTTTCAATTTTGACAAATGAGTATGGCAGGCCAGTGTGCATATCAACAACTGGGTGTTGGAGAATCACCAGTTAAGGCTGAATTCATGCAAGTCATTTTGCAAAGCCTAGTTTGACAGATCCATTTGTTATGCAAGGTCATATTGTTGTAATTGTTGTCCCTTAGCATAAATATGGGCCAGGGACCAAGCATTAAAATGCAGTAAGTCCTTGGCATTTAATCTCTTCCTTTGTTGCTTGACCTGATCTCTGACAAGTCGGAGGAGAACCAGCCTGAGAAGCTGCCTGCAGCCCCGCCAGACTGCTGTAAGAATGACAGCTTTGGCTGTCAAACGGGAGCAGGGCAACGTGAGGGGTGATACGGTCAGTCGGCAGGGGATACTGGAACTTAGTTGGCTTCGAGGATGGGGACAGAGGGCGAGGCAGGGCAGAATGAGAGAACATTAGGAGAACTGTGTGAAGTCGTGGGTTGCTTCAGGTTAAATCTGAGATGCATTTGTTTCGTGATTGTTTGCTCTACTGGATGCTTTGTGCCAGGCGCCATGCAAAATACCCAGAGGGAGGGAGGCCACAATGAATAATCGCAGCTGACATTTACTTCCTTTTTATTGTGTGTTGGGCACCTGTGCAAGGGAGTTAGAAAGCAGTATCTCATTTAATCCTCCAAACAATGCTCAGTGCAGAGCAATCATCACACTCACTAAAGTGATGAGGAAAATTACGCTTGGTGACAGTAACTTGCCCAAGGGCACCCGGTAAGTGGCAGAGCTGGATACTCAAACTGTGGTCTGAATCAAATGCCTATTCTCCTAATGACAGCATGTACTGGCCTGGTCTTTAGTCACTGAACCTGATACTTGAATTGCTGTACTAATTCTAGTAGGGGAAATAAGATACGCAAATACAGAGGTTATAATATGAGACCAAGTGGGATAAATGCTATAGGAAAGGAGTGGGTTCAGCATTTTGGAACACAGAACTGCTGGGAATGCAATTCAGACAGGATTTAAGGAACAAGAGCGGCAGTCATTGAGTGTTTACTATGGGTCAAGGGCTTTCCCTTCATTTACAAAATATTTACTGAGCACCTACTATTCACTTGACTCCCTTCTAAGTACTTGGGATCTATTAAAAAATAGAACAGAGAGATTCATCTTCCTTCTTGGATCTTGTGTTGTAGCAGAAGGAGAAACAGTAAAGAATAAACTATACATATATTGTTTATACACACACGTGTTCACACCACACACACACACACACACACGTACACATTTTTAAATGTCAGACGGCATTAAATGTAACGGTAAAAGAAAAAGTGGAAGAGGGCAAGAGGTATTTTAAATGGGGTAATTGTGAAATAGGGTGTTCTGAACTACCTCATGAATACTCCCAACACTTTTGAGGCAGATACTGTTTTTCTGCCCCTTTTTCTGATGGTGAAAGAGGCTTAGGAAGGTTAGCTGGTTTGCTCAAAAAAGTAATGACGCTGAGGAGTGGGTTCCTGGGTGACTCAGTCAGTTAAGCATCAGACTTCAGCTCAGTCATGATCTCATGGTTCTCTAGTTTGAGCCCCACATCAGGCTCTATGCTGACAGTTTGGAGCTTGCTTGGGGATTCTCTCTCTCTCTCTCTCTCTCTCTCTCTCTGCCTCTTCCCTGCTCTCTTTCTCTCAAAAATAACTAAGTAAACATTAAAAAAAAGAAAGTAATGAAGCTGAGATACCAGGTTGGGTAATGAACTTCAGGATCTGTACCCTCAATGTCTATACTAGTCTCACTCTCCAGAAGGCTTTGAAAATTTTCTCCTTCTTCCAGAGACTACAGGTTAGCAGTTACGGCTGCCTTGTTCCATTTGATCTTCCTAGGACCTGCCAAACAAACTGGGAGACACTGAGACTCCTTTCTACTGGGCCCATTTCAGCCTCGGCTCTGGAGTGTCCAGCAAAAACATCAAAAATCTCAGCACCTTCAGTGCCTACCCTCTGGCCACCAGAAACACCTCCAGGACAAAAGAGCCACATCTGCACAGCCTCAGGGCTTTAGCATTCATTTCTCCCACTTTCTCCACCTTTTGTCATGTCTCCTGAACCATATCTGTACTTATTAGGCTCTTTGGAAACTAGGCTGTGGGCCAGAAGAGGCCAGTGCAGGGACCAGCTTTTGAATCTGGGCTACTGCTCTCCAGTCAGAATTAAAAAGCCCTTCCTGTCTTCTCCTTCACAATGGCCCTGAGTCCCATAACTTGGAGCCCTGGAAACCAGCTCCTAATGAGGTGGAAAGAAAATCGGATTGAAGATCTTCAATTTGTGTCACTTTCTGCTTTTCTGGAAAGCCTTGTCTTTGAGGACTCTGCCTGGTCTGGTTTCTGAGATCCCTTCTAGTGTTGTAATTAATCTTTAGTGTGTAAGTGGGTACTTTTGTTGGGTCTTATAAGCTGCCCAGGGCTAGCCCAGGGAAAGATTATTAAGTAGTTAATATTTTGACTCATTCACCAAACACAATATTTTGTCATTCACTTCTCAGTACCCAGTGAGGTAAGTACCATACTAATATCCCCATTTTACATATGACAAAACTGAGGTACACTGAAGCTAAGTTGTTCAAGGCTAAATTACTAGAGAGTAGTAAGGCTGTATTAGAAATGGAATGCTGTCATAGCTCATATATTTAGAAAATAATCTTTAGATGCTGGGGACATGTCTAGATTAGAGATGTCTGATTTCAGGAAACATATAGTCTAGTGGGGAGATAGGCAAATAAACTGAAAATATCAACAAGGGGCCATTTCTTGGAAGTTGATAGAATGCAAGTGAAATATGGGGAGAGAGCATCCTAGTTGTCCCAGTGATTAAGGACGTCTGTTCTCCACAAATAATGGGTCTTGTTCCAAGAGTGTTGACGATGGCAAAAATCTTTGAAGTTTTGATGATGACTCTCCTGAGTTATCGGTCCTCGCCACATACTCATGAATGGAATGGACTGACTATTGTAGAGAAGATGTTGTTTGCTAATAATTGAGGAACCCACCCCACCATGTCTTTTTTCACTTTGTGGGCAGGGATGTTCACCAAGGAGCCTTCCTTATCATCTTTGAAATTTGTGGAATTCAGGCATGCCTATGATATAATAATGTTGATGATGTTGAGGCTGTCTCCTCAGGACTTTCTAGAGGATTATGTTGAAACATGCCCAAATGAGGTATAGCCAGTCTTACCAGTTAATCTGTTGCCCTCAACTCTAACTATGTGTTATTGCATAAGAAGCTATTCCAAAATGTAATAGTTTAAGCAGCAACCTTTTTATTATCTATCATGATTTTCTGGGACAGGAATTTAATAGGACATGGTTGGGCCATTCTGTTCCACCTGGCAGAGACTCCGTTCACTGGGTGTTACACACCTGGTGACTGGACTAGTATAGAGGCTTTGCTCACATACCTGGCATCTTAGAGGGACATCTGGAAGACATCTCCTTCTTCACATAGTCTCAGGACTTCTCTGTGTGGTCTCTCCAGCAGATAGTCAGAGTGCCTAGATGATGCCTCAGCTACCAAGGGAGACCATGGTTAAAGCTGGCAGCTCCCTTAAGTCTAAGCTTGGAGCTGACACAGCATCACTTCTACCATCCTCTATTGGTTAAAGCAGCCAGGCCAGATCCAAGGGGAAAGAACTTTCCACCTCTGGATAGGAGGAATGTTGAAGAATCTATGGCTGTTTTTCATCCACTGCTCTTTCTAGTTGACTTGGCCTTGTATTTGCATAAAAGATTCAATGTATTTCTTTTTTTTTAAGTTTTTTTTATTACTTTTTTTTATTTTGGAGAGAAAGAGTGCAGGAGGGGGAGAGAGAGGGTGGGGGAGAAAGAATCCCAAGCAGGCTTCACACTCAGTACAGAGCCCAACATGGGGCTCAATCCCATGACCCTGGGATCATGACCTGAGCTGAAATCAAGTTGGATGCTCAAATGACTGAGCCACCCAGGTACCTTTTTTTAAAGTTTTTAATTAAATTTCTGTTAGTTAACATACAGTGTAATATTAGTTTCAGGTGTACAATATTGTGATTCAACACTTCCATACATCCCCCGGTGCTCATCTCAATAAAGGCAGTCCTTAATTCCCATCACCTATTTAACCCATATTCCCACCTACCTCCCCTCTGATAACCATCAGTTTGTTTTCTATAGTTCAGAGTGTTTCTTGGTTTGTCTCTCTTCCTTTTATTTTCCCTTTGCTCACTTGTTTTGTTTCTTAAATTTCATACATGAGAGAAATCATATGGTATTTGTCTTTCCCTGACTGACTTATTTCACTTAGCATAACACTCTCTAGCTCCACCCATATTGTTGCAAATAGTAAGATTTCATTCTTTTTTGTAGCTGAGCAATATTCCATTATATATGTATATAATATCCCACAACTTCTTTTTTTTTTTTTAATTTTTATGTTTATTTATCATTGAGAGACAGAGAGAGACAGAGCATGATCATGGGCAGGCCAGAGAGAGGGGGAGACACAGACTCTGAAGCAGGCTCCAGGCTCTGAGCTGTCAGCATAGAGCCTGATGCGGGGCTCGAACTCACAAACCGTGAGATCATGACCTGAGCTGAAGTCGACGCTCAACTGACTGAGCCACCCAGGTACCCCTCCCACAACTTCTTTATCCATTCATCAGTCTATGGGTACTTGGGCTGTTTCCATAATTTGGGTATTGTAGATACTGCTGCTATAAACATTGGAGTGCATGTATTCCTTTGAATTAGTATTTTTGATTTCTAAATACCGAGTAGTGTGATTGCTGGATTGTAGGGTAGTTCTATTTTTAGCTTTTTGAAAGGAACATCCATACTGTTTTCCAGAGTGGCTGTACCAGTTTGCATTCCCACCAACAATTCAAGAGGATCCCCTTTCTCCATATCTTGGTCAACTCCTGTTGTTTCATATGTTGTTGATTTTAGCCATTCTGAGAGGTGGAAGGTGATATTTCATTGTAGTTTTGATTTGCGTTTCCCTGATGATGAATGATGTTGAGTATCTTTTCATGTGTCTATTGGCCACTTGTATATCTTCTTTGGAGAAATGTTTATTCATGTCTTCTGCACATTTTTTAATTGAATTACTCATTTTTAGGGTGTTGAGTTTTATAAGTTTTTTAAATATTATTTTGGATACTAATGCTTTACCAGATATGTCATTTGCAAATGTCTTCTCCATTTCATAGGTTGCCTTTTAGTTTTGTTGATTGTTTCTTTCAGCATGAAGAAGCTTTTTATTTTGATGTAGTCCCAATATTTATTTTTGGTTTTGTTTTCCTTGCCTTAGGAGACAAATCTAGAAAGAAGTTGCTATGGCCGATGTCAAAGAAGTTACTGCTTGTGTTCTCTTCTAGGATTTTTTTGGTTTCAGTTCTCATATTCAGACCTCATATTCAGGTCTTTAAGGATTTAATATATTTCTAATACAATATCACCTTTTCTCTGAAAACGGTTTAAAGGTGAGATGCCACAGCCTATAGTAAATATTTGGTGTTTAAATAAGACAACTAGACTTTCTCAGGGCAATGACTGTACAGTGATTGCCTTTTAATATACACATGTAAATCGTGAATTTCCTGATAAAATTGTGAAAAGAAATGGGAATATTTAGATCTTCCTTGCATTTGTGACAGAGGGAGTCAATGGTTTCACAGCCCATTGCTAAGGATCAGGAGGGGAAGGAGGCAGGTTTGGGAATCATTTTGGGTTGTTAAAGGAGAACTGTGGAAAGACTCTCAGAGAGAACATGGGCTACATTCATTCCAATAAGAGGAGCTGTGGAAAGATTCCTGAGAAAGGCAAAGAAATCAAAGGTTGACAAAATAGGATCTCAGAGGCAGGACCAGGTAGATGACAACTTCTAGAACAGTTCCCAGGCACATTGTAGTAGGTGCTCAGTAATGGTTTATTTAATGGCAAAAAAAAAAAAAAAATAGTGAAGAATTGACTGTAGTGGAGATGGCCTAGGTCAGGGACCTCGGAGAGAGCAGACCTAGGATTTAAGAACCTTTTAGACTATTTGGGAAGAATTAAATGAATGGTTTGAGTGAACTAAGAATGTATGCTTAGCACATGGCAGATATTCAAAAAACATTAGTTTCTTTCCTTTTTTTTCCTTCAAAAGATAAAAAAGACAAAAGCTTTGCTCTGGCTATAAGAGTAGAGAGTAAGAGGAAGATTAAAGGATAATTTTGCTTTGTGAGTTAAAATTTAGAGCAGACCTGTCCAATAGTGCTTACTGCAATGACGGGAATGGAATGTTGTACATGTGCACAGTTCAATATGGGAGATACAGACCACATCCGCTATTGAGCCCTGGAAACATGCTAGTGTGACTGCAGAAGTAAATTTTAAATTTTGTTTAATTTTACTTGCTTTAAATTTAAGTTTAATAATCCCTATGGCTGGTGGTTAGTGTATGGAACAGAAGGATTTACTTAATGCTTATGTAAAGCGGAGTCTATTCTACA
Source organism: Cryptoprocta ferox (assembly GCA_028646485.1). NCBI lineage: Eukaryota > Metazoa > Chordata > Mammalia > Carnivora > Eupleridae > Cryptoprocta > Cryptoprocta ferox. The sequence goes on along the minus strand of CM053560.1, from coordinate 19,947,015 downwards.
AGATGGTACTCATTAACATCAGGCATATAACACTGGTACCTTGAAATTCTTTCACATTCTAGCAAAACTCAATTTTTTATTCTGTTACATTAAGCAGATAGGAGAACAAGGTTATGTTTATGGCTAATTGGGAGTGAATGTAGAGGCCTAAAAATAAGACCAAAAAACCATGATTGAAGGAGGGGTAGTAATTTAGGGGCCAGCTGGTTGCTCTAGACAAGCAAGATCCTGGAATATGTCAGTAACTATTTATCAGAATAGCATAGTTTGGTTTAGCAAAGAAGTTCAGAGCGTTTTCCTGACAGCAAATTGAGCGAAATAAGTATTATTTATATTCACCTGGCATAATTTGTTATTAGACTTTTTCTGATGGCAGTAATAGAACTGGGGCAGTTAAACCATGTTCTCCTGGGCACTGGTACTACTGCCAAGAGCAGAAAACTTTCATCCAAAGCCTCAATCAGCCAGTTTCTCATCTGCATCCCATAAATCATCAGGAAGGAACAAGCTCATTATCTCAGCACTAGGGACAAAAGTCTTTTACATGACACTGAACTTCTGACTGCGGCAAAACATGGCAGCTTGCCATTATATCCTTAACAGGTGTGTTGGCCCCTTTAACAGAAGCGTGGGTCAGAAGTGTGTGGCCATGGCCTGAAACTTCAATTTTGTTATGTATTGTAACTTGCAGTGGGCCTATGTCCAAAGGTAATTGGATCTAGTGGTCTGTGGAGTTACTCAGATGTTTGTAGTTTTAATAGGTTTGGGGAAAGAGAAGTGAGTCTTTCTGCCTCTAAAACATCCTCTGTGAGAGGCTAGGCACTAAGGAAACTTCTCTGCTCTACTTTGGGAAGGTGTTTCTACTTCTACTCCAAAGAGGTGGGTAGGAGCTGCCAGGTACAGGCTGTTTTCTTATACCTCCACCCTGCAGTTCCCTTTCTATCTAATGGGACTGGTTAGATTCTGAAACCTTCCAAATTATAAAATCTTTTATTCCTGTGTCATATAGAATTTTCTATGATTATTAGTAGGAGCATCATCTTTTCAGGAGGGTCTCAACTTTCATCTCCCTTTCTAAGGACAGAAATACTGTGAGTATGACATGGAAGGTGTTCCACGTGTGGGCATTCTCTCGTTTCCTGTTCAAGAAAAGGTACTTTGGTAGGAATGAAAGAGGGCATATTCTATAATAGGTATGGCAAACCTTTCCTGTAACATGCCAGATAATAAATGTTTGGCTTTTGAGCCATGTGATCTCTCCTGTTACTACTCAAGTTGGTAGCAAAGGCAAAGACAATGTGTAAAAGAATGAGTGTGGCTGCATTCCCATAACCTTCATTTATGGGCACTGAAATTTGAATTTTGTGTGATTTTCACTTGGGATGAAATTCTTCATCCTTTTGTGTTTTTCAACTATTTAAAAATGTAACAACTATGCTTCATTCACAGGCTGTTAAAAAGACAACAAAACACAAGTTGGTAGACCAGATTTGGCCTGTAGGCTATAGTCTGCTGACTCCCATTCTTCAAGATGCACACATAAGTAACTAGAGTGTAAATATTTCATAAAAATTACTATAGATACTGCTGGATCCAGCTTTTTAGAGTTGTGAGAAAATTTATGTTCACATCTCTATATATAGAATTCAAAACCACAATTTATTTATAATGAACATCTTTGTAAGTGGATATTTTTAAAATAGTGAAAGAAAAATGAAGCATATTGTTATAGTACAGTAGAAAGATAATTGATCAAACTGTTGGGAGTCTTGGGTTTTCCACTCTGTTCTGACATTAAGCAGGGGCTTATCACATTGGATTTGTTCTTCTGTAAAATGGGAATAGTGCTGGTTTTCCTACTCTCCCTGGCTGTTGTGAAATCCAAATGAGCGTGTGCTCTTAAAAATTCCTGGAAAAAAGATCAAGTGCTACATGTGTGTTGAATAATTTGCCAGGAGTATCCCCAAAGTTCTTGGGCCGGTACAATGTATAATTTATCTCGGTGGTTGTATGGAAGAAAATACTTTCATATAAATGGATAGATATAGATGGATATTTTTGTACTCATGTCTTGATGATCTGAAGAGAGAAATGATCTACCCTGAATATTTTATCTTTTAGTAACACTAGCATCTTGCCTTATGTGAATCTTTTAAAACTGTGCTACAAACTACTATTTCAATCAAAGTATTAGGTCTTCTTGAATTTATCCCAACCGAAAATGGCCAAAGGGGATGAAATATGCCTGCATGCACTTCATGCACAGGACATGTGGGTTGAGGATTGAATCGAAGAAGGACAAAAGTCTCCATACAAGCGGTTCTGCCTAATAGTGAAAGGCTACTAGTTGACAAGATAGGAAAGACACCTTTCTTAACTTTCTGCTATTCAGAGAGATATTAGAAATAAATGATAGTGTGTGTGTGTGTGTGTGTGTGTGTGTGTGTGTATCTGTGTTTCTGTGTGTGTAAATGAAAGGATATATACAATATGCTATAATGGGGGAATAATCTCAAGTGTAAAAAATGTTCATCTTAAAATCATTCCAGTTGTTTAATTTTAGTTTAATCGATTTTGTAAAAGACTTTTTTTTTTTTTGGCTGGCAAGAAATAATTCAATGAAAGCCTAAAAAACATTATGAAAAGGGTAAATTTTTGTTTGTGTTTCTTAGAATATGAAATCACTTGTCGCCCAAATAGAGTCTTAATTAAAATAGATGAGAAACCAGGGAAGCGGAGGAGAAAGACATTTAAACATATTTTTCTTGTGTAAGATTTTTCATGTTTTCTTCATAAAAATTGAATTTCCCTTCTGGGCTTTGCAGTATAGTTTGTATAATTATTTTGGAGAAATGAGAAATGTGGAAAGGAAAATGGGGTATTTTAGGACTAACCCCAAATAGATGCTACATCTGGCTGATTTCAGTTAACTCTCTAAGCACTACTATAATGGTGTAGATGTCATGAATTATGATGACATAAAGTTTTATATTTCCCACTTCTGACACTCATTTTCACAGTGCTGGTATATCTGGCCACTTGTTCTTACCTTTTTTGCAGTATATGTATTCACATAATCCTTATACTTTTTCATTCTTCCATATTTTTAATATTATTATACTCTTGTTAATAACATGCCTAGCATTTTCTGATTTGGATCCATGTCTGTGACATAGGCAGTCGTGCTCAAGAAATTTGACTTTGGGTGAGACCAGCCTAATGTTTCTCTGTAGTCTATAGTGTAATGAGAGGGCCTTTAGTAATGGGTCAACACTAACAAAAGCTTTTCTCATTAGGTATACACCACAGAGTCTTGATATAGTTGTTGCTAGGTTCAGCTTTCCTTAGGGGAGACCATAACACAGAAATATCAGATTCAAAATTTCAGAGCGTAGAACTTGTAGGGACCATAAAACCTAATGATGCCAAATATGAGTTCAGAAACTTCTATCCTCTCTGCCATCTTGTTATATCAGAAACCCTCTGAAGGAACAATTAAACTGTACAGAAGGAACACAATATGTTAAATTCCAAGTTCTTAGGCATTTTGAAAATTAGAACCAAACTTAACCTCGAGGAGTTTTGTGTACACTCTTAGATATTTTTGTAGATCCTTGATTCATAGTCTTTTAAGGCCAATGTGCTATGGAGAGGCAGTACCACCCAGAGAATAGGAACTAAGCTCTGGAGTCAGACTTATCTGGTTTTAATTTTGTTTGTTCTCTCTGCTAGCTGAGCAACATTTAACAAGCTACTATAGTCTCTGAACCTCAGCTTCTCCCTTTATAAAATGGAGATAAAAATTTTATCTTTCTGGGAAAATTCAATGAAGTAAATCATATGTAGTACTGAATATGCATAAAGTGTTTAGTACAGTGTTTGGCCCATAATAAGCACCCAATAAATATTCAAAGAATAGCATATAGTCCTTCCAGGGGAGTACAATATACATACATACATACATACATACATACATATGAGTTATTGTGTTTTCTGTGTTACTGTGTCTGAGTTATTGTGTCTTTCTGGAGACAGAAGCCCTAGCCCCAGGAATGATTTCAGGAATAGCGATAAATGTATATCATTAAAGGCCCCAAGAATAGATGTACTCAACTGGAAGTGTATTAAAAATTCCAAGGAGTGAAAGATCACTGGGGAATGCAGTGGTCTAAAAAGGTTTCTTGAAGGTGGTATTTGATCTGGGTCTTGCAGAATTTAATAGACAGGTAGACAGGTAAGAGAGGGGGAGGACATTGAGGTAGGGCATTTTAGGTGAATAAAGTGGAAACCATGCCCTAAAGATGTCTAGCTGATGTGAAAGGGCCTCTGCTTTCAGACCTTGGTCTGATGACAGTCATTACAGGGCTTTCAAAGAAGGTCAATCCAAAGATGGAAAAATTCGCCCCCTTTCAAGTATTATGCATCTGAAATCCAAATTCATGAGGCCTGAATTTGAACCTAAGTTCAGCCATTGACCAATTGTGTGACATTGAGCAAGATTCTTACCCCTTGGTGTTTTAACTTACTCATCTGTAAAGTGGGGGCAACCATACCTCTTCAGAGGACAGTTTTGAGTTAAATTTAGTGTTATAAATGGAAATGCTTTGCTTGACACTTTGTAAATAACTAGGTCCTCACTTAATGATAATCTTTTAAGTCTTTACCCCCCTCACCCCACTGTCCCTATCTCCTTGTTTAAGCACTGATTGTTGGGGAAAACGTGTTTGAAAAGATTTAGTATTTACCTCATTTGTTCTTCAAAGACAATAGCCTTATGTTTTTGGAGGGCTTTGGCATTTAGAGCCAAATTTATATCCAATTCATATCATCTCATTTTATCCTCAGAACAGTTTTATAAAGCAGAGAATTTCAGAGAAGGAGATCCAGCAGAGAGTACAGGGGTTGGCTCCTTAAGGGGCAAGAGTGTTATCTAGAAAGACACAGGCCTTGCTCATTTTAGTCTTGAGGGGATTTGACGAATAGCCTGCTTCCTGCACACTGGGAATGCTGAATGTCTGAGAACAATACTCTCACCCAAACAAAACAGAAGCAGGAGTTTTAGCTTTTTGAATGCTGGAGGGGTCCAAATATGGGTTGTGAAGGATAACTACTTTGATAGGTACTTATTTGATTCCTTAACCAGCCTTTTTAAACTTTAGTCCCTTTAGGCTGTGGCCACATGAAGTTTTTCTTAGAAGAGTTTGCAAAATTTTAAAATATATACCTTACAACCTAGACAATCTGGATTGGAAAAGTGCATGCAGAGATATACCATGTATATAACTGGGCTAATCTCGTTCCCTTTGGGCTGGGGGTTTGGTGAATGGGGGTAAATGGCAATATACGTTCAGTACGTGTTTCACCCTTGTGAATACCAGAAGGCGTTTGTCATACCGAAGAGAGCAGCATACATGTGCCTTGAGGGCTGGCACTGTCCTTGGAGATTGTCTTGTGCCTCCATGCTGATCAGTTCATCTTCTTCCCAGGGTGGGTCTTGACAAGTCATTTGTTCACAGGAGACACCTCCAGAGCTAACCTTCAACATTTATAACAGAGGCTCCATTCTCTGAAAGAAATACATGTGGAATTTATCTATGCTTATTATAGAGCAAATGTTCTGTTCTAGAGGGCAAGGAACAGTTTCTTTCTCCTTTCGCTCTCCTGCACACAAACTCAGGGGCACACCCCACCCAACACTCCCTATTGCTTCTGCAAAGGTGGGGGCAGAGCATGTAGAGTTATTTACTTTATTACATTATTTATATTTTCAGATTGTTCTGAGGATTAATTGCTAAGGAAGCCCAGATTTAATTAGCATAAACTTTAGTAACAGCTTAATATAAATTAAATTACAAGCCATTTCTCTTTGAGAAATATTAGGATTTATGAGCAGTCCCCCCAAAACCAATTAGTTTGAACGGATACATTTCAGCATTAAGGGATGGAGGAAGCTTTGTGTGCTATTGTTTGTAATTATATTGAGCACATTCCCTCCCTCCCCTCTCCCTATTTTGTGTCTATTCTGGTGATTAGCCTGGGTGGGAGATGCCTTTTCTTTTCGCCCAAGGCCTTAGGAAAGCAATAATGGTCATCAAGAGAGAAATTGGCTCCACTGAGAGACAAGGGAGGGGAGGGAGGAAGAACCTGAGAATAAGGAAATCATCAGGTCACAGTTCAGGACTTAAAAAAATGATGCAAAAAGAAATGAGCATTTTAAATCCAAGAAGTATGAAATGACTTTCTCATAAATCTCTAAATGGCTAAAGGAAACTGTAATTTTAGTCTTCCTGTTTATGCTGTGGGCTAGCAAAAAGACAGTGCATGCTCTGTGCTGTTGCCAAATTAATCTTCTAGAAGAATAGCTTGATCATGTCATTCCCTGCTCAAGAACAGACAGTTACATGAATAGGTATTGGAGTCAGAGAAGTTTGAGTCCCAGTTTTGCCATTTGTCCATTTGACCTTGGACAACCCAAGGTCAACTGTTGTTTCAGTTCTTCCATGTGTAAAAAGGGATAATGATGGAAGTCATTGTAAGGATTTTACAAATTAACACAGGTGAGAAGCAGCACTGTGGCACAAAATGCAATCAATTGGTGTTGTTATTTATAGAGAAGGTACATTTCTCTTGGCACAGCGCATAGGGTCTTTTATCATCCTGTGTCCACCTGTCTTCAAGCAGGATGCCCTGTCACTCTATTACAGAATGCCTTTGATATAACTAAACCAGTCCCTTGTATTATAATTTGATGAGTGTCTTACTTCCTCTATTACATGGTAGGAAGAGATGATGTCTTAGTTTCAGAACTCCCAGTGGCCAGAAGATTCCCTAGAAAATTCAGATGCAGGCTCATGAAAAGATAAGGTTTGTAAACTCTATAATTTTAAGTCCATGTGTTTATAAATTCACAGTGTTTTGAGAACTTGCAGATAGGACACCAATTTTGGCCTTGAGTTTCCTGTATGTAAAATGGAGGACTTGGATGAGATGACTCATTAGTAGGGCTCTCTCCAACTTAAAGACATTGTGATTTTATTTAATCTGCTTTAACTTCATTGTTGTCATGTTTCCACAATGTCTAACATCACCAGTATCAAGATTGAAATATTAGCCCAAATAGGGATATTTTCAAATACCCAGATGTTTCATATTACATGGAAGCCAATTTTTCATTATCTAACATATTTTTCTGTTTTCAACAAGTTGCTTGTCACTGGACAATTCTTTACTGTGAATTTGGCAATGGAATGCCAACCGAAATGAAGCAGATGGTTGGAGGATTTAGATGTAGCTAATCCTTGTATATTTTTCCTTACATGCCTTTTTGAATATTCCTTACAAGAAAGCATAAAGGCAAAGATTTCCAGCTTTTATAAGTTGTCATCAGTGGAGCTACTCTTTCCTTGTGGAAAACCTTGGGAGAGAGTGTTGATTCCCGGATAGCATGGCACTCCCTCTTAAATGAGAGACGGGTCATTAGTCATGTAGGTGATAGCTTCACAAAATTGCGGGAAGTATTAGTTTCCAAATCTGCTGCTGACCTCATCTCTAGAGGTGTGCTGATGAATCAGGCGAGGCCGGTGTTTTCTGGAAACTAGAGTAAATAACTAATGTTGAGTAAATTACCTAAATTACTAAATGGGACATTGGATTCCTTGAAGAATTAAATTCATCTCATGTGAATGAGCAATTTCTTTCAACAGGTAATTTATTTAACAGTAAGCTCAGCCAGCATATGGTAATACAGGTCACATCCTATTGAAGGAAAAGAATTTGCATTTTAAACGTCTTTCCAATTTCTCAGCCGGTGGCTTGATTCTTTTACACAACTGAATGCAAAAAAAAAAAAAAAAAACCAAACAAACCAGTAAACAAGTGCTCTGGTCAACTGCTTGTTGGTGGATGAAACAGTGTTAGTTCCCACATAATTGTCTCATTTTTTGGTAGAAGTACTGAATAAATTATTTTAGAAAGTCTTTTTTTGTGCGATTCAGTGCAATCTTTAATTTGTTTTTTTTTTCATTTTTTTGATCTTTTATTTTATTTTTGAGTGAGCGGGGGGAGGGGCAGAGAGAGAGAAAGGGAGACACAGTCTCTGAAGCAGGGTCCAGGCTCTGAGCTGTCAACACAGAGCCCAATGCGGGGCTTGAACCCATGGACTGTGAGACCATGACCTGAGCCGAAGTCAGATGCTTAGCCAGCTGAGCCACCCAGGTGCCCCAGTGCAATCTTTAATTTGAAATAAAGAGTAAGGAAGCCAGTTGATACAAAAAGTGAATTATAGGATGAATTTAAAGAAATTGAAGCAAGGCAGTTTTATTTTTTTTTAATTTTTGAGCCGGTATATTTGAAATTGTAACGGATGCCCCTTACCCTGACATTTTCTGTTGCCCCAACCCTTCATGCAATTTGAGTCTCAGTCAGAAGATATAATGAAAGTAGTACCGATCTTTATATACTATTTATTATATGCCAGACCATGTTCTAAGTACTTTACATTTGTTACCCCATGAAATCATAACAAAAACCTCAACATGAGGTAAAAGTATTATCCCTATTTTGCAGCTGTAGTACCTGTGGAGGGCACAGAGACATTAATCCACTTGCCCAAGGTCACACAGCTCAGAAGACCCAAGCAGTCTAACTCTAGAAATTAATCTTGTACTATGTCAACTTGAGCATTCATCAGAATCATGTGGAGGGTTCCTTAAGTTATAGATTGCTGGGTGCCATCCCCAGAAGTTCTGAGTCTATAAGTCTGGGGTGGGGGGAGTCTGAAAATGTATATTCTAACAAACTCTTAGGTGATGCTGATGCTGCTAGTCCGAGGGCCATGCTTTAAGATTCCTGTGCCATGCCTCTCTATAATACCCATAACCCAGAAAAAGGTCATTATGGCAGAAAACCAGTCAAGGCTTTTCTATTTTGAAAGTCTAGATGGTGAGGCCCCTGAGGATGTAGGAAAATCTGTGATCACTCTTATCTGGCTCTTTTGGATATTGAGACTAGAAAAGGTTCCCAGGGTAGAGGGAATGGAGGAAAGCACAGAGGTTGGCAGGTTCTTAAACCTGTCTCTTTTGGACTCTTCCCCAGGGAAAACTGGGAAGAAATGGGGGAAGAATAGAAACCCTAGAAAGATTTGGTAGATCTGACAGAAGAGAAAGCCTATGTCCTCTGCCGGGTGGAGCCCACGGAAGCAGTGAAGTCTAGGCATTTCCATTACTCAGCGCAGTGGAGAAGCTGCAAGGACTCCTTGGAATGTCTTGGTTGTCAGGCTTGAGAGGCAGAGGCGGGAACAAGAGGTGGTTGCATAGATCGCATCCAAGAGACAGGAAAATTATATCCATGAGCATTTAGGAGGACTCATCTCTGGCTTTCAGAAAGCCTTTGACTTGATGAGGCAGTGGGGTTGGGATGAGCCTGAACAGCAGAGATCTGCACTGACAGATGACCCAACACCACGGAGCACGTGAGTGTCTCCTGGATGCTGTGTGAGCAGATGGCTGCACAGAGGATGAAACTCCCACCCTCTGCCACCTCTCCTGTCCCATAGGACCCAGACAAATCTCCCAAACCTCGGAGGCATCCCTGGAGAAAAGAGGTGAGTGGCTTGTTTTCAGCATCTAGAAGGACAAAAGCATAATATAATAAGTTGTTTGGCTCCAAAAATACAATGAAAGCTACATTTCTTGCATATGAGTTCATGGGATGAAATCTTTACCACCTCAAATCAGTTGCTGTGTAGACATTTAAGGAATGTCAGGGCAGGGGACATCTGCGCCACAGATGCAGGAACAGATTTAAAACCAAATCATCATGAATCAATCAACAGAGGTGACCCTGTGAGAAAGTGGTGTCCAGAGAAGTTCTGGCAGACTTTGGGAATACCGCATTTCACTGTACAGAAACTTCGATCAAAGGGAACAAACCAACTACTTTAAATTTACAAAGCAGAAATAGAACAGATGACTGAAAGAAGGCAGAGAGGGCACATGTAGTCCTGTAAGAGTTTATTGATATGATTCATCTAGAGCTCAGCCTTTCTTTCCTGGGGAAGCAAGAGTTGCTTGGAGTACTATCAGCCCAGACTAACAACATAGTTAAGAGGCCATTCCTCACTCCAAATAGCATCCAACTTGACCTTTCAGTGGCTTGGGACCACTGTGGAAAGCCTATACTTTGAAAGAATATAGGAATCCCCGATCTTTCAAGCCCTGGAAAGCTACCCATTAGCATCTGTGAGCTACAGTTTTCTTACCTATAACATGGAAATACTACCTCCCTGATAGAGTAGTTTGATTTTTATATGAGGCCAAACATATCATACTTGACATGTAGTTGCTACTATGTCACTTCTATATTCTGAAAATATCAAGAATAATATGTTTGGCATAGAGTAAAAGGTAATCATGCTTGGGAGCAAGCATATAAATTTTAAGGTAAAAAGTAAAATTTGACATTTAAACTCCTTTCAGTTAAATAGAAAATTCTTGATTGTTTTATTTTTTTTAATTTTTTTATGTTTATTTATTATTGAGACAGAGAGAAACAGAGCATGAGTAGGGGAGGGGTAGAGAGAGAGGGAGACACAGAATCTGAAGCAGGCTCCAGGCTCTGAGCTGTCAGCACAGAGCCCGATGCAGGGCTCGAACCCACGAATGTGAGATCATGACCTGAGCCGAAGTTGGACGCTTAACAGACTGAGCCACTCAGGCGCCCCGATTCTTGATTGTTTTTAAACATGCATATCCCCAATGTTGCTCATTATCTAGTATGTAAGAATGAGAACTTTTTTGGACTATTGATATTTTACAGTCTGTTTTTACAGAAGGTGTGTATCACAATGTGTGGGCCCATTATCCTTCCCTTTCTAAGTCACAGAACTGCTGATTTATTAAGGTAGAAATACACCCAATCAAAAACATATATTTCTCAGACTCCTTTGCAGATAGGTGTGTCCATATGTCTAAGTTTTGGTCAATGAGATGCAAGTAGAAGGGTTATGTGGTACTTCTGGATTGCTCCACATAAAAGGAGGGTGTTGAGAGTTTCAGCTAAGTACACAGTTTAGAGGGAACATAGTGAACACAAGATGTCCCTCACAACTGACACCAACTGCAAGTCCAGGGGGTTCCCAAACCACCCTCAGGTTCAGTAGTTCACCAGAAGAAACTGTAGAGCTCACAAAGTAAAGCTGTTATATTTCTGGTTATCATTAACTGAAGGGGAAGGAGACAGATTGAAATAGCCAAGAAGGGAGATACAAAGGGTAGAATCCAGCAGTCATCTAAAGGAAGAGCTTCCTGTTGTCGTCCACCCTTGGAGTTATGGATGGCGTAACTCCTCCTGGTCATGATGTGTGACAATACATGTGGAATCTTTCCAACCAGGAAAGCTCACACAAACCTTGGTGTCCAGAGTTTTCCTTGGGGCTCCATCTCATTGTTAGCTGGCCTGACGTCTCCAGTCCCTTCAGGAGATTGGGCTAATACTTATGTTCTCCACCTTCCCCTGGTGGTTGGAATGGATACTGTATAGAACCACAAGTCACAGTGTTAGACTGTCCAGTGGCCAAATACCTCAGGGCAAACAGACAACTCTACCATGTGGAGAATTTCAGGGACCAAGAGATCACCTCCCAGTAGCTGAGGGCAAAAACCAGCCTTCTTTTTGGGTAAGTTTAATTCTCCACTACACAGAGAGTCCAGGCTTTCTTCCCGTTCTTCCTTACTTCTGCTGGCTAAGATGTCCATTTAATGGGTGGAGCTCTCTGTCTGTCATTGTGAGGAATACACCACATCCTAGAGTTGTGGGTGTGTGTCTGGGGAGGAAGTTGGGCCTCCGACAACTCCATGTGCCGAAGTCACCCACAGCAGGGCCTGCCTAGCTCTAAATTCTTTTATACAACTGAGAAATATAAATTGATCTGACTTAAGCCATTTATTTTTACTTTTCCCCACACAATCATTAAATATATTCCTAACCAAAACTGCATATTCTTGACTTTCCAATTTAGAAAGATAATGCCTACTCTATTGCCTTAAAAATGTCCTTATTTATAAAAAGTCTCACTAACTGTCAGGGAAATATGATTCCAATTACCAATCCTCAAAATATACATTTTTGAGAGGTATTTAAATTACATTTAGAAAGACATTTCCTTATGAAGGCAGAAGTTTTCTCCATGTCCAGTATTTGAATGGTTTCAAACTTTCATCAGAGTCATAATGTCCATATTTCCTGAGGATACATTTGAATGCTTCAGGCAGTCTTAATTTTGGTGATTTTTACTTTTATACCAAGAATAACATTTCCCTTAGTGTTATTCATTGTCTGCTTACATCATGGTGGCCCCTTTTTCCTTCTCACGTATTGTAAGCAGAACCTTTTAGCGGCAGGTGGTAATCATTTTCTCTAGAGTCACCTTTTGGTGTGTTCGTACATCCTGTCCCCATCTAACTGTGTCTCCCCCCCGCCATCAATCATAAAAGAGTTATAATAGCTGTAATTCTTTTGCAATCAGTCAATTACTGCAGTTAACAAATGGTTTATTAGAGTGTTAACCTCCATTAGCAGAGAGGCTAGGTCATTAACTGCCTCTGATAACCATTTCTCAAGGTTTATGACTTAAATAATCATTTAAATAATGACTTTCATTCTTTTATCTGGATTAAAACAAAGTTTCATAAGAACTTAGAATTTTGAGATAAAATGAGTAATATTGGTTAAGAAACTATCTGTAGACTTGGGTCTCCCATTTTGCTTCAGAGCCCTGGTGTTTGTATGAGAACCTCTAAGCAAAGATTGAGATACAGACTCTGTAACTGACAGTCACCAAAGAAGCATCCTCAGTGACAATGTGTATTTGTCTTCTGGGAACTGGACTGTGTAGGTAAATTGTTTTCCTTTTATCTTCTAATTTCTTGTCCTGGAGATACCAGCAGTTTTAACATAGACTAAATGGTCTCAATAGTTTTAAGATAAACTATGTAGCCTTTTGGGACTTCTTCACCGCTAAGCAGTCATATACTACTTACACTTAGCTTTTTGTAGTAAGAAGGAAACTTTCGGAGTGAATGGAGCTGTTAGTGCTAATCTCTATTTGGCATCTCTAGTGATTCAGGATGACAAGTCATGACATGAAAAGGACAATGAGATTCACAGGCTTGATCATGCCACACCAGTGCTCACAAACCTCACCAGTTGTCAATTGCCTATGAATGAAGATTTTATAGGTAGAGAAGGTGGAAGGTTTGGGGTGTTAACTCATAGAGTGGCAGTTTTCCTATTTCTAAGGTGGAATTACAGTGTGAATACTTTCACCCCTAGATATTTTGAAGATGTAATGAAATAATGCTTATTAAGCATTTATGAATGGGACAAGAGATTAAAATGTCCCTTCTATTTTCTTATTGCTAATATGCCTAGAAATTAATGTTCTAGACCATCAAAATGAATATTCTCTCATTGCATTCTCTCATTCAAGAACTTAGATACTTTCAACTACACAAAACTAATAAAGAATTTTTTACTTATAACATGGGCTGTAACCAGTTTTGTTTTGGTTGACTTGGCTCTTGTGCAAAAGAAATTATTTACCAAAGGAGGAACATGAACTGTTTCTTACTCATATCTGTAGCTACTCTGCCTGACACCATGACTATCTCACAGTAAGTTTTAAATAAATATTTGTTAAATTTCTTAAACTTACCTGGTAAAAAGTAGTCTCTCCTTTTATGACCCCTCATTGATGGTATCTTCATGAAAGAGATTTTTTTCTTTTATAGTCTGTTTTATATCAGTTTTTTACAATTCTGCCTCCTCTGCTAATTTGTAGAGCACAGTCTGTTTCTCTTTATATTCCTCATAATGCCTAATACTATACTTTGCCTCAGTGTAGCATTTCCCAGGGAGTCTTCCTTTGAAAACTAACATAATAGTTCATTGCATTAGTATCTCATTGTTATTGGAACAAGCTGCCACACACATAGTGGCTTAAAATAATCCAAATTTATGATCTCACAGTTATGGAAGTTAGAAGTCCAAAATTAGTCTCACTGTGCTAAAAAAAAGTCAAGGTGTCAAGAGGACTTGTTTCTTCAGAGGCTCTAGAAGAGAATCTATTTCTTGTCCTATTCAGCTTCTAGTCTCCCACATGCCTTGGCTTGTGGTCTCTTCCTACACCTTCAAAGCCAGCAGTGTAGCATTTTTAAATCTCTCCCTGCTTCTGGGGTGCCTGGGTAGCTCAGTTGATTAAGCATCTGACTTTGCCTCAGGTCATGATCTCATGGTTCATGGGTTCAAGGCCTGCTTTGGGCTTCGTGCTGACAGCTCAGAGCCTGGAGCCCACTTCAGATTCTGTGTATCCCTCTCTCTCTGCCCCCCACCCCCTACTCATGCCTTGTCTTTCTTTCTCACTCAAATATAAAAATAAACATTAAGAAAAAAAATTTAAAAATCTGTCAGCTTCTATAATAACATTTGCCCTTCTCTGTTTCTGACTCTCCTACCTCCATCAGGGACTCTTGTGATTATATTGGACCCCTTCCCCTGAGATAATCCTGGATTATCTCCCTATCTCAAGATCCTTAATTTAATCACATCTGCAAAGTCTCTTTTGCCAGTAAGGTAACATATTCCCAAATTCTGAGGATTATACTGTGGACTTCTTTGGAGTGTCATTATTTTGTTTATCATAGACGTTAACAGGTAATATGAAGTAATAAAGGGATTCCATAGTCAGATAAATCTGGGAAACACTTGGTGTAAATAGCATTGAACACGTGACTTTTTTCTGAGCTTTTATTCTCAAAGAAATTCTTTTGGAATTTACTATTGTAAGCTCAAGGGTAGCCACCAAAAATTTTTAAAAAGAAGTATAAATGATATGCTAAGAGAGAAGCTATAATGAAATTATAGAAAGTGCTAAATTAAAATTTGATAAGGCATACAAAGGAAAAACAGAATCAAAGAACAATGGGAACAAATAGAAAAGAATTACAAAAATGCTACATATAAATCCAACTATACTCATCATCACATTAAACTGATGACCTCAGTTAAGGGACTGAGATCCCCAGAGTGAATGAAAAGACATGACCAAACTATATGTTGTCTCTGACCTATGTTCTTTCTTTCTTTTTTAAATTTTTTTAAGTTTATTTATTTGTTTTGAGAGAGGGAGAGCGAGACAGAGAGAAAAAACAGAGAGAGAGAGAGGAGAGAAGGGGAAAAGAGAGAGGCAGAGAGAGAATCTCAAGCAGGCTCCATGCTGTAAGCAGAGCCCAATGGAGGGCCCGAACTCACAAACCGTGAGATCATGACCTGAACCAAAACCAAGAGCTGGATGCTTAACTGACTGAGCCACCCAGACACCACGACCCAGTTTCATTATAAAGATTTGGATAAGTTAAAAACAAAAGATAGAGGAAGTTGCTATACTAATGCAAATGAAAAAAAAAAGATTATTTTAATTTTTGGAATCAAGAAATCTGATTATGAATTACAGTTCTATCTCTGGATGAACATGGACAAGTTATTTAACCTCTCTATGCCACAAATATAAAATGCAGACAAAAACTCCTGTTAAGATTGTTCTTAGGCACGTGATTAGTGCATACAGCATGCTCAGCATAGAGTAACACCTATTTTTCCTCTGGCTTCTCATAGTCTTCCTTCCTTGGTCTTCATTTTCCTATTTTGTAGAATTTCTATGTTCCTCTCCTACCATTTTCCTTTAAAATTTTTATTTCGACATCATACGTTACATCCTTCCATCCTGAGTATGACACTGTTATGTTACAGTGGCGATTCGATGAAATCCAACAGTTCAGACATAGAGCAAGCCATAATTAGTAAATGATTGTGGTTTTCAATACTGGATAATTTAACATATTGTGCAGATAAGTTCAAACAATTCTACAGAGTTCACTTTTCCCTGATCTAGATTAAAAAAAAAAAAAGTGTTTGGAGACAGTGAGTACATAGAAGAGGCTCTGTGCTGAGGTCTGCAACAGGCACAGGGCAGGAATTGTATTTGTCAATGTGGCCTGATAGGATAGACAGGAAATCTGTCCCTTAAAAATTAATGACAGGGATAAAGAGGAATGATATAGTCCTCCAATAAAGTCTGAAGGAACGGGTGAAAATTAATTCCTGGTGACCAATGATAAAGTAAATAAATTGCTTTTTTCACACTTATGGCCTGGAAAATAAAATTCAAATCCTCAAACTCCCAGTTGCCAAAATGAATAACAATAATTATAGGAAGCTTGCTACATAATGGTCATTTTAATTACCATGTTTTCATTTCTATGATATAATTAGTTGCTATTTTTTTTTTCAAAAATTTGAAGGAGAGACTTTTCCAGCTGGTTTTAGGTCTTGTCTATTCTAATGAGTATAATTATATATTCCCAGCAACAATGTTCAGAATCCAAGGAAGAAAGGAGGATGAGACCCTGAACATCTTGTATCTCAAGAGAATCTGATGACAAGTTTACTAAGGCCCTGTCCACAGGCCTTTTTTTAAAATGTTTATTTATTTTTGAGAGAGAGAGAGTGCAAGTGGGTGAGGGGCAGAAAGAGAGATGGACAGAGGACACTGACAGCAGTGATCCCAAAGTCGAACTCACAAACCGTATCATGACCTGAGCTGACGTCGGACGCTTCCCCTAGTGAGCCACCAGGCACCCCAGTTCCAGAGGACTTTTTCAGCGACCGAGTCAGTGGAGGACAAAATAAACTCCATGCTCCTTTTGTCATTGGCAGAAACGACTGGCTGTGCTGAAAGTTGTGCCCTCCCATGTGAATGTTATAGTTCCTCTGTTCTGGTCCAGGTTAAACCCTAATGTTCTGTGTGCAATGACACTCTAAGCAGTTATTGAACAGAAGGCTATAGAATCCTCTACCAAGATTACCCATCTTTCATTGGTGGCTAGAGTTTTCAGTTGGTCTCAATATTGTTTTAAACTGTATACATAAAGAGCCACCACTGTCTCAATCAGATCATTGACAAGACCATGGAGAGGCAATGAAGGGGCTTGCTGTAACATAGTACTAGCCATAAAGAAACAGCTATAGACCACTTTCATAAGTAAGAGGCCAATTGCACAGTATGCCACTATGGAACGTCCTTTCTGATCACAGTCTGTGAGCAATTAGGATGGGTTGCAAACTCTGGGAGGGGCTCTATACGCCTTTGGTACGATGCACTGTGACCGCAGTTGCTCTTCTAGAGATGCATCTAGGGCTGTGAGGTAATGCCCCATGATAGCAGTTTCTAGAGGCTAATTAAGTATTGCATAGAAAATGATATCTCTATATCTGCTTTAAATTTGCTGCCTGTTAATTTGGAGCAGTCCCGGGTGCTGATGTGATGGGATAGTGCAATTAGAAGTAATTTATGGCTCATTTCTGTACCGTTTATGGCTTTATGGCTGTGGCAGGATACAGCTTCCGGTTGTTAATGAGGACCCTCTCCTGAAATGAGGGATAACAAGATGATGATGCTTTCCATTTGTCCCATGCCTTAGTCATGGCAGAACAAAGGACCTCACTCAGACCCTCTCATTTCCTCATCGCGTACTGGCCACACGAGGGGCAGAGGTTAAAGGGTAAGGTTTACCAATCATGATTCTATAGCAGAAAGAGCAAATTGCCTGACCGCTGTGACCATCAGGACTTGTGGTGTCCAGCTCCCCATAGATTGCTGCTACACCTTTTCTCTTTTCTTTGCTTTTCCACCCTGTTTTTTTCTCTTTTTTTTTTTCTGGTAGAAAATGTGCAAAAGCAGAAAGGGAAAGGTAGGGAGCATCTCCTTGTGTTTCTCCCTTATTTGGAAAGGGTAAAAAAAGTCTCAGAAGCCTCTACTAAATTTTCCTTGGGCTAGAACTTGGTCTCACACCCACCCTTACAGTAATCATTTCCAAAGGGCCTTGAAATGACTAGGATTGGGTTAACCCAATTGTGGTTCTTCCCCTGGGACTGAGTACATTGCCACTGGACAAAACTGGGGTTCTGATGACCAGGACAAAAGGGAAGAAAGGGTGATGGCAGGGCACCCAGAATTGGTGGCCACAGCTGCTTACTAACCGTGGTCTTTTCAAAAAGTCTCCAAGCCTCCAGTGTCCTTTAGATTATCATGGCTTTCTACACAGATGTTGAGGTATCAGACCTTCAGGATACCAGGATTTCTCTCAGGTTTCTCTGTGCTGGAGCAAAGGTGTGGTCCCCACAAAAAATAGGGAAAGTGTGGTCCTTTTTCGAAAGTAGCTTTGTAGTGTCCATGCCTCACAAATTTCCTCACGTGAAGAGCCCCTTCACAGTTCCCGAAGCTCCTCTCTCTACATAGATCAGAGCCCTAGACTTCGGGCTGGGAGCAAATAACTATGGCTCCTTTACTCTGCCCTATCCAGGAAGAGATTGTCCATCTACCTTAATCTCATTGTACATGCAACTGTACATCATGTACTTTAAAAAAATATTTTTAATGTTTATCTTTAAGAGAGAGACACACAGAGTGTAAGTGGGGGAGGGGCAGAGAGAGAAGGAGACACAGAATCCGAAGTAGGCTCCAGGCTCAGAGCTGTCAGCACAGAGCCCGATGGGGTGGGGGGGGGGCTTGAACCCACGAACCATGAGATCATGACTTGAGCTGAAGTCAGATGCTCAACCAACTAACTGAGCCACCACCCAGGCACCCCCAACATCATGCTACTTCTAAAATGAGTATTAACAAGATGAAACTAAAAGCGAAGCTATGATTTTTAAGATATCAAACTTTAGGGTTAACAAGCTAGAGGAATGCTCCCAGAATGTTTGACTTGAAGAAACAAATAATAAGTTGTATATATTTGAAAAAAAAATGAAAAATCTTGTTTAAGGAACCTGATGTGTACTTGAGACAAGCTACACTAGACCCATCTGGGATCTGGAAACTGGGCAGGCTTACTAGGATGGGGTACTCCCATAATTTAGGCCCTGATTCATGTAATGAGAGGAAAATCATGCCAGGCAAATACAAAAGCAATTCTGGCAATAGTGTTACCACATAGAAATAATCAGCATCAGACATGCCAAACAGTCATTTGTGGGGCTGCCAAAAGGCAGATGGAAATCAAGGAAACCAAGCATACAGTAAGCACTTAATAAATGGTTAACTGTTATTAAATTTGCCACTGATGTGCTTATTGATCGCATGGATGAGTGGATTTAGCCTTTAGTATCAGATAGTCTTGATTGTGGTTAACAGAGCCTAGCCCTACTCTCTCCCACTACAGATTCTCCCAGTGACATGTGCTTCTCTGTGATAGTCCTGTCACCACCGGGATGTTGTTTTTTGGGAGAATGTTTGGCTACTATATACTTCTCTCTGTAGACTAAGCTTCATGGGTGCTTTTGCTCATTATGGTATCCACAGACCTATTATAAGGGCTGGCATAATAAAATATTTTAAATAAGTAAATACATAATAAATAGATGACTGAACAGATTTTAGGGTAGGCCTTTGGTCCTTGGGGAGAATAGTGAGCGTGCAAGAACAAGGATACATCTTAAACTGAAATTTTTATTAAGGACTGGCCACAAAGTCAGATTGAGCCAGGTTCAAAAGCAATTGGAAGCTGAGCACCCCAGCACCAAGGGGGTCTGCATTGGAGAGTGACCCTACCTTAGGAGTGGAGATATGGACTCAGAGAAGTTTTTAGGTCAGCGTAATTATTTGACAACTTGTCTCAGTTTTCCTACTTGGTTAGAGCTTCTCTAATGGTAGACACTTTGGTTGACACTTCTTTTACCTTATGTATCTTACACACATAGGTAGGTACACCATGATCGTTGAATGTGTATCAATCAATAAATGAGTGAAAAAATTTCCAGTTAAAAACTACCAGAATATAGTACCTGAATTCACACTGGGGAATTTACAGATGTATGGCCAAATAGTACAGAATATATGTGTTAGATGAATATATTTATTTGGCTTGACATCAGAAAGTGACAGGAATTTCTCATTAAGTTAATAAATCATAGGCTGAGCTGGTTTCAATATCCAACACAAGTGATACTTACATTTTTGCCAAATAGTCAGTGACAATCTCTCGCTATGTGGCATCTACATGGCTTCATGAGTGGGAAATTGTGATTGTTGCTACAGTGAAGGAATTTGGATACTTGAGAGAAAACTAGAAGGAAAAAAAAAAGAACAGAAACATTAGATGCTATTGGTTTCCTACCTAATATCCATTCTCTATTTGTATCTTACTAAATTGACCCAAGGTTTTGGTTTGCAGTGTATGCAAATAAAAACAAATTTGCAGCCTCTTTTGCAGCTGGCTGACTATGTGATAGTTCTGAGCTAATGATATGCAAGAAGACATTGCTATCTACCAGTGTGCAAATTAGCAATATGCTTGACTTTGTTCTTCTTTTTATTTTATTGTGGTAAAATATATATGATATAAAATTTGCCATTTAATTATTTTTAAGTGTACAATTCAGTAGCATTGATTACATTTACAAAGTGCAACTATCACCACTATCTATTAAGACTCTTCCATTATCCCAAACAGAATCTCTGTACACATTCAACAATAATTTCCAATCCCCCCATAACCTCTTAACATTATTTTTTAATGTTTATTTTTATTTTTTAGAGAGGGAAAGTATGAATGGGGAAGGGGCAGAGAGATGGGGAAAGAGGATCCAAAGCGGTCTCCATGCTGACAACAGAGAGTCCAATGTGGGGCTTGAACCCATGAACCTTGAAACGATCAACTGAACTGAAGTCTGACTTTTAACCGACTGAGCCACCCAGGAGTCCCCCTGTAACATTCTTTATATCTTCATAAATCTACCTATTATAGGTATCTCATATGAGTTTGTTCATTCGGTATTTGTCCTTTTGTGTCTGACTGGCTTCATAAAGGATTATTTCAAGGTTCATCCATGTTGCAGCATGTATAGAACTTCAATCTTTTTGATGGTGGACTAATATTCCATTGTATGTAGGATATCACATTTTGTTTATCACTTCATCTGTCAACAGGCACTCGGGATATTTTCACCTTTTGTCTATTGTGAAAAATGCTGCAATAAACATTGGTGTTCGAATATCTAATTGAGTGTCTGTTTTCAGTTCATTGGGTATATCCCCAGGGTTGGAACTACTGGGTCATGTGGTAATTTTATGTTTAACTTTCTGAGGAACCACCACACTATTTTCCATGGTGGCTGCCCCTTTTTGACCACTGGCAATGTAAGAGGGTTCCAATATTTGCATCCTCATCAACACTGTGTTCTGTTTTTTTTGTTTGTTTGTTTCTTTTCAATTAAAGCTATTGTAGTAGGTTATCTCATGGTTTTGACTTAGATTTTCCCAATGACTAATGATGTCAAATTTCTTTTCGTGTGCTTAATGGCCATTTGTAAATCTCCTTTGGAGAAATGTGTATTCAATTCCTTTGTCCATTTTAAAATTGGGTTATCTTTTTGTCATTGAGTTGTAGGTGTTCCAGATATTAAATCCCTATATTTTTTCCCATTGCGCGGGTTGCCTTTCACTCTATTAATAGTATCCTTTGATGCACAAAAGCTTTTAATTTTGATCAAGTCCAACTTACCTATTTTTTTCTTTTTTTAATGCTTCTTTATTTTTGAGAGAGAGACAGAGTGCAAGCAGGGGAGGAGCAGAGAGAGAGGGAGACACAGAATCTGAAACAGGTTCCAGGCTCTGAGCTGTCAGCACAGAGCCTGACCTGGGGCTCAAACCCACAAATCGTGAGATCATGACCTGAGCTGAAATCGGATGCTTAACTGACTAAACCACCCAGGTGCCCCTATTTTTTTCTTTTGTTTTTCACACTCATGTCACATCTAAGAATACATTGTTAAATCCAAGGTCATAAAGATGAAAATGTATTTGACTTTGACAGTGTGTTGTTAACATTACATGAGTGGTTTTGTTCCTTGGATTATCACCAAAGATTGATTTTCATTGAAATCCTAGAAATCACCATGTAATTAACCTCCCCATCAGTTGCCAATACCACAGCCACACACAGAATGAAAAAGAATGGGTTGAGGTAGGAAAGTATCCTGGAGACTTGGTTTCTGTTGCAGGCTCTGCCAGCATGGCAATACTTGTTGATCTTCTGTTATCCATTTTCCTTCCTTCTTTTAACAGCCTCTGCTATTTGAGACTCTAGGCATGCCTCCCGTGCTCTCGGTCCATGGGCTACCTGTGGAGTACCACTCCTGCCTCGGAGCTAGGCACATGACTGACTCACACTCTAGGACTGGCTATAAGCAAGACATTTTGGTTCAAGTAGGATATTTTTATTTTCAGAGACATCAATTAGTTTTTTGCTGGTAATTATGGTGCAGAAGCAGATGCTCCTTCCCACTGGATTTCAGCCCAAGAATAAGAGAATAAGGTCTGGAACTGCTGGCAAACACTTTGCAGTGCAAGGAGAGAACATACCTAAGAATGGAGCCAACTTAGAAGGTGGAGAGTTAAGAGCTTGGGGGAAAATTAGGGTCTGATGAGAATCTTGGACACTTTGCATCAAGTTAAGCCTGAAGGTAGTCTTACTCTTAAACTTGAACCAGTAACTTTCTGTTGAAGCCCGTTTGGGTTGGGTATGTAGTCACTGGTAACTGAGAATCCTCCTAGACACAGCGAGTAACCAGCCATGGGACCTTGAATATGTCACTTCACATCTCTGGGCCTCTGCTTGGAATCTGACACATGAGTTCTGTTTTGGGAACTGGGAAATAAAGACACCGCAAGGTGATGTAACTATCTTCAGGGTCACACAATACATCCCCAGGAGCACTGAAATCTATAAGCTCATTTTGAATGTTTAGTTCTAGTGCAGAAAAAGCATTATTTTTTATTAAGCACAAAGCTGACTGATGATGCCTTCTGTAGACTTGTTCAGACTTGAAAATTCCAATATTATAGAAAGGAATCCAAGTCTTTAGGTAAATTACTTCATATGTTCACCCTGCTGAGCTGCGGATGGACAGTACAGTACAAAATGTTCTAGGGAGAGCGCATGCACCCACACTTATGTCCTTTGAGATCTGCAAATTGTACTTGACAAAGGAAATTAAACTTGGCTCCAAGAAAGCTTTAGGCAGTTCTGAGATACTGAATGAGATCTCTCTCTCTCTCTTTCTCTCTCTCTCTCTCTTTTTAACATCTGAAGTTCATGAACTCATTTTCTTTGCCTCATATTTCATCATCTCCGTAACGTATCTTGGCTAGGATAAGAATATAAGATTGCCACTTTCTCTGGGACAGTTCCCTTGTCCTGCAGGCTACATTCAGCTGGCACACACCTGTTTGGTTGAAAAGGCTTTTTCTTCTTCTTCTTTCTGTCCTCCCTTCCTCCCTTCCTCCTTTCCTTCCTTCCTTTCTTCCGTTTTTCCTTCCTTCCTTCCCTCCTTCCTTCCCTTCTTTCTTCTTTCTCTCTTTCTTTGTTTAATTCTTAGAGAAAAGGCTTCAGGATCCCTCTCTACTCCCATCTCTTCCCGGCAGGAAGGGATTTGATGTTTGTCACTGTCTTCTGGGTGGCTTATGGTGTCTGTAGGGATCCTCCCTACCCCAGGGAAATTAAAAACCTTTTTATTTTTTAACAAAGCATTTTTTTTGCTTGAAACTTGACAAAAAAAATAAAAATAAATAAGCTTGGATTTCTACAGAGGCAGAATTTTTAGAGAGCAGGAACATGAAAAAGTCTTAAAAATCTAGATCTATCTTTTGATTTTACAAATGATTGAATGAAAACCGAAGTGACAACAGGGGCTGCTCAGAATTGTGCAGATAATTCCTGGCAGAGTTAACCTAATACAAACAAAGCTTTTACTGATCCTCTGCTCTGAACAGAGCAAACGTTCCTTCTTTATACACAACTCGTGAGGTTTCTAGGTTTTAAATTAGAAAGTATCTAATTAGAATAGAGCCATAGTATTCACAAGGATGGTGCAGATGGCCAGTTTTATGGGATATATTTAAAACATGTATGACTGTTGAGTTATTTGCATAACCTCTGGCTTATCTGGTTTTTCAATATTCAAATTTATTCTATTTTATCTTAAAATATATTTATATATACACATAGACTTATAATTTTACATAAAATGCATAATTGCTATATCTAACCTACTCTCTTTCTGTTTTCTTGCTTCTTTTTTCTGTTTTATTCCCACCCAAATCACTCCTCACTCCTAACATTTCAGAAAAGTAATTACTTCCTTTTATTCTCATGCTTATATATTATATAAAAATCTTCACTGCACCTACGTAGATGTTGCACACATCTCCCTAAAGAGCATTTTTGATGTTATGTTACAAAAATAGCATCATATTAAGCATACTTTAATGCATCTTGCTTTTAGCTACTGGTTTAACTCTAATATTTTAACATAGGTGTGATTCCTTTGATTATAAATGGAAGGAATTCTTGGGTGTATTAATCTTAGTCATTCTCTAGTCTCTTGCTAGTTGCCAACACTCTCTTCCACATGCTTCCCCTAAGGTTTTTCACTTGCCCTATTTCAATTAGGATGGAGATAAAGAGGAAATTGTATATTGTAAGCACACAATTAGTAGTTTTCACATTGATGGAAGAATTCAAATTCTAAATGGAGACCAGAGTAGAGTGTCTTAGAAAAATGGTGGTATGGATTGGGGGTGGGATTTGTCAAGGGTTGTAGTTCAGGTTGGGTCTGTATTCCAAAACAATGAATATGAAACTGGAGGTCTTGGTTCTACTACTCCAGTTGTTCTCACATTTTGGGATCATAAGGCAAAACTTGGCAAGAAAATGACACTCTTGGAGCCTGATTCAATAGGAGTAGATGTAACTCAGGAAATGTACTTTAAGAAGCTTCTCAGGTAATGCTGTATGTAGGTAACTCTCAACTTGATTATGAAAAACATCCTTGGAAGACAAGGAAAGATCAATCTAAAGACTCACAGGCTTGCCCAAGGACAAACAGTCATCTTTAGTGACAAAAACGAGACTAGAAACTAATTTTTCTTCCTTGAAATGGATACTAGTGACTCTTAATGTGCCTCAGGGTGTTCTATTTTCATAATCTCTGGGAAAGGCTTTAAAATGTTTCTTGGGGCACCTGAGTGGCTCAAGTCATGATCTCACAGTTTGTGGGTTTGAGCCCCACGTCGGGCTCTGTGCTGACAGCTCAGAGCCTGGAGCCTGTTTCTGACTCTGTGTGTCCCTCTCTCTCTGCCCCTTCTCTGCTCATGACCTGTCTCTCTCTGTCTCTCAAAAATAAATAAATGGTTAAAAAAAATTTTAAATGTTCCAAGTGGCTTCCTTTCCTCAAGTCTTCATTGGCAAGAACATATTCTACTGATAAGAGATGAGAACTTTAAAGCTAGAATGGTTCTTGGGAAATAGGCACTGATTTTATTAAAAAAAAGTCATCTCAAAGTAATGTTACTTTTCAGGTAATCAGGAAAAGAGATTTTGGTAAATGCCTCACTTGTCTATCTAGAATATTCAGTCAAAAGAATAATCTCATCCCACTGGCTGCTTGGTTATTGTCACTTAGAATTTCAGTAAAATAACTCTGTTGATATCTTTGAAACCAACTTTGAATCTTCTCATTTGAACATGGCTTCATGCAGGTGGAAGAAGGAATCATCTGGTAAAATGAAATATGGGTTAGTATTATTAAACTTTTGGGGTTATGTTATGTATTCATGGCTCATTATGAAATATTTTTATATCTCTTTGTGCCTCAGGGGATGAATCATATCACTGATACACATTTATAAAACTTTATGTTTAACATAAAATAGTTTAAGACCTCATGGGGCAATCCAGTTTACAATTAAAATGTTGCGGGCAGTGAGTCCCTCATTAAAACCGCAAAGTAAAATTTAACTCACACTATTAAAATACCTCCATTTGTTACTACAAACACGCACCATCTGGGGTGGTTTCGTGCCTCCCAATTTCTTATTAGCAGGGGAGAGATCTGGGTTGACTTCCTCCAGAAATCAGTATGTCTTACATAATGCAAATGCACAGTGCTGATTGCAAGTAGTCCTTAATTACTGATGGGAGCCTCTGACCAAGTGCTAGTACCGAAACGTGTCCTTCACCAGTGCTCTAAAAATGACTCAACTGGCAAATTCCTACTGAGGTTTACTTTTCTTCTTAATGATATTGCCTTTTATGATGGGAAAAGATAAAGTTTAATTATTAAAATTTAAAAAGAAATACCCATTTTTTTCCTCAGCTCATAATAATGATAAAAAGAGCTCCTTGCTACCAGGTGCCGGCTTCTATGTACTGGGTACTATGGCCACATGATCTGTCTCATCCTGTCCACAACTCTTTGAGCGAGGTGTTATTGCCCCCATCTTTCAGAAGGAGAAACAGGCTTACGGAGGTAAGTAGCTCACAAAGGCAAAATAGCTGGTGAGTCACAGATGTGGGCATGATACTTCTCTGGGGGACATTGTATCATAAAGATATTATGAGGCTGCTCTTTTGGGGTAATGACTATTGGTATATAGAAGATTAATGCGCAATGGTTCCAGCTTCTTTGAATACCTTGGTATATTAGGCAAGGATTATAATCTACCTCTGCTTCTCAAAGTGTGTTCCATGAACCAGCAACTTCTGCATTATGTGAGCACTTGTTAAAAATACAGAAGGGGGCCTGGGTGGCTCAGTTTGTTAAGCAACCAACTTCAGCTCAGGTCATGATCTCACGGTTTGTGAGTTTGAGCCCTGCTTCGGGCTCTGTGCTGATGGCTCAGAGCCTAGAGCCTGCTTTGAGTTTTGTGTTTCCCTCTCTCGCTGCCTCTCCCCAACTCACACTCTCTCTCTCTCTCTCTTTCTCTTAAAAATAAATAAACATTAAAAATTGTTTTAAATAAAAAAATAAAGTAAAAATACAGAATCTTAGGCACCATCTGAGAACTGCATCAGAAGCTGCATTTTATATTTAAAATTTTTAAACTATTTATTTTGAGAGAGAATGAGCAAGCAGGGGAGGGGCAGAGAGAGAGAGGGAGAGAGAGAATCCCAAGCAGGCTCCACACCATCAACACAGAGCTCTACGTGGATCTCAGATTCATGAACCCTGAGATCACTACCTGAGCTGCACCAAGAGTCGGGTGCTTAACTGACTGAGCCACCCAGGCGCCCCAGAAGCTGAATTTTAGATATCCTCAAATGCTTTGTATGTATGTACGTTCAATGTTTGTGAAGAATTGAACTAGATGATCTTTAATTTAACTTTTACCTGTGGTACTGTGGATTATGCAAAGAGGAAAACTACATCTCCCTTATGTACCAAACATCTCTTGAGAATAGCAGCCCTATCTTCTACAGTAATGTAGCTCCCACAACATTTAGCATGTGACTTTCCCCAGTAGTTGCTTAATGCATTCTTGATGAATAAATGAATAAACAAATGACTGTCTTCCGTATGGAAATGCAGTGATTATAATAGTTTGAATATTAAAGAAATCAACAATGGATGCCAAAACCTTTTTTAAACTGAAGTATAATTAATGCAGTATAGTACTATATTATAATGTATTATTATTATATTAACATGTATATTATATAATATAAAGTAGTATAAAGTAGTATAATACAATGTTACATTAGTTGCAGTATATAACATTGATTGAATAATTCTATACATTATACAATACTCACCACTATATGTGCAGTCACCATTGGTCACCATACATTATTACAATATTATCAAGTATATTCCCTATGTTGTATTTTTCATCTCTGTTACTTATTTATTTTATGACTGGAGGCTTGTACCTCTTAATCCCCCTTTATCTCTTTTGGCCATCACCCACCCACCTCCCCTTTGGCAATCGCCAGTTTGTTCTCTGTATTTAAGAGTCTGCTTTTTTGTTTCTTCGTTTGTTTTGTTGTTTAGAATCAGTGAAATATGTGGTCTTAGTATAAATATTTAATTAAAACCTCTTGATACAGTACCTTTTCATTACATCTTTCCCAATTTTCCAGCTTCTTCAAGGCAGGACAAGTAATTGTATTTAGCATGTAAGCCTAAACATAAAGCATTTAAGACTGAAGCTCCCAGCAAGGCAAGCCTTTTCCACTGTGCCTGTTACTGACTCTCTCCCAACTCAGAGACAAGCTGCAGTTCTACTTTCCTCATTATCTTGTCCATATTGTGGATTATAAGTAGCCTCTCATTTGTATCAGTCTCCTCACTCCATCTTTTGACTAATTTCTGAGAACTATGAGTAAATAGTCTGGGTCTCCTGGCCAATCCTTTATCCCCATATTTACTCTGGAAGGGATCTATCAACGAAGTAGATGCAGATAGAATTAATAGAGTTCCTCCACCTGAATGCATGCTGCATCCAGGATAGAAATGGGACTTTCAATGAAGACACAAACAAAATCATCTCTTAAAGCCATTAAAAATTCAGGACCTGACATCTGGATGAAGGAATGGGTCTGGGAAGTTCTCCTGCATGAACATTACTGAGATATGCATCCTGAGAACATCCAGAGGGTGCTCTGTGGAAAAAGCACAAGCAAGATTGAAAGAGAGTAGGGTCTTTGCATGGGTTTCCATGAACCTGAAGTGGGTGACTGGTCATGGGGCTATTCACCTGTAGCAGTCAGCATCCAGATAAATACAACACTACGCCTGAGGTTTGAAACTCTTGCAGCTTGTGTTTGGCAGCTGGGAGCAGGGTTAGAGGTCATAAAGATAAGTTGGAAATGTGGAAGAGGGAAGAAATAGAATGACTAAAACTGGTCTGATTTTTCTTTCTAACTTTACTTCATTTCCATAAGGTAAGGATTGTTGAAATTGGCATGCTAATTTATGTACAGTAGATATGAATTCCTGTTTGGTGTTAATGAGTGCTATTTTTAATAAGCCTGAAAAACAAAATGCACAAAGGTGGAAGATTCTAATATAAATATATAAATATAATATAACTATAATTTTTTACTGCTTATTATTGCAAGTGACTTGAGAAATGAGGTTGGGGGGAACAGGTGTGTAGCATTTCATCTTAGTTTTAGGAAATCTTTAGCTCCTGCACTTTATGCTATGTTCCCCTGACTCAACACTTTCTTCCTCATTTCTTTCTACTTTTATTCTTATGCGTAGAAAGCAGATAAAGGAAAGTTAGGAAAGAACTCTTTATTAAATCACACAAAGAAAATCATTCTGATTCTTTGCTTTGACTTTTCCTTTCCCTTTGTTTTAAAGATTGTCAAAAAAATCATATCAGCTCATATTCCAGACATTGGGCTGGATAATCCCTTGAGTTTATTTGGCTTCTAAACCAGCCTCAGTAATTCTCTAAATGACATCCCAGTTGGTAGAATAGGGTTGGTTCAGATTGTGGACTTTGGGGCTAACAGCCTACAAATCTCACCTCTGCCCTTCCTAGCTCTGGAGCTTAGAAAAGTGATAATATTTCCTTATGCCCAGGTTTCCTGATTAATAAAATACAAATATTAGTAGCACCTAGCTCTTTGGGTTATTAAAGATTAAATGAAAGTACTTAGCATAACGCCTGGCACATGGCAAAGAAATATTGGCCATGTTATCATGATATTCATATCACCTACCATTCAGACATTCACAGAACCAAAAATATTAGAGGAGTAAGGAGGACCTTAGAAAGCAAGTCATCTATCAGCTGTGTTTTGGGGCACCTCTAAGTAACTGCACAACTTCATAAACATAAAGGATGCTGAAAATAGAAGAAAGATCTAGATCCATGTGAAAGGAGGCTGAAGACACCTCATCTAAGTCTTTTCCAATTCCTGATCTATGCTGAGAAACTCAAGGTGATTCAGTAGATTATTTTTCTTTGGCTGCAATCATCCAGATTCAGTGTCCACCACACCGACAGGATTTGCCCTTTAGCTGTAGCTCATCATGAGCACAGAATAAGCCAGCCCTGAGATGGTGTTTTCCAGAGTGATTATATTTGAGTTTCAGTGGAGGATATGGAACCATGTTTTTATATTGTGTTATTAGCCACACCATAGGTGTCTATGGAATGTGTTCCAAACAGCTTACACTTTCTTGGAAATTTTTGCCTCTAAGCTTTGGATAACTGGAAGGTGATGTTTGTCTCAAACTATCAAAAGCTGCCGGATTTAGCAGACCTGGAGGGAGTTAGAATTACAAAAGTATAAATTGTCTGTGGAAATATACCTATGTCTAGTTTTTGGCTGTTAGACTTTAATAGAATTACCTTGGGTTAACTGATACATTTTTTTGTAAACATCACAGAGAAGGAGTGAATTTTCAGGATCTGACTTAAGTATTCTGCAAATATTATGTGCATACGCTGAATCAGGAGATCTGTATCTCTCTTTACCTACCTTCCCCTCCACCAATTCATCCTAAGTATCTTAAGAGACAAAGCTCTTATTTCTCGTATTAAAAAAATGCTGAAGGTCAGGGTTATTCAATAAGCAAATGACACAAGTGGATTGGAACTTAGGTCTAACATCAGAGGTTCATCCTCTATTTTCTTCTCATTGTTTCGTCCTCCCTCAGGACATGGATTTGGGAACTTGTCTTTGGTTAATTGAGGGCAGGTTCTTCCAATAAGTGGTGACATTGTCTCTGTCAGAGTCACTAATAAGTTGTCTACCTTGTTGGTTGATTGGACAAAAAGGATGGGATCAGGGGCTCAGAAGTTCCTTTTTGGCTCAGTAAATTTGCCTTGAGAGAACATCAAGGGACATCATGTGCATTTCTAAGAGAATTTTGTTGCTAATAACAGAAATAATTTTCTAGAATTTATTTAAAAAATAATTGAGCTCCTGTTACATGCTGTCATTGTTCTAAGCAAAAAAAAAAAAAAAAATACAGTAATAAACAAAATTTAAAACAACTTCTGTCTTTAGAATGCTTTTCCTGTATTTTTTTTCACATCATCAAACGCAGTTGCTTATAGATGACTATTTGGAAACCATTTTCGCTAGTTACAATTTCTTGATACTTTTAGTGCCTGCTATAAAGAAACTTTTATTAGGGAAACTTAAATCTCACTTGTTTACCACTTACTAATTGTTGAATCAGGAACTACCAGACAGTAAGAACTTTAGGCATTAAAGCAGGAGTAAAAAGAATTTTATCTTGTGAGATTGTTAGGAGAAATAGATCTTCTTCCTCTTTTTAAATATATGCCATTATAAAATGAACATCTCAAATCTTATCTGTGGAGGTTTTTAGAGGCTGCTTTTTTTTTTCTGTTAAGTCTGTTGGAGCTGTCACTTTGCCAACTTTTCTTCCTGTCACTGTTTTCCAGTTTAATCTTCAAATGATTTTTGTTTGTACAGGCTAAAATACTTACTGATACCATTAAAAGTTTATTACCATGGTCTAGTACTCAGAGGAAAGACATCCAGGTTTTAGTCTCAGAACCACTGTTTACTAGTCAAATAACATGGGACAAGCCACTTAACTTTCTGGGGTCTATTTTTCCTATTTTTTATGTTTTCTTGGAAAAGTTAAGAGAGAGAAGTTAACAAAGGATTTCTTCAGGCACATCCCCCCAACCTGGCATAATAATACCAGTTCAATTACTTTTATTTAGATTTTTTTGAAGTATGAATTCTTCTGAACTAGATCATGTCTTTGATTTTTATCAATATCATCATATATCTTTTGAATCCCCTAATGCTTTTAATATGTCAACAGTGTATGTTTGGCAGAGTTTTGACTGGCTTAGGACAGAAGTGAGTAGAGATAATGTAACGAATTAAATTGCTCACTTTGGCTATTTGCACCCATGGATACACATGGGCATTTTTCTATCCAGGAGAGCAAGGGGGAATTTTTGTTAAGAGAGAGTAGGAACAAGGTGAGAAGTAAAATGGGAAATGGCTCTCACTCGATACCTTGACTAGTTTCCAGCTTCTGTGGAGAGAGGTGTTGGAGGCTGGTCTTTAGGAATAAAGGGAAATTTTTGGGATCCAAATGCCAAAGCAATGCAGAGAAGATGTTCTCACCTTTGTGGGGAACTCAATAGTACTCAGAGATGCTAATGACTGGAAACTTTGGAACATACTGAGGTCACACTTGAATGATGGACATGGGTCCTCTCATGATAGTTTGTAGGAATGGTGAAGATTCTGTGAGCAGCTTCTAGGAGCAATGCATAAGGACAAACATGAGAGTAGAAGGCATTTGACAACTAGGGGATCCTTATGATGGGCGCACCCGTCAGACTTATGTAAGGGAAGAGTGATGTAGTTTTATAGGATTCTAAGGCATAATATGAAAAAGAGTAATTTTTAACATTCAAATATTGGGGGATTATGTTTTCCCAAAAGGAGGTCACAAAAACAAGTGAACAGAAACTGAACTTCTACTCAGGGAAGATGAAACAGACATACTTTTTTTTCCTATTTCTCCCATTAGGTACTACTAAAATCTTAGGACAAACATTAAAGAACCATTAAAGGTGAAGAGAAGAAGGCGAGGGACCTCAAGACCTAAGGAACAACATGGTGACTCATTCCTTGGGTTTTGACTTGTAGCTAAAGAAGTCAGCACCCTGGAAGTGCGAATGGTGCAGACCCCTCCATTTTCTTAGCCCTGCTAACATTATTTTGGTCTCTCTAGTCACAGAATCAGGAAAGTAAAGCCTAAGAAGGCCAAAAACTTGTGGATTCTATTCCTGCCCAATACCACAGAAAAATCTATGCACCCCGCCCTTATCCCCATATTTACCAGCAAAGGCCAAGTGGGCAGTCTAGACTTCAAGAACTCACCAAATTGACATGAAGAGCTGCCCCCTTACCTCATACCACTGGGGTGATGTCAGAGAAGGCCAAGTAGAGAGCTGAGACCTTCATTAACACTTGACAATTATGACGCCACCCCTACTCACCATGGTGTCAGTAGAAGATATAGGATGCAGCAATGTGGTATTTCTAGTCTTCCCAGCCAATAAGGTATCAGTGGAGGCCTGGTAGGAGCCAGAACCTCCACCTTCACTCAGCAAGGGTGACATCAGAAAAAGCTAACTAGACCAGAAGAAGGTTCAAATGAGATTCACAATGTCATGACCTAAACCAAATGTCCAGGTTTCTACTGAAAGTTACTCTTTATAGCAAGATCAAGGAAGGTTTCAACTGAGTAAAAGACAATCAGTAGATTCTAATACTGAGATATCAGAGTTCTTAAAATATCTTACAAGAAATTTAAAGCAATCATTATAAAAATGCTGCAACGAGCAATTATGAACATGCTTGAAATAAAGAAATGTAAATATAATTAACAAGGATATGAAATATTAAAAGAAGAATCAAATGAAAAATTTAAATATAAAATAAAAATACAATAACTATAATAAAAAACTCAATGGATGGACTCAACACTAGAATGGAAGGATTAGAGGAAAGAGTTAGTGAAATAAAAGATAGAACAACAGAAATTATTCAATGTGAAACACAGAGAGAAAGTAGACTAATGTAAAAAAAAACATCAGTGGAGCCTTAGGGACCTGTGTCCCTAACAAAAGATTTAACATTTCTTTCACTGGATTCCCATAAGGAGAGAGTAAAGAGGATGGGGCTGAAGAAATACTCAAAGAAATGATGGCCGAAAACTCCTTAATTCTGGAAAAAGACATAGACCTATACATGTGAACCTCAAACAAAATAAGCCCAAAGAAATCTATGCAAGACACATAGTCAGATTTCTAAGAAGGCAAAGAAAAAAATATTGAAAGAAGTAGTAGAGACATGATATCTTATTTATTGGGAAAGAGCAGTATGAATGATAGTGGATTTCTCATCAGAAATCATTAAGGCCAGAAGGAATGGCACAACATTTTTAAGTGCTGAGAGAAAACTATCATCAACCCAGAATCTTATATCCAGAGAAAATATCCTTCTGGAATGAAGGGAGATTGAGGACATTCTCAGATGCTAGAAAACTAAGAATTTGTCAAAAGAAAGAAGAAGAAAAAGAAATAGGAGGAGGAGGAGGAGATAGAAGAGGAGGAGGAGAAGGAAGGAAAGGAGGGGTAGGAGGGGAAGGAAGAAGAGAAAAGAAAAAAGGATGTTCTCCAAATAGAAAAGAAATGATAAAAAATGAGGTGAAATTTTCCAATGTTTTAAAATATAAAATTAAAACTAGAGATCATTTATTTTGCTGGGCTTAATTTCTATTTATTTATTTATTTATTTATTTATTTATTTTAATGCTTATTTATTTTTGAGAGACAGACAGACAGACAGAGCGCAAGCAGGGGAGGGACATAGAGAGGTGGAGACACAGAATCCAAAACAGGCTCCAGACTCTGAGCTCTCAGCACAGCGTTGGACACTGGACTTGAACTCAGAAGCAATGAGATCATGACCTAAGCTGAAGTTGATTCCTTAACTGGCTAAGCCATCCAGGCTCCCCATTAATTTCCTTATTTTAAAATACAGTGTGGGACTCTAAGCTCTCCTTTAAATTTATAAGTCAAAAATTCAAAGGTCTTCAAGATGATTTAGAAGCTAAGAATCATTATTAAGCATTGAGGGTAGTTTATATTTAAATTGTAATTGCTTTGTAAACCCTTTGGTGGAGAGATTGCCTCTATACTTTTCCATTTACCCAATGCCTATCCACATTAGCTTTTCAAATAATTGATGTTCACTTAAGTTTTTATTAACAACTTATTTGATGACTTTATCACTGGATCAGTAATTTAGGACAAATGCTTCCCAAAACAAGTATCTACTCTTATACACACACAAAATTTAAATGCCCACTTTTAAAATCTCTTTCTATGCTATAGCCCACCAACTGTTTGAATGTAATCATGTGCCGTTTAAATGTTCCATATTAGCTCATGTAATTCTA
Organism: Cryptoprocta ferox; assembly: GCA_028646485.1. Classification (NCBI taxonomy): domain Eukaryota; kingdom Metazoa; phylum Chordata; class Mammalia; order Carnivora; family Eupleridae; genus Cryptoprocta; species Cryptoprocta ferox. Next base: position 19,912,131 of record CM053560.1, on the reverse strand, counting down.
TATTACATGAATATAATATATTCATATTCATTATATATATAATATATATAATTCTATAATTCTAATTATAGTTAGAATTCTAACTATATTCTAAAATTACACTATTTTTAATTAATCTTAACAACTACATGGCAAATATCATAAGCATCCATATTACAGAAGATAGGACCCTGGAGAGGCCATCAAGCTGCAGACTTATTGGTCTGAAAACTGAATCTGTGAAGTTTCAGGAGGCTTGAAAAGCTTTAGAACTGTGAGTCCCAGTTGGTTTTGCTCTGATTTTCAAAATAAAACTTTTTCATAGCCCCCAGGTATTTTTATAAAATATATGCTATGCAATTAATCAAGATGATATATAATGGATGTCTGTCATGATTCTCAGACACCTGGTGGAAATTTAGAACTAGTGTCTATTTAGGAAGCAAGGTTGATTTAGTTTGGTTTCACTTATATCTGCCCATTTCTTCCGACTATGAATTTATCCAGTTAAAACAGATGGCATCTGGCCTAAGGGTTAAGATTTTAGGCTACACTTTAAAAAAGTATCCTCTAGGGGTGCCTAGGTGGCTCAATCGGTTAAGTGTCTAACTTCAGCTCAGGTCATGATATCATGGTCTGCGGTTTCGAGCATCGCGTCAGGCTCGGTGCTGACAGCTCAGAGCCTGGAGCCTGCTTTGGATTTTGTGTGTCTCTCTCTCTCTGCCCCTTCCCCACTCACATTCTGACTCTTTCTCCTTCAAAAAATAAATAAACATTTAAAAAATTTTTTAAGAAGTATCCTCTAGCCCTCAGGTGATGTCAATAAATTTATCCTAGATAATAAACATTGACATTTATCCTAGATGTCAAAAACATTATCCTAGATAATGTTATAAAATGTATGTACTTGTTTTAAGAGTTTAGAGAAAACAGAAGAAATTTTTCTGACAGCAGCAAGAACGGTCCAAAAACTTTCTAGCAGTGTGGGACAAAACCACAAGAAAGTTGCCTGCACTACTTCAGTCTCCTCCAAGTCTTACTTGTTGGTGAATCTTAGACAAGGTATTTTTAACTGTTTTCTCTAAGTTAGCTCCTCAGCCCCTTGTGTCTAATGGAAGAATCTCAGCCACTCCTTTTTCTCTGCTTTCCTCTAGGATGCCCCACTGCCAGGGGTTAGCCATCTTTGAAACAACTGCCTTGACCTCTTGGTTTCTCTGTTCCAAGTGCTTCTCTTGACTCTACGTTTAGCCAGTGTTGTTGCCGCTCTATTGGCCCACATTGATGCTGCCTGCTGTCACCTTCTGAGCTACCAACTACCATTAGGTAATCAGTATCCCTGCCCATGGGCTGCTGACCATGCCGCAATGGACAGTATTCTGTAGTCATGATGTTCTATCAGTTAAGAGATATGACTAAATCCACCATAAGGAGGAGAATTCCTAGGGTTGAGAAAAAAGAGCTACAAAATTTCATTTTATTTGTTGATTGGGGGCAGGTCTCATTTCAAATATTATAGTCCAAAAACTTCTCCAAACAAATGATTGATTGATCTCATGAAAATAAGAGAACCGTAAGTAACCATATACTATTGAAGTGTGTCCATCTAATTCCATTTGCTACCATTCATGGGCCACGAATCTGAGCTAGCCAGGACCATTGGATATATTCTTTTTTTAAAAAAAACATAAAATCTCAAGTATTATAAAAGTCTGAGACCGTTTAGTGAACAGGGAAATGTCCTGTCCATTTTAATTTTTTTTTAAGGATCACAATATTACTACATAATACTGCTAATACTGTCATATAAATATGATGATAAAAATATCCATAAATATTTAAATGGGTTGTCATTTTTTTTTACAGTCACAGCAGTAGATAGTATTTTCTAGGATAAATTCCTATTAAAATGGATGACCCTAGGAGCGCCTGCGTGGCTCAGTTGGTTAAGCATCCAACTTTGGCTCAGGTCATGATCTCATGGCTTGTGGGTTTGAGCCCCATGTTGGGCTCTGTGCTGACAGCTCAGAGCCTGGAGCCTGCTTTAGATTCTGTGTCTCCCTCTATCTCTGCCCCTTCCCCACCTGCATTCTCTCTCTCTCTCTCTCTCTCTCTCAAAAATAAATAAACATTAAAAAATTTAAAAAATGGATTGACCCTAATACATTCACCCCAATATTTATAGCAGTATTATCAACAATTGCCAAATTATATAAAGAGCTTAAAAGCCTTATCATTCATCACTAATGAACGGATAAAGAAGATGTGGTACATATATACACTGGAATATCACTCAGCCATAAAAAAAGAATGAAACCTTGCTTTTTGCAATGATGTGGATGAAGCTTAGAGAGCATTGTGTTAAATAAAATAAGTCAGAGAAAGACAAATACCACATGATTTCACTCATATGTAGAATTTAAGAAACAAAACAGATGAACATAGAAGGAGGAAAAAGAGAGGCAAACCAGAAAACAGACTGTCAACTATGGAGAAAAAACTGGTTATGGTTACTGGAGGGGAGGGTGGTGGGGGGACGGGTTAAATGGGTGATGGGTATTAATAAGGGCACTTGCTGTGATGAGCACTGGGTGTTATATGTAAATGATCAATCACTAAATCCTAAACCTGAAACTAATATTACACTATATGTTAACTAACTGGAATTTAAAGAAAAACTTGAAAAAAAATGGGTTGACCCTAAAACTATAAGCTTCTAATCTCTTAAAATTTGTGTAGGAAGTTCCCATTCTCTGATGCTAATGCATAGAAATGAGATACCATTGAAAAGAGTGCTATTAAAATACAGGAGATATTAATACTTGACATTATAATACTCTTAATTATATTAATTGAGAGCTTACAAAGTATCAGGCTCAGTGGGAAGTCTATTACATACATTATTCCAAATATAACAATTCTATAGCATGATGCATTAATTGAGATTCAGAATGGTGGACTGATTTTCCAAAGGTACCACTGAAGGGACAAAATTTAAATCCAGTTTTGTCTGACTCCAAAATCTTATATTTTCTCCTCCTTCATGACACTGTCATACTAGGTTCCTCTTGCCTAGCTGCTAAAATCTGAGACTTGTGAGATGATTGGAATGATTATGACAGGTTATAGCCCCTCTTCCTTTCTGATAGGAGGAAAAAACAAATGTGGCAAACAGGTGAGAAAAGTATAGAGACCTATTTGCTCATTAAAGCCCTGGAGACTGACAGTGATTCTTCTGTGAAACTTCATGTTGTGCCCTAAGGCAAAGTAGTTTCCTTTTGCCATAAAATGTATCTTCAAAAAGTGTCATTGTGTTATGCCATTGCCAACTGTGTACAAGCTAGACCATGGACTAAGCGAACATTTTCAAATATTTAGTCAATGTTGTCTTTATTCTTTTTTTCCCCCTTTTATTTTATTTATTTATTATTTTTTATTAATTTAATTTTTTTAAATGTACATCCAAGTTAGTTAGCATATAGTGCAACAATGATTTCAATAATAGATTCCTTAATGCCCCCTACCATTTAGCCCATCCTCCTTCCCACAACCCCTCCAGTAACCCTCTGTTTGTTCTCCATATTTAAGAGTCTCTTATGTTTTTGTCCCCCTCCCTGTTTTTATATTATTTTTGCTTGCCCCATGTAGGGGTTTGAACCCACAAACTGTGAGATCATGACCTAAGTCAAAGTTGGACACTCAACCAGCTGAGCCACCCAGATGTCCTTGTAACTTAAGTCTTGATCCCCCTGACCGCACTAAAATCTTTCCTGGAGTTTAAATATATAAATCAGGTAAACATGGTACTTATGTTGGGACTGAAGTATCATTAAGGAACCTTAGAGTTCCATGAAACACTGTTTGAAAAGTATTAAATATTCAGCTTTGGATGAGGACTAAGTAGCTCCAAGATCCTTTCCTTTCTGAGAATCTATGAACAAATTAAAACTTTATTTATAGTGATAATTGAGTCACCCTCTAAGCATCATACCTGAATTTGAACAAGACAAACACCCTTAAATGTCCAGTCTGTTTCTTTTGTTCTCCTTTTCTTAGGTCTTAATGGAGCTGAAGGAGGCCAATCAGGCAATAATCAATCATGAAGATTTTATCGAACCCTATCCCTCTTGACATTTTCCACCCTTTCACACCAGGAGAAGAAACAAGTGTGGCAAACAGGTGAGAAATGAATGGGGACTTGTTTGACCATTATAGAACTAGAGCCTGGCTTCCATATTGCTTCAGAATTTTATTCCGTGCTCTGAAGTGTGTTTGCTATTGCTACAAATTTTGTTTTGAAAAAGTATTATTTTGCATTATCTCTAGCATGGAATTTTGAAAGGTTTTCTACTACCTTTTAAAGGTTTAGGCTGAGTAAGGACTTTGCACTCAAAGTGGAGGAAACCACATCTTTTAAAACTGATTTTACATAATGACAGTCCTACAATGACTATATTCATTAAATCAGCCTCCCAGAGGTCTTTATTTACTTCCAAATGTCATCTCTAAATTATGTATCTTCAAAGATTCTCATCCACTCACCTTCCCTAAAGCTCCATGGTGCCTGTTAAGTTGAACTGTAATAAAAAAAATGGCAGATTGGAATTGGAATTTTATTTTCAGTTTGGATTAATTGAGTTCTCCTTCTGAGAACATGAAAGTAGGTGAAATTGAAACCTCAGTACCTGCCAGTTGCTTTGTCAAATTAAGGTTTAATTCTCCAGAATGTGAACTGCTTCCTGTTTTTCCCCAAAGTAAAGCTAGACTACAAGTTAAGGTTTTAAAATTCTGGGTGATCAATTCGTATCTTTATGAATCCTTAAGCATTTAGGAATACATACAGCTGGACTATGTTATCTTACTAAAAGAAACCCTACTCTATGTCTTGGCAAACAAAATTTTTATAAGTAGTAAATAATAAAAAGCTGATTGCCTTTATTGATTAAAATTTTAATTTATATTTATTGAGTATGTTGATATTATACTAGACATTGAGGTATATCTCCTACCTAGTTTATTTATTTATTTTTGAGAGAGAGTGACAAGTGGGGGAGGGGCAGAGAGAGAGGGAGAGAGAGAGAATCCCAAGGTGGCTTTGCACTTTTAGGGCAGAGCCTGATGCGGGGCTGAAACTCACAAATCATGAGGTTATGACCTGAGCCAAAATCAAGAGTCAGACACTTAACCGACTGAGCCACCCAGGCGCCCAAATATATAGATTTTCAAAAAAAATTTTTAATGATGTTTATTTTTGAGACAGAGAGAAACAGGCACGAGTGGGGGAGGGGCAGAGAGAGAGGGAGACACAGAATTCGAAGCAGGCTCCGGGCTCTGAGCTGTCAGCACAGAACCCGATGCGAGGCTCAAACCCACGATCCATGAGCTCATGACCTGAGCCGAAGTCGGATGCTTAACTGACTGAGCCACCCACGCGCTCCAAGATATTTTTTTTAACATTTACCTTAGATTTTTCTTGACATTGTTTTAGTCAACCAAAAAAGGAATCGATTAATTCACAAACCAGTAGAAGCTGATAAAAGGGATTTCCAGGCCCTTACTTCTAAGAAACAGTTTTTTTCTTCCCTACATAGTAGGTGTGTTGACTTGTATTCATTCACACAATTAGGATGACCCAGTGGGTTATCATTCAGTGGAGACTGTTCTCATAACCTGGGCACTAATGTCATAACTATTACCATTTAGGGAATGTCTATATGTGATTATCTGCATGCGTTGTCTACTTAAGTCTCGCAATAATTATAGTAAATCCTATCATTTATCCCTATTTTACAGATGAGTAAATAGAGGTTCAAGGGTCATAATCTTACCTGAAGTCGGAAAACCAACACTATCAGAGTTAGCTCTGCATAGTTCCATAGCCCACATTCTTTCCACTATGATGTTCTGCTCACACTGCCATTCCCATGCCTTTGTGATTGTCAGGACCTCATAACTGAACAAGTATGAGTGTTACTCAAATAGCAGCTCTTCTACTGGAAGCCAAGACTCAGGAGGGATTCTATGACTTCTCAGTTGGGTCAGAAATCAGCCCAGGTTCTGAGTATTCCAGAGGGCAATTCTATGTTGCCTCGTGGCCTGCAGAATAATCTGTTTTCTAGTGGTGGTGACAAAGCCAGCAGCTATTCTATTCCTAGAATGTTCTTGAGAGAATCTGCTGGACATGTTTTGCTTGACTTGGTTTAATCCTAAGGGAGAATCCTACGAGCGTCTAGGATGTAGCATTTTCTTCCAGTCAGGGGACAGCACAACTTCCAGATTACTCGTAGAAGCTGCTGGACACAACTACTTGCAAGGGCTAATGTTTGGTGTGTTGGAAGAAATATTACAAAGTGGAGTTGTCATTTGCTAGTGAAATTCTACATTTCAAAACACTAGAAAATACCTCCATATTGACAAAAGAAGAATTTTATCTCTGAATTCTGTAGAATTTATCAGTTTAAATTAGTACAATTAGTGCAAATTATTCTTTATGGATGGGCCTTAGTTCATGAATTATTTGGTTTGTAATGAGCTTTCTTTAAGTGATCAGAGAGATGGATGTTGCTTTTGTGTGAATCTGTGTCCTTGCCAGTCAATACAGCAAATAGCCCCCATCATTCTCTATGGCTCCAAGGAGGCAGGGAATAGAAAAGCGGAAACAGACTGGAGTGGAAAAATATATGGAGTAGGAGGGTTTTCCAGGTTCTGAGGTTGGAAAGTTGCCTTTCTACTAGGACTGAAGTCTTGAAGTCAATTAAAACTATGCATGACTAAACTGAATTTTTCCCTGCCCCCATCCTCAAGTTAGAGGGAATTTGCATCTTAACTATGATTAAAATTCCATCTGAAAAAAAGGAAAGGAAAACACGAAGAACTCACCTGAGATTTCAGGGTACTGTTGCTATTGTTCTTGTCGCCTGACATTAGCTGGATTTCCCCACTGATTATCTTTATTCTTTGATATTCCTCCTAGCATGCTGGAAAGCCATAGAGGTGCTATTGGTGGGGATGTATTAAAGAAAGGGACAATTAAAATGTAGTTTATGTACACCATTGACTTTATTAGTTATTAGTAATTGATAGGATTGTTCAAAATCAGTTAACTCTTCCAAGGAAAAGAAAATGTGTAAATGCCTCATTATAACTTCTAAGTTCTTAGGTATTTGGCCTCCAAGGATCCTTCCAGAATTAACTTTTATAAATATATATATATATATATATATCCCTTTATATTCATTCCTACTTTGGCTCAATTGCAATGGAATACTTACTATTATTGAATATGTCATTTAAGTCATGCCTTGTGTCTATGATCACGGTCTCACTTACATAAATTCTTCTCATCCTTAAGTGCTAAAGTGCTACTTTCTCTGAGAGCCCTTCTTTGATATTCAGTCAAAACCAAATACTCTCTCATTTGGATTCTTCCATCAAATGAAGCGCACATTATGTCACCCTCCTGTATTTAAGTTAGTTATGTTATATGTTGGTCTTTATCACAGGTCGTAAACTCCTTGAAGGCCAGTCATTTGTCTCATACGGCTCCCAACACATTTCCACTAGTTTTAAATGAGACAGAAAGACAAAGGGCAAAATGTAGAGTAGAAAGCCAGTCCTGAATGTTTTTGCATTGAAGTGAAAGGGAGAAAGGACTTTGTGGAAAAAATACATACAGCATTGATTTTTTTCTATTTCCTTGAAAATCAAGATTTCCTCTTCTCCATTTGCTTTCTGAAAAATGAATGTTGGGAAGCTTTTTCTTTGCGAATAAAATTTAATTATGCCCTAGTAATTTCTTGGAAGAGGCAAGACTTTACTGTGTCTCCTGATACTGCCTAGTATTTGGGTCCCTTGTGCAATCACACTCAGGGCCCCAGTGTGAACACCATTGTGCTCCTAGATAATTGGATCCATGTTAAGGGTTTGATATACTTTCCCAGGGAGGATTGGCTTAAAATGAGAGGCAAAGTTTAAAACAGTGAAAGTGGAAGGAGTAAATTAGGAGGACATTTTTTTTTCAGTTGTTAATTGAATCATTAAAAATGCCATTTTGAAACAGGGCAGGTAGTGTGTATTAATTGCAAGCATTAAAAGAGCAATAAATGTTACAGCACCTCTTTTAGTCATGAGTGTTGAGAGCTGTTAACAGGATTTCACAAGTGGGAGAGTCACCCGCATATATTCGATGATCATTTGCATGCTCCCTATGTGCCTGGTAGTGTCTAGGGCTTGAAGAAAACGTATCCTAAAAGAACTTGAGATCTGTTGTGGGAGACCAATCAAATAAGGGGTGTACTTAGAACTGTGGAAGCACAGAAGGAGCAAAATAACTCTCCCCAAAGAAATCTGGGAAGGCTCTCCTTGGCAGGTGATATCTAATGTTTATGTTGAAGAATGAATTTACCTGGCAAGAAAAAAAGTCAAGCGGAGAATTTCATGCAGAGGGTGCAGACTATGTACAGACATGGAATTGCCAAAGGGCATGTGCCCATTCAGGAAATGTGAATGGTCCAGTGCAGTTAGATGCAGGGCAGGTGGTGGCATTTCCTGAAAAGTGAAGCTGGGAATGTAAGGGAGTGAGTAGTGGTGGAGGGTTTTCTGTGCCATGACCGGAAGTCTGAATATCATTACAGGAGTAATTAGACCATATGCCTTCCTACCTTATGAGGACTTTTCACTATTGTAGTCACCTGTGACTGAATTCACAAGCATGAAAGCAACAGTCTAAAGCAAAAGGAAGTGTCAATACTTTGAGGCTAGAGTCACCATCAACTAAATAACTCGCAGAATTGTTGAGGGTAAAATCATTCAAATCCTGTCCCTGAGTGGATTTTGCCCTTCACTTCCACTTTTCCCCATGAGTACAAATTGTAAACTTTCAGGGAAATTATCTCTGCAATTAAAACGAGAGAGTCAGCTAGTGCTAAATTATTTAAACTTGAATAATTGCTTTATCGCTCGTAATTGCGGACTTTGGGAACTTTTACAGAGTTAAATTTAAGGACTCTGAAAGGTCGTGAAGATGCCCTGAAGTTCTTCCCACGTTCAAGCCTTTCAGGTCCTTCCAGCTGCAAGTCCTAAGTGGGTGAAGACCAATGACTGCCTTTGGGAGGCTGACGAGAATACATCTAAGATGTAATAATGGAGGCTGTGTGAAGCTCTTAATTTTCCCTCTTCCTCTGGAAACAGGCCGCATCTCTTACCACAGTGAATTGACTGGCTGGGAATGAACAGCTCAATTAACAACTCCAAACCTCCACTGGGAGATCAGTAACTTTTCAAAGAATCTTTGTTCAGTGTCTTTTTTTTCTCCCCAGCCCTTTGGCTAAACAGGCAAAAATTAAAATTCATTTTCTCCTTCCCTCTGTGTCTGTCTTCACGAATCTTTCCTTTTTGTATGTCATCTATTGCTCATAACACGGACTGTATTTGAGATTCCACTAAGAAGAACAGGAGTATTTGGGCAGGGTTACAAGTTGTCTCTCCTTGACTTCTCCATTTCAAGTGTACTTGAGAAATCCTAGATGCAGGTGCAGATATGAAAAACAAAATTAAGAGTTTGACTTTATCATGCCTTTCTCTTGAGAACCTTTTTCTGTCCCAAAGGAGATGAGAAAGTGTGAATTACAAGACTCTTTCCAACCCAATCCCTTACCCAACTGATGCAAAGATGAAATTATGTTAAAAAAACTCTGATGATAAAACAATATTTTTTGAATCTAAGATATTTAAAGAAAAAATTAAATTTATCAAATGTAAAATTAATGGGGAAAGCATTCCTAAAATGACACCATAAAGACTGTAGGGAGTGTATGAGAGAAGTAGCCAATCCCAAAGCATTCCCTGTCACTCTCTTTTTTAAACCTTCTTATGGGCTTGAAATCGGTGAGGGATTTAAGCTTTTCTGTGTGTAAGTCTATTCTTTCAAAGAAGCCATAAGAACATTCCCTCCTTCTCCACGGGCTGAGTTAGGGTGGGGAAGCTGAGGAAGAGGCAAAGGTTGCCTATGGGGGATGAGCTCCTCGTTTTTCTGTAACCTGTGGGGGGTTGTACTATTTGTGTTATGTTTGTTTCCTGCAGTTCCTGGGTAATAGGTCTTAAGTTGTACTTAAATGGTATTATTTTGACCAGTAAATAGTACTTTTAGTGGATTCATAAACTGTCTAAAAATGATTATCATAAATCTCATCTTTCTGCCAAGATTAAATTTACAATGAACATCCTGATCAATTCAATTCAGCAAACACTTATTGAGCACCTCTTTACTTGTGTGACGTTTAGATCAGTGAATAAGAAAAAGACCTCACCTGCAAGGAGGTCAAGTCTGGTCAAGGAAGAATTATCCAAAAGAGCTAAAGTAAATGCTACCAACTCTGTAGGTGTTTGGGGAATGTAGATTCTAAAAGGCATTTTGGTTTTCTTTTGAGGCCGGTAATATTTTATGGGGGCAAACCTAACTATTGGATGTCATGTGCTAAGTGACAACTACAAGCTGATTTCAATACTAGGTTAATATTTGGTTTAAAAGAAAACCATAGTTTCCAAATATAGAAATTGGGGTTATCCTTCTGTAATAAAACTTTTCCTCTGAGTCCCTTAAGTTTAGTGAATGGGACATGTAAATTAAACTGATCACCAACAGGATCACAGGAGAAGAGTTTATCTGTGCGTATATGGAATCTTACAAAAGAAGTAGCTCTTTATTTTTTATTTATTTGAGAGACAAAGACAGTATGAGTGGGTGAGGGGCAGAGAGAGAGGGAGACAGAGAATCCCAAGCAGGCTCCCTACTGTCAGCATGGAGCCCAATGTGGGGCTCGGCCTCATGAAACTGTGAGATCATGACTTTAGCTGAACCCAAGAGTCAGAAGCTTAACCCACTGAGCCACCCAGGCACCCAGAAGTAGCTCTTTAAATAGTTAAAGTCTTAGTAGGGGAAATTTAGTAGGGGAAACTGGGAGGAAAGAAAAGGCTTCTATGGGAAGAAAAAATAGATTTCTTTAGGCAAGACAAATGGGTTTTTAAGAGAACAAGAGATAAGAAAATTTGTAATGATGTTTGTCTATGCAGGTGTGAATGGTCTTTTCCATCTTCTTCAGGGCTATAAAACTCCCCAGAGTGAGGGATTTCCTCTCTCCTCTTTCTCCTAGGAGTAGATCTGCCCTGAAGAGATAATTTATGACAGCCTCATTTCCCAGAATTTGTTGCATTTAGTCAGATAAAGGAAGTTCTGAGAAGCCTTTTTTTTTTTTTTTGTCTGCATCTTGTTGAATCTCAAATGTCTTTACTTTAAAATAATTTTCATATTAACTATTGGGTTCCAAGTGAGTCCTCACAATAGGAAGAAAAAATTTCCTTTGGTTGTTGTTTTTTGTTTGTTGGCAATTGAGGGTGAAATTCTTTGCAAGAATAGGCCTGATTTTCTTTCGGGATGTAAAGTAGTGGGCATGTTTGATTTTAAAGACTTGTCCCTTCAAGCATAGTCTGAACCTGCGATGAGTTGGATAAATGGCTCTTCACTAGAATTGATGGTAACTGTGAGTGTTTGGAATGAATGAGCCCCCGGAGGAGAATGAGGAGTTTAACAGAAAGGAGGTAGAGACCCAACAATGTGGCAGAAATGATACTCAAGTGAAGAAAGAGATGGCCAGGAAATCATTCTAGAAATGGGAATAGCTGAGAGAACCTGAGAACACTGATATCTGGTATTGATGTTGATTATTTAGATTTTCTAAATGTTTATTTTATTATTTTGGAGAGAGAGAGAGAGAGAGTGAGCAGGGGAGGGGCAAAGAGAGAGGGACATACAGAATCCAAAGCAGACTTCAATCTCTGAGCTGTCAGCATAGAGCCCAATGCGGGACTCCAACTCATGAACCATGAGATCATGATCTGAGCCAAAGTCGGACACTTGACTGACTGAGCCACTCAGGCATCCCAATGTCGATTATTTAGATTTAAGTTGTTGGCTGGGCTATTCTTGTGGAGAAGTGACATAAATTGCCCACCCAATTTCCCAACTGATAACCTTCTATGAATACGACTGATTTGGTGGGTTATCGCTATGTAAATTCTGAGATATTGAAAGAATGAGAGCGTGTGCATGTGAGAGAAGGTTAATTTTCATTAATATATTTTGAATTTGCCAATATAAAAATTTGTAGACATACAGGGAAACTGGAGAACCCCTAAAGGCAAAATGAGTTTATTGGAGAAGGTAGATGAAGAGGGTAATAGAGGTGGAAAGATGTGGGCAGATTCAGGCAATGTTTCAGTGCTTAAGTTGGTGCCGTTTGCTGGTGGGATAGGTGAAGGGCATGAAGAGAAGTGGGGATCTGAGGACTGTGCAGCAGGGCTGGTGATTGGTGGTGCATTTACTAAGAAAGGTAAGATCCCTTTCATCCTTGGGACTTGATGTCTTCCCTCAGAATATGGGAGGGAGGAAAAGGCAGCTGGCCTTTCATACTGTTGTTCCTCAGGCTCAGCTGATTCACTTACACCTGCAGAGCCCGTATGCCCCAGTTCACAGTGAAAGGAAGTGAAAAGGGCAGGAAGCTCAGCCTCTAGACAGTTTGGGGGAGCTGTGGGGTTAATGGGAGGAAAAAAAAATTTTTTTCCAGGAAGCTCTGTCAATGTGACTTGCAGAGAGCCTGAAGCCAAAGCCTTGAGTGAAAAGGTGACATTTCTGCTCAGGCTCTTTTCTGAGATAGCAGGCAATTTTAGTCAGATTCCCACCTGGTTTTTCCTGTCACTTTATCCTCAGGCGCAATCTTAATCTCTCATTGTTCAAGCCAGTCAGTCACTGTCACTTCTCCTTGTTTCAGCAAAGTATTTTTGCAGGGCTTTATGGTTTTCTTCAAAATCTTTTCAAGGACAATGTGCTGTTATAAACGTGGCTGAGGGAAGTAAATGCTTGCTTCTGAGGCCATGGCTTGTCTTGGGCTTTCTAAATGGGAAATACAGTTCTCTGGACATGTGGCTTGTCCCTTATATGACACCTTGAATAAAAAAAAGAGCCAATCATTTTTCAAAAGCCTATAAATAATGTTTTCCGCTTTCTAGTGCTACGCATTCCCATATTCCTCTTCATCCCTGAGTCAGTCCTTGGTCCCTTTCAACAGGATTATTCTTCATAACCTCTTTGGACTCATCTCCTATTTTCCCTCTAAAATTACTTGCTCATCTCCAAATTCAGCCCACTGGCCTTAGAGGTGGATTTTTCAAATAAACTTTTAAATTTTAGAATGGTGTTAGATAATACAGGAACATCACAAAGACTTTGTAGAGAGTTTCCACATACCTTCATGCAGGTTCCCCTATTCTTTGCATCTTACATCACTGTAGTTCATTTGTCATAACTGAGAAATGAACACTGGTTCATTCCTATGAACTAAACTCTACATATCCTTTGGATTTCACTAGTTTTTTGGATAATGTCCCTTATCCATTAAATATAGTATATTCAGTCATCATTTCTCCTTTAGACTCTTGGCTCTGACAATTTCTCAGCTCTCCATGTTTTTGATGACCTTGACAATTTGGAGGAACATTGGTCAGATATGTTGTAGAATGTTCCTCCATTTGAATTTTTCTAAAAGTTTTCTCATGATTAGGCTGTGGTTAGAGGTCTTTGGAAGGAAGGTCACAGAAGTAAAGGGCCATTTTTTGGCCACATGATATCAAGGCCATATACTATCACATGACTTATCACTGTTGATGTTGATCTTGTCACCTGACTGAGGTGGCTGTTATCCACTGTAGAGTTACTTTGTTGTTTTTCCCTTTCCATACTGTACTCTTTTGAAGTAAGTCACCAGTGTCCCCATACTCAAGGAAAGTGGGGAGGGAACTAATCTTCACTTCCTGGAGGGGAGAATATTCTAGGGGGTCAAAATATGTCACCCCCAAATATGGCACTTTGGCAGAAGGATTATTTTGAGGTAAAGGTGTTTGAGATTCAATAGAGGCAGAAAGAAGCTTTCCTATATCTTCCCTTATATCTGACTAAACGAAGAAACTTCTAAGGAATGAAGACTGCTGTAAATTGCTTCTCCTCCTTCCTTCCTGAAGAAGACAGGAAGTTGGTGCCAAGATGAACCTGCAAAAGCAGTCCTTATCTTGCATTGGTTTCCCCATTGGTTTATCTTACCATAGTTTGCCACCCTTGGAAGCTTAAAGTCCTTTTCCTTTGTTTTGTCACCTCTCTACAAGTATATTGTTCTTTGCTAATATGCTATATAAGCCCCAAATCTAACCATCCCTTGGAGTAACTCATCACTGAGTTTCTCCCATGTGAATGCTTGTTCCATGTGATAATAAATTTTGTTCATTTTTCTCTTGTTCATCTGGGGTTTTTTTCATCCTTTTGTGGGGATTCAGCAAAGAACTTGGGGGTACAGGGGAGTTTTCCCACCCCTACAGTTTCTACATAAATTTTTTGGAATTCTTCTGTGAGAAAGATTTGTCTCCTCTTCTACATTCATTTATTTAAAATATTTTTAAAAATGTTTACTTATTTTTGAGAGAGAGAGACAGAGACAGAGACAGAGCATGAGCAGGGGAGGGGGCAGAGAGAGAGAGGGAGACACAGAATCTGAAGTAGGTTCCAGGCTCCGAGCTGTCAGCAAAGAGCCCAATGAGAGTCTCAAAATCATGAACTGAGAGATCATGACCTGAGCTGAAGTTGGGTGCTTAATCAATCAGGTACCTCTCCTACATTTATTTATTCAATTGTTTATTTAAATCACTGGACCTGATTTTCATTCCCCGGCCTGGTCTCCCTTGTTAGGCTGGATTTTTTTGTTCAACTTGATTCCCAAGCCTGGTTTCTTTTGGACATTGTCTCTGTCGTCAGTTCTCTGTTGTCTCCAGAGTTTACACTGTTTTTCTGGGGGGGGGGGGGCGGAGAAGGTGGAGAAGAGAGGAGTGGATAAACAGGAAATGGAAGTGTCACACTGTGGGGTGAAAAGGTAGAGAGAAGAGACTATACAGCTGGACTTAAGACAAGTGAAGTGATGGAAAATGCAGTGGATACAGGAAATTACTGCAAGAGGTGACTATAAGACCATACATTTCTAGAGAACTTGTAGAAAACACTGGAATTTCCACACTTTAAGGTAAAAGGTGATTCTGGGAGCATTCTGTGTGCATTCAAGTGGCAAACATCTAGGTTACATTCAAAGATAAGAAAATAGAATCATTGAGGCCTTAGAGATCAACCCATCAAGTTCCTAAAGATGAAGAATCTGTGGGCCTGAGAGTTTTAACGGATTGCCTAAGGTCAAAGTTGTCCCCAGAAGAGCTAGAATTAGAAGAGAGGCTTCCTGATTCCCCACCTAATTCTTATTCCAGGATGTTGCAGCTGTTTCCTTGTAAGCTGATTCAGATACTAATAGAGTGAGGCTTTCCATCCCCTTGGGAAGTTTGAGGCTATAACGAGAAATAGCCTCAACGTGATAGGAACAACTCAGAGAGGCCAAATTCCCTTTTTGGTGATTTAAATGTTAATACCTTGGCCCTTCTCCAGGCAAGTGGAAGATTAGGAGGCAGCTAAGGAGCTGTACCTATTCTAGGAAACCCCAGTCCCTGTTGTTGGATAAGTGACTCTTTACAGTCCTTGAAGACAGGATTAGGGGCTTATAAGAGATTCCTAATGGAACCCAACCATCCTTTCATCTTGTGTCAATGGCAATATTTCTCTCCTTCTCTCTAGACCAGTAGAAGTATCCAGTAAGCTACTGTACCTGACATGCTTCTATTAAAAATCTGGACCTTTCTTTGGAAGTGGTTAGTTATTCCAGCACAAATGTAGCTCAGACAGTGACACAGTCATCTTTTGTCTGTGTGTTTCTCATCCAGAGCATCCACCCCTCTCCTTTTTCAGAAATTTTAGCAGCTGTTGTTTCAACACCCAGCTACTCACAGCCAAAACGCAAGTGGGAAATAAAACTAAGAATTTAAAGGTTTGGTGGCTTACTTTGCAGGAAACATCTGGGAATTTGGAACATCAGGATTGCTTGGTTTAAAACTTTGAGTTTTCATCTGGTTGGTGTTAGGTATACTTATGCCTTATCTATCTGGGGACATTTGCCAAGCCCTGGCAGGTTTTAGGCTGTGGTGGACAGTAAGCTACCAATTGACCAAAAGTGGCAATAAACTTTTGCAAAAGAGGGGTGCCTGTGTGGCTCAGTTGGTTAAGCATATGACTCTTAATTTCAGGTCAGGTCATAATCTCACTGTTCTTGAGACTGAGCCCTGTGCTGACAGTGTGGAGTCTGCTTGGGATTCTCTATCTCCCACTTTCTCTGCCACTCCCCTGTACGCGTGTGCACATGCACACGTGCACTCACTTTCTCAAAAATAAGTGAATAAACTTTCAAACTTTTGGAAAAGAACACTTGGAAAGCACTAACAAATAAAAATAAGAAAGTAAAAATTATCCACGTTTCCATTATCAAATACCATAACTTTTTACATTTTAGTAATATTTTCATCTTCCCATCTTTTCTCTATATAGGGTCTTGTTAAAACATGGTTCTTACAAACACATTTTACATCTCATATTTGTACTTGGATTTTTTACATAACAAATCAGCATTTCACATGCTAGTCAAATACCTAAATACTATTTTAATTATTGTGTTAATTATATGGTTACATCATAATCTACTTAATTTATTCTCTACCATTGTTTATTATTTAGATGGTTTCTAATATTTAGCTGTATAAATAGCTTTTTGACTTAAGCTTTTTATGAATTTAGAATTTTTTATTTGGATCATCACCCAGAATTAAAATTGGCTATTGACTGTTTGTAAGGTTTTGGTCAACCACATCTTCAAGAGATTTCTATCTTCTAGATTTTTCCCATGAGGCCAAGTCAATACCCAAGTTATGATAGTGATTTGCAAATGCTTAGCACCAGGAATTTGTATCTTTTTTAATTTTTATTTAATTTTATTAAAAATTGTTAATGTTTATTTTTGAGAGAGAGAGCAAGGTGGGGCGGAGGCGGAGAGAGAGGGAGACACAGAATCCAAAGCAGCCTCCAGGCTCTGAACTGTCAGCCCAGAACCTGATGTGGGGCTCGAACTTGTGAACGCCAAGATTGTGAACTGAGCCAAAGTCCGACACTTAACCGATTTAGCCACCCAGATATCCCAGCACCAGGAATTTTTAAAAATTACTTATATATTTTATCTTTTAAACCACTTTTGTCTGCCCCAAAGAAAATTATCATGTTAAAACTGATTTCCATTTATTTGCTATCAAAGGCATGTATAGTGAAGTTTTTCTTCATTCCCCTGTGTTATCACAAATGACCCAGATGGGCCAAATAACTCAAAGTCAGGTTTGGGTACATCAGCTTGAGCCGTATGTTTTCTTGGTTTTATTAGATTGGAAAGAAATCCAGACAGGATGGGGAGTATGGGGTCAGGACTGGAGCTAAAGTCTTTGGGAAAAACCAAAGTTGAAGATAGGGGAACCAGGTACGTTGTCAAGTTAGAAAGGCAAAAGGACAATGCTGGCTGCAATATTTCTCTATAGAAGATAACCCAAGAGGATATTTTGTATCTTGAGTAAAAAGCTCATAGACAGGGCAGTTCCAGGGATGTACAATGGATCAGTGATGTCACATATGGTCCGGATTCTGTCTAACTTACAGCCCGCATAGTGGTCTTGCCTTTGTGCTTATCTACTCATGGTCACAAGATGGCATCACATCCTTGTCCAAAGGAGTCCAAAGGGGTCCCAAAGTTTTCAAAGACATCCACAGGCAGGAAAAAAGAAAAAAGTTCTTGTCATATGTCTTTTGTGTCTTTTGCTTTCTCTCTCTCTCTCTCTTTTTTTTTTAAATCACAGATTGAAATATTTTCTAGAAGCTCCTAGCTGATTTGCCCTCAGATATCAACAGACAGAAATGGATCTTATATATGCATCTGAGCCCACACTGGTGTGGCAGTCTTAAACTGATCAGATTTAGGTCCGTGGGGAGGGGAAGTGGTACAACTTTTCTGAGGACTTTGCTGCCCACTACTTGAACAAAGGCAGGTTCTTTTAGCAAGGAAAGAGGGTGGATTTGCTAGGGATATAGAGAACAACATCTGCTACAGTTAGCATTTTGGTTAGAGGAGGAGACCAGGTGATTTCTTTATGTTGTTTTTGTATGGAAAAAAATCTTTCTTAAATCTGGAATTTCTTCTCTTTTGGAGTAATTTGTGTATGCGGAAGGGAAAAGGATGATTAAAATTAAGAAGGCTAAAGTTCTCCCAAGGCCATTTCTAGCTCCTCTACAGAAAAATGAAGAGATAAGCCTGCCACTCAAAAGTAGTTTAAGTGACAAGGGAGAGGAAGAATAGACTTTGAAGCAAAATAAGGAAGTTGGAGTATTTTCTATGAACTATGTTGGGCATACATGACTTATAAGGGCTATCTTCTGAAGGATGCTCGCTCAGACTGATAAAGAAAATTCAGAGTCAGGGCAGCCAATAAACAACAAACAAGAGTGGAGAAAGGCCATTTTATTTCTTCTAGGTTGTCTGAAATATTGGAACTAGTTTATGGAACCATAGGAGTGTGAGATGCCAGGGTGGAAATCTCGAAATCCATAGGTTTCCAATTCTCATGCCTATTTCATGTCCCACTAAATTCCATAGGAAGGCTTTAATGTTACACAACAGCTGAAGAAATTGGGTTTACTATAAGCAATGTTTTTGTTTGTTCTTCCAACATTAGATAGTATCTCCTCTGGCAAACTTCTTTTGATTTTTCAAGGTGGTGATTGGTTCTCCTTCTGTGGGACTTAGCAACCTGTGTAATCTCACCCCTAAGGTTACACTTATTACCCATATTTCTATAGCCTGTGGTTTAATGCAACAAACACATGGTAGTAACCATATGAATAATGGAGATTGAATTAACAAGTGCATGATATCAAATAAACAACATGAAAAAAAGAAATTCCCTTTGTTCTTTTGGAAGATTTGGGGTAATCAGCATAGAAGATTAAAAAAATATACAAGTGCAATAGCTTTTCTTGAACATTCTTCTTTCATCTCTTGTAATCCGATTTAAACAAATCTTTTCTTTCTAATGCTGTGTAACTTCACCCAGCCTTGAAATTAACAGCTAAGTATTCAAAATAAATAAATAAATAAAAGGGACAGATTGTGTTATCAGATTTGTGCCCTGAAACCAACCATCCCCTGCCTCTTCTGTACCATTATAAAGACCCAAATATGTTTGTAAAAAGCCTGTTTACTCAATCTGTATGCTAATAAAGATGGAAGTCTGGAATTTGACCTTTCTTGTTTAAATACATTTTATTGGAATATGTTTGGCTTTTTAATCTCAATAATGAATAAGCTTTCAATGTGAATTGCTAAAGAAAAAAACAGCTTAGAAATCTTAAATCAGATTGTATTTCATATATTAGATATTCCCAGAGTCTTAACACATGGTAATATTTATTAATAGCATTATCATACAATTTATACCTCTATAGTTCATAGAGCACACTTATGCCACAAATGGAATCAGATGGTTTAAAAAGATATGCAAATGGCCAGTGTTGCAGGATTGATCCTTGGTAGGTTTTCCATAAAATAGATATTATTATAGTCACATAGAGAACTTTTTAATATGGTACAATAATCTGGGAAAGAGCCAGTGCTCAAGGAGGCATAATAGTCAAGATTAGATCCTGGCTGCACATCAGATCATTCACTAATTCCTTCTGAGCCTCAGTTTCCTTTTTAAGAAACTAAAGATGATGCTGTAGGTCTTGCCTATCTTATTAGTAGTTTTGAGATAAAATGAAGTGATTGTATCAAAGGATTGTAAAATCTGTAAAAGTTATAAAATTCTCAATTATAATTATTAGTCACGAGAGCCACAGGCACAGTGGTTGAAAGGGGATATATCTATTCATTATCAAGAGAAAAAAAAAACCCAATAGGTCAGTGGAATCATATCCATGTATGAAGACAGTGCTTACAGTTTTTATAAGGAAAAATCATTGGTTAAGTGCAGTATATTTGTCGTCTTGTCTGGTCTTAGACATTATTTCCATTGTGACTTGATCAGAGAAGATGTAAGGTTAAGCGATCATCTAGGGGAAAAAAAGGATCCAAAGTTTGCTACACACTTAAGAACAGGTGAGGAAAAATAAAACCTAGAGATATAAAGAGAAAGTGGAAGGATGGGAAGGAAAGAAATCTATTTTCTATTAAATAGTGTACATAATCTCTTTGAAGTGTGTATGTCTGGTGGGAGGGAAGAGAAAGCCAAAGAAAGTAGAATAAGAGCACACTGGCTTTTGATCGCTAGGGATGAAGTAGAGCTATTTAATCTCCAGATTGCCCTCACACTGTGTGTATCTTTTATGCTGTGGTTGAACTCTAAGAGGCAGTACTGTTGTGCTTGTTAATTTCAGCACAGTGTGAAATTCCCCCCTTACTTAAAGGGAACGGTTAGTTCAATTGATGCACATTTCACTGAATCCACAAATCAATAAACTACTTGGATAAAAGTAAAGTGTGAATCTTCCTGCATGGTCTCCTGATAGGAGAAACAAAGAATGGCAATAAGATCTGAAATCCCCAACTGGGAATTAAGCCTGCTTTCCCCTGCCTGGCTTAGCAGATGACGTCAATCGGCGATGACTTATGAATGTTATCTCTATAACCCTCTTTCTATGGGCCTCTCGCTCTTCCAGCTGAGCGTCTAAAGGCTGGTGTACAATTTCATGTCATATCTTGAGAATCAGTGGAGCATGGTTTTTAACTTACAGTGGAACTGGGCAGTGGGACAGGAGCTTGTGGAACCAATCCAACTACAGGTTCTGAAATATGAAGTAGTCTGCTGGGCAAGGCACAAGATCATGGAGTATGGCAATCTTTGGGTACAGTCCAAACCACGGACAAAAACCAGTCTGCGTGTAGTCACAGGGCATATAACTGGGCTGAGGTTAAAAGGCAGGATTCCAGGAATGGGAGCCAAGGCAGTAGTCCATTTTATCAGCTAGAGTTCTTCATTGAAAGCAGCAGAAACTTATGCTGGCTATCTAAGGCAAAAAGAGGATTTATTATAGGGTGATCAGAGACTCGCAAAATTGATTAAATGTTGGAGGCCTGGCTTGGAAAAAAAAAGTGGGAGTATTTACAAAAAATCAATTCCCAGTGACTTAAAGACCTAAATGTGAAAGATAAAATTATAAAGCATTTTAGAAGATAGTGCAGGAAAATATCTTCATGAAAAACAGAGTTCAGAAGGATTTTCTTACAAGACACAAAAAATACTATCAATAAAGGAAAAGATCACTATTTTTCCATCAAAAAACACTTTAAAAAGAGTAAAAAGACAAACTACAAGAGTGGGAGATGCTATTTGTCATATTTAACTACCAAACACCTAGATTCAAAATATACTGAGAGCTCCTACAAATATGAAATAGGAAAAAGACATATGACTCAATAGAAATTTGTACCTAGATCTCAAACAGGCATTTAAAACAAGAAGAAATTAAAATGGTTGATAAGTATATGAAAAGGCTTCCAGCCTCATTAGAAATAAGGAGAATGCAAAAGAAAACCACAATGAGGCAAAATTACATATTCACCAGACTGGCAAACATTAATAAATCAGATAATACCAAGTGGAGGTGAGGATGTAGAACAGAAGGACTTTCATCCACTGCAGGGACATAAATTCGTGCGAGTACTATGGAAAACTCATTCCCATTACCTTTGCAAAACTGAGCACATGCACATGCAACCATCCAGCAATTCCACTTGGAAATGTTTATCTATGATACAACAAACTTATAAATAACTTTATAGAATAAAATACATCTATGCACAGCAACATGGATAAATCTCATATACTATATAATGTTCCAAAATAGACAAAGAGGCAAAACTAAACTGAGTTATTTAGTAATGAATCTTTAGGTGATAGAATGAAAAGGAAGCCAAGAAAATAATAGTCACAAGAGACAGGCGGACTATGGTTATCTCTGGGAGAGAGGAAGGGGATTATGATTGGGGAAGAGCACATGGGAGGGGAGAATAGGCAGTGGTAATGTTTGCATCATGCAGATGAGGACAACTCGCCAGGCATAACACATACCATCTACCTGCTGGAGTCAAGTTCGTTGGGGGAAGCTAATGCAGTGAGTATCAGTGGCACATGTGCATGTCCCTGGGTGTGACAGATAACCATCAGAACCAGATATAAGACTCTGAGTCAAGGATTGCAATCCTTGGCCTTTGGAGCTTTTTAACTTCAACCACAGAATCTTGGCCTTGGCCCTATTCCACCAGCTTAGTCCTCGTGTATGATGTAGCACCATGCTTCAAAGTGGGGGCTGGCCTAGTAGTTATAGCTAAATGACATGGCAAGTGAGTGGCAGGACTTGCCAAATCAGCATTCACCCTCTCTTGGGATATTCAAAGAGACAGTGATCCAAGCCTTACAGTTGACCAAGATCAATTGTCTTAAACACCAGCCTGTAGTCCATTTCCAGGGAACATTGCAGGAAAGCAATTTTTTCTAAGAGACCAACTTATAGGAGAAAGAGTCTTGGGCAAATTTTACTCCTACATCTGGCTTTAATTTTCCTACCTGTTGGTGAGGTTTCATGGTTGTTTGTATTATAATTATTTGCCAAATTTTACACATCCTTTATATACTTTTCTTATGTATGCCTTATTTTACAATAAAAAAAAACAAAAAATATATATATATATTTTTGACTCTAGGAGGAGGACTCTAGGAACTGTGGGGGAGGCATGAAAGCCAATATTCTGATGCAAACACAGCCTGGTCCTCAGGCTGCCATGACATACAGCCTGCATCACTCACTATTGCCTCAGAGTCCCAGGACAGAGGAGAATTACCAGGCAGTGATAGTCTCCAAATGTATTACCAGGCAGGCTATCCCAGAGGCCATAGGACAGAAAACCTCACAAACCAAATTAAGATGCTCAAATGACATGATTTATTAAACTGAATTAAAACACATGGTGAGAAGAAAAAAGAAAGAGCTGAGTTAACCCACTTAGCATAGGAGCACATGGAAAGAAAGGGCCACAGAATCTAACTCTTAGGATATGCAATGTTCATATGCCCCTCCTGTCTATGCCACATGAGTCTTCTTCACCAAAAGTGTGTTTACAGAACCAAAAATGGGGTTTGAGCAAATGGGCCCACAGATGGATGATGCCCTGGGCCAAAGACACACACTTGCTCTGTTGGACACATACAGGGACAAGTGCAACTAGCCATAGCTGGACAGTGCCAAATAGTCTGAAGAGCAGCCATGGGTTCTATTTGTGTTTTGTGGGCAGAATGGGTATCACCAATTGGTGATGAATTAAAGAATCATATATATTAAGTGATGGCATATAGTGTATTTAGTTGTGTGTGTGCTTAGTACCCAGGTGTTATAGAATATTAGGCATCTGTTGGCCCTTTGCTCTACTTGCTAGCTTATCTTATGCTCGTCATACTGTGTAAGATCTGCCTACATCCAACAAACTTTTTGCTCACTAGCTATTTACCTACACTGAAACATTTTAAAGGTTTCACCTATTTTTATAAAATACACACTTATTTATTTGATAGAATTAACTATTCTCAAATGCAAATACACATGACACATCTGAAAGACTGAAACTAAGTCATGTACCCATCTCACTGATTATGCCAGGACAAGGAGAAAATAATGCAGCTCCTTCAGGTGTGACATTAGAAAATGAGCTGTTATTCTTACCAAAAATACTCATAAATACTCATAAAGAAGAATTTCCCCAGAAAGGAGATCAGAGTGCAAATAGGAAGGAGGAAATTGGGTACTATATGGCCCTAATTAACAAATGCCTACCATACATAAAAGGAATATTTTCAAGGGAGTGGGTTCTGGGAATAAAGCTAAAGGCTTTGCTCTTATTGGAAATGAGACCTTGCTTCTGTGTTGGCTGAGAAGCAGTTGGTTTGAGTCTGAATGCAGGCATAATGAACTGGGATGTTTAAGAACCTCTTTCTTCAGGTCAGACTGCTTCATGATTGCTACTATAAAAGTTGTGCTGAGCTTCCAGATAGCGATTAGATGTCTCCAAGTATGGAGAGGAGAAGGAATGCAGTAGCTATGATTAGCCTGGGCCTGGGAATGTCTCTCAAATTTCCTGGAGTCCTATCTAGACATGAAGTTCTGCATCTTTGGTAATGGTTATAGAATCCTGTTAATGAGAAGTAGAGCAGTTTCTACCCATCAGTCTCTGAAATGTTGCTTAGATAATGGAGGATCTTTCTTCTCTCGCCTCTCTTTCTGTCTCTCTCTGTCTCCCTGTCTCTCTCTCTCTCACACACACACCCCCTTTCAAAAGGAAGCTATACTAGAATTGTCTCTTAACAGAAGATATGTCGTGCCCAGTAACTATCTTTAGATGATATCTGAGGCTCTGGACAATATAAATAGAATAGAGGAGCCTCAGGTCCCTCAGGAACCTCACTTTTTAGTTATTCTCTAAGAGCTATCTTGGAAAATTGCTTAAGTTCTATCCTAAGCTTGAGTGCCACCTCAGATTTGAAAAATCTTTGCGGAAGTTCTCTACAGCTATTTGTCACTCTGATTGATTAAGATATGTCCCTTTATTAACCCCACCCAGAAGTGCTCTCCAAAGTGGCCTTTCCCCTCACCCTCTTCCATACAAATTACAGAATTGTGCTCTATCAGTAGAGCTGATACTGTACCTATTCTTACATAGTGTCTGAACGATGATACAAAAGATTTCACAAACATCTGACTTTCATCTTCCCATATTTCTCCCACAGGGCACGAGGAAATTAAGGCCCTGAGGTAAAATAATGACAATTATACAGATTTAAAAAATGAACATGGATTAATGATTTTATTTTACTCGTATATGTGGGGGAGGGGATCAGAATATACCAACCCTAAATATGCCACTTGGCACAAGGATTATTTTGAGTTAAAGACAATTGAGAAGCAACAGATGCAGGAAAAGTTCTCTGCCGTCCCCTTATTTGCCTAAAGTAGGACACAAGTTTCCTTTCGTGAAGGGATCTGTCCCTTTCTACCTACAGGTCCCCCACCTTTCCCCTACCCCGGAAGATAAGAACACTCTTATCACTAGAGACAGAACCTACACCACGATGAGTTCGTACAGATCTTACTAAAATAAGACTTTATTTCCCATTAGTTCCTCCATTTGTTCACCAGTAACTTCCCAGTGATTTATCAGCTCTTGAAGCACAACCTTCTTTTCTTTGTTAAAATGGTATATAACACCCCCAGTCTGACTCTTCTTTGCATTTCACTTCTTTTCTGTGAACCTCAGTGCCCATAAACATTAATAAAAATTGTATGCCTTTTCTCCTACTAATCTGTCTTTTATTAGTTAAATTCTCAGGCTTCCTGGTATTGTACGTAAGAGGGTAGAAAGAATGACAGAAGGAACCAGGCAGAAACTATAGCTGGTTCAAAGGAAAAGTCTGGAAACTTATCTGGCAAGCAAAGGACTGCTGAAATGAATTTCCATTGGAGGCAAAAATCATATTTTACCTTGGGGATAAGGAGAATCAATTAAATCTCTATGCACCAGACAGAATTTGCATGTGTATCAGTTATTTACAACTCAGAAGGATTACAACATAGTTCAAAACAAAAAAGGTTAGAATCTGATAAATTGGAAGGATGTGCTATATGTCAACAATGCATAGTTTTGTTTTTACTGAAACACAATTTTTTTCTATGAAATGTAAAATAGCTAATACTGATTTTTTGTTGACTTCTCTCAACCATTAATATTTTCTTGACTCAACCATTTCCTTAACAGGCTTATTGTACAACAGGGTTTTATCCCAGAGACTTTTAATATTCTCAAGGTTAATGTGCTGGAGTCTTAAGGATTTTTGGAAGAACACTTCGAGAAGCCCTTAGGGTTTCTTGAGATTGGATTTTAGGTGCTTAGTTGTAGAGAACTGGGAAATCAATTACTATGCCAGCTTCCTGGATGTCAAGAATGGCTACTGTGTTTCACACAATCCCTGCCAGATAATAAAGCAATCAACATTTTCCCCATTCATAAATCATTCATACCAACTGTTCAACTTGACATTCTTCTTAAAGAATTCACAGTATTTGTGAATTCTTGTGATACTTGTGCATGAGGTCTCTATAATTAAAAATGTTCATATTATATATTCTGGCAATGCCGTTTGTGTTAACCTCACAGTGTTATTTGCTGCTTATGCAGCCTCTGGGGGAAAATAGATACAACCAATCCTCATTATTCCCAGATTCTGTATTTGCAAATATCTACTTGTTAAAAGCCATTCAAGTGTCCCAAATCAAAACTCAATGTATTTTTGTAGTCATTCACAGACATGAGCATGGGGAGGGTGGCGAAAATTTGAGTCACCTGCCACATGTTCACAGCTGAGGTGGAACAAGGTGACGTTCTGTCTTCTCATTTAAGCTCTCATACTGTAAACCAGTGTCCTTTTCATGGTTTATTTAGTATCACCTTTTTCACATTTTTGTTTGTGGGTGATTTCTCTGTTTAAAATGTCCCTCGAGTGCAATGCTGAAGTGTTGTCTAGCTTTTCTAGGTGCAAGAGGGCTGTAAGGTGTCTTATGGAGAAAACGTGGGTTAGATAAGTCTCATTCAGGCATGAGTTATAGTGCTGTTAGCCGTAAGTTCAATGCTAATGAATCAACAATATATATTTAAAACCGTGTCTTTAAACAGAAGCACACATAAAACAGGTTATATAAAAAATGCTCTCAAGAGTCTACCCCTGGATTTCCCCTTGCAGCAATGACTTAGTATTCACTAATTCAGTGCTTGCAGTGACTTTAAGAACATACCTATCAAGAACAAAAAGAAACAATTGTATCTATCTCAGAAGATGTTGGCATTGACAGTAATGACTTTTCTTCCTGGTTACCATGCAGACCTCTTCTTGGCTTTCCTTTTGTGGCTAGAATTTATGTCATTTGGTTTATTTGAAGATATTGGCTTGTGTCAAACCCTTGTCAGGAGTTGGTTAAGATAAGAGGGGAGAGTTCTTTTGGGAAGCCTTTTCTCCTTTTCTTGGAAGGGATGGAAATACGATCTAAACACTATTCCCTCTTGTTCCAGGTTGTGCTCAGTTACTAGTGAATTAATTGCCTGAATACTTCATCCTTAGCAGTTCATAGAATTTCAAATGGAATCCCATTTATATGGTTTTCATTGCCCTTCTAAATTCTGATTAGCCTTTCCATTGACACCTTGGCCCTTTCACTTCTTTGTGGGTTTTGAAAAATTATAATGAATACATGAGTGCTGGGCAGATCTCATTTATTTTACAGCTCTGTGCACTTGTTTCTTTGAAGGGAAACCATGTGGGCCCTGCACATACACACACGTGCACACACACACACACACATACTAATTGGGGTCATATGGGAGTAAAGAGCTGGAGATGGAGAAGGAGGGAGAGATGACAAGATTCCAAAAGGAAACTTGTTAAATACCACTTCATAGAACAGCTTTAGATAGAACAATTGCTCCAGCCATTTTCAACCAGGCCCTGAGGGGCTAATGTCAGCTAATGAGAGGTTACTGTCGAAATAACATTTTACCCCTACTTTTGACAATAAAATGCAAACCAGATTGGAGGGGGTGAGGGAGAGCAAACCATGGAGGTGAAGTGAGTTAGGTACCTGACTGCCCTTAGGCAACCTCCGTTATGTTTTGTGCCAACCTCCCTTTGAACCATCACTCCCTTTTCTCTCCAGGTGCAAATAAATGGCTTGGCCTCTTTTTCTACTCAGAGAATGGGGTCTGTTCTCCATCATTATCACCTTCACACAAACCAAAAGTTTTATATTTCTCCTGTCAGATATTTTCATTTTTACCTTATCATTGCAACATGAAAGAATGGTCCTTTCCTAAAGAAATTCCAAGCATGAGTATATAAATAGAGGCAGAAAGAGACTGACTATAAAAACACTAAATTATGCCATATGGGAGTAGATCTTTTTTTGGGACAAATAAAAGATTAGGATCATTGACCTCTGAGGAAAAATACAGGGAAGGAGACATAAGAGTCTGGATATGTGTGTGAATTTGGATAATTTTCATAACCTTTCAAAGCCTATTTTCTCATCCATTACAGGGTTCAGCAAACCTTTTATGTAAAGGGATAGATAATAAATATTATAGGCTTGGTGGGCCATATGGTCTCTAGTGCAAGTATTTAGCTGTGCTGTTGTAGGGTAGAAACAGTCATAGATAATATATAAACTAATGGGCATGCTGTGTTACAATAAAATCTCATTGACAAACACAGGCTTCAGGCTGAAATTGGCAGGCCAGATTTGGCCCACGGGGCTGTTGTTTGTTGAATCCTGATTTATAAAATGGTAACAATAATAGTATGCGATTCCGGTGGGTTAGGAAGATGATATGGATGTAGTACATGTAAAATATTTCATGTAGCATCTGGTTTATAATAAGCATCTTTGTTAAAAAAGATAATTTAAAAAAAAAGATTTAAAAAATCATGATTTTCAAACAGATATAAAATGAACATGTGTTAAGGATTTTAACTCATTATTAATGATGGGATCAGGCAGATATCATATCCGGTTCAAAAGATATGTTTAAAAAAACCCAGAGATTTAAAAATCAAAAATAATGAAATTAATTTGCAAACTGACACAAAACTGGCTTGGAGGAGGGAAGTGTGTCCTTTCACCAGACAATTCATTTACATGTTCATAGTCAAGAGCCATTTTCATTGTATTTTAACTGTCTACAACTTACAGAGTTAAAAACTAGCTCAAAGGTGATGAAAAGACAGAATCAGAGGACCCAGAATGATGTGCTCTTAACAATGCATAATTTGCCACTGGAGAAATCCAGTAATCTGATTTTCTGATTCCAAGTTTCTTTGTACACTCAAATCTTGCTATTATCATTATTGCTCAGATGTCACCTAGGGTCACCCTGTTCTTTTGAGACTGAAATGGAATTGGCTTAAATTCCATTTGTGTGTGCTCCAGGGTTTTCTTCTAAATCAAGACTGGTTTGAAGTTCCTGATTCTATTGTGTGAGTTCAGTGGGTGATTGCCTCAGTGAAATGTGCAGTGGTATTCACTTTTGGCATGATGTCACTTTGTGTGCGGTAAGTTCCCAAAGACCCCATGCCCTTGAGGTATCACCAGCCTGAGGGTCTATGAATGCAAGGGGCAGTAAAACATGTATCCCAACAATGCAAGCAGTTTAAAATTACCATAGCTTCCAGTAGGGATTTCCTACTGGCTGACATTTGTTAGACTCCAATCTGTTTCTCAACTCTTTGTCTCCTACTCCCTCCTCACCCACCTTCCTTTCTCTAACAGTTTTAAATTCTTGTGCATTTTTAATGTTAAACAGCTTAACTATCTCTTTGTTTTACAGCCTCCTTAGAAAATATGATTTGGTGGTCTACCTTTAATACCTAAAGTAGTTTATCAAATTACTGAATTAAAGGAAAGGCCACGTGCACAGTTGAACCTACTGTTATCTGGTGTGGTTTTAGATAGAAGTGTTTCTTTCTTGTTTATTACTATTATTATCACCATTGTTAGGAGGAGGTAAATCAGGGGTACCAATGGAATTGTTTGGTTAGGTAGTTATTTCTGCAGGGCGCTATTTGACTTTCATGTGTCTTACTCAGTTACCTTTTCTCTTTCTTTCTTTCTTTCTTTCTTTCCTACTTTCTTCCTACACATATTAGATATATTTTTAAACTGTGATTAACACCTTTTCTCTTCCACAGGGAAACCACAGGACACACAGAGGCAATGTCAAGTCCCAGCAAAGGTGACCAAATGTTGGAATATCTTCAAGGGCTCCTTAGGCATTCTCAGTGCCAGAAGACAAGTAGGTCTGCCTAAAATGGTACTTAAACAATTATGCAGAGAAAATAAATTGGTGATTGACAGCTCTTTCTTTTAAGAAATCAGTGGTAGACTTTGGCAGCCTGCAGAAGTTCAGACTTTAGTCTAAAGTTTAGAAGATACACAAATAGTCCTCTTAGGGTTAGTGGTCTCAACTAGCATCTTAGGTTTAAGTATTAGTTATGGTTGGTGTAAGGAAAAAATGTGAATGATTTCAGAATTTTAGTGGTTGTCCCAGCTAGGTCATCTCTCTCTGCCTTTGTCTTTGACTTGGCTATTTGACAACAATAAAAATTGTAGAAAAATGAAAATAGTTCAAATAATTTATACTCATAGTCATGCAAATTATGGAAGCACCTGGGTGGCTCAATCAGTTGAGCCTCTGACTCTTGATTTTGGCTTAGGTCATGGTCCCAGGGTAGTGGGATCAAGCCCCTGTGTCATGCTCCATGCTAAGTATGGAGCCTGCTTAAGATTCTCTCCCTTCTCCCCTGATCATGTGCTCACTCTCTCTCTCCCTCTCAAAAAAAAATTAAATAAGTAAATAAATGAGAAATGAAAATTGTGTTTAATGTGTGTTCTGGCTGCACTGTAAAGTAGACTGGAGTTAAAGAAAAAAATTATTCTAACCCTTGTTAAAATGGTAAAGAAGACTTTATTCAAGACTATTGTATTAGGGGTATTGTAATAGGAGAGAAAGATTGGGCTCAACTCCAAATATAGCAAAGACAGTTGGGAATTTATAGCCAACAAACAGAGTGAGGGAATCAGTGGATTGAAAATTACTAAGATGGTACATCAAGGATAGGAGTATTGTTGCTAGATTGCCCTAACAGGATTCTTGTTAAAGGCAAACCGAGGGCTTATTCTTCAACATTGGGGAATGAGAAACTTGATCAGATATCAAGGGTGATCAGACACCAACGATGAAATAAACTTACTTAGCAAAATTCTTGCTAGTTGGGACAAAGACTCAGAGACCCTGATTAAGTTTGGCTAAAGACAGTCTTTGTCACTGGTGAGGGTAAGTCTCCTTGAATACAGTAAGATTTGAGCAAAGGCATGAAGGACACAAGATAGTTGGCCTGACAGCTATCTGGGTGAATTGTGTTCCAGGTGGAAGAAACAACAAAGTCTCTAAGGCAGAAGTTTGCCTGGAGGGTGGAGGATTAATACCAAGAAGGCTAGTGGGATGGCCACCACAGTATATCCATTGCACATGCACTTCTTACAATCATATTAACAGTCTTTCCATTTTTCTGGCCAGACTCTGTGAGCATATTACATGAATTTTGTTTTATACCACTAAGATTTGGGGTGGTTTGTTATACAACAATAACTAGAATATCAACAATGACTGAATTTGAGTGAATAAGGGGAAGCGTAGATTAAGGTGAATTCAGAATGGTATTAGCAAGGGGGGCAGAAAATGTAGGACATACTGGCCAAAGTAAAAACTGAGTTTTATTATAAGTGAAAAGAATAAATGAATGAATGAATACATAAATATTTTTTAATTATTGGGAAAGATGAACTCTTAAAAGAGAGTGCCCATTAATCAATAGGCTCTACAGTGAAGTGAAAAAAAAACATGTAGTTGAATCTCAATACTACCACTTATGATTTTAGTCATGGAAGAATTATGTAAATATTTTGATCTTTATTTTCTTTTTTTAAGTATTTTTAAATTTATCTTGAGAGAGAGAGAGAGAGAGAGAGAGAGAGAACCAGTGGGGGAGGGGAAGAAAAAGGGAAAGAGAAAGAATCCCAAGCAGGCTCCATGCTGTCAGCACAGAGCCACTTGTGGGGCTCAAAATCATGAACCATGATATCATGGCCAGAACTGAAATCAAGAGTCTGACACTTAACTGACAGAGCCATCCGGGACTCCTGATCTTTATTTTTTTATGTGTAAAATAAGGTTATGCTATGAGAATTATATGTTATAATACTTATAGTAAGCATCCAATATTTGTTAGATTTCTTATCTGCTCCCTTTCATTTATTGAATATGTTTGGATGCCCATCACAGTGAAAGGGATTGAATTTGATCTGCTTCACCATTTATAAGAACTGAATCCAGTAGAATGGAAAAGACAAAGAGTCACATTTTAGCTCTGGATAAAGGTCAATAGCATATTATTGCATTGCATTTATCAGGATTACCTTCAAATGCTTATTTCCTTTATCAGTAAAATTCCACTAATTACAGAACCTGCCTGAGTTTGTTTTAGATTTAAATATGGTAATCTATATAAAGTGCTTAGCATGGTGTTTGACACTCAATATATATCAACAATTTATCCCTGGTTGGAACAGGGAATGCCTAGTGAAGATTAACTTCCCTTACTAGAAATCTTAAGGGAAATTTTGCATGCCTATCTAAAGAAGAAGTTTCTTCATTGACCAATTCCAATTCTAAATTCTATCTTTCTCACTTCCTTTCATGAGATCTTGGGTTTCTTTGATCTGTTAATTATATCAACTAGATTTTCTATTTTCATCTTGTGCATGTGGTCCTAAATTACGAGATTGTATTGGTTGGGATAAGCTAAATTTTGATATAATAATACACAACTCCCAAATCTTACTGGATTAACCCAACAAAAGTTTATTTCCCATTCAAGTTAATATTTCTATTGTGGGTTCACTGAGAACTGAAGGTAGGGATGGGATAGGAGTTTCACTCATTAGTCGCTCTTGGATTGAAGTTAGTAGAATGATCATTATCTTGAACATTGTCATTCATAGTGCCAGAGGAAAATGAAAGTGCCAAGGAGTACTTTTTTAACTATCTGTGGTGAAAGATTGGTTTTTATTTATTTATTTTATTTCTAATCTGTTATGGACCAGTACTTTTATAAAATGTGATAAAGATAAATCATTGATCATGTATTTGGATGTTGTAGCAGTACTAAAGTACTATCGAAGTTTCTAAATGTTTATTTCCATCTTTGTACTTAACTTTTCATGGACTAGGATATAGTTTGGGGACCCATATACAGCCCACACTTGGAATACTACTGATCTGAAGGGTCTCATGCTGGTAAATACTAGAAATGACATGTTATTTCCTTTCAAAATTCACTGGCTAATACTAGTCATATGTTCCTTCTCCCAACAGTGAGAAAGTAAAGTTCATTTCTGTTGAGTATCCTCAAGATGGAGGGAGGAATGAAAGGAAGATTGAAGAATTTTTATGTTTATCACACTGATCACAAGAGACTTTTTATGAAATACAGATTTCTAGGAATAAGCTTGGGAGACTTTGATTTAGTATTACAGTAATAACTTGTAATCAGTACTTAAAAGAAAAAAATCTCCCAGTTGATTTAAGTATTCACAGGAACTATTGTCCTAGGTGAAAAGTATATAATCATTTCATAGATCATGAAGAAAACTTGATACCATCTTGTATTAGTCCTGGTCCTCTGAGATGCAGGTTGAAAGACAGAAATAAACATGTATGAATTTTATCTGGCGAAATGTTTGTGTGAAAGGAAATGGAGAGGGAGTATAAAAACTGGGAGACTCAGCAGACCATAATGGAAGTCTGATCCCAAGCGAAGGAAAGAAGTTTGGGTCAACATATTGTAAAGAGCTATGCAGTCTCAGAATGAAGCAGCAAAACTATTGGGGATACTGAGCCAAAGTTGGATAACAACAGAATACTATGTCTTACAGGAATATGGTCTGCCTTGTGCAACTTCCCCTTCCCTGTAATGCCTCCATACTCAGTCATTGTCAGAGTAGCCTTGGCACAAGCCAGGCAATGAATTTCAAAGCACCACAGCTGAGGCCCTTGGTCAAGTACACTCTCCATATAGGAGGTTGCAAGGCATATGCTCATGCTGCCACATGTTCTCTCTAGTTTTCTGCCTTCAGGAACTTTAAATATTTATTCCCATTTTATGAATTAATTACTGAGGTCAAGGGCGTTTAGTGGATTAAGGTACTGGCACAAGGTCCGGAGCTATTAAATTTGGAAACAGAGACCAGAACCACTTATACCCTGCTATCCCTAGTGATACACTTATGGCTTCCCTAATTGAAAATATTTTTAGTGGATATTAAATTATTTTGAATTTTTAATCTGCCAAGCACTTCTTTTTGATAGAAGCAGCACTACCTTCTTTCAGTCATGAAATTTTTGCCTTGCTGAGATCCCATCTGCCTGACCATAAGCAAGTCCTCCCGGAAGGAACACCTACTCAAATTGGGCCAGTTATCTTCTTCCCTGGGACTTTCAAAGCTGGAACATCCTGACTGCTTGCAGTAGAAGGTTGGGGAGTTGTTGACAGTCATGGTCCCTGCTATGGTTTAATGGGAATGGAATAAAATGCACAAGGAAACAGAGACAAGACAACCGATGGCAATACCCATTGTCCTTGAGGTCCAGTTGCACTTCCTGTCTTCTGACCTTTATATAAAACATCCCAGTATCCTTCCAGTAATTTCCCTATTTTGCCTAAACTGCAGTGAGTTTCTGACATTTACAGCCAAGAGACCTACCTTGATTAATACAGTTCCTCAGAAATGCAGACTTCGAGATCTCTTACTGCAGAGTGAACACAATGAGGTGATTACTTTTTTTTTAATTTCCTACCCTCTTTTCTGTTTATTAAAAAATGCCTTTGATCAGCTGTCAGAGACAAGGGATTAACACCTAGATAGGCAGCAGAGGGTTCCACCTAGCACTGTGAAGGCGAGGAGGGATGGGAGACCAATGAACCATTAGAAATCCATCACTCCTCCAATGAAGGGATTGATTCTTTTGTTAAAATTCCACCTAGCTTCACAATTAACACTTGTGCAATTAAATGCTGATGGCATTGAGTGTTCACTGATAAATCAACGTTTTATTTCTGAAGGAAAAAGAAAGGGATATTAACAAACCAAGCATATCGAATGAATTTGTTTAAAAAAATTATAAAACTAGTAGACTGTTGCTGTGACTAAACATAGAACGGATATTTTCAATTTGCATGTCATTGGTGCATGCTCCATAGGATCTATATCCTGAACAACTTAAACCTAAAGATAAATCTTTTTAGCATCCCAAACTTAATTAAGGAGATTGCTTTTTAGAGATTAGAATGGTCTGGGTGAGGAGAGCTGCATTGGTGCCCAGGTTGGCCTTGAATATGGGTATGATCCTCCATCTTCCAGTTAGGTTCTTTGGGTCTCAGTTTTCCTTATCTTTAAAATGTGGCTTAGAATAAATGATCTCTAAGGTCCTTTATAATTCTATAATTATTTTTATTTAAAAGAAAGTTCTATGTTTGAAGAGGATATAATTTCTTTTGGCCCTGTTTTGTATATAGGAATTGGAGGCCTGGGGAAGCCAATTGATATATGTGAGGTCAAACTTTTTGTCTTCACTGGAAGAATGGATGCAGCCCTTCCTGGCCTGGTGAAACAGCTGGGTTTTCTTAACAGTGACCTATAAAGTGGTCTGAAGGGCTGTATCCATTCATCTTCTCTCTTCTGTGATTTTTTTTGTGGTACCATCTATTTTGTATATTTCTGTAACAGGACTTGATTTAATGGCAGGAAAAAAGGAAATTCAAAATCATAACTCTGGAGGTGGCAATAATAACATTTTCCACTAGAAATAATGTAATAAATGGTAGTATAGTTCTATAAATGTATGCTTTATAATTTCTTCCTTAGTATTGGGGCATCTGGTGTGACTCAGTCAGTACAGCATATGACTCTTGATCTTTGGGTCATGAATTCAAGCCCCACATTGATCATGAAGCCTACTTACCCAGTGGGTGAGGGTATGAATAAAATAGATGATGGGGATTACTGAGTGCACTTGCTGTGATGAACATCGAGTATTGTATGGAAGTGTTGAGTCACTATATTGTACACCTGAAACTAGTATTACATTATATTTTAACTAACTGAAATTTAAATAAAAACTTAAAAAAAAAGTTTTAATTTTTAAAAAGTTTTTCTTTAATTTTCAAAAGTTTTCTATTACTTGAAAATTGGAAGAATTTTTTGACTTTAAAAAAAAGCTGCATGTATTTTAAATTCATTGGCCAGGGAAGAAACCAGGATGAATTCTTTGGGAGAGAATTGACCTTTTTCTTTTAAATACCTGAATAGACCTATTTCCTTAAGAAATAGGGCCAAACTCCACATCAGGAGTTTTTCTATTTGGGATTCATTTAGATAAAAATGATTAAAACTTGTCTACACAAGAAAGTAAAAAAGAAGAATATTGCAATTGTCAATAGATTTAAGAAAGGATTTAGGAAACTTGAAGAGAAAATGAGAGAGAGAGCTAGACTGAAGGAGGAAACAGGGAGAAAGCTTGGGATTTTTAGCCATATATTGACCTTAGGTAAAATATTTCCTGGGCAAGA
>CM053560.1:19818445-19875322 GCA_028646485.1 Cryptoprocta ferox | reverse complement strand
TCAGAATGAAGAAGCTAAGGCACAGAGAAATCATCTGACTTCTTTCTGGCTAGAATATACTACAGACAAAGAGAACAAAGGGGCAGAACACACACACACACACACACGCACACACACACCACACACACTTCTTTCAGAATGAAGAAGCTAAGGCACAGAGAAATCATCTGACTTCTTTCTGGCTAGAATATACTACAGACAAAGAGAACAAAGGGGCAGTTTTTCTCAAGTCCAGCTTCATAGCTCCTTGCTGGATGACAGCATACACTCGATGACCTTGAGGCAACTGATTAAGTTGCATTTCTGGGCAGATGGAAGTCATCATGTTACCCGTGACAAGTGTTCTTTCCAATATTGAGACATCCCCCTATGCCCCATTCATGTAGTGCCTGCTCTGTGTTTATGGAGTTAGACAGCACTTGAACCTGGAATGTACATTACTGGATTTGAGGCCAACTGGCAGGGAAATCCTGCTTTCATGGACCTTGAAGCCTCTACAATTTGGGTAGGGGCCTCTTTAAGAAAGAGAATAAAAATTCACAAATATAACATTAGATATAAAAGTGAATATTTATCTGGAAAAAGAAATCACAACCAAGCACATATTTTTAAAAAGGTGGGAAATATCACAAGCATAAAAATACAGAAAAATAATGATTTTTACATTATTTAGCAGCCTGCCACTTGTCTTTTATAGTTTCTTTTCTGCATCCTATTTTGACAGCTTCTTCACATAATAGTATTTTGTGATATCGTTTTCTATTGAGAGAATAGAAAGATAATTCAATCTTTCCTCTAGAGAGGTTGATTGACACTTTTTTATATTTTTGATAATAATAAAAATAGAGATGTGCTTCTCTGTTTGTAGGATGACTACAGATTTGTACTCTTTCACCACAGGAATTCTATTTGATCCTTCTTTTGCATGATTCTCATCAAAAAAGAAACGACATGTATAATGTTGGTAACTATATCTTGTGTATTATTGAGTATATTCCTGATAGGAGGGAGCTTCTGTTTTAATTATGCATTTTTGAGAACTGAATTTATGTATAATTTTACCTGTCTGATATGTAAAATTCTTCACATTTTTGCACATAATATCTTCAGGATCCAGATCTTCCAACCTTGTTTCTCTTCTAATTCCTTCATGCTACTGGTTCACAGCATGGTAACACTTTGGCCCAGGGAACCATATTCACATCATGGTAATACTTTGGCCCAGCACCTTTGTGTCTGCTGCAGGATGAGTTGGCACAGGTGGATAGAGGGGATATTCCTGTAGGCCATTCCTACAAAAGGAAAACTTGCAATAACTTAACTATATGCAGAAGTGACTGAGAACCACATACATGTATCACAGAAATCAAAACTGAAAATATCCCTAACCGAACTTCTGTTTAGCCAAGTTGTAAAAATGCCTATAGCCCCTCAAATGTTACCCAACACAGTTGGAAGTCCAATGATGAGAAAAGCAGAATGGAAAAAGGTAAGTCTTAACCAGTTGTGATTAAAATTATTATTTTGGCAAATTTTACAAACACACACTGACCATATGAACATATTGTTGGGGCTCCTCCCAGAGCCTTGAAGGGTTTGTGCAAGTGAGTGAAGCTAAAGTTTAAGCTTCATTAGCTTCATGGTAAAACCAGCTCAACTAACTCGTCAAGAGATTGTTTATCAGGTGCATTCCATTCTGGGCCAAAATCTTTGGGTAACTGTATATTCCAAAAGCATGCTATTGCTTACTTGGGCTTTTTTTTCTCCCTAAGAGAATTCTGGCTTTGGCAGGTATTGGTGCATAATGAAGACTTGCGTATTTTTCTCCCTGGTAAGACTGTTATGATTAGACGTGATAAACCTAATCATAACTTTAATAAGAAACTGCTTTCACCTTATTATTTGCCCAAGCTGTGTGTGGGGTTTTATTGGCCATAAACTATGTTTACTAATTTTTCAGGTTCATGAACAAAGAGACCTGGCCTTTTTGGAAAGCTTTCTGGCCAAGTAGTTTCTGGGCAGATCAACTATTACATGTTCAAATGCTCCAAGGAATCAACATGGAGTGTCGACAGAGGCACAAAATTGAGAGGGGCTTCCTGGCAAAATGAATACACTTGTTGCTGCTCATCAAAGTCAGCCTTATTAATTGTGCTCTAATAATTTTTCCTCTTATTTCCACTCCCTGACCCCAATTTATTGTAGTGGATTTCTTTATTTTTTTATTGAAGAGTATAAATAGAGAGGCTTCTAAATAGAGTGAATCAGCCAAGGTCTTCACTGGAAGAGAGGGAGTAATTGAAGACAGCTTAAAATTTCTTTTTAATGTTTTATTATTGATTTTTGAGGGAGAGAGAGACAGCGTGATCAGGGGAGGGTCAGAGAAAGAGGGAGAGTCAGAGAAAGAGGGAGACACAGCATCCGAAGACAGGTTCCAGGCTCTGAGCTAGCTGTCAGCACAGCGCCTGATTGGGGTTCGAACCCACGAACCGTGAGATCATGACCTGAGCCAAAGTCAGACGCTCAACCGACTGAGCCACCCAGGCGCCCCTGAAGACAGCTTAGTACAGGGAGTTTCTGTATAGGCACAGGCAATGGTGATATATACAGGATGGTGATATACCCACTCCTATTGTAGCAAAAACCAGCCATCACATTTGTAACCTTGAAGGGTCTAGTGGAGGGAACCTTTCCTGGCACTTGGGGAGAGAACAGTGGCTGTAAAGGAGGGCTGTATAGCAGAAGCAGTGACTTCTAGTGAGGGAATATTGCTGATCTAAAGCCTGACAGTGCTAAGGTGGGGGAATAAATGCCCTGACCTTCCTTTCCTATTGCTGTTGATCTTTTGCAGGTGATTCTCAATGGCTGAACTCAACACCAAACCAAAGGGCAAGCAAGCTTATTGATACAATCAATAAAGTTCAGGTGAAGGGCATGGGTAAGGGTAGAGAGTGGATTTAGAGGGGCAAAGAGGAAAGTATCCAGCAGAGTGCTACTTAAATTGGAGGAGTCTTACCATTACAAGACTGGCCCAAGAGGAATATATCTCCATATTCCTGTCCTAAGAAATAGGCTTGCATTTTTCATAGCTTCCCAAATTCTCTCTCTCAATCTCTCTCTCTCTCTCTCTCTCTCTCTCTCTCTCTCTCTCTCTCTCTCTCTCTCTCTCTCTCCCTCTTTTTTCAGAGAAGGACTGGCTTCCCAAATGGAGGGAGTGCAGTCATCAGATAGCCTCAAGGTGTCAGCTCCATTAGGGT
Organism: Cryptoprocta ferox; assembly: GCA_028646485.1. Lineage (NCBI taxonomy): Eukaryota > Metazoa > Chordata > Mammalia > Carnivora > Eupleridae > Cryptoprocta > Cryptoprocta ferox. Next base: position 19,872,065 of record CM053560.1, on the reverse strand, counting down.
TTGTCTCAGCTGCCAAGAGCCGTCTTGCCTGAGGTCAAGTTGTATTTTTTGGGGATAGGTTTAAGTTGAATACAATTAAATGGTTCAAAACCCTTCTTTTTACATATCTATTACAAAGGGTGACCTATTAAATATTGTCTTAACCTTCACCACTTTTCAGTACAGAAAACCTGTTCCAGGAATGATATTAAACCTTTCTTTTGAATATTTTTACTGGAGCAAGTCTTTCCTCATTTCAATGGCTATTAATAAAATGAATTTTCCATATGCTAGAATTATCTTTTTCCCTGTTTCAATCAGTGGTATTTTTCAAACTTCATATATTCTAGATGTTATTTCTTCAGTTTCCTTGACTTGGAAGAAATATGTCAATGTTTATCTTTTCTTTTTTGGCTTTTTAAGTTTTTATTTTAATTCCAGTTAGTTAACATACAGTGTTATATTAGTTTCAGATGTGCGATATAGTGATTCAACAATTCCATACATCACCCAGTACTCATCACAACAAGTGCACTCCTTAATCTCTGCACCTATTAAATCCACCCCCCACACCCCTCCCTCTGGTAACCATGTCAGTGTTTATCTTGGTAAGAAATTCTAGTGAACAAATGTGTGTATTTCCAAGATTGAAGTGGACTAAAATTCTACCCTACTCATTCTGTAATGCCTCATGCAATTCATTCAGAGAAAATCCCATTTGGTCATGGTTCAGTCTGGTCATTGAATGTTTCTTAGCATCATTCTTAGCATCATCATTCTTAGCATGTCTATCTGCAATAGACACTATTACCTTATAACATGAGAAATCTGAGATAATGAGGACCATTTTGTATTATCTATTCTTCCATTACTTTTCAATCATGCTGATCCCTGTTTCATCTTCCTCAGGGAATTTATGAATTTTCTAATTGATAAATTTCAAAAAGAGCTTTCTGAATTCTTTAATATCACATCTTTCTCCGGGTCTTGTGGTGTACTGATAACGAATCTAAATTTCTTTCATAGTTCTTTACTTTCTGTAAATGCATTCCTTAGTTTTCAAATTTTATTTTATTGCCTAAGTTTTTGTTTATGAATGAAATTGGGAAATAAATATGGACTGCTTGGAAAGCTTGTAGAATCACTAAATATATAAAACAATATAACATTTTGGTGGAAAAGACACATTGATTATGTTAAAGAAAACTTTCTTGTGTTATATAAAATAAGAGGGGGGGTCAATGAAAATGATTTAGTAAGAAGAGTTTTATATAGATTCAAATATTAAGCAGAAAAAGCAAACATTGTAATACAATTAAGATAAAGTTTTCAAAAGTAGAAATGTGCTCTATGTTGTTTAGTATACATACAAACATACAGTACATATATACACACTTGAAGTCAATATATAAAGACATACTTGATTATGATACATACTGAATTCAAAAATAGTTTTAGGATGGGGAGGGTAATAGAATTATGAATGGATACACAGAGATTTTCAGTTATTTTTGCATTTTTCATCTTTTTCTGTCATTTCAATCTGGCTATTTTCTTTTATGTATCTTCTAGCTTACTAATCCTTTCTTTAGTTTTGTCTAATTTGCTATAAACTGTTTATTGAGTTCTCAATTTCAGTTGCTGTATTTCCAGTTCTAAGATTTCAATTCACTTATAATAGTTTCCAGCTCTCTGCTGAAATTATCCATCTGTCTAATTTCTGTCAAAAACTGAGAAGTATCTAAGATTTTATCTCATTTTGAAGCTAACAAGTTAGCATGTCACTGTTTCATGCATCTTGACAGAAGACACAAGGCTCCTTGGGTCAGAGAAATATGACACTATTACCCACAGCACAGCAAGATGCCTGTGCTTCATGATTGCATTGATTCCCTGTGCTTTTCAAGTCCCACACGAGGAACTATTTAGCTGGGTACTGCAGTGGGCTTATGTCAATAGCTAGGCATCTCCAAATTAAAAAATATGACTCTTTCATAATGAACTGCAAGCAAATCTTCCATCTTCCCTGGAGGGAGACATTATCTTTATTATACTACATACATAGAAAGAAAATCTTCCCATTGCATCAGAGGGAGAAATTATCATTCTTTCTTTCTTTCTTTCTTTCTTTTTTAACACTTATTTATTTTTGAGAGACAGAGAGAGACAAATCATGAGCAGGGGAGGGGCAGAGAGAGAGGTACACACAGAATCAGAAGCAGGCTCCTGGCTCTGAGCTGCCAGCACAGAGCCCAATGTGGGGCTTGAACCCATGAACTATGAGATCATGACCTGAGCCGAAGTCAGACGCTCAACCGACTGAGACACCCAGGCACCCCAGTTATCACTCTTTCAAGGCTGTTTGCTACATAAATATATTTTAAAAGATAGTCCAGAACAAAAGCTGTTAGTAAATTTCCTTGTAAGATAGGAGAAACTCAGGAGACCCATAAAGAATTGTACATTCCAGTAATTTCTTGAACTAAATCACATATTTTAAAACTATTTTGACTCTCTGCATCTTCCATACCTATCTTCTTCTTATCTGTTATTTGCCCTTGGTTTTTAGTCCTTAGCCATTCTGCAGTAGTCATACCTTCTGTTTTTCAATTGGTTACACATGGTAGTGGAAAGGGTGTGATTGTCCATCCTCAGTCCCAACATGTAGGTCCATGAAAGGCCAGATTTGTGAATCTATCATTTGCTTCTAGTTCTTCCCCATTTAGGGGGCCATTTTGCATATTGCTTCATGGAAATTAATGCAAAGCCACAGGGGAGTAGAGAATAGTGGAGTCACACTGAAAAGTAGTAACTGAGGATGCTCATTGATTGACTCATTTCAGCAACCCTCCTACCCAGCTTTATTTATGCTGGGGTTTCTGCAAAATGACAATCACCAGTGAAAGGCCTTCAGAAGTTGCTTGTAAATGATCAACAACACACATGCTGAATCCACAAATGCCAAGGGTCAACTGTGTGCATGTACTAGTGGGAGAGAAATAGCACACGCATCGTAATCTCCTTAACCCACTAATTGAAAGTTAGAGGAATTCAGACCAGCACATGGGGTTTGCTCTTTTTGCCAGAGGGCCTTTCTCTTCAGAGTTGTTCTTTTTCAAGAACCATAGACATTTATTTTATTGCCACTCTATTCTGCTGCAGAGTTTTTCCCTGGGCTAAGAATGGAATTACTAACATTGCTTGTTCCATACTCTGAAAATTGCTGTCAGGTGTGAATTAAATGTTTTATTTGAAGATTTGAGCTCCTTCTCATCAGTCACAAAGGGAATTTTTATGGAATAATACTCGTTGGCACTAATATAATTCTTTTCATCTTAGACTCTGTAAGTGCTTTGTAAACCTTCCCTCTTTGCGATCTACATTTCAATGAATCTTATCACCCCTCCATCTAGCATCACTGACAGAAGCTTTATACTAACTCCCTCAACTCTTCCAGATCTGCTTTCAGTTCCATATAAGTGGCAAACATTTGAATAATTGTTTCTGGGTCTAAGAGAAAGGAATAAGACAACTTTGATGATCTTCTGGCATATTGTGAATTCAGAATTTAGAAGAGGTACTAAGGGTAAAATGTGTCCCCTTGAGCTGACAGGGTGAGAGAAAAAAAGAATGTTAATAACAGATTAAAAACAAGCGAGCAGCCAATTACCCTCCCCCTTCTCCCCCCCCCCCCACCAAACCCACTGAAACTTTTCTTGATCTTAAAAAGATCACAACTGGGGACTTTAAGGCTTTCTGCATTCCCATTTGGGTGTTCAAATTATAACTGTTTTCTAGTCACTTATGTCATAACATGTTTGAGTTGGAAGGAATGGTAAACACCACTCATAATCCAGCCAAATCATTCCATAGCTGAAACACTGAGGTTCAGAGACATCTACGGATTTATTAAAGATCAAGCACAAATTAGTGCAAAGGTGGGTTGCTGGATTTTTTTTTTTACTGCTCTTCATTCCCACAACCTCATACCAACTATATTCCTTTCCTTTCTTTTCTCCTTCTTTTTCTTTTTAGTCTTCGCCTTCATTTTCTTCTTCATGTTATAGCTAGATCTTTATCACATGGACAAAAGCAGTTTATAAGAATGAGAAACAAATACATACTAATTAAAACACAACCAATATCTAGAAGAAAAATGGACTAGACTCTTCTTTGTCACCGAGGATGGCTTTTACTTTTACGTTCTGTGTCATTTAAACCTTGTATTGTGTCATGGGGTTTCATCCCACTAACGATTCTGAAAAACACAGGTTGTCATGTGAGGATAAAACCTAAAATGTGTCAAATACCTTGAAATAAGAACTTTAGGAAAAACGGTTTCAGAGTATGATATAAAATAACCACAGAGACCAGACTCTCCAATGAATGGTCAGCCTTACCTTTTATTCACCAGTTTTTAACTTCTTAGCTTCAAGCCATCCTTTAGAATTCAGATCATTTAAAAATGTTTTTATTTTTAAAGTCTTGCAGGGGAAGTAATATTAGATGTTGACAGCTAAGAAGGCAATACGCCAAGGAAATTAACCTGTGGCTAACATTTTGAAGGAGATCTGAGATGTATGCTTCTAACTGCCTTTCCTTAGTGGTTCCTTCTTACTCCTGTGTGATTTATATAACCCTCAATTACTGGGTAGCACCTGTAAAACAGAATCATACAATGTTAGTGCTGGCAAGGGACTAAGAGATCCAAAAACCTTCATTTCATTGATGAGATGCAGAAGGGTGAAATGACATATCCAAGGTCACTTTGTAATTCCTCTCTTAAATTTGATTTACTTTGGATATAAAGGTAGATTGTTCTTTACATTCTGGAAAGATGGAATTTCAATATAAGAAAGATCTTTATGGCAATTTGGCCCCGGAGAATTTAAATAGAGCAGGAAATTTCGAATTATGATTCCCACAACAGTTTTAACTTGGCCACAGTCAGCATGCTCATTAAGGCAGAGTCTCTGGGATTACTACATTAGCATGTTTTCTTTTCTTTTTCGGCTTTTAAAAATTTTTAATTGAATTTTAGGTTTTGTGTACTTGGTAGCTGCATTCATTTGGGGAAGACAGCTCTTGTCAACCAAACACACTGCCTTAGGAAAAGGGAAGAGGTAACTCTAGGGAGTCAGGCCTGTTTAAACAAAGAGCCATCTCTGGATGTGGGATGCACAAAGCTGAGTCCAGGCAGAGCGCCACTGAGTGGCTTTGCCAAGCTCATTAAATTCTTTCTTGCCTGCCACAATCACCAGTAAGTTAAGAGAGTGTTTTGTAGTCCTCATCTCTCTTAGGCATCAGAGCTGTAGGAATTCTCCTCTCTTAAAGTGACAGTATTGTCTATTGTGCTGCAGTTTGGCTTTCTTCTGATGGCTATGTAGCACTTCTCAGAGATTATTGTAAATCATTCTAGAAGTTTGGCAGGAGTTAGCATTTAAAAAGTCTTTATAAAATCAATTTGAGTGTGGTTAAATGAAAAAAATAGCATCCCACAACAAAATAAAAGTTCAGGTAGGTTTTTCACTTATTTTCTTAAAATCATTTAAGAGTTCCCTTATGAGTCCTTTTTTTCCCACCCCAGACAATATACACAAGAGGAACCACGGGTGTGGAGGTGGTAGGAATCTTGGCCACGCTCAAGAGGGGAGAAGAAATCACTAGAAGCCTAAAATCTAGCATCTAGCACAGTACTCAAAAATATGTTGTAGAATGAATCAGTTCTCAGCATTACATTTTCTGTTGCACTGTGGTTACTTGGTTATTTGTTCACCAGGTCACTCATCCCAGTCCCTCATGTCTTCACTTGCAGATGACCCCACTGAAGTTGACTCTGGCCAACCTACCTTCAAGTGGAGACACTGGAGTTCTCATTCACCAAGGCAGACCCAAGTTCTGCGTCTTTCCACATAGCTTGAACATGTGCTTCAATCAGCATGTTAATTTGGGATGGATGAGAGCACAGCTCCCTATCTACTTGTTTCTCTTAACATGGACATTTTTAATCAGGCGCCTAATTTGGTCCTGGGGGACCTCACTCTGCTTTAATAATACATGTGACAAAATTTACCTCTTTGCTTTCAAAGTTGTTAATTATGGAGTGCATTTCAAATGAGCTCTTGCAGCCAAGAAATCATCCCTTTTGGATGCTTACATACTTTAATGCTGGGAAGAAGCAATAAACATGGAAGGGTTACGAAACACCTCTCCATATGGACAGTGATGCTTTTCAGGGGACCAAACAGGGTAGTCATGAAGACTTTTTGGTGAGGGGCTCATATTAAGTTGTATTTTGGGTTATGCCACAGTCTCTACATAACCCAGAGGGCTTAACCTGCTTTCAAAGCAGAGGGAAGAAGAGCAGACAAAGGCAAGAGGCCTTCATATAGATAAGTGAACTAGGTCATTGATCCCTTTAAAGGAAGTAGACTCAACTGCAGGAGAAGACAGGTGGTTTTTGTTTTTTGGGTTTTTTTTCCCCTCTACTCTGAGGATAGCCAATTGCAGATTGCTCCAGAATTCCAGTGATCTTTGGGGTATGTTCTCAGATTCACATATGTTATGAATTCTTATGGTCACTAAAGCCATTACTTCTTAATAAATTAAAGAATTAGAGTAGGTTTCTGTGAAATTCTTATGGCTCCTCTGGTCTTCAGACATACAAATGTTTAAATACTGATGCAGTTAAAAAGATTTAAACAATCACCTAAATCACTGTGCCTTAAAAGCAATAGAACTCAGCCAACCCATTTGCACATGTTAGCCTCAAAAGATGGCTTTTAGTGGCTTCGTTCCAGAGCTTCCTCCATTATTTTCTCATTACCTGAAATGATTACTGGGCTTTGCAAACGACTTTGGGTACCATACAAAATATTTATTTTAACCCTCTAGGGGACATTGTCCTAGAAAATATGATTGCTCAGGAGTTGAAGTATGGAATAGGTCTTCATGAGGTGGCCATTTTATGTCATCTACTCAGAGGCATGCTTAATCTTATACTGGAAGCAAGATAGAAGACAGAGCTAAGAAAAGCTTTCCACTTCATTTTATGAGAAAATCCAGGGATATTGTTTTTTATAAACCTCAGGCTGGGCCCAGATCTACCTGGCATTACAAAGGCCTCTGGGATATAGTCTGGGTGGACCAGTGCAATGTGATCATGTCTTTGTACTCATCAGCAACCAGGGAAGTAGAAAGTGGATTAATTTTTTAAACACATGGGTGACAATAATTTCACTTCTGGGAACTGACCTAATAAGAGAAATTTTGCCAGTAGAAACTAGGTATTTTGCAGAATAATAAAACTGTGATAGAAAAAGGTAAAATTTGATTACTATTTGGCTAGACAAGAAGATGGCAGACCATCCCTCCTGTGCTATATAAGGCAAAACTATGGTGACTATAAATGGCTGCTCATGTGGGAGATTCACTTAACATTTTGGCCTTCATTTTTCTATTTCTCAAGTGAGAGCTTGGAGAAGATGGTGACAAGGGGCCCTTCTACCTTGAATATGTCTATGGTGTAGGTGGTAAGAAGAGAGAGTAGAGTAACAGAGAATGCTGCTCAGGGTTTTCAGGAAGCTTGGTGGTAGCTGCATCTCTGCTACTAAATGATTGGTATGACTTTTGATCATGTGGAACATTTCTAGTTTTTCATAATGCCATACTGAATATTCTTGTACATGACTCTTTTTCTTTTTTTAAATTTTTTTACGTCTTTATTTTATTTTGAGAGACAGAGGCAGAGAGTGAGCGGGGGAGGGGCAGAGAGAGAGGGAGACACAGAATCTGAAGTAGTGTCCAGGCTCTGAGCTGTCATCACAGAGCCCGATGTGGGGCTCGAACCCACAGACTGTGAGATCATGACCTGAGCTGAAGTCGGATGCTTAACTGACTGAGCCACCCAGGCACCCCATGACTCTTTTACTTTGGAATAAATTCCCAAAGCTAGACCAAGAGTAGTCCTTTATAAGCATTTTATTATATTACCAGAACAAACCCAGCAAATTAAACTCTTACCAGATATGTGATTTTGCCCATTTTATTACAAATTATCCTCAATGGATAGTATAATAAAATAAATCAAGATCAATATGATAGCTTTGAATATGAATTAACAACAAAAAAAGATATGACAATATATTTATATATATGTAGACCCTCCCCCTTCTCTCTTTTTCTCTGACACTCAATTTACTGTCTTAATTTAAATAATCTCACCCTATTTATAAGAGCTTTCAGCTTTTGGTAGCCCCTTTGTGATACATCAATGCATACCTCAATCAAGTTTGAGTGCAACTGTTCTGTTCCCAAGACTCTGGTGACACAATGGAAACCTCCAATTCTAGGGGAAAAAATTCTCTCCAGCAGTGTCTAAGCCTTCTGAATTATCTTTTATAACTTATATATATATTTCTATAGTGTATTATATATATGTTATATACATATCTTTATATATATTTTTATCTTTATATATATAAAACCCTAATCTAATATCTAATATATATATATGTGTGTGTGTGTATATATGTATATATATATATCCCCAATCTAATCTCTCTATTGTGTAGGGGATATGTAGAAAGGATCTGGAATATCATATAAATGAAGTCCCTTATAACAATTAATACCAGAGAGGTCTAATGGCTTACCCATAAATAGAAGTAGAGTATTCTGGATTGAAGAATGTTCATGAAGAGTGGCCAGGGTGGCAAATAAAAACAAGTGATATATGTGGCATTCAAGGAAGTAAGATATTGAGTCATTTTTCTTTTTTTTTCTTTTTCTTTTAAAATGTTTGTTTGTTTGTTTATTTAGAGAGTATAAGTGAGAGTGCATGCTCAAGTGCGGAGGAGAGGCAGAGAGAGGATGAGAAAGAATCCCAAGCAGGCTCTGTACTGTCAGTGTAGAGCAAGATGTGGGGCTCAAACTCACGAACTGTGAGATCATAACCTGAGCCAAAATCAAGAGTCAGATGCTTAGCTGACTGAGCCACTCAAGTGTTCCTCCCTTTTCTTTTTAATCCTCATATTCTTTTCTTTCTTTCTTTCTTTCTTTCTTTCTTTCTTTCTTTCTTTCCTTTCTTCCTTTCTTCTTTCTTTCTTTTTTCTTTCTTTCTTTCTTTCTTTCTTTCTTTCTTTCTTTCTTTCTTTCTTTCTTTCTTATATACACTGAGATTTTAAAGTCCAGGCCTATCATTTAGGAGACTCTGGGTAACTTTGTGCAAGTTCATTTATCTCTCAGGATCTCAATTTTCTCAAATTTGAAAAAAATAAAGAGAAAGCCTTAGATGAAATAAAACTTCAATTTTCTTCTAAAATTAATATTCAAGCATTTTCTCTAGGTCATACCAGTGGTCTGTTAAAAAGGCTGTTTTTAAGGAGAGAGTCATTGTGATCCCAGGAAATACCAAGATTTTCATCTTTGTTCATTTTTATTAATTGCAAACAACAAAAAGGTGGCAGAATAAAGGCCTGAGTTTTATTTTCAAAGTCATATAACCAGGCCAGAATTTAAATGCAATGTTGAAGAATAAAATACCAACCTACTCTATTGAATTTGGGCTTGGGTCCTATAGTATAAATTATCACACTGTATGGGGCAGAGTGAGTGAGGTTTGTTCTTAGCAAATGTTGGGGTTTCCTCAGCCAAAATGAACTTAAAGATTTTCGCACAATTTCAGAGGGGTCTATGGTAGAGTGTGAGTGCTTCAAACCAATCACCAGGAAGTCTTATTTTCTTCCCTGGATTAATTCTACAGAAATGTGTAAGACAGTGACTAATCTCAAGGAGCAGGGTAGTTCAAGAGGCAAATATAATCCATAGTAATTATAAAACAATTCAATAGGCAAAGTGATAGAAAATAAGATACAAAAGAATAAAGAGGTGCTGTCTACCCTAGTTTTGAGAGGGCAAGAGTAATCAGAGAAGGTTTCTAGGGAAACAACTTCCAGAGTTGCTGGGTGATTTGCCAAAGACCACACTACTAATTAGTAGTAGAGCAAGGACCAGAATCTACATTCAGTCTCTTTCCTGAGCATATAAGTTCTAATCCACTTCAAGGAAATGGATATGGAAGAATCTTAGATGTGCAGTATTCTTTTCTTTACTCTATACAACCTCCTTAAACATGAGTAACATTTGTCTGCTTTTGGTAAAAGAAATGCAAATATCTCCTGGACAGTAACTACGCTGTCCTCTTATTGTCGAAACCTTTCTTTCTCTAACAGTTGCCTGTTTATTGACTGGGTGTTGTCCAGGTGTCTTCTCCTTCTGAAAAGCACCACAGTGTCCTCATTTTAGGGATTGCATTATATCCCCTTACTCTTTCACACTTAAGATATCAGGTGTGACAGTCTGAGAGGATCGGGGTAAAAGGCAATGGGTAATTGTTTGCTGCTAACAGTAATCAGTGTATGTTTGCTGACTCTAGTATTAGTTTTTGCAGAACCATACTTAGAAAGGTAAATCCATTATTTTATAAAGACATTAAAAGTCGAAGAACCAAATTTTTTTCTTTTTCACTGTCTAGTCTGAACTATTCTTCTTTATCTCTCAGCATAGATAATTCATCAGCTCCACAAGGGCAAAGATAATTCTTTACTCATTTTTTTTCATCTCTCTAGAGTAGCCAGCACATGAAAGAAATATATCCTAGGCAGCTACTACCCTTTCAGTGTGGGATACAGAGTGAGATACACAGACCTTATCCTAACCTGTAGCCCAGTTCAGCTGAACCCCAAAGGACCTAGAAACTTGTGAGTGAGAAATGTAAATGTTTGTTGTTGTATGGCACTATGGTTGTGTTTATTTGTTATTGAAGCATTATTATAGCAATGGCTAACAGATATGAACATATGGTTGATGTCCCAGTGTCCTTCTTTCCTTCCTTCCTTCCTTCCTTCTTTCCTTCCTTCCTTCCTTCCTTCCTTCTTTTCGCTCATCCTCCCTCCCCCACTCCTTTCCTCAATTTCTTCCTCTTTTCCTAAACATCCTAAAGTTGTTAGTATAAATTATGAGTAGCAATGTTAAAACAGCCCTTTATTCACTATGAATATGTAAAGATTAAACTTTCCTTCTCAATTTCTCTCCCTCTTTTCAGCAGCTCAAAAGGATTCTATTCTGGTTAAAAGATTTTCAGTTTGGTTAATGACTTTTCTTCTACAGGATGACACTCCTTAGTCCAGATCATAGTGTTCAAGTTTTTTGTTTTTCGTAGTTGCTTTTTTCATAGTAGTTGACTGAGTTTTAGGATTGCTGGGTGTTTCTGGTTATTTGAACATTTTGTTGTTGTTGTCCCTACAAAAACATACCCCAGAATCATGTGGACTTGAACAAATTCATGGATGGAAAAGAACAGCGAGCCATAGCTCCCATGTTTTCACCTGTTTTTTTTGTTGTTGTTGTTACCACCAAATGAAACCACCATATACATTATTTACCTGAAAATCTAAATCTTTGCAAAGTATGCATGAAACAGAGCCAATTATAAGGAAAAAAATTGCTAACATTTTCCATGCATCTGGACTTGGCTTGAGGTTTGGGAAAACTTGGATTCATTTCAGAGTTTTAAAGAAAATATTGCATATATTGATTGATGAACCATGCTGCTGGTAGTGGTTTCTGAGATGCTGATGGTCACCTCCTGGGAACCATTCTGAGATGAATGCTCTGTGGCATTTTAGGATCAAAAATCAATCTATAGGTGATGACATTCAATCACCACTGACTAAGGTTGGAATTGAAAAGAGAGTTCCAATTGGAAAAGCAAGCTTCACACCACATTACCCGTAAGTCAATGGCTTGGAGTGTAGGGACTAACTATACAAAGAAATCCAAGAGCCACTCAACACCAACTCACCAACAGTTTGGGACACATGTGAGTAATTTACAAAGAAAGGGAGTTCTGGCTCAGACATTGGGTTATTCTAGTTTCAAGAGTGTCAGTTCTCACCTGGACAGAAAAGGTAGACGGTGGGGATTGGCTTTAATAAAGTATACAGACTCTAGACAGTTTCTAATACAATGAGATTATCAAAGGCCCATAAAACAACATATTCAAAGACACTGAGCCATGGCTAAAGAAAGTCAGGTGGTAGTTTTCAAGGACATTGAATACATTCTTCCACTTCAGGATATTATTTTTTTTTTTTCAGATTTTGAGAGAATGGGGAAAATTATAATATTTGTTCTAGGCAGATATGAATAAATTCTTGGGTTAGAGGTATAAAAAGTGACATGAAAAGAAGTGACTATCGGTATGATGTGTTGGCATGTATAAGCAACACATAAACCAATTAAAAAATAGTAGGTTGGTAAAGAACCTTGAAGATCTAAGGTTGTTGTTTTTATTTAAGTAATAAACTAATACCAGAGAATGTGTCATGGAGATTATTTTAATATTACTGATATAAATTATACTGAAGTAGGGGAGGAAACACTTTCTTTTTTGTCTACTAATTTTAGGCTTATTAGCTGGGGCCAAGTATATTAGACTGACAGAAGGGAGATTAACAAGAGAAAAACAGTTTACTACTCTGTGCAGCACACATCACATGGGAGAAAACTCAATGATGAATAACTCAAAGAGGTGGTTAGAACTTGGGCTTATACAGCATGTTAACAAGGACAATAAATTTGTGGAGAATTGACAAGACAAAGGAAAAGGAATTTAGGCTTCCAAAGGCAGCAAAACATGGGAAGTTAAATATATGTGGGGAACCAATGGAAGGTAAGTACCAGTTACTAAAAGTTGTTATGCAGATTCCTCTGGTGCCCTCGTTGCGCTGATCAGGATCTAGAGTTGTCTCCTGTGATTAAATTCTGTCCTTCCTTGTAGAGAGAGGAGGGGGATACCTTGACAGATTTATGTCTTGCTTTAGGCAAATAGGAGGATGACAGAGAGCTTTTCTTGTATCTGCTTCTTCTCAATTGCCTTTAACTCAAAATAATCCTCGTGCCAAAGTAGCAGACTTTGAGGTGGCATATTCTGCCACCCTTTTTCAAGCATAATTGTGTTTGAAGATTTTCAAGCATAATTATGTTTGAAGATACCCATGTAACAACAAAAAATAACCCAAATGAAGGAGTTATAATACAGAGAAGAAATTTCAGGAATGGGAATAAAAAGAACCACATTTGGGTGTAGGCTATACTACTTCCTAGTCTCAGACCTTTCAGAAAATATTTGGGAAATCATGTTGTCATCTGAAAACCATCAATACAATACAATCAATACAGCTGTCATCCAGTTGTTGAGAACCTGTAACAATATAATGCACATGAGCAATCTGTATCCTAATACCGCCTTATGTTTGATTAGCACTTTACAATCTATTGAATGACACAAATATTGATTTATTTGGATATTCACTTAGTACTTAAACATTCAATGTCTCCAGCTACTTGGTGGAATTATTTGCTTTTAATAACAAGGGTGTTTGGTGTCTTGTGGATAACACTGGAAAGTGTGACACTTTATATTTGTGGAGAGGGAGGGGTGTAAAGGAATTCCATCGCCGACTCTGCACAGGGTTCAGTGGCCTGCAGCCCCTATAGTTGATAAGGATTCTTGAAAGAAATGGCTTTATTAAGCACTCTGTTGACAGGCTGCCCTTATGATCTGAGCAGATGGCAGTCACTGGTCTCTTCACTTCTTCCCTCCCACAAGCCCAACTGTCTTTACACCTAGAGAAATCAAAGTGAATAATATATAGCTATTGGTAACGGAAAAACATAAACTCTAGCCTTTTTCTATTTTAATTGGACCCTCAAGCAGGGAAACAGGAAGAGAGTGGCAGCTACAACACTCAGCTTCAGATGCTTTGTCTTCTGCATATGGAAACAAAGAGTCCTTTATTCTGTTCTCAGCATGGCTGTTTTTCACACAGGAAGGGATGGGGCAGTTGATACAGATAAACTTCATCCTTGTCTGATTTCATTCCATCACATGTCCATTAATCCTTTTCTTTCATATTAATTCTCCCTTCACTGTAACTTAGAAATATTTGTTTATGTTTTTATTGCTACACTCTCTTAACTTATAATGAGCTAAACTCGACATGTTTAATTATTTTTATTTTTCCCCTTTCAACAGCTCAATGATGAAGCAAATGGGCTTTGGAACCAGATCTGATTACAGTTTTCCTCATCTATTTTGAAGCATGCTACTTAATATTGGGATATCCCTCCTGACACTCAGATGCTTCACTTGAGAAAATGGAGAAATCTCAGGAGCTATTGCAGAGGATCCTGGGACTGTTAGATGATATAATTTCTCTAACATGATTACTCAGTCCCCGATTATATGCTAAAATTTCAGTAAAAGTTTTATGAAAAATATCTTCATCTCTTATAACTGAAACACAATTTCCCAGTTTCAGGCAGAATTTTGAGTTCAGTAATTCATATGGAGAAGGGGACTTTGACATTCCTGCTGGTTGGTTTCATTAAAGTGGATGGCCACTCTCAGTCCAAGAGATTGAGAAAGGAGGAAAAACTGCTTCTAAATTATCAGGCCTAACTAACACACAGGAAGAAAGAGCTGTGTGTGGAGTCTTCTTTTAAGGGTCATCTTAGAAAAACATGGAGTCAGCGAACTTTGCAGCTCTTCATTAATTTCACAGCTTGAGAAAGTTATGTTAATGTGCACTAGACATGGTAATGTTTTAGGATAATCTATCTGCTGAAACATTCCTGTGTCATCCATTAAAGTTGTTACTCAGTGGGATATCTGTATAACTGATGAAAGAACCAGCGATCTCCCTGATTTTCATTTGAAGTGAAATACATTTTCTTGATAAAATTTAGATTCAGATTTTATTTTCTTAAAATAAAGCTGGATTGACGCAGAGAAAAGGATGATGCAAAAAACAACGTGAAAGCCCATAGTCCTATTTTGTGCTTACTGTGCCTGCTCTTTGGGACTAATTATAAATGTAAATTTCTGATATGAAGAAAGTTTCCCTTTGCGTTGCCATTTTCCCCTTTCTTTTATACTCCACCTGCCAGGACAAACCCGGCAGGAGCCCATAGGGTTATGGGAGAATGAGCTGTATTCATTTCTGAGTTTTTGGCATCTCATATTCTATAATCCAAATTGGTCTCTACATCTGGAAGAGTACCTGGTGGGCCTCAGTGTTCATGGTTGGAGAATGAGTGGCTTGGAGACATATCTCTTTCACTTTCATTTAATTCAAAGGTCAGCATGACTTAAAAAAAATTTTTTTTAACATCTATTTATTTTTGAGAGACAGAGAGAGAGAGCGTTATCAGGGGAGGGGCAGAGAAAGAGAGGGAGACATAGAATCTGAAACAGGGTCCAGGCTCTGAGCTGTCAGCACAGTGTCGGACACGGGGCTTGAAACCACGAACCACAAGATCACGACCTGAGCTAAAGTTGGTTGCTTAACTGACTGAGCCACCCGGGCACTCCAATGACTTTTGAAATTATTACATTTCATTAGTTACAAAGTTCTGATTAAGAAAAATTGAAGAAATGGCTCGGAGTGAGACAGAAGTGGGATCGTTGCACTGTTGGGGCAAAGCCCACGTCACACCGGTTTTTACCCCTTTTATCTGGGATGGACCTTCACGTATGATTGAGGAAGAGAAGAGCCCTCCCCAAGGGATTTTTTCTTTCTTTTTTTTTATTTTGATGTACTGCGATTGAAAAGAAAAAGATGGCCATTTGAGCAGTTTTATAAGCTAAGGCTATGAAAGCTGTAATTTGAAAAACTACGTGGGTGGCAATGTTGTTTAAGAGGGAAAAGAAAAGATAATTATAGGGAAAAAAAATACCCAGACACACAAATCAGGAGATGCTAATTACATAAGATGGTTAATTTAGGAAATATAGCTGAATTAGAGTCAAATTTCATATGACTCAGATCTTCAAGGAGGAGCAAATAAACTACATAGCTCGGGGCAGTCTGGTATATGTTTTGGAGGGATAGAAACAATAATATTATAATAGCTAATGGTTGTTGAATGCTTACTATGTGCTGGGTGTTGTGCTTTTTAATGTTTTGCCCTATTTATTTCTTAAAACAAACTCATAAGGTAGTTTCATTTCCCCCCATTCATCAGATAAGACAACTGAGGCACAAAGTGATTATATTATCCTAGAGGCAGGACTGGAACCTAGGTCTTTCTGACAGTAAAGCTTCTTAATTAACAACAGCTACTTCTCAGAGAATTTTATATAATTATTCAAATAAGAAGGCTTCTTTTGGGAGCCAAATTCAAGATCCTGGATTCAAAAGAACAAGGGAGCTGAAAGAAACCTGTATATGTCACTTGCCTCTGTATAGTATGTTTAATTTAGTTCTTACCAGTCTGGGGCTTGCTATTACTGT
Source organism: Cryptoprocta ferox (assembly GCA_028646485.1). Lineage (NCBI taxonomy): Eukaryota > Metazoa > Chordata > Mammalia > Carnivora > Eupleridae > Cryptoprocta > Cryptoprocta ferox. Next base: position 19,855,728 of record CM053560.1, on the reverse strand, counting down.
TAACCCACTTACTAACATCAAGGGGTATTCTTTAGAACATTGTTTAAAAAGCAATAAAGGTGTTATTCATTAACAAACATTTAATGTAATAACTTTAATAACTAGGTGAAATAAAAATTAAGTATATCTTTGAGATGATTAATTTAAAGAGGAGTTCAAATGAGTTGTATGGAAGGCATTTGCTCCAAGGAGTGGGTAAAGATATCAATGTCTTATGTATCTATTGGACTTTAAACCTTCTTCTCATTCTTTTTTTTAAGATTTAATTTTAAATAATCTCAACATTCAATGTGGGGCTTGAACTCATAGCCCCAAGATCAAGAGTCCCACGCTATTATGACTGATCCAGCCAGGCACTCCACCTGGGTCTCATTCTTAACTATTTTTCTTCCTCCCTCTCTTCTAAAGAAGTTTGGAACCATAACAGCAGATGTGGAAAACCCCATTTCTATGGGATAGTGTCTTTCCTCATGTTGAGACCAAACTCATTTTATCTCTTCAAAAATGTATTCACTGGTTTCAGCACAATGACTTCACATTTTTTTTAGCACTTCAAATATTGATACCAATTTGTCAGCAGCAAGTATCAGTGACAAGTGGAGATAAAGTATTATTTATGCTGAGATATCCAATTTTTACTTGTTTGACTGCTTTCTTGAAAGATGATGCTTGGGAAAAGAAAATGCAGCAGTTATCATTGTTTGGTTGACTATGCGAGGTGGAGCTTGCTCTCTTCACTATGACCCAGTTCATTCACCCCACTGAGCCTTCACAGCCCATCCCCCATGCAGCCTAGGGTAAGAGAGACATTTGCAAGCCATGTTTTGAAAGGCAGAGCAATGCTAGGGTAAACTGGTTTTAATATAGATAAAAATAGATTGAAGAATCTCTTCTTTATAAGTTGCAACCTGTTTCAAAGACAATAGACAAACCCATTCTATTTTCGGATTTGCATAGGGCCCGCAACATCACGTGTTATTATTTCGGTATGGGGAGGAGGAGAGAAACAGAGTTAATGGCAGGTGAATGGGAGGAAAATGGCTGAGGGAGTTTCAAAGGGAGAATATAGGAGACTATCTATATTCAACCCTGACCGCAGCATTATTATTTATGGAGTATTTTAAAGAATAGTTTAATTAATTCACTTATTCAACAAATAATTATTGTGCTCAATATTTATTGAGCACTTACCATGTGCCAGGGACTATTCTGTAATGTAGGGATACAATAGCAAACAAAAGAGACACAGCCCATCTCCTCCTGAAGCTGCTATAAGAGTGGGAGAAATAGATAAGAAATGAATAAACAAGAATATAGTACATCTGATAGTAATAGTATTGTAAAGAAAAATAGAGCAGGCATGAGAAAGACCCCTAGCACACTGTTGAGTGGTTTGTGCATGGCATAAAGACACCCAGCTGAGGGGCAGAATGGTACTCGGAATCAACAAACATGTTGAGTCTCATATGTGGAGAGTGATTATCATGATCTGGGGGTGAAGGATGAAGAGATTAGTAAAGGTTAAATTAGAGCACTTTGAAAACTGTCGAAGAATCTATCCTCTACAACTTGCAGCCTGTTTCAAAGCCAGTGGTTAACAGCCGTTGCAGTTTTTAGGTTTGCATGGGGACTGCAAGATCACACATTACCTAATATTTGCTGATAGGAAGAGGAGAGAAAGATCATGAATGGCAGATGGAAATGAACAATATGGTTGATTAAATTTCACAGGAAAGTATGGAAGATTGTTTATCTAGATTTGGTTTTCACCATAACAGTGTTATTTATTGAATATTTTGAAAATTCATTTAATTTATTCATTATTGGACAAATATTTGTTGAGCACCTCCTACCATACCCTTTGACACATCCCAATTCTTGGTTCAAGATTTGATAGATTATTGTATTTGAAGAAATCATGATAATCATACTTTTGCTAAGTTTAATTTTATTAAGCTTTGTGGTCCAGGGCTTTTCTTCTTCCTGCTTTGAAAGATGATGTGGTCATTGATTATCTCTTGCTTTTGGAAGTTTCTTTCTAGTGACTTGTAGGTGACCTAATGTGAGTGCTTTCATTTTCAAATTTGGAACCTCAGAAAACATAATGGTGGTGATGAAGATCAAGGACGTCCAGACCCTTGATAGAACAACTTACCTTCTGTTGTTGCCCAGTGGGTTGAAAAGGACCTTGAAAAGTGACATGGCAAAGACAGAGCAGGGAATTATTTTCTTTCTTTTTGTCTTTGACCAGTTATTCAATCAATTGACCAGCTTTGATTTCGTACACATCATAGGTAGGTGGCATTGTGCTATTTGGGCACTGAGTATTTTAAAAAGAAAGACTAAATCCTAATTTGTAAGGAGCTAGGTGTTGGCTAAGTAAACTAAGTGAATTTGAAAAATTGGACTGGATGTATAAGTAAATGCTAACTTCAAAGATCTTAAATTATTAATTCATGGTTCTTGCTCAAAAGTGAGGAAAGCCAAGTCTAGTAGACTAAGCAAAGTGGAGTTTAAGCTTCTCATGTAGCTCTTAGATCAACTGGGGGAACAGAAGAATAAACCCTAGAATAAATTTTCTGAACAAGGCATGGCTCAGAAAATATCTGATAAACAGACTGCCGTCCCTGCTGCTAAACACCAGATTCTCTACCTGGCATGACTGCTAATTCTGGGTCAGATGTTCAACCTTGCATTCACCATATCCCTGCTGCCAGAGGGGAGAGAGCCCTTCATCCTTGCTCTCTTGTGTCACTAGCCATGGGATCAAAGTTAGCTTGGGTGACTCTGATTGGAAGAGCCCATCAACTTCTGAGTCTTAGGAAGAAGGGATGCCAGAAAAGCAGTCAGCTGTCATTTTTGTTTTCTAAAGATGGCCTTTGCTGTCCACCCAAAATGATAAATTGTGGAATTCTCCACACATGAAAAGGGGTGGAAATGCTTAAGTAACCAAAATAAGTGATGAATTTTCACTACAAGAATTAAAGTCAGAAAAAGACAAATACCATATGATTTCACTCATATGTGGAATTTAAGAAACAAAATAAATGAGCAAAGAGTAAAAAGGGAGAGAGGGAGGAAGGGGCACACCAAGAAACAGATTCTTAACTATAGGGAACAAATTGATGGTTACCAAAGGGCAAGTGGGTGGAGGATGGGTGAAATAGGTGATGGGGGCTAAGAGACACATTGTTGTGAAGAGCACGGGTTGTTGTATGGATATGTTGAATCACTACATTGTACACCTGGAACTAATATTGCACTGTATGTTAACTAACTGGAATTTAAATAAAAACTTAAGCAAATAAAAAGAATCTAAGTAAACATTTTTCTGCCAGTCTTATTGATTCATATCTATATATGTTGAATATGGTGGAGGGCTTTTAGACTTCATATTACTGGTCCATTCTTTATTTATTTATTAATTTTTTTTAACATTTATTTTTGAGAGACAAAGAGAGGCAGAGCATGAGCAGGGGAGGGGGAGAGAGAGAGGGAGATACAGAGTCCAAAGCAGGCTCCACGCTCTGAGCTGTTTGTTAACACAGAGCCTGATGGGGGTCTCGAACTCATGAACTGCGAGACCATGACCTGAGCCGAAGTTGGACGCTCAACATACTGAGCCACCCAGGCACCCCAACTGGTCCATTCTTTATAATAAGGTCACATTTATCTAGCCAACCATCCATTTTTTTATCCTTCTACCTCATCTTCTTATTTGAGGGGCTCTCAGATTATTTCATATGCTTTTTCCTTCTTAGACAGCAAATAGAACATTGGACTCATATATCAGCACTGGAAAATAATAATTTTTGAGGATTTGCATATGTGTTATAGAAACATTCTGGCATCTGACAGAAAAGTCTTTTCTATAAAACTCAACTATTCTAACTAAAATTGCATTTCAAAAAAAAAGAAGTTTCAATGTTTGGGATGTATTCAAAAGGAAGAACAATTAGAAAAGTTTTAGTGAAGCATCACCAGTGTCAAGTGGTATAATAGAACATGTACAATTAGAAAAACTATTTGATGCCCTAATAAAAACAGAACTAAATCTAGGCTGGACTACATTCTAAAACTTCCATGTAGTCTCATAAATTGCACAAACTGTGAAAACGAATGTCTGGGGTGAAGACTGATTTTCTACAGATATTACAGAAAATGATGCCTGGTGACAAATGGTCACTACACTGATCGTTGTGAGCACTGAGTAATGTACCGACTTGTTGGCTCACTATGTTGGATACCCAAAACTAATATAACATTGTATGCCAACTGCGTTTCAATAATAAAAAGAGGCAAAAAAAAAAGATTTTTGATCCTTACCAACTTAAGAAATAAAATATACATAAAAACTGCTTAATATATTATTGGCATGTTCAAAAGGAGCTACTAGATGAGTGCTGAAACTAAAATAATTCCTTGGCAAATGCCGAAATCATTTCATTTAGAAGAAATGTCTCTCTAGACAGACATGCGAGAAACAACACTGATGCTCCTGGCTGAAGTTCAAGGCCATGGGTTTTAGAGGGCACGACCACCACCACCAGCTTCACGGTGAGCAGTAGCATCATCTTCGGAAGACTGTAGTCAGCATAAGGAAGAACAATTGGTTAGAGACTGTGTTTTTCATCCTCAGACATGAATTACTGGTTGGATATCAGACCACTTACCTGCACACAGCTGGGGCTCTATTATCTGAGGGACGCTGAATGCCAAGACCTGGGGGATGTGTCCTAACTGCCTGGATTAGATCATTTTGCTTCATTATATAATGTTCAATAACCTTCCATATGTCTTATTCCCCTCTGGTGCCATGGAGATCTATGAGAAGAACAGCTGATAACTAAACAGAGTTCTGGGGCAGGGGAGCTTGGCATTATGACCTCCTTGGTGCTCACGGTGCCATCTGTATTTAGTTTTTTCAGCCCATATGATCTACAAACTGATTCCTGCGGTGAGATGCCTGCCTGGGCACAAGGAGAGGTTCTAGGTCTTTCTCCGTTGGTGTTTCTGGTTCTATTTGCTCAGGTCGAGGCTATTCCCAAAAACGTTTGTGCTGGGAAACACAAATGGCAAAGATCGATGGTTTTCTCACTGTTTATAGTTTCCTCTTGGTTCATCTGTGGAGCCTCAGGAGCTCCTCAAGGGATGTCTGGATGGCTTGGCCTCCACCTGCTCTAGCCGGTCGGTTTTGCATTCTACTTTTATATATTTGGACTTGGTACGATTTTATTTTTAAAACAGAATTCTATTGCTAAAAAAAAAAAAAAAAAAGCTTTGGAAATCACCAGCCTAAAGAAAAATTCTAAAGAACCTCCTTTCTTTTCCTTCCTTCCTTCCTTCTTTCCTTCCTTCCTCCCTCTCTGTCTCTCCCCCCTCCCTTCCCTCCTTCCCTCTCTCTTTCTCTCTCTCTTTTTTCCTTTTATTTCCTTTCCTTTTCCTTTTTTCCTTTTTTTCTTTTTTCCTTGTGAAGCTATTTATTCCAAATGTTCTTTGCTTCCGTGATAATAACTAACCCACAGTGCTTACTATATGTCAGACACTGTTCTAAGGGATTTGCATATATTAAATTCATTTAATACTCAAAACCACTTCATAAAGGAGGCGCTGTTTTTATCCTTACATTACAGGTGAGGAAATACGGGAACAGAGATGTTTTACAGCCTGCCCAAGTTCGTGTGCCCAGCACCTGGCAGAGCTGGGATCCGAGCCCCTGCAGGCCAGTTTGAGAATTTGTCCTTTAAATCCACTTCTCTACATGCTTCTCTGCTGTGTGCCATTTTTCCTCACACTGTTTTTCTCTCCACCTCTAACTTTTTGAGCAATGATGTGGTCTCTGATTTAAATGAAATGCTTAAGAGAGGTAGGGACTTGCTATAGATTCAGGATTAAATTTTGTGACCAATACAGCATTCTGCACAATTGTTGCCCTTTTCAACACATTCCTGAAGCTTATTAAAAGATATTTATAGAGAGCATGTCAGAAGACTTATGTACATAGCATGACTATTTCCCCAAATCTTAATAGTGATGATTATAAGGCTAAGAAAGTAATTTCTTAAAACTATCACATGCTACGTATATCATCTGCTGACATAGGCAGGAAGTGGCCCTCTCCCTCCTAAGAACATACCTTTCAATATTCTCTGGATCTGTATATCTGCCCAAATGAGTATTGTTCATAAAATAAATATGGGGGACAAAATGAAATGATGTGAGTATAATCGTTCAAAATCTCCACATGCACTCATTCTTTCAAACTTCTCGGCCTTAGAAAATCATTTCACTTTCTTTCAGGTTGTTGTGATAACTGGGCTAGAATTGGCATATATTCTACTATTCATCTAGGCTAAATAAATGCCAGAATGTTCTAATCTGTGCAGCTGTCTTCCTTTTTTACGCTTGCCACCCTTCCTTTAGGTCATGGTCTTCCTTGAGGTGCACGCATGCACACACACACACACAGAACTCTAATTTCTCAAAGAAGTTTATGACCAAGTAGGGTTGTTCTGGGTAGTTTCCCCCTTCAGGACTACAAACCAGAGTTGTTTATCATTCTTACATGAAGGACAATAAGCAATGATACTGTTAAAAAGGGATAATAGCTGGCCTTTATCAAGAGCTAATCTGTGTCAGGTAGGCCAGGAGTTTTATGCATATTGCCACATTTAATCCTCATGCCAGCATCTCAACAAAAGTACATTGAATAAAAGAAGAGCAATGACACTATGCAGTGAGTATGATCTTTTCCGTATAAGGAATGTTCAAAGAGGTTAAGTACATTTCCCGAGGTTCCAGGCAGATAGTCATTGTTAGTTTGCTCTGACAACCAAAGCCTATATGGGTAGCCAAACTATTATGATTTTTCTCCTCAGTTTAGGTTTCAATAGGATGAATGTGAATGAAACTCATTCAATCATGCTATGAATGAAGAAACGAGGGGAGAGTGGCATTTCTCTTTAGAGGTAGAGTCCCTAGATTATAGATGAGAGCTGCTATGAAACATTCTTTAGCACAAGTTACATATGGCTCCATGACTGGCGGTAAAAATTCCTCTGCACTGGGATTTTCTTAATAAAAAGAATGCTTTCCCCCACCCCCAACCTTTCCATTCTCTCATCTTTTGAGAGACTCCGGAAGCATACATTGCCCTTCCAGCACAGACCAGTAGATGGCAGCAAACGTCCACCCTAGACTCCCCGAGTTTTGCTTCTGAGTTCTTTGGTGTGAAGCTGGAGGCAGTTTTTAAAAATACAATCATCCACTCTCCTTACCTGACACGTTGGAGGGGCTGATTTTCCAGGTCACACATGTCTTATTACTTTCGAAAATAATCATGTGGAAAGGCTTTTCATTGTGTTTGCTGCTACATTTCTGCACAGTGGTGACTGTCAAGCCAAAATCAAACTAATGGGGGGGGGGGGGGAGGAAGACGCCTACGACCCAAGAGAAGTGCAAATAATTTCCGTTAAGAATGTTCCTCATGGGTTTTCAAAGAAGTTTTCATCACCCAATCTGATCAGTGAAGCAGTCTTGTTCATAAATTATTTATCAGTCTCTGTTCTCTATCTCATCTTTCGCACCATCGAAACAAGCAAAATCTAACTTTGGATGAATTTTTTTTTTTTAAGAAAATCTGGAGAGAAAAATTTCTTACCACCCTTCAGTGTCAGAAATGAAGTACAACCATTATGTAAACCATATACAACAAAAGGATCGTATGGGTTGTTTTTTTCCTTTAATTAGAATTTTCTTCTTGAAGGATATTATCCTTGGCATTTAGTCTTAGTATTAATTTATTTTTCAGCCTGGTGTTGGTTCATTATTCTGGGAAATGTGCTGTGGATTTTATGGGCAGTGTGCTGTTGTTGGTCTGAATTTGAACGAATTGGTTCCCTGACCCAGGAGAGAAAAACCTTCAATGTAGGCGCCTGTTGCCACTCAGCTGTTTGGCAAGCAAATAACATCTCCACGTTTTGTTTCATTTTCTGTAAAATGGAGATCTCACAGGATTGCTGTGAGGATCATATGAAATTAAACGAGTTAATATCATGAAACCTTTAGCTCCGTACATGTTAAAAATTCACTGTTAGCTGGATGTGAATGAAGAACTAAGATTCCTTCCAGTTTTAAGTAACTTGGACTCTGATTAATTTCATTCTCTTCAACCTCAACCCAAGAGTTACAGACCTCCATCCTAAGAAGAATGGGGGCCTTTGAAAGATGCTGAGATGAAAATGTTCTAGAGGATGAGAGATTGATTCACTGTAGAGGAAGATGATCTTATTTTTACTACTAAGAGGCAGCTGTAGGTCATCATTGACAAAAGTTCATCATCCGACAATTGAGAACAAGTGGGGAAAAAAAAGAAGAAAAATGATTTCACGAGCAAGAGAGAAAATGAAAAACAAAGGCTCCGAGGAATAGAAAGGGGACTGGCATCATTACCTACACTTTGTCACCTTGAAGAATATTTTCCAGTATCTGGAACCAAAGGAAATGATGTTTTAAGAGCACTTCAAGAACTAGGTCAATTACATATTTAATATAGAGTCTCTCAGCCAAGAGTGCCTTATTTTAATTTTGCCATTTATTTTGGAACTAAATCCTGCATCAGGATAACATCATCCCTCACCAGTGTCTGTTTGGCAACCCATCTTAATGGGTTTGGTACTTTCCCTGGCATTTGGGACAATCCATCCTTTCCATGCCATGGCATTTCACAAATATTCCACACTGAATCTTTGTACACTGAAGTTTGCAGGTGTTTTAAGTCCCATTTTGCTGATGAGTAAACAGATTACAGAGAAATTGATTTGCCAAAGACTCTGGCATTGGGACTGAATGTCAGAGATCCGTGTTTCTCTTACTGCCACTGCTGCCATGGCTACAGATACAACTAAGAAATAGAGGTCAAGCGTGAGGTCTTTAAAGGTTGAGTGACAGCTTGGGTTCCTAGCTCCATTGCTATTTCCAAGCTGTGCGATTGTGGCCAGACTACTTGTCAGGGAGGATGGACTTCATGGTCATCATGGACAAGGGTGGTTATGTTTTTTACTGCTTAGATATCGTTATAGTTCATCTTTGTTCACCCAGCAATAAGCATTCATAAAAAATAGAATAAATGATACCTTGGAGAGGGAGGAAAGAGAATGCTTTTTAAAAATGTTTACTTACTTGTTTTGAAAGAGAGAGAGAGAGAGAGCAGGGGAGGGGCAGAGAGAGAGGGAGAGAAAGAATCCCAAGCAGGCTCCAACACCGTCAGCACAAAGCCTGACTCGGGGCTTGAACTCAGAAACCGAGATCATGACCTGAGAGAAGATCAAGAGTTGGACGCTTAACTGACTTCGCCACCCAGGCACCCCCCCAGAATGCTTTTGATAAACAGAGATTTTGAAGGAAAGGGAAGGGCACTGTCATTGTTTTCTGCACTTGGGAAGTACAGAGAAAATTGCCCAGTAGCTGAACAAAAAAGAAATCAAGACTAGCCCTGAGTCAATTCCCGGTTGAAATCCTGGCTTCCCAGCAGCTCTGTAAGTTGGCTACCTCTCAGAGCCTCCTCATCTGAAAATGGAAATGGTAACAGGATGTAGAATTGTTTTAAATATAAAACGAGCTTATGTGTGGTGAAATGCTTCCCACTGCTTGGGAATACATATTAGCTATTACTATTTGAACTATCTACCACTTGCATACCGCCACTACTGTTTAAGTTGTATCTGTGAGAATGTGTGGTTTTTGCCAAGGACTGAAGGCTAATTTGGCCTTGAATGTTCAGCTTGTTCCTACTTAGTGCAATCAATAGGAAAACTTCCAGAATTTCAACAAAAGTACTTTTTTTTGGTTTGTTTTTAAAAGAAATCCTTCTATAGCAAATACAGTATTATAGCTTTACCTTGGCCTTAAACTTGAAACACATCCATGGGATATGTGTACTATAATTGCCTCTCTTTGCCAGTTATTGGTTATGAACTGGATTTCCCACCCCTAGGGATGGTCCTGACAGTAAAAATAAAACAAACAATTATGATACAGGACTCTGACCTACTTTCTAAAAATGAATACTCTATTTAAACCTGAATAATATAATTAATGGTTTTAATATTGGATGTTATTTTTTGGTGAACCACTGAATCCGTTGGCTCAGTATTTCCTTATCCAAGGCTGTGGGGGCTGGACTGGTGCCAGCTATCCTAGTTTTGAGGACTTATCATGTGCCAAGTTCTATGGTAAGTATATTATATACATATCCTTATTCAACTGACAGCAGCCTTGTAAAGTACATGTTATTTGAGTTCCTTACTGGAAGAAGCTGAGGCTCAACATCTACGTAAGGAGTTCAAGGCCCTGTGGCTGGCACACAGCACAGCTGCACTTTGCACCCAGGTCTGTCTGACACTGAAGCTTATGTTTATAACTGCACAAATCTAACATAACCACAAAGAATGCTTTCATATCAAACATGGTGAGATTGCACTCACGGTACTCTTTCTTATAGTTGGTAAAAGTGTTTTGCCATATTTTCTTCAGCTGGAGGGGGAACAAGACAATTTAGCAAAAATAAACATCGTGGATCAGGTATAAATGTACACATTACCACTCAGGGGCACAGAACTATAACTTTTTAGTTTTCTATAACCTACTCCATTTCGTTCTCGGGTTCCCTCAAGCTGCCTAGAGCAGACAACTTATTTTATGGTGTTCTAGTATATTCACTTGAATATACTGAATCTGGTTGAATTTGGAGTCAAATGTAAGCATTATTATTTCAGTCACTGCTCAGTTTGGAGCTTCCTCACCCTTGACAGAAACTCAGTATTTCAGGCTTCCCTATCTCACTTCTGTCTTCTTCTTCTTCTTTTTTTTTTTTCTCTTTGTGCCATAGGGTCTTGGAAAAGCTCTGGCCCATCATCACAGAGGGGAGAGGCATCTCTGGTTAGCGCAGAAGCGCCAGGATCCTTGCTGGCCAGTGACATGTCCTTATAACCGCTACGAGGATCCAGTTTCATGGACTCTGCCGCTTCTGTCCTAACATCCAGTAGATTTTTAGCCCTTAGTAATCCCTCCCTGGGGTGTGTGGCCTCAAACAGTTGGCCAAAGGGGACTTGGGAGAATCTTCTCTCTCTTTCTGCCTCATCCTTTTATACCTTCCTTTCAGCTCCACCTCGGCTGCCTCAGGTGGGCACGTTTCCCAGCTCAGAGCCAAACAGCAGGGGTGCAGAGCCTGGCTGAAAATGGAAGCCACACTTAACCCTTGTCCTGTTCCTGCTAAACCTCCAGCTCACCCCCGCCCCCATATTCAAGCTGGAAGGGCTTTTCCTTTCACTTATGGGTTAAGACTTCCTTTTTTACCCTTAGGATTATTTATTTTCTTTTGAGAAAGAGAGAGAGAGAGAGAGAGAGAGAGACAGAGACAGAGACAGAGAAAATCCCAAGAGGCTCTGCACTGTCAGCCCAAAGCCTGACATGGGGTTCAAACTCATGAACCATGAGATGATGACCTGAGCCAAAACCAAGAGTCAGATGCTTAACCAACTGAGCCATTCTGGTGCCCCATCACTTATAGGGAAAAATTTTCTCTACATCATATTCTAGCTCCTTCCTGTGTTTACTCTGTGGTCATGTCTTCATGTTTTGCTTTGTATCATGTAAAAATACACCTTTCTGGGTGTTCAGGAAAGCCTTTATTTCAGGAATACTGTTTAACTATGGATCTATGGAAGTTTACTTTGATCAAATGAACATTGAGCAGTGGCTTCCTTGTTTTTGGCCTGTATGCCTTATCCCTGGAAGCTGATGCAAATATTTTGGCTGTAATCTGTTGAAGGGCAACCATCCTCAGGGCAATTGGAAACTATTAGGAGTCCCAATGGGGCAGAAAACTCTAGTTCCACTAAGATTCGTGCTCACATTCTATAGCGTAGGGTTTTTTGTTGGAAAACCATCCATGTTTTGGGGCATCTGGGTGGCTCAGTTGGTTAAGCGCTGAGTTCGGTTCAGGTCATGATCTCACAGTTGGTGGGTTCGAGCCCCACGTGGGGCTCTGTGCTGACAGTGCGGAGCTGGAGCCTGCTTTGGATTCTGTGTGTGTGTGTGTCTCTCTCTGCCCCTCCCCCACTCATGCTCTTTCTCTGTCTCTCAAAAATAAATAAACATTTAAAAATTAAGAAAAAGAAAAGAACACCATCCATTTCTCACTTACCCTTGCATCCAAGTGTGGCCACATGACTGATTCTAACCAATGAAATGTGAAAGGAAATTGATATGTCAATTGTAGGTCGACATGATTTATACATGGGTGTTCTTACTCTGTGCTCCTTCTTGTTCCTTGTCCACTAGCTGGAATCCAGCCTCATGCTAGCTGGATGATGTTAGCATCATCGGTGCTGACTTTGGGAGCCCTGTATGAGTACTGGTTGATCCTCCTTCAGCTTGGGTTCCTATATGACTGTGTGTAGGAGACAATCCCTGCCCATCCTTCTATGGGGAGAAAAATAAACTTGTGTAGTTAAGGTTTGGGGGCTTATTTTTTATATCAGCTAATGATACTTTAACTAGGAAAGCAGCAGTGAAAAAACCTGAGTCTGATACATTTTTAAAAAATTATCCCTGTTATAATAGCCAAGTAAAATTTCCTTAAAGGGATGATCTTCAAAACAAAAAGTCATTCCTTTCACTCGTTATTTGGACTATTCATGACTAATACACATTGACTTTGGGTGAAAGGCAGGCATTGGCAAACTCTGGCCTGTGGCCTGTTTGTGTATGGCTAATGGGCTAGGGATAGTGTTTTGCACTTTTAGACAGTTGTAAAAACCAACAAACACACACACAACAAGAACAAGAACAACAAGAACAACAGCAACAAAGGAAAAATATATAAAATATGTGACAGATCATATGTGGCCCTCAAAGTATAAATTACTATTTGGTCCTTTGCAGAAAATTTGCCATCCCATGGTATAAATGACAGGGACACCAATGAGCTTAAACTGCCTTGTATTGGGAGGACTACTCTAAGCATAAAAAATTGAATATGCTATCCTGGGTTGATCTGTGGAGTTATGATTTAGGCCTTTGGAATGGATAGAAGCTGTAAGGAAAGTGTAAACTTGACCTAACACTAGTGGAAAAGATTTGCTCAATCTTTAGTTCCTGTGTCTGTAGAACTAAGAACAACTTGACTTTTCATATAATTGACTGATTATTTTTGAAGCTGATAGTCAATTTGGTATTATACAGACACAGCCAGAGAGAAAAAAACTATTCTTTTTTGCTTATTTTGGATTGGTGGCTCCCTAAACCAAGACCAATGACTCTTGGATTTATAGGGTGGATGAAACATTTTCGACATTCAATTAAGAAAATGAAATTCTCTTGAGATTTGAGTAATTGAAATAGCAATGCTGTTTTTTTCCTCCATTTATAGCTTCAGAAAAGTCAAGCACATTTGTCCAGAATAATCTAGACTAACCATCAGCCTCTAAATTTATTATAAATATGCAATTTTGGTAGGTTTTGCAGCCAAACCTACCCATTTGATTCCCAAAGTCACTGATAATAATTAGGAGGCCATACTTGCGGTTTCCAAGGGGGACCAAAATGAAGACTATATTATGATTAAGATTCTGCTTATGATATGTGCCGGTGAGCAAGGTCTGTTTGAGTTGGCAGATTTTAATGCTTGTGTGGAATATTTTTTATTTTCCTGCCACTAATTGTGTTATGATTAAGTTGCATCCACTGGAGTATAATTATCTATTGCATAATACTTACTATACGTGGGTCCCTTGAAATTTGCCACTTCAATAGTGCTGACGGAGGCTTGCTGTACTTTCCTAATGATAAAACTTTCTTTTACACAGTTCAGTTTATCTTCTTTTCCCTAGAAACTCCTTAATAATCATTTTCAGAAGAATAAAATTCTAGTCTAGGTTGTTTGTCTTGAAGATAGGATTTTTCATTTGGCCCTTGTGAATTCCGAGGCAATCATGATCCTAGTGAGTTCCTGAGTGGGAAGGGTCCTACTCAGCTGAGGTGGCGGGAAGCTTCTCTGGGAGATGGCACTGAGAGTTCATTCTTATTTTAGTTTCCGTTTTGATGGCTTTATGCTTTTTCAAGTCACAGAACAATGGACTTCTGATAGATGTTCATAATTGACACCACCTATTTCCTTCACTTTTATATTTTATATTCTTCTGTATTTTAGATAGCTGTAAAATTTCCTCTACCTCTGAGTCTTGGGCACTTTATATTAATGCACTGGGTAGGGAGAGTAATGTTTTGCCCAACCCATCCCAGTATTGGTTCCTTCTCTCTCCCTTTTCCCCACATTTCAGCCCAAGAGTTATCATGGCAATGACCATGTCTGTTTCACCCACCATTTGATTCCTAAGAAGCTAGTACTGTGCCTGTCACCTGACTACTGCTTGCTGAAAGAATTAATGAATGACATCTCTCTGCTGCAGAGGCTCCTGAAAGCCTTCTCCAAAATGATGTATTAGCATTCTGGAGTTCACCTTATACTTCTGGAAATTAAGTGACTAGATGATATGAACGTTTAGTTCTTTTGCTGCTCTAAGATTCTGAGATTTTAAACATATGCCTTATGATTGATTTATTTGGCTTGTTCATTTGATCATTCAGCAAATATTTATTATGCACCTACTGTGTGCCAAGGTATGTTCAAAGTGCAGTGATGATCCCCATTGAAAAGGTCCCTGATCTCATGAAGTTTCTATTTTTATTGGGATGAACAGAAGACTAAACCAATCACAGAAGTATTGGGTAGTGGGTGATGAATGCTCTGGAGAGAATAAAAGCAGAATGCTGTGAATGAGAGTCGCTGGGGTGCCCTTACAGTGCCCTCTGAAGAGAGGTGCCCTCTAAGGAGCCAGTCGTGCAACCATGAGGCACAAGAACATCCCAGGCAGAAGCAACAGTGAAGGCAAACAGCTCCTGGCAGGAACAAGCCTGACACACTCAGAGAAGGCCAACGGAGTTGGTGCAGACACAACAAAGGAAAAGCAGAGCTGTGAGCAGGCTTTGAGTGAGTGGGTGGGTGTCAAAGTGGGTGGGGACAGCCGAAAGATAACTTTAATGATTCAACATCAAAACGCTAGCAAGAATGGTATTTGAAAAGCATTCTTGGGATGAAGGGCACAGGCTGGAAATTAATCTTTGATCTTAGTTCATCTTCTGCATTAACATTCCTCGAAGCAGGACAAACCTTGCAACTCAGCATAGGGCATGGCACAGAATATCCTTAAAGAAGGGCCAGAAAATAAAAAAAGAAAGGAAAAAATTTCTGCGATGCTTAATCCAAAATGGATCCACAGGGGAAGGTCTTTCTTCTTGAAAGCAATTATACTTTACAACGTGTTCTTTTCCCTGGTGTTTCAGCTTCCCGTGATGCCTGCCTTCATTAAAGCAAGCAGGAAACAGGATTTTCTGTGATGTGCTGCTAGAATTATATCTTCTGAGCTGCAACTAATTGTTTTGATGAAAACAAACAAAAAAAAAACACAATATAACACTGTATGAGAAGATCAATGCTTGCACACTGGGCAAACTCAGAAAGAAAGGAAACAGAGAAAAACAACAATAACACAATACATTGTTTTATCTGTCGCATTTTGTTTATATAAAACATAAAACTAGGAGAGAGCTTGGCTTAATGACAGATCAGGATGCCATTTCAGAAAAATCTCATTGTAGCTTTGCCCATGCATTTCTCTCTCTCTCTCTCTCTCTCTTTGTGTGTGTGTGTGTGTCTTCTCAAGAAAATTTTTTTCTTCTTTTGCTACTGTTTTGATTTCTTCAGTTTTTTAAATTGGGAATAGGTGTGTTTATTGCAACCATATCTCATAGAATGCTGACAAGATATAGTTTTAGTGAAAGATGAAATAATTGAATTGCTATTATGCCCTCTCTACTTTAATAATAATAATAATAATAATACAAACTCAAAGCAAATCAAGCACTTCCTTGCAGGTATGAGGACAGTTGCGCTCTGGTCTTTGCTCTGCCATCCATAAGAGTGGGACCTGGATCCACTCTCCCCCTTGTTGGGAGCCCCACCTGAGATACTTGGGATTTGATCAAACCAACATTGAATGCCTTTCCTGTTCTGAGATCTGTGATTCTAAATAAGTATAACCCTTAATATTCTCACCATGTATTTTGATTAGACAACCATAGTGACTCATGATTTATCTACCAATAATGTTCTGATAATTGTAACCAAATGGGGAAAGGAAATGATCACAGAACAGACACTTCATTTGGAGTCTATCTTTAGAGAACAAAAAGCCTTTCTTATATCTACCAAATCTTTTCTATTTCTTGTCACTACAAAAGGGAAACTAAATTATCACTGGAATTAGAGTGGTAATTGGTCTGTTTGAGACCTTTGCTACTCAAATGTGGCCCAAGGAAACAGCAGCATCCGCATAACCTGGGGGGTCCATTAGAAGTGCAGAATTTCAGGATCTGCCCCAGACCTACAGAATCAGAATCTTTATTCACCAGAGTCCTAGGTGAATCATTTGCACATTGAAATTTCAGAAGCACTATTTCAGATGAATGGCCAGTAAGGGAGATTATTTGGCAGATTATCTATTTTAACCCCAAGCAGGGTAAGCACGTTGTTACTGTGAGAGACTCAGTGGTAGCACACTGGCTGATCTTGGCCCATACCTTGAAGCTTGTCTTCTGAATCACTTACACAATATTGTACTAGCCAAGA
Source organism: Cryptoprocta ferox (assembly GCA_028646485.1). Classification (NCBI taxonomy): domain Eukaryota; kingdom Metazoa; phylum Chordata; class Mammalia; order Carnivora; family Eupleridae; genus Cryptoprocta; species Cryptoprocta ferox. The sequence continues at coordinate 19,838,978 of CM053560.1, read as the reverse complement.
AGTAGCACTCCTCTTTCAACTTCTGAACTGAACTGGGACCCGTTTTGCTGTTAGGAGTTACCCTTCGGGAGAGGAAGAGAGACAGAGTAAGGGAGACAGAGAGTCTCAAGAGTCGTATGCTCTACTGATTAAGCCATTCAGGCATCCCTTGGTCCTTGTTTCTATATGAAGAACAGATTGTGAATGAAAGAAATACCAGTTAAAAGTCTAGAATCCTCATTCTGGTGGAAGACTGTGAAGGCTTATGGGAAAGGAGAGAAGCCTTTTGATATATTATCCTATTTGTGGCATTAATGGCTACTTAAACAAAATAAACTTTTACAAATAAACATAAAAAAAAAAGGGAGTTACCCTTCAATCTTTCAAGGTGTAACTTACATTTCTGCTTGCAGAGATGAGCATATTTTGAGGACATGTTTATGCTGGAAAAAACATTCCCCTCCAGTTCTCATCTAAAGGCTAGAGAATTGATAAACACTAGAGAATTGATAAACAACCTCTCTATCCACTTGTTTTTTTTAATTTTTTTTTACATTTATTTATTTTTGAGAGACAGAGAGAGACAGAGCATGAACAGGGGAGGGACAGAGAAAGAGGGAGACACAGAATCCGAAGCAGGCTCCAGGCTCTGAGCTAGCAGTCAGCACAGAGCCCGATGCGGGGCTCGAACCCACAAACCATGAGATCATGACCTGAGCTGAAGTCAGACGCTCAACTGACTGAGCCACCCAGGCGCCCCTCTATCCACTTGTTTTTAACATAATATTCAAAATCATCTTCCTTTTCTTGTGCATGAGTGGATACAGCATTTGAGTGTATGTGTGCATGTGTGTATATGAAAGGAAGGAGGTAGGTGGCTATAAGTCCCTGTTCACTGAAACTATACCTGCTCTTAGACTATGCTTAGGGTCATGGTGCACAATGATTGTCTTGAATGGATATTCTTTTTCCATTTATTAGGGTCTGAAATTGAATAGGTGATTTTTATACTGTAGAGGTGGTGACTTTACCATAGGAGGTAAAAATGAGCCATCTGCAATGCTGTTTGTTGTTCATTTCAGCTGAGGTCCACTGTGGCTCTGGGCGAGTAGTTGTATTTTCAGTGTATCACTTGGATGGTTTTTTTTTGTTGTTGTTGTTGTTTTTGTTTTTTAGAGAAAAAGGAGTAAAGAATCTCAAAAAAATGCATGCAAGCTGTGCCCCTGACTTAAATAGGATCAGACCAAAGACCGCATAGTGCAGAGAATCTTACTGGCAAGAAATGGGAAGTCTTCCGAAGTCACCAGGGCAATATTTGAATTGGATGACAGCAGAAGAAGTCAATAGACCTTAGGTTTCAGCTTTAAAAGCTGGGTATGTCTTAACTGACATTGTACACACTATGGGCCTGGAGACCTCATTTATTAATATCACATGCTTTTCTGGTCAGTCTATATGGGAGTGGTGGGAGTGGGCGGTGGGGGGGGGGAGCACTCTTCAAGAACCAGGAAAGCACACTGATAAGGCTTTTGAGTTCAAGGCTCCAATGAAAACCCAAAACATGTAGTTCTTTGCATCTGAATAGCTGACACTATAGAAAAGAAGTAAGAAAGGATGAGTGATCAAGAACAGTTGTTCAATTATAATCATATGATCATGGGCTTGACCTATGTTAGAGCTTCATAACACATTAAATTTCTTGGAAGAAGCCTTGGAAATTCAATAGTTAATCCCTTTATTTTACAGATTAGTGAACTAAGTCCAGATGAGGATGAATGACATGCCAACTTCAAGAGTTTGGTAGCAGAACTGAGACTAGATCTCTGGGTGTTTGAATTTCAGGGCATTGAAATTTCTGCTATGTGGAGGGTTATAGGAGGATTTAGGATATGCCATAGTATGCAGGGTTTGAGCTTTTCCAGCCTGATATATATGTGTGTAAAGGCTTCCATACAAAGGAGCATCAATGGACATCTTCAAAATGAACTGGCATTAAGGAAATCTGCTCAGCCTAAAGATGGGAGGTGGAATATAGAAAGGGTGCTTCTATCCCTTTAGAGTGCATTCCCATGCTCGACAAGCCTATTGACTGTGAGCCAGCATCTTAGTAACAGTAATATAAAAATGAATAAGCCATATTCTCTGTCCTTGGAAAGCTTATAATCCAGTGCAGTAGATAGGAAAATACGCAATTTACTTGTTTAATGTATTTTTTGAATTCTGTGTCAGGCACTATGTTTGTCATGGGGGATACAATAAAGGACAAGTTAGACACAGAGCTCAAGGAGCTCACTATGCAGCCAGGATAACAGACATGAAAGAAACTAATAAATAATTAGTACTGTGATAATGGCTTACATCTGGATTCTGGGAGCACAGAGTAAGGGCATGGGATACAAAGGAGGATGGGGGTCAGGGGAATGTTTTACTTGATTTCAGTCATGAAGAAAAATGATGAATCAAGCAAGAGATACCTCTCAGAGCTAATGGTGTCCCTATATTTTTTGGGCCTTTTTCATAATCCATGGAATGTCCTTGAGAACATGCATAGATGAAGATAGACTTATTTACCTAGCTTGAAACAATTCTTTCTCACTAGGATCCTGGGAATTGAATGAGGCAATCACTTCTTTTGATTTCTTTGGCTAGGAAGAGAGGATTTTTGGCTCTTTCCCCAGAAGGCTGTTTTTTGCATGTATCACTTTGTGTGACAGCTTAGCCATATGATTAGCAGGTACTGACTTAAGCAGGAAACATCCCGCTGGATGTAATTGGACTATGGGGCTTATTGTTTTGGGTTATTTCCATTGGGATAATGGAGACTTCAGATGGTTTGTTGTTATTCTCTTTCCCAAAATGCTTCTGTCTGAGGCTTTGAGTTTCTGAGTCAGGCTCTCAAGGGCTGTTAAGGTTTCTGGAGAGTCTATGGATGCTAAATAGAGAAATTTAACTTAGAAGATTGTTTACAGGTGAGGCAGCTGAAGTGCAGAGAGCTTAAGAGAAGGTACCCAAAGTGAGATGGGAAGTTACTGACCAAGCTGTGGGACCCACAACTGCTATTTCTTGCACCCAGCCTAGACTCTTTGCTTTGCACAGACTATACTCAAATTTGTAGTCACTTCACAAACAATCCCCCTGCCAACTTTGCTTCTGGAGGTTTAGATGACACATCAGTCTGGGTATGAGCGTTTACTGTCATTGTCTTAAAGCACACTGGTAGCAGGACTTGAGTATATTTCATCTTTGTTTCTTCAATTTTCCACACAGTCTTGGCATGTAGTAGGGTTTTAATATATGCATTTCAAATGGAAAAAAAATGGATATAATTTTGGTCAATAGAATTTGAAATCTTGTCTCATCAATGCCACTCTCTAGCTGTGTGATATTAGCTTTTCTGAACTTTGCAAATTTGGGAACACATTACTTCTATTTACTAATCTCTGTTGGACTACAGTTGAAGAAGTATTTCCAAAGAAGGTATTTAGATTCATCTTGAGGGATGGGCAGAAATTGGCCAGAGAAAACTAGGGAAGATATTTAGTTAGAAAAAAAAAAAAAAAACATGTACAATGGCATAAACAAAGACATCTGAGGCATTTAAATATTTTCTCATAATGGGAGTAAAGGTTGTATCCATTAATTAAAAAAAAAAGCATATTATGAGTCAGTCACTGGGGGATACAAGCTAAACAGCATAGACATGGTTGCTACTGACATGAAGCTTATTATTCAGAGAGGAACACAGACACTTTTCAAACACACAAATAAATATAACACTATAACACCTTCTGGAAAGGAGAATAATGATACTCCTGCCTTGTAATAGGGCAGGAAATGTGACAGGGATTTAGGACTGGAATTCAGAGAAAGACTTTGGCAAATGTTGAAAAGGCTGGAGGTGAATATTTGGGAAAAAAAGAAAGAAGAAACACATGTACAAAGGCCAATGTGGCCAATGTGGACGTTAGACAAGTAGAAGAGTTAAGCCTGGGGAGTTGGACAAGTATAGACAAGGTGCTATTGTCACATTGAAAATCTATAAGATTTGGGTTAGATGATGTTTACGATACCTCTCCATCTCTAAACTCCATATGTCATTCCTTAATACTGTCAGTGCCAATTCAATCATCATGTTCCTTCTTGCCTTCCTCCATCAGGTAATTTAATTTCTTTCCAGTTTTGGGAGCCAATGAATACACCTCAATAGTATGGCAATTCCCATGTTCTGTGTTTGTCTGGTGACTTTAAAAAGATATAAACTATTTTGTTTTTGTTGTGAAGACTGTAGCTTCATCTTGCTTACCATCAAGTACGAGATGATATTCAATACAGTTTCCAGAGTCTAGATTAGATAATTTCTGTTGTCAGGTAAGCACTGCTGAATCCTAATTAGTTGGATTACTTCAAATGCAGGATACTCATTACCTAAAGCAAATGAAGTCAACTTTTCTCTTCATTCCCCTCGTGCATTGCTTGCGTATCACACTTGATTAAGTGGTGGCAGCTGAGAAGCTCTACCGTCAGTCCATTGGTTTAGTTTCTCTGGTAGAAGAGAAAACTTCACTTACAAAAACTTATCTCACTTAAGGTATTCTTTGTGTCCAAGACTTCCCCCTTGTTATGAAAACAAAGAGCTAATAGAAACATTCCAATGCCCACCTAAGATAGTCAAATCTTATGTTGGATTTTGTTTCTTTTTAAAGGCAAAGTAATATTGATTCTAAACTTTTCATGTTTACTTTGTGTATTCTTCTGGGGACCAAAAGGGTGGACATGAGTAATCTCATAAATCATCAATATTAATATTGTTTGACAGTGTAATTATAGAAATACTACATAGTGATAATGAAAGCAGAGAAAATAACATTTGGTTTGCTCCCAAGGTCAAATTATTTTCCTTAATTTTATATGTGAAATGTTATTTTAAAACCTCTGATCTTTTCTAAGATTTTGCTGCTTAATTTATGGATTTAATTGTGAAATGGTACTTCCTTGTATATCACTGTGTACTAAGTTAACTTAGTCATGTTTGAATCTTCCAGTTGCATTTTGGAATTTCACATGTGTTTGATTTAAAGCAAAGGGATGCTAATGCTTGAATAATAATGTATCGTTTTGCATTTTCTAGCCCTATGAAACCTCTTCCAGTTCCTGGAATATGACAAAGCTTTTTTATGCCTCTGGTTTGAGTCTGCTCCATGCTCCCTGTAATTGTCCCCTCTCCCTTGCCTTTTAAGCAGCCACTCATCCTTTAAGACTGAGCTCAGGAGTCCTCTCCACTGGGAAAACTCTCTACATTTCCTTAGTCATAGGTATGTGGAACTTCTTTCCCATTCTTATAGGATCACATATATACTTATCCTTACACTTACCAAATTAATCATTCAATAGTTAAATTATATTTACAGTATTGGGCATGGCAACACTACAGAATTACTTCAAAAGTTTTCTCCCCAGGTCTGTGAGCTCCTTCAGGCAAGAAGTTCTTCCCTGCCTGAGTAGGAATTCAGCAAATGTTTATTGAATGTACAGAGTAGTGATAAGCGTGGCTAATCTGTAGGATAAGCTCCTTATTTTCAACAATTTATTTAATGTTCACAGCAATCCTTTGATGTTGGTATTATACCCATTTTACTTTTAAAATATCTAAGAAATACCAAGGTTAATTAGTTTGCCCAACATTATCCAACTACCAAGAGGGGAAACTAAGAGTTGACCCCTAGTTCTGTATTATTATAAAGACTAGATAATCTGCCTCCCACTGATATGATTTATGTTGAAATCACAGAAGCAGCTGGGCCGAAAAAGTTAGAATGGTGATTAATAACTCACTTCTGAATGGCACTTTACCATTTACACAGTATTTTACTATGCACTGTATCATCCAATTAAAAAATAAAGCTTTATTACAAACATAGTACTTTTCCAATTTAGGGGAATTGCAAATAAATCACAAATAAATGGAAAGAAACAACCTTCACATTTTATCACAGAAATAACTTTTGTCAATATTCTTCACCAATATTTTTGTGTATTTCCCCTTTCTTCTCCCTTGTTTTTGGGTGGGTATGTGTGCGTATGTGTGTGTTTTTTGCATGCATGACACTATCTACAATGTTCCTTTAATAATATATTAATAAATATCAATAACTCTTCTTCATGTCTACAATAGTATATTCTGGTATTCCATTTTTGAGTTCTGCTATAAATTATTTTGTTGGCATTCATGTTGACTCTGATCCCTCGAGTTTTGCTTTTTTGTAGAACTGCATCCAAGTTTTTTCCCCAGGGGTCAGTAGCTGGACCACTTGTTAGTCATTTGTAGTTGACTTTTCTCATTATAATATTAGTTAACATAGGAACACCTGGATAGCCCAGTTGGTTAAGCATCTGACTCTTGATCTCAGCTCAGGTCTTGATCTCAGGCTTGTGAGTTCAAGCTCCACCCTGGGCTCTGTGCTGGGTGTGAAGTCTACTTTAAAAAAGTATGTGTTGGGGTGCCTGGGTGGCTCAGTTGGTTAAGCGTCTGACTTCGGCCCAGGTCATGATCTCACAGTTTGTGGGTTCAAGCCCCGCATCGGGCTCTGTGCTGACAGCTCAGAGCCTGGAGCCTGCTTCAGATTCTGTGTCTCCCTCTCTCTATTCCTCTCCTGCTCATGCTCTGTCTCTCTGTCTCTCTCAAAAATAAATAAACATTAAAAAAAAAGTTTAAAAAAAAAGTTAAAAAAAAAGTATGTGTTAATTACATAGTAGTCTATGCTCAGACCATAGTTCATTCTTTGTCAGATCCTTTGCTCAACTAAGTAAAAATCTAACTGGGTTTCTGACTCTGTGTTCTCTTGGGGCGATGGAATGCAAATACTCCATGGTTTCCTCTTGGTTTCTTCTTCACAAGGTACTTCTTGAATTGTACAAATTTCTTGGAATCAATGACTTATCTCACCTAATTTTTTGTTAATTAAACTCAACTCATTTTTAATCCATAAAAAAGATTCTTTTTTTCATGAATAGAGTCCCTCAAAAATTAGGTTGTTTGCAAATACCATTTAATTTTTACTAAAACTATGAGGTCTGTAGGGCAGACAGTATCATCATCCCTCATTAACAGATAACATTATGAAGTCTCAAGAAGATTAAGTGATTTGACCAGTGACATTAGGTAGCAAATGGTAGTTTCAGAACCTGACCCAGGTCTCCTATCTTTAAATGTGAATGTTTCCCCTTTCGTCACACTAGATCTAATGGTGAGTAATACTACTATTACAAATTTATGGACTATAGGAAAGTATGGCTATCATTTTTGCTTACTGAGTTACATCATGTTCTCAATTTCAGATTTTAACTGACTTGAGAAGTGGTTAACTGATTGTAACAAAGTATAGAAACTAATATGGATTTTATACTCTAAATCTTCTGCTAATCAGGTTTAAGTGACATTTTATTGCCTGCCTTCAGGATAAAGTTCAAAGTTCTTAAGTTGGCATTTCAGATACAACATTATCTAAATCCAATCTACCCTTTCTCACTTTATCCTTTATTATATCTTTACAGAAAGACTTAGTCCAACTTAAACCTATCTCTGCACCGTGGTCCAAATGTTTGTGTTTTCTCTGTACTCTACATATATCTGTAATGCCTTCCTCCACCCCCATTCATCTACCAATAAATGCCTAACATAATAAGACTCAAAATCTAAGGCAATTGTCACCTAGGCCATAAAGTCTTGCTTTACCAGCCCAGGTAAAATAAATCACTTATATCGTTAGAATCAGAGAGGAATTGGCATCTCTCAAATTGTATCTTTATTCCAGATGCCCTTGAATAGGCTATATGTATTTAGAAAAGTTCATTTGTACCTCAATGGTATCATACTAACATTCTCTACCTGAATGCTTTGTAGTCTCAAAAAATATTTCTGATTGCTTGACTGTAAAGATATTGTAGGCTTCAGGGACAACCTCAGTAGAGAGGCAAACATATATTTAATGTGATTTTGAGGGCTCCAGATTACCCATTTACTATCTCAAAATATCTTCTTTACCTCCAATATGTCTAGAATGTTCTGAAGAAGTCATGGTAGCTATTTGAAAATAAAATTATTTTGGATTCTCATTTTATATCTTATACCAGGAATTTTTTCATTTTAAAAATTAAAAAAAATTTTTTTTCATGTTTCATTATTTTGAGAGAGAGAGAGAGAGAGAGTACATGCATGTGTGAGTGGAGAGGGGGTCAGGAGAAAGGGAGAGAGAAAATCCTAAGTAGACTCTGCACTGTTATTGCAGAGCCTGATAAAGGGCTCAATCTTCCTAACAGTGAGAACATAACCTGAGCCAAAAGCAAGAGTCATTTGCACAACCCACTGAGCCATCCAGATGCCCCAGTGTGTTAGTTTTCTATGCTGCATATAAAATTAACACAAATTTAGTGGATTAAAACCACATACATTTACTACACCACAGTTTCTATGGTTCAAGAGTCTGAGCCCAAAGTGGGGTGGGTCTCGTGTAAGCCTGGAATCAAGTTGTCTGCTGGTCTGCTGGGATTGGATTCTCATCTGGAGGCTCAGCTGGGAAAGCATCTATTCCCCAATGCCCAGAGATTGGTGGCAGAATTTATTTTCTTACAGCTGTAGGATTCATGGCAATTTACTTCTTCAAAGTCAGCAATGGGAAGTCACTGAAGTGAGTCTACTATCCAGACAGAGTGTTATATAATGTAACATAATTATGGGAGTGACATTCCATCACTTCAGCCTTATTCTATTGACTAGAAGCAGGATATAGGTCTTGTCCACATTTAAGCAGCACTATTATACTAGGTTATGAACACCAGAAAGTGCCGATCATGGGGGCCACTTTAAAATCTATCTACCATAGTCTGTCTTCTGGCTTCCATTGATTCATGTTTCTCCCACATGCAAAACATATTCATTCCCTCCAAGCTTCCAAGGAGTCTTGTTCCATTAAAGCATTTGTTTAGAGTAAAACAAAAAATTCTTATTATGTATATCAAGTGTATCTGGCTAAGATTCCCATGTGCAATCTGTTCAATATAGCTCCTAAGCTTCTCTCTGTCTGTGTGCTTGCAACACTACAGAGACAGATTACCTGCCTCCTTCACAGCAATATATATACATATATATACCTCACATTTCCTTTATTAATCCATCAGCAGACATTTAGGTTGTTTCCCTATCTTTACTATTGTGAATAACACTGCAATGAACATGGGAGTACAGATATCTCTTCTAGAATACTGATTTCACTTCCTTTGGATATATACTCAGAGGTGGGATTACTGATATTATGCTAAGTGAAATAAGCCAGACACAGAACAGCAGATACTGCATGATCTCACTTATATGTGGAATCTAAAATAGGCAAGTTCAGAGAAGAGAATAAAATGGTGGTTGGTAGGGGTTAGGGGAAAAGGAAATGAGGAGATACGGGCCAACAGGGACAGTTTCAGTTATGCAAGGTGAGTAGGTCCTGGAAATCTAATGTACAGCAGTATGACTATAGTTAACAATACTGGATTGTATACTTGAAATTTGCTAAGAGTGCTTTCACTCTTCAGTGCTTTCACCACACACAAGCATGCACACAAAATGGCAACTATGGGAGGTGATAGATACGTTAATTAGCTTGATTGTGGTGATTATTTCAGTATACACACACACACATACACACACACCACACTCATGTACACAATGGAATGTTATTTGGATTTAAAAAAAGAAGGAAATCCAAGTCCAGGTTTTTACTAACAGTCTGTTCAAGGCCAGTTAGGCTTTCTGTGAGTTCTTCCAGCCTCTCCCTTATGCTAACTTATAAAGACACGCCATACTTTTATATATTTCTTACATAAGCAGCCCAGTGCTGATACCAAAATATGTATTAGTTTTATATCTGTGTAACACATAAACACAAACTTGTATGCTTAAAGCAACAAACTTGCTATCTCATAGCTTCTATACAGGGGAATTCTGAGCAGAGCTTAGCTGGGTCCCCTGCAAGGCTGTGAGCAAATTGTCAGCCAAGCCTGGGTTCTTGTCTGAAGACTGAGGTTATGAGACTGCTTTAAGGTTTATCTGCCATGTACAGGTTAAAGAATTATATGTGAAATAAATAAAATAGGTTTTGCTATCTAAGACTATCTAAAGGTTTTGATTGTAAAAATAATGGAAAGTTATTAAAACCAATTGAGATGTAATTTCAACAATTCTGATTTTAAAATAGTGATATCATAAATATATATAAAGCTCACACAGATTGATAAGGAAAACACTAGGTACTCAGTAAACAAATGAGACACGGAACATGGAAACGTGATCATAGAAAAAAATCACAAAAAAAATGGCTAGCAAATGTGTATAAATGTTTATCTTTGTTTATAATTTTAAAATAAAGCAATGATAATACTTTCAACTATCAAATTAATAAAATCAGATGCAAAATTATCAATACTGGTAAAGATATAATAATCAGCCCCTGTCTCACCAATGCTGAGTGGAAAATTAGTAAAACTGATATGAAAGCAACAATTCAAAAGTCTCTGTTTCAAAAGCTGCAAAGTTTTACATATTGTTTTACCTAGTAATTCCTCTTCCAGGAATCTACTGTAATAAAATGATCAGCAATGCAGACAAAGATTTATGTACAATGATTTTCTTTGAAGCACTGTTCATAATAATAAGACACTGAAAATAATCTAAACATCCATCAAGAGGGGAAATGTTGAGTAAATTATGGTATATCTACAGTGTGGAATGTTGTGTGGCCATTAAAATGATATTTAAGATGAATATTTAACGATATGGGGAGAAATGCTTAGGCAGGTAAGAAAAAGGCAGGATACAAAATTGCTTAAACATGGAACTAATATGTAAGATAATTTATTATTAGGAGGAAGTGTATAAAGATATTGACAGGGGTTTTCTCGGGGTTTGAACTTATCCCTGTCACATTATTTTTCTCAATAAAGAGCTAGTTGCCCTATTTTCAAGGCTTTATACATATATATAGACTTTCTCATCCATATTCTTTCTGTTTTCTTTTTTTTTTTTTTAACAAGAATTAATGTTGGGTCAGCAAATTTGCTTGAAATGATGTCAATAAAAGCTAGTTTTGGACACTGGTAGAGGTTCACTGGATAAAACTGGTGGAAATGAAGGCAAAGGAATTGACTTCAGATTTAGTAATTATTCTTGGTCATCCTTACAATTGCCAGAGTAAAATGACATGGTAAACAGTACACAAGTGTAGAGAAGACTTTAAAAATAATAGAGTAAGTAAGTTTTCATATTTTGTTTGTTTGCATTGTGAACAAGTGGAAGAAACAAATATACTGATTTATGTGAATGAGTACTTTTAGCTTGGGGTAAAATATCATAAGAATTTCAAAATATTTTACTTGAAGAACTCAGTGGAAGTGAAGATGATGTGTACCAGGACACTATAAGAGGAAGCTGTGAGGAGTTCAGTTAAAATTATTTTAAGAAACGTGAGATAGAAAAAATTTTTTTTCTATGTTCAATATAATATGTGATTTAAATAATGCACACAAATATTATAAGTATATATTTCATCATTTGATTTATATTACTAGTAAGTAAATATTTAGCTTGGCTAAAAATAACAATAACAGCATCAAAACTTTTATCTCAATGAGAATTGCCTAATATACATGGTCATTTTCTATCTGAGATATACTGTTTTATCTCCTGTATTTTTTTCTGTGAAAAATACCATGATAGGGACGTTTGGGTGGCTTAATTGGCTAAATCTCCGACTTCAGCTCAGGTCATGATCTCATGGTTTGTGAGTTCAAGCCCTGCGTCGGGCTCTGTGAGCTTGGAGCCTGGTTCAGATTCTGTGTCTCCCTCTCTCTGCCCTTCCCCTGCTCGTGTTCTCTCTCTCTCAAAGAATAAATAAACATTAAAAAGTTTTTTAAAAGTACCACAACAAAAGAGTAGATAGGAGTTTTCAGTTTTTAATTTGAAAGAAAATTTAAAATTATAAGTACCTGTAGGTTAGTAAAAATATCCTTAATTCCACTCTAAGATAAACAGATCCTGAACGCTTCCTACATAAGTGGTTTGAAGTGTGTGTGAGAATCTAGAAATCCCAGGAAACCTACAGTGATAGATTAAGGAGAGGAGATATACAGAATGGGCTGTTGTGAATGCTGGGAAATCAGCTCTTCATTTTTTATAATCCTTTTTAGGGATTGTCTCTTGAAAACTGGTATGACTTTTTTCTCCCCCTTTAAACAGAAACTTTTTCTTTCTTCTTTTGTTTCTTAAGCTTCAAAAAGAACTGGAGAGAACACTTTTCTCCAGAAGGGGTAATGGAGCCTTATTTGGCACATTCAGCCCTTGATCTTGAGATGAAAGTCAGCTCTTTGGATTAATTGAGATGGTGTTGGTAGCCTTTGTGTTGTGGTCTGGAGCTTTCTGGGCAGAGGAAAATGAGAAAACAGGATTTTATGCATCTTGCCCCATTTTAGCCCCAAGTGCCTATTTTATTTTAAAATAAAATAGTTACAGTTGGAAGCAGAAGAGATGTTTTTAAGTCATGGAGCTCAAAACTTTGGAGTTCAAAATTCATATGATAAAGAACAACATGTAGTTGGAGAAACAGAAAGTTGTATTATTTGTTCTTTGGTCCAATTCTCCTATTTTGTTTTCTCCCAGCTTATTTCCTTCTGCTTTAAAATATATTAGGAAAGAGAAATTTGTACCTTCAGAAATTATGCTGAATTTGAGTATTTCAGACAAATTCTACCATCCCTAAACAACTAAAAAATTTTACGCCTTTCCTCAACCCTCTTCCTCATTTTCTTCCCCCCAAAAAGAGAGGAGTTAGACTCAGCATGCTCTTCTTCCCATTAACTGCTGACTTTTGGTTAAAAAAACAGATGAAGACTTCTGACAGACTGACAATCTCTTATCCTTGAGTTATTTTTATCTCAAACGAGCTCCACATAATGATTTTCCGCCATAACTTCACTACGGGCTTGAACTTCATTATTCTTGTTAAGATATAATTTCCAGAGCCTCTCTATTCATTTACATATTTCAAAAGATTGTATAAGAAAGCCTAGGCTTTGCTAACCAGTTACAGAAATTTCTTACAAAATTTTATTGAAAATAATGGCACTAATAGATAATATTTGCCAAAAGCTATATGACTTGTGTGGAAGAAGGGGTAATTAAGAGCAGATACTTTCAAAGTGTGGGTAGTCTCTTCAAAGTGCATCAAAATGTCTATTAACCTTTTGATGTTCATTCCATATTATCCTAACATGTTAATTTAATTGTTAGGATGGAAAGATCTACCAATAGGTCTATAATGCATTTTCTCTCTTTATAAAGTGATTCCTCAAGAAAGAAAGAATGATTATCTGGTCAAACCTTTTTGTAAACATGCTAATAACAGAGCTCCTAGTAAACACACATGGTATTTACTGGTAGGAGAATCTTCATCTATGGAATCCTTTTAGAAGGGTGTACCTGATCTACCTAGGACTATGATAAACAAACCTAGAATCTTTTGATTAATAAAGAATGATTTACTGGAAAATGTCGTGAAAGCTATGTAACAATTAGAATATATAATGAAAATGTATCAGGACCAAACAAGCTCCTTTTTTGGTAGGTGATGCTCCTGAGGGCGTGGCTTAGAGAGCATCTGTTAAATATGACCTATAGTGTGTCCTTATGTGCATTTATGGCTCCAGATTTTTCCCTCCCTGTTTATATCTTGTGATAATTTGTATTCTTGGATTATTAATATAGCTCAATTTTGGGAAATATCTCTGATGCTTGTGAGTCTGATTTGACAGACACCCCAATCCTTTGTACTATCTTGAATGAAGACTTAATTTTTTAAAGTTTATTTATTTATTAATTTTTTAAGTGTTTATTTTTGAGAGAGAGAGAGGGAGCAAGTGGGGAGGGGCAGAGAGAGAGACACACACAGAATCTGAAGCAGGCTCCAAGCTGTCAGCACAGAGCCCAACACCGGGCTCAAACTCAGAAACCACAAGATCATGACCTGAGCTGAGGTCATATGCTCAACCGACTGAGCCACCCAGGCGCCCCTATTTATTTATTTGGAGAGAAAGAGAGAGAGAATGAGAGCAGGGAAGGGGCAGAGAGAGAAGGAAATAGAGAATTCCAAGCAGGCTCCATGCTGTCAGTGCAGAGCCCAATATGAGTCTCAAACCCACGAACTGTGAGACCATGACCTGAGCTGAAAACTGAGAGTCAGACACTTAACTGACTGAGCCACCCAGGTGACCTGAATGAAGACTTAATTTAATTCAGGTTTAGGGAACATTGTATTTTTGTATCTTAATTTCAGTGTAGTTAATATAAAGTGCTATGTTAGTTTCAATGTACAATATAGTGATCCAACATTTCCATACATTACTTAGTGCTTTTCAAGATAAGTACACTCCTTAATCCCCTTCACCTATGTCACCCATCCCCCACCAACCTCCCCTCTTGTAACCATCTGTTTATTCTCTATATTTAAGAGACTGGTTTAAGAGACTCTTTTCCCCCTTTTGTTTGCTTTGTTTCTTAAATTACATATAGGAGTGAAATCATATGGTATTTACCTTTCTCTGACTGACTTATTTCACTTAGGATTATACTGTCTAGATCCATCCATGTTGTTGGAAATGGAAAGATTTCATTCTTTATGGCTGAATAATATTCCATTGCATATATGTACCACATCTTCTTTATCCATTCATCTATTGATATATATGTGGGCTGCTTCCATAGTTTGGCTATTATAAATAATGCTGCAGTCAACATGGGGGGAATATATCCCTTCAAATTAGTGAGTTTTTAAAAAAATTTTTAATGTTTTATTTATTTCTGAGAGGGAGAGAGACAACACAAGCAGGGGAGGGTCAGAGAGAGAGGGAGACACAGAATCTGAAGACAGGCTCCAGGCTCTGAGCTAGCTGTCAGCACAGAGTCTGACGTGGGGCTCGAACCCACGAACCGCGAAATCATGACCTGAGCCGAAGTTGGATGCTCAACCGACTGAGCCATCTAGGTACCCCCAAATTAGTGTTTTTTTATTCCTTGAGTAAATAGTATGACGACTGGATCATAGGGTAGTTCTATTTTTAATTAAAAAAATTTTTTTTAATGTTTATTTATTTTTGAGAGGCGGGGGGCAGAGAGAGTGAGGGAGACACAGAAACCAAAGCAGCTTCCAGGCTCTGAGCAGTCCACACAGAGCCCGACTCGGGGCTTAAACTCACAGACTGCAAGATCATGACCTGAGATGAAGTCGGACACTTAACTGACTGAGTTATCTAGGAACACCAACTATTTTTAATTTTTTGAGGAACCTCAATACTGCCTATGACAGTGGCTGCACCAGTTTGCATTTCCACCAACAATAAGGAACACTTGTGTCAATCAAATAAGTAGCACATTATAATCAGAACCAGGGTCACCCTGAATAGACAAGTTATTTATTTCACTCAGAATCCGTAAAGGTGGGAAGGTAAGGTCCATTGCTGAAAATTATTTATTAAATAATTAGGCACTGATCAGGAGTTTGAAGATGGCACAAAATAACTCATTACTTTTATTCTTGTTTAAGTTTGAGTTCACTCAGGAGCAGACCCTGAGACACAGAGCAGAGTGCTGATGGTTTATTTGGGAGTTGAAAGGAGCACGTAGAGTGATACACTAATGGAGAAGCATCAATCAGTGGTGTGCTATTAGACCAACTACAACAGTGGGTGATTAAGGTTAAGTCCCATGGGGAAGCTCCCAAAACGATGCCAATCACACACTCAGAGTGATCTCATATGAGGACCAAGGGAACTGGGATATTTATATACATGGAAACCCGAGGGCCCCTGGTTGAACACTACTCTCAAGGTGTGCTATTTCACTGGATCTTCTGATCTATGCTTGGAGACCATGGTCTTCTGTGCGTCAGGAAAAAAGACCCCCCCCCCCCTTACAGAGATGTGCATACTGGCAGTTTGGAGTTTCTGTAACAAACGAAAGCTCTGATGGACAAGAGCCCCAACACTCTGTGCTCCATCCCTCAATCATGTCTTTGACCATATCTGCCCCTCATGGTTGGCCATGAGGGAGTCTTTGCATTCATTCATTCAACAAACACTTATTTACTTATGTTGGAGATATGACAGGGATGTCAAACCAATAAACATACAACAAAAAAATAACAGGTGAGGTAGTGAAATACATTATTAAAATAAATAAAACAGGATGTAGTAGGTTAAAAAATGGTCCCAATGCTTTCAGTCCTAATCACTGGAATTGGTAAATATTACCTTGGAAAAAAGGTCTTTGCTGATGTAATTAAGGTAAAGGTCTTGAGTTGGGGAGACTATCCTGGATTATCTGAATGAGTCCTAGATGCCATCACAGGTGTCCTGAGAGAGACAGAGGGGGGATTTCACAGAATGGGAAAAGGCCACAAGAAGGCAAAATTTGGAGTGATACAGTTTCAAGCTAAGGGATGCCAGTAGCCACCAGAAGCTGGAAAGGCAAGCAATGATTTTTCTCTTAGGGTCTCTGGAAAGAGGATGGCTCTACCAACATCTTGATTTTAGCCCAGTAAAACTAATTTCAGATTTCTGGCCTCCAGAACTATGGGAAGAAATATCTATTGTTCTCAAGCACCAAGTTTGTGGTAGTTCATTATAGCTACATTAAGAAACTAATACACAGGTCAAAATGGGGAGCAAATGACTGGGTGGTCACCATTTTAGAGAGCAGAGGGACCATCTTTCTCCTAAGGGTACATTAGAGCAAAAACTTGAATGACGACAAGAGAATGAATCATTTAAGGGAGGGGCTTTCAGGAAGAGGGGCAGCAAATGCAGAGACCAGTGGGTGGGAGTAAGCTCTATCTGTCTGATGAATATCAGGGAAGTCAGTGTGCCTGGAGCTGAGAAAGCTGAAGGGATAGTGTCAGGAGATGAGAGAATAGAAAGTGGGGCCCTAGTCACATTAGGATCTAGCAGGACTTAGAGTTTTATTCTGGGTAAAGTGGAAGACATTTGCAAGTTTCTAGAAGTGACTGTAACTGACTTTTAAAGCTCCCTGTCCCATCATAAGGCCCTCTGACTCACTCCATCAGTCATTAGGTTTCACTTAATCTTCCCCTCAGTAAAATTAGAGGAAGTCCTTCTAGTTCCCTTCAAGTTCTTGAGGTGAAAGGGGTAGGGTATGTCCCCTCCATCCCTGCTCCAGTCCTAGCATGAATGATCTATAAGTGAAACATCAATTTCCTTCCACTGAGATTACTGCCTTCCTTTAGCTAACTCCTGTGCATTTTTTATTCTAATATAGGCTCTATCACTTTGTCCTGTCTTTCCATGGCTTACTACTATTGTCCTTTCAGGGCCCAGAAGGAGTGTGAATATGAGTCCTATCCCTAGGTAGATGGGTGAGGGGGGCTGGGGGATAGGGTGTAGGACAGATGGGAAGTGTAAGCAAACAGTCACCCACAACCACATCCCTTGTTCAGCCCTTGACACAAATAGCATACATGACTATGTGTCTTTTCTTAACCATGGCTGGAGCCTTAAACTACTTCATAAGGTCAAGAACCATATTGCTGTGTGTGTTATATTCTTCACAGTACATAATGCATTTCCTTATAAGATTGAATGTTTAATACATTTATTGAGCAATTTGTTGGTCAGAGTTTAATGTTTAGAGAGAGAAAAAGGACTCAGCTATGAAGGGGAATGAATCAAACCCATGCTTCCTGCTTTTTCTTATCTGACATTTTTTACAAGCTCAGGTTGTAGAAATTGACTGCATACCAGACCTTGGAGTTGTTGAAGCTGAACACCCACCTTCCCCTCCTGCACATATATTCTCAGGAAAGTTCTGTGGGTGCCTTCTAGAGGCAGCTGCAGGGGTGGCCATTTCAGTTTGAGTAATAAAGCTGACTCATTAGCCTCTCGGAAAAGCTTCGTATTATGCTACCTTCTTCCCACCACCCACTTCTTCCCACTTACACCTCTACAGAGAAGAACATTTAGATCTAGATTATTTTGTATATGTATACGTTCTATGTTATGAACACTAAAGTCATTATCCCATTGGCCAGATAATTTTAATTCACTTATCCATTTATCTGTTCCAATTCCAAAAAGGTTTTGAAGCAGTTACATTTGTATCTATATAAACAATATAGGAAAACTAGGGGAAAATACAAATGCTATATTGTTTGTTTGGTACAGATTAGATGTAATAAGTGGACAGAGAATTGGAGAATCGCAGTGGGATGGATTAACCAAAAAAACTCCTCATAAGCAATTAACCTATTATGACACTCACTTCTATTCATTCACATCCCTGAAGTTATTTTTTCTTTGGTTTTCTGCAGATTTTGCTCTTAGACAGATGGCATAATGAAAATATTCATCTTTAAATAATATTCAAAATTTTCATAATGTTTATTTCCACAACAACAACAAAAAATGAGAAAATCCTCTAAGGAATGGGACTTTACAGCTTGTTTTGGTAAGAAGCCTAGATATTTCACAGAGCACTGCATTTTTGGACATTATCATAGAAATAGAGTATAGCCTTTAGGAGGAGAATCAGAGTTATCCAGAAGGAAAAGAAAATCAGAAAAAAATGGAAGAAACTTCAAGCAAAAGGCAAACTTTTTAAAGGCTCCCACTGTGAAAATAAATGACTGTGGTCAAACCAGTTTAAAGCTTTGCTTTTCATTTTGAAGTTTTAGATCTGGGAGAGATCTTAGAGTACATTTAGCTCAACCTCTTTGTTTTACAGATGACAAAGCCAAGACCCAGAGAGGTTAAGTGATTTGCTCATGGTCACACAGACAGTATGGGGCAGAACTATAACTGCATTTCAGATTGAATGACTCCTGGTCCTCGGCTGTTTGTACTATATTTTTCATTGCTGCCGCCAGCTGATATCATTTTGGAAGGGGGCATCCAGGGGCTTCAGCAACATGGACTAGCAGGGAAAAGAAGAGAAGCAGGATACACAGGATAGCTGGAGACACTTAGTGGCCAGGCTGGAACCAGCAAGGACCAATGGACAAAGCTCTACAAGAGGTGTGGCAAATTTTGATACAGTTCTGGCAGAAAGCAATATTCACTCCAGTAAGCAGGACAACAGAAGAATTGCAGGAACAAGTGTATTAAAGATGGAGTCTAAGGTTTGAAATCATCATTTTAGTAAAAACAGGTCTCCAGCTGTGGTTGAGGTAACAAGATCCATGTCCTGAGGAAGGCTCTGGGCAGGACTAAGCAGCATATCAGAACCTCAACATCCTAAGGTTGGGTCAGGGCCAACTTCAAATCCAGAACAGAGCTTACATAGCCTGTAGAGAAAACCGAGCCCACACTTTATTTAATAGAGAAAGAATGAGACGAATAATCAGAAATCACCTATTATATAAGTAACCATGATTTCAACCATCTTCCCATGCTAGTCCATAGGGTGTTAAACCAGATATTTCTTGCTCTCATCAGGGCAGACTATTTAAGAAGAGGATCTAAGCATGAAGATTAAAGATCTCTTGAATGTAGCTGATAGGGACCCTGGAACACAGGTGGATCCATAGGCATATGCATATTGTATCAGTTAGGATGAGTTTGACTACAAGTAACAGATTATCTGATGAAAGTCAGCTTATCTCACATAGATGCTTATTATTTACTGAACAATTATTCTGGAGTCACAGAGTTATCACATGCCCGAAAATGAAACTGTTCAATTTTACCACTCTACCATTCATAGTGTGTTAATGATGACTCCTCTCTTAATTGTAAGATGGTGGCTGCAGCTACAAGCACATGTCTTTATGTGACAGTATTCTAAACAAGAAGTAAGAATGAAAAAGGAAAAAGACCTTTCTCTGCACACTTCTATTATCATCAAAAAATAAATATTTCACAGAGGCTCCTCTTGGGAAGTTTGCCTTATATTTTATTTTCCAATACTGGGTCATGTGACTTACCAACCCAATACCGCCTAATGCAAACAGGTTTGCCATGATTGGCGGAATGCGGTTGATTATTGAGATTCTTCCCGGTATTTGTTATTTATCTCCAAGGGCTAGCCATATTTTTTCTTCACCAAAATGTGTTTCTCTGAGTAGGAACATTGAGAAGACAACAATTGGCTCTATTTTGTTAACTAACTTACCACTTCTATAACATTTTGAGCCACACCTGACTACAGATAGTGCCTGATATACACCAACTTTTCATATTGCTTTACCTAGCCACATCCTGACATGAGAAATAAAACCTTCAAAGCAAGTTTCGTTTTTTTTTGAACTTTTATTCATTTTTATTAAATTCCATTGGCTTATCTTGCATTTTTTTAAATTAAACTTTATAGTTTATTGTCAGGTTGGTTTCCATATAACACCCAGTGCTCTTCCCCACAAGTGACCTCCACCAAGACCATCACCCCCCATTACCATTCCTCTTCCCCTTTCCCCTTCAGTTTGTTTTCAGTATTCAAGAGTCTCTCGTGCTTTGT
>CM053560.1:19705022-19817945 GCA_028646485.1 Cryptoprocta ferox | reverse complement strand
GCTTGAAGTGGATGCCGCTGCCGCTGCGCCCAAGGAAGAACTCGCCAGCCAGATGGGACGGATTTCTCTCCCGGCGCTCGGCAGTTATATATGGGGAGATGGGTGAGTTTTTCCTCCCTTAGAGATGGTTCTTTGAGCGTTTTCCGTCTCTCTTCCTCTTCCCCTGGTCTCTCCGGGGCACAGCGCGCTCTCCCTGTGTTGGGCTCGGGGGCTCCTTCCCCTGCACCACCGGGACCCGCCCTTCCCCTAATTTCCCAGATCACAGTCACTCACCCAGGCATCTTTGAGGTTGTCTTCTTTCTGGTGTCTGTTTCTTCTTTCCCCCGCTTGCAAATCCAAGTTTTATCCCTTCAGTCCTTCTCAGTTCAATCCATATGGGCGTGCGCGGATTACAGAGCTCCCTGCTTCTCCCCCATCTTGTCCTCCTCCCAAAGCAAGTTTCTTAAAGGTCCATCCATAAATTCAGAAGGTTCCCCTTTAATTTACTGTAGTAATAAAATACTGAGTTAATTAAGTACAGTCAGAAGTAAACAAATGAACAAAACCTACCATTTGCCTTTTTTCTCTAATCCAAGTTGAGTAGTGAAAGAAGTGTGAAATCGGAAATAATGCCACATTCCTTTTCTGTCTCCTGCTTTTCCTTAACCCTGTTTTCTAATATTCTACCCCACTCCTATTTAACTAAGAATACAGAGCATTTTCATTTTCATGAATGAATGTAGGCCAGTTATCTTTACAGATATGTATTTGTCATAACTTAAAATTAACTCAAAACCACGTTTTCAATGTTTCTTGCCAGTGGAAGGCGGAGAATTGGATTACTTGGGTTGCACAGTTACCATTTGTGGCACAGTCAATGCTATGTATTTACCAGCCCCTGTGCTAGACTATATTTCTCAGACTCAATTTCAAATCAGTGGGCCCATATGACTGAGTCCTAGCCAATGAAATGTCTTTAGGGGAAAAATATACTATTTCTATGGCTGGCTCATAGAGAATTCCCTATCTCTATGGGTTGAATTGTGCCTACCTGTGCCACTGCTGCATCCCCTCAAAATAAGCTATGTTTATGTCTTAACTCCAAGTACCTCAGAATGTGATCTTACTTAGAAATATAGACATTGCAAATATAATTAATTAAGTTAAGATGAGGTTATAAGAGAGCAGGGTGGCTCCCTAATCCAATATGACTGGTGTTCTGATAAGACGAGGAGAGTGCCATATGCTATGGGCTGAATGTTTATGGTCCCCTCACCTGGTCCAAATTTATATGTTGAAATCTTAATACCCCAAGTGATGTGATTAGGAGGTGGGACCTTTGAGAGATGATTTCGGTAATGGGGGGAACCCTCATGAATGGGATTATTGCCCTTATAGAAGCCCATGAAATATCCCTTGACCCTAACACCATGTGAGGATATAATGAGAAGTTGGTAGCCTGCAACCTGGAAGAGGGCCTTCACTAGGACCTGACCATGCTGGTACCTGATCATGGACTTCCAGCCTCCAGAACTGTGAGCAATAGATTTCTGCTGTGAAGCCACTGAGTCTGTGGATTTTGTAACAGCAGCCAGAACAGACTAAGATTCCATGTGAAGGCACAGAGGCACAGAAGAGTGCCATTTGACAAGGAATGCAGGTATTAAAGGATTGCAGCCACAAGCCAATGAGTGCCTTGGGCTTTCAGAAGCTGGAAGAAGAAAGAAGAATTTTACCTTACAAGATTCAGGGAAACATGGTCTTGCCAACACTTTGATTTTGGACTTCTAGCTTCCAAACCTGTGAGAGAATATAAATGTGTATAGTTTTCAGTCACCAAGTGTGTGTTCTTTGTTACAGCAACCCTAGAAAACTATCCTCTTTACTCAATCCCTCTCTTTCACCAGCTAGCCAAATCCAATGATCAAATAGAAAATGGGATGTCAGAACCCCTAGTTGGAAGGAGCCTGGGTCACTAAATAACTACATGGACCAGACACCACCCCATTGTTCTCCTGTATGGACAGTGATCTGAGAGAGAAATAAACTGTCTTGTGTTAAGTTCTGACATATTGGGCATTGTTTATAATCACCAACTGGCCTGCTCAACTGAATATATCATAAAGCCTGGACTGAAAAGTTTGTAAAATTAAAGTAAAATATTAAAGAAAACATGTCCAGTTTAACCATATGCAAACAGCAGGAAATGTAATCTAGCTTGTATTCAGCAATCTGGTTGGATACCCACAGTGAGCATTCATTAGGTGTATGACTTTGAAGAATTTGTTCTGTCCTCAGGTCTCTCTTCCATTATCTGTTGAGAAGGAGTGTGTAGAGCTTTTAAAATATGTTTGTGGTAGCCAAAACTTTCCAGGTGTTTCCTCAGAGGCTAACTCAAACTTCCACCAGAATTACTCTGCCCTTATATGTTTTACACATTAACTTCCACGGGAAACAAACAAACAACAGACAGACAAACAGAATGAAAAGGATGCAGTTGCTGTGGAAAACATATTGATAGTTGTACAAAAAGTTAAACATAGAATTACCATATGATCTATCAATTCCACTCCTAGGTATATACCCTGAAGAAATGTAAACACATACTTGTTTGCCAATATTTATTGTAGCATTATTAACAATAAAAAAAAGGTAGAAACAACCCAAGTGCCCATCAACAGATAAATGGATAAACAAAATGTGGTATATACATGCAAAGGAATACTTTACAGACATAAAAAGAACACATAAACATTATGCTAAGTGAAAAAGGACAAATGTATGACTCCACTTATATGAAATATCTAGAGTAGGTAAATTCGTAGAGGTGGAAAGTAGATTAGTGGTTACCAGTAACTCGAAGGGAGGAGAATTGAGCAGTTATTGTGTTTTTTGGGGGGGATACAGAGTGTCTCTTTGGGGTGATGAAAAAGTTTTGGAAATAGTGATGATTGCACCACCAGTTGTGAATGTTAATGACATTGTGAGTGTTATTAATGACACTGAATTATACATTTAAAAATGATGAACATGGCAAATTTTATGTCATACATGTTTTACCATAAAAAATAAATATAAAAAATTGCAATTAAAAACAAATAAAATCCTTTGACCAAGAGGTTCTATGCCAATGAAAGTTTGGAAATTACTATTTGTATCATGCTAATGACCAATATGACTTTTTCCTTGATGAACTGAATCTCTTTATAAGATTGCCTAACTCTTCTGCAATTAGATACAAAGATAATTCTACCAAATGAAGCAACTCTTAATTCTCATCAGCCCTGGATCTCAGAAGCAAGCAGTGAAATGATGGCAGTTGGTGGCAAACAATGCTTGCATGGGAAGCTCCAGCAGTGCAGCCAAAGTACCTGTCCCTCTGATCAGTGGCAGTTTCACAGATAAATGCTTCAGAGAGAACACATCTCTAAGTTCACAAAGTTAGGGTATTGTGATTCCCTGAATACTGGAAGGTCAGTGCAGGAAATGGTGTTGGAGTGGGACAGGGCCAGGAAACACTTCAAGCCTCTTTTTCTTCCATCTTATGTAATTGATGGCACTTTTTCTGAGAATTATGACGACGGGGGAGTTTTGAATGTTTTATGCAATGATTGACATGGAAAAATATATTTTTTTTAAATGATCCTTACCTCTGATAGTGTCCAACAATAGTGATTATGACTTATAATCATCAAAGAAGTACATATTCTTTTATCTTTTTCTCAGTGTATGGGCAACATGTGTGATGGTTGCTTGGTTGCTAGAGACTCTAAGTGGGCAATCTGGAACAGGTTTTCCCCTTCCACACCCTTTCTCTATGCCTTCTGTTCAGAATCTGTCCAATTGACAGGCTGATGAGAAGTGTTTCTTCTGAGAGACTGATTGGAAGACTGAAAAGTTAGAAAAACCTTCTATTGTTTTCTTTCAAGTTTCCCATGATAGAGTCCTGCCATCAACCAAGTCTCTCCTCATTGTTTTATGTCTTAGAGAAACTTCTAAAGGCACATTTGAAGAACTGCCAAATGGATTTCAGAGAGCTTTACATATATTAATTGGGAGCAATAGTTGCATATTCACATTTTACCATTTGCCAGTTACAGAACAGTGCATGGTAAAATGGAATGGCTCTTCTTTTTTTCTTATATTTTTTGAAACAATACCAGTATACCATTGTATTAGAACATGTTTTAATTATTTTGAATAGCTGGCCATGGAAAAAAATAATTGGCAGGGGAATACCCTCTTTAAGGCAACGTTACTGAACATATTCTGGGAAAGAATTTACTACATCTGAAAGTTTATTGTTAGCATTGCCTTTTGTTAAGTGATGCTCATATCAGAGTGAGTGTGCCCCTTTCTTCCTCACTTAGCTAAGTTCAGCATATATCATTAAATATCAGACTCTTGTGAATTCCCAATAAGCGCTAGGCTCCATTTCCAAAAGGCAGGACTCATATTTCCAAATTGGCATTACCAAAGAATTTTGTAAAAGCACTATGGTGAATTAGAATGAGGAATCTTGGATACATTCAATTGTTTGTCTGAGTAAAAATAGGCTTTCAATGTCTAAATTCTTTCAACACTGCATCTCTCTTATCCCAGTTGTTGACCCTCAACTCTTTCTAGAGATAGAGCAGTTTCAGGAATTAAAGGAGGTGGCATCTTGAGTTACATGTGCATGCCGGCTGGATTATTTCTCCTTAGAAGAGATGAAGCCAACAGCTAAAGTGAGATCAATTTTGATTATGATAATGTTAATAACAGCAGTTACAAAATATGGAGTATCTGTCACATAGTTGGAACCTTGTAGAATTATCTCCTTTAAACCTCAAAGAGGATCCCACAAGGTAAATACAATGAAAGAAAACATATACTGTTCTACATGAGTATACTGGGGAGAAACTACTCTAAATGTTTTCTTAAGGAAAAAAGATTTAAGCGAAAAATCAGAAGATGAGTAGCCACCAAGAGAATAGAGAAAATGATATTCCCAGTAGATGATGGGGATATAGAAAAGCCATAAGATCAGGGATGGCTCAAGTTATTTAAAAAGCAAAGACCAGACTTGTGTAGTGGGAGCCTTGTGAAGGACAAGGAGTATGACTTCAGGTAAGTAGGCAGGGACCAGATCTTCAAGGACCTCTTTATCTCACCTATTTCTAAGAATTAGTTATTTATATGGACCATTGCATAGATATTATGTTCTCTACCATGTTGAGTCATACAGGACACTCAGTTACCTTCTTGATTACCACAAAAACAAAACTCGCTCAAGGCTCTATGTGTATAGTAGACTTTGTTAGAATGGCGGATCCTAGACAAAGTTATAGTATGGCATGTAAACCAAGTAAAAATTGCATAATAGGTATCAATCTTTTAATATCTTGTAGAGATATCTACCAATATGGACTCTACCCTCTCAAAAGGTGGCTTCTCCCTCTTTTATCTCCCCTCCCTTAGTTTTCTCCTCCCTTCTCTTAACCCTCCCTCTCTCTTAGGATTTCTAATTAGCACACTAATTTCTAAGTCCTTAGCTCATTTTGGATACAGATCAGTTTAGCAATCTTTTCTTTCTGTTAACTAATATCCTCAGGCACTCACTTTCCACCCCAAATGACTTGGATAGAAAAATAAGTTCATGGAAAAATGACAGGTCCCATCCATTGAGGAATTCTGATGAAATGTGTTAAGGCAATTATTTTATCCTTTATACCTACAAATTGTACAATTTTATCCTTACTGGTTCATACACACAAAGAAATACACACAGTAGTACACATTTCATGCATTTGTTTGGTGATAAACTTACTGTCAAAGGCTAATTTGGATAAGAAAATGAGTTAGTCGTGGTTGCATTAAAATGGTGTCAAGATATTTCACTTTTCTGGGTTCATTACATACAATCCAGGAAAGTACAAATCATCTTGTTTATGGACATAACCTGTTGTGACAACTTATAATCTATCTGTCCCTTTTCACCTAACCTGATCATCTTCCAGGTTTTTTTTTTTTTTTCTTCTTAATATAGAAGTCAGGATTCTTGACTGTAAACAACAGAATCTTCTCTGACTGGTTTAAAAAGAGGGTATTAGTTAGAGGTTTTAGTTATCTCACACTAGCAAGGTTGTAGGAGAACCAGTCTCAGAAGTGACACAACCAGCAATAATAGCCAATTACATTGAAATTGGGGGCGGGGTGGAGGAGACAAAAATATGATCTGCGTAGAGACACTCTAAGCTTGAAAATCAGCATAATTTGTAGAGTAATTGGATATGGAGATAAGAGAAGGGTTAAATTAAATATGAATATCAGATTTCTAATTTAAGAACTATGGTTTGATAATTCCATTTACTGAGCATGGTGGGCATTACGAGATGTGGCTACTCAACATTTTTTTGAATTCTCTTCTTGGATCTGAAAAATTCTCACATCACGATATTGTCATACCAAAGTGGAAGCTAGAATTTATTGTGACAACTTTCTTTATTGCCAAATTGCATTACAGGAGATTTCCCCATCCTTGCAAAAGGGCAGCATGAGGAAATAGCATGTGCAGACTCTGTCTTTGGGTGAGCATGGTGGCAAGTTCTAGAGCTCTTGCCTTTCAGTTTGGAGCATTATTTGAGCCACAGAATTGCTGCCAAGCAGCAGAAGCCATAGTGTTTTTGCTAGAACAACTCTAATGGGATATAATTGGGTGTGATTCCTGGCAGCATAACTTCCAGTTTTACTGCCACAGCCTCCAGTTTCTCTTCAACTAGTCTTGCTCTCCTGCCAGTCTGTATTTTCTAGTGTAGTCAAAGTCATCCTTTTAAGCTGAAAATCGATGAGATTGCTCCCCTAATCAAATCTTGTCAGTGGCATTCCTCTGGCCAGAGGAAGAGTCCAAATTCTTAAGGTATCTGTTTCCTAGGGGTTGCCAAAACAAATTACTACAAACTTGGGTGGCTTAAAATGAAAGAAATGTATTGTTTTGGAGGTTTAAAGCCTGAAGTCAAGGTCTTCTAAAGCCCTCCTAGGGAAAGGGGGATCTTTTCTTGCTTCTTCTAGCTTCTGATCCCCCCAAGCTTTCCTTGGTTTGTGGCAGTGGACCTGCAGCCTTCACACCTCTGTCTTCACATGGCAGTCTCCTCTCTGTGGGTCTCTGTGCTTTCACATGGCATTCTCCTCTTACATGAAAACCAATTACAGGGGCACCTGGCTGGCTCAGTTGGTGGAGCATATGACTCTTGATCTCAGGGTTGTGAGTTTGACACCCATGCTGGGTGTAAAGATTGCTTAAAAATAAAATATAAGGAAGAAAGAGAGAGAGAGAGAGAGAGAGAGAGAGAGAGAGAGAGAGAGAGAGAGAGAGAAAGAACGAACCCAATTACATTAGATTAGGACCTACCCTAATTCAGTATGATCTCATCTTAAATGGATTACACCTGTAAGATCCTATTTCCAAATAAGGTTATATTCACAGGTACTGGGGATTAGGATTAGGACGTCATCATGTCTTTTGGGAGGTACACAATTCAATTCAACCATGGCCAACAACGTGGTCTGTGGTGTGACCCCTGTGTGCTTGCCCAGTTTCACCTTGTTTATTTTCCTTTCCTCTCCTTCTACGTTCCAGCCACTCCTGACTTTGAGTTCTCTGAAAGCATCATGATCCCTCTAATCCCACAAATGCTCAGGATCGGAACCCTTCTTAGAATACATTTTCTGTATCCACCTTCCTCCCCATCCATCTTAACTGTTCTCCCATATCCTGTACAGCTCCTGGATACCCTACAGTGGGCTCTGTGTCTCTTCTTTGTGCTCCCACAGCTAACCGGATTTTTTCTATCGTAACATGCATCACACTTTACAACAGTTATGTACATGATACCCTGGCTCCAAGAAGTCTGGGATGGTGTCTATTTTGTTCAGTACTATAGTCCCAGCCCTTGGCATAGTACTTGTCACATAGCAGACTTTCAATAAGAAAAATAAATTTAGCAACTGTTCGTTTTGAATACCTGTGATGCATGTAGTAATTTAGCTTTGGATCTTGTTGGAAGGGCCTAGTATTTTGTCAGTCAATACTCCTTAATGTAGGGTCTATTAGAGGAAATAAATTGCAGTTATTAGAAGGTTTTCTGTCACAGAAAGTTTCTATAACCTTTTTTCTAAAGGAATGACCTTAAATAATAGTCCTGTGATAATCTCTTATTGGTAGGCTTGATCCCCTGGCAAGTTAATGAAAACACAATTTCACAATACTCTTTTAGACTTTGCTCATTTATCATTGATTTATTAAAGTCATTTTATAACTTAATTTTATACTAGTCATTACAATGATAATTAATCTATTACTTTCTAGTTACTGCGATCGTTATTAATATCTAGCAATGTCAAGACTTCAAACACCAAATATTAAAATCATTGTTTTGTGCCAGCTCCATAGATTTACTGGTTGTTTGGATGAACTGCTTAGCATTCAGGACTAAAGTTTCTGATTCATACTCCATATCCTGTGTCAACTCCTCTCTCAATTACCCCCATGGAAAGAGTAAGGCTTTGTAAGCTTCGAATGACAGCTAATACAAAAGTATTTCATATTCATCTTTAGGTCTTTCAGTATTTATAGGTGAATACAGATCAACTACACACTTGTTTCTGTATTGACAGGTGAATGTGAGTAGGTCTATTTTTGCAGTTCAAAAATGTACATGAAATGCACTAATTTAACATTAACATCTCATTTTCTGAAGTCTTCCCTTTCTGCTACCTGTATGGCTCTTGGAAAAAAATGTATTTTAATGTTTTTATTTTTTAAACTCTTCCTATTGTAAGACAGGTTGCATGAAGAATTAAAAGGGAAAAAGAAACTGAACATTTTTTTGGAAAACTTTTCTTGACTTTTCTGCTAAATTAATTTAGGGAGCACCTGAATACCAACATTGTTTATGCAATAGTATGTGTAAAACAAATAGATGCTCTTTAGTTTGTCGTAATATAGTTTAGGTATAATTTGTCATAAGAAATTGCTAAATGTCAGAATCACACATGATATTTATGCCCATTTTTAATATCTGTCTATTTTCTACCTCCCCCCCACCATGCTTACCTGGAATTACATGATTGCATAACCAGGGTTCACCTCCAAGCCGGGTATCCAGGAGATGGGGGAAGCAACATAAGGAGATTGAGATGTGTTTTAAGAGGTGAAACCACTTCCCACTATTCCTCCACTGGGGTTTCCACGTTCCTGTCCCTCTTTAGGGACTCCACCAAGCTACATAGTGTGTATCAAAGAATTCAGGGGCTTGATTAATTTGAATGTGAAAAGTTACATCTTTGTGTTCATTAACTTCTAGGTGACATTTAGCATTTTCTTCTGAATGTAAGCCACAAACCATAGTAATTTTCGCAGTATTTGTAACTTTGTCACCACAAATACATCCTATCACAATTATTGTATATACCTCAAAGATATTTTTGAAACGGTGGTAGTTAATCCAGCGAGATCTTAGTTTTTAGTGCATGCACTAAATGCATGGCAGTGCAGAGCCTGCTTGGGATTCTCTCCCTCTCTCTTTGCCCCTCCCCCACTCTCACTCTCTCAAAAAATAAATAAAATATTAAAAAATGTTGTCAACTAATTTGCTTTCTTTTGTAATAATTAGTTGCATTTTAAGCATTTAAAAATATTACTCTGTCACCGGAAGGACAAAGGGATCCGTGACACAAAATGTTTAAGAACTCCTGCTCTTGGCATTATGGGCTGTAGTATTTAGGAGGTAGTACTTACGAGGCATTTACCTAGCTCTCTAACAGGTCTCAACAGAGTAGTTCAAGGGCTCCAGTACCATGGGCCATGTGCTATAGTCACTTCCAGATGATTAGCCCCACGAGGCGTAGGACGAAACCTTTCACATCCCTCCTCACCCCCAGGACCACCCCATCTCCAAACTAGTCCCAGCCTCTGGTTGCCTACATGTTTATTTCTTCCCTTATTTTAAAGCAATTGCAGAACCATTTACCTTTTTGGCAGCATAAAAGTCTGAGTTCAAGTCCTGGCTCATTCACTTACTAGTATTGTCTCCTTAACTAATTTATGTAACTACTCTGTGCCTCAGTTTCCTCATTTGCATGATTATCTTCTCTTACAGGTTGATGATGAATGTAAATGACTTACCATATGTAAAAGTTTAGGATGTTTGGCAGTAGAAAGTTATGCAAATACTTGTTATTACTCTTGGATGCCTATGTTCATGAGTCCTATAACTGTGTGATGGATACTATAATTTTAAAAGTTAGAGCATTGTTTAAAAAGGAAACCTTATGTTATATGCCACCTGAGATCATTTTGGCCTCACCCTTGTCTTATTCCAGCTGCTGCTAAGGCAACCAGCAATCTGTGGGCTCTCACTGACACATGCAGATCCAACCTGACATTGCTCCATGCAACTCATGCTGCACACCTCTTGTCTCCTGCTGATGCAGGGGTTTGGAGACCCTTTGCATTTACCTGCATAGCGCAGTGCCCAATCCAGAAGCATGGAGGAGTTAGTGTCCTTAGAGACAGTGGGCAATGGATACATTTTCCATGTCTCCATGTTTCTATTTTCTTAGTGATGGCAGAAGATCTTTCTTTCCAGAGGTGTACAACTTCTGGATTTGTGTTTGCCTTCACTGCCCCCAGTTCTTCTGCTGGTGTCTTTTCAGAGGGTACAGAGAATGCCCCATCTAATAGCAACATTGTCTTGGATTGAAGAACCCATTTGATGGCCAAAAAAGAGAAGGATATGTTAGCTGTCATGTATGCCATCACCCAGAACTGGCCCAATATATGATGATGATGGATTGCCTATTAAGTATTGGCTACCATTCCAGGTCAGAAGTAACATCTTGTGGTTTGGGGATTTTGACCTCCAAAGTGCAGTACTTGAGCTGAATCAATGAATAGTACTGTGTCTTCAAGAAACCAGCAACCAGAGATGGAAATAGACCTGGTCCATTTTACCATAACTCACAAGGACCTATTTGGTGTAAGAAATCTGTGCTTATCATCCTACTTCTTAAGCCTTGTTCTAATAGAGATTCTAGTCCCAGGAAGAAATACTTCCATCAGGAGATAGTAAAGAATTTATCCACTGAACATGCAGGTGTGATTAACACTTGATTTCTTCAAGTGTAATACTAATGGACCAGTGAAGAAAGAAAGAAGCAATGAATTTATGGCAGAAATCACCATTCATTAGTATGAGGAACTAGGATTTCTGCTACACAGTAGGGGTGAGGAACACCCACCCTTTGGTTCTTGCAAGCCAGTGGTAATAATGGTGACAAGGGTAAGACAACTAACAGCTCAAATCTCCATGCAAACTCCTATTTTCACAAAATCTAGTTTATAAATAATTTAAAACAGAGTAGGAGTTGAGTAAAGGCAAAAATAAAAGAAAACAAAATAAAACAAATCAGAAAGTGTTAGAACATCTTTAAGGAAAGCCTGAGAACCTTTACCACTTGATTCTCATATTAGGCTTTGTGGCACATTCTATTTTATAATTGTATGTTTATACCATATTTGTATAATGAATGTGGATTTTGTGTTCAAAGTAGGTCGATACTAGATCATTACTGGTGTTTTTGTTCCATTTGCATTTCTGTGCTGGTATTCTGCAGTGATTTGTATGGGGGTGGGCCCAGAACAGTTTCTTCACTAATGCCTATTTATTCCTTGACTGTCTTGTTTCTATTCATCCAGTTAAGAGGTCATTTTTTTTTTAGAGAAAAAGTTTGACAATTGCCTATAACATAAACTCATGTTAAGAGCCACCATTAAACAACTGAATTATTTAGATACTCCATGGTCCCTGATTTTAAATGACTTCTTTGGGGGTACATTAAGGGGCTTCATATTAGTCAGCCTGTTTTCTATTAGTCATTTCCTGAAAGGCTTTCATTTTATTTTTAAAACTCTATTTTGTGCAAATCATATTTATATTAACATTCCAATAAATTTGTGCAAAAGTAGAGAGTTCTTATATATCTTGTAATATTGTCACATGATTCTATGATAGCTTTTGTTCACCACATGAATAGGGCAAAGAAGATGAATCTAAGTTCAGGCTGTATCATTTTTGAATCAAATGATGTGGGCAGATTTTTTTTTATAAGCTTAGTTTCTTTATCTGTGAACAAGGGGATGGTTCCAATAAGAAGAAAAAGAATGAAAGATGCAACACTCTGAAAGAATATATGCTATTGGGCAAGTTATAAACCTTGTTTGCTGTGTACTTTGGTTTTCTGACCTGTAAAACATGGATAATAGTATCTACTTTATTGTGATTATTAAATTAATCAATAGATGTAGAGGACATCTGTCATGGAGTAGGTGTTTATTATGTGCTAGGTGTTTCATATGCATTATCTGATCTATTTATGCTCCAAACAATAGAGGTAGGTGCTATTTTTTATGATCCCATTTTATAGATGAAGAAAGTGATTCCCAAAGAGATGATGTAACAGAACTCCCTCAACTTATGAGGGGGTTCTATCCTGATAAGCCCACTGTAAATTAAAAATATTGAAAATGCATTTGATGCACCTAATCTACCAAACATCATAGCTTAACCTAGCCTTAAACATACCTTAAACACGCTTACATTAGCCTACACTTGGGCAAAACCGTCTAACACAAAGTTTATTTGATAAAAAAGGGTTGACTATCTCATGTGATTTATTGAACACGGTACTGAAGTCGAAGTACAGAATGGTTATGTGGGTTCAGAACGGTTGTGTCTGTACTGGCTGTTTACCCTGGTTGACTGCGTGGCTACCTGGGTGCTGTGGCTCACTGCCCTTGCCCAGCATCATGAGAGAAGACCATACCGCCTATCATTAGCCTGGGAAAAGAGCAAAATTTAAAATTCAAAGTACAGTTTCTTACTGACTGTGTATTGCTTTGGCACCATCACAAACTTGAAATATTGTAAGTTGAACCATTGGGGGACCATCTGGACCCAGCCAAGTTCATACTGACATAAGTGATAAAATCAGGTTTTCAACCAGACATTCTGACTCCATTCTATAATAATGCTTCTCTAACAAGCACCCGCCTTAACTGCAAATATTCTAAGAATCATATGAAATCATTGATGCACAAACATGTGATGTACTGTTACTGATATACAAATGTTAGTATATTAAAATCATATAGAAATTGAAAAATGGGTACAGTCATTTTATATTAAATATTTATAAATTCTCCAGCTGCTCTTCCTTAGTGTCAATCCAATGTTTCAGGGAACTGACTTCGTATTTTCTGAAACTTTGCTGTTTCCTTACTTTGGGCATTTGGCTTTTTTTTTTTTAACTCTTTTTCATATTTTATTTGTTTGTTTGTTTCATATAATTTAATGTCAAATTGGCTAACATACAATGTGTAAAGTGTGCTCTTGGTTTTGGGGGTAGATTCCTGTGATTCATTGCTTATATACAACACCCAGTGCTCATCCCAACAAGTGCCCTCCTCAATGCCCATCACCCATTTTCCCCTCTCCTCCACCCCCATCCACCCTCAGTTGGTTCTCTGTATTTAAGAGTCTCTTATGGTTTTCTTCCCTTCCTCTCTGTAACTATTTTTTTCCCTTCCCTTCCCCCATGGTCTTCTGTTAAGTTTCTCAAGATTCACATATGAGTGAAAACATATGATGTCTGTCCTTCTCTGGCTGACTTATTTCACTTAGCATAATACATTCCAGTTCCATCCACATCTGCAAATGGCATGATTTCATTCTTTCTCATTGCCAAGTAGTATTCCATTGTATATAAACCACATCTTCTTTATCCATTCAGCAGTTGATGGACATTTAGGCTCTTTCCATAATTTGGCTATTGTTGAAAGACCTGATATAAACATTGGGGTACATGTGCCCCTATGAATCAGCACTCCTGTCTCCCCTGGATAAATTCTTAGTAGTGCTATTTCTGGGTCATAGGGTAGGTAGTTCTATTTTTAATTTCTTGAGGAACCTCCACACTGTTTTCCAGAGCAGCTGCAGCAGTTTGCATTCCCACCAACAGTGCAAGAGGGTTCCCGTTTCTCCACATCCTAACCAGCATCTGTAGTTTCCTGAGTTGTTCATTTTAGCCATTCTGACAGGTGTGAGGTGGTATCTCAGTGTGGCTTTGATTTGTATTTCCCTGGTGATGACTGACATTGAGCATCTTTTCATGTGTCTGTTGGCCACCTGGATGTCTTCTTTGGAAAAATGTTATTCAGATCTTCTGCCCATTTATTCACTGGATTATTTGTTTTTCAGGTGTTGAGTTTGGTAAGTTCTTTATAGATTTTGGATACTAACCCTTTATCCAATATGTAATTTGCAAATATCTTTTCCCATTCTGTCACTTGCCTTTTAGTTTTGTTGATTGTTTCCTTTGTAGTGCAGAAGTTTTTATCTTGAAGAGGTTCCAATAATTCATTTATATTTTTAATTTTCTTGCCATTGGAGATGTGTCGAGCAAGAAATTTCTGCAGCTGAGGTCAAAGAGGCTGTTGCCTGCTTTCTCCTCTAGGGTTTGGTGGTTTCTTGTGTCATATTTAGGTCTTTTATCCATTTTGAGTTTATTTTTGTGTATGGTGTAAGAAAATAATCCAGTTTCATTCTTCTGCATGTTGCTGTCCAGTTCCCCCAGCACCATTTGCTAAAGAGACTTTTTTCTATTGGATACTCCTTCCTGCTTTGTCAAATTCCTATTTTGTCAAATGCCTTTTCTGCATCTATTGACAAGATCATATGGTTCTTATCCTTTCTTTTATTCATGTGATGTATCACATTGATTGATTTGTGAATATTGAACCAGCGCTGCATCCCATAAATGAATCCCACTTGATCATGGTGAATAATTCTTTTTATATGCTGTTGAATTAGATTTGCTAGTATCTTGTTGAGAAAGTTTACATCCATGTTCATCAGAGATATTGGCCTGTAATTCTCCTTTTCTGTGGGGTCTCTGTATGGTTTTGGAATCAAGGTAACGCTGGCTTCATAGAATGAGTCCTGAAGCTTTCCTTCCATTTCAATTTTTTCAAACAGCTTGAGAAGGATAGGTATTAACTCTGCTTTAAATGTCTGGTAGGATTCCCCTGGGAAGCCATCTGGCCCAGAACTCTTATTTGTTGGGAGATTTTTGATAACTGATTCAGTTTCTTTGCTAGTTATGAGTCTGTTTGAATTTTCTATATCTTCCCTTCAGGAGGTGTTTTTTTGGAGAGTGTTAATTACTCTCTATTATTGTGACTTTGGTTACTTTATCTCCCTACTCATAGGGATGTTTTGGACCCTCTACCAGGTGTGCTTTGATTTGTTCCTTGAAGTAACCCTTCTGAATCCACCTGACACAGAAGCCAGGGAGAAGCCTAAAACACAAATCTAGCCACGATACTGCTCGAAGACAGTCAGTAGTTCTCCCATGATTCCTCTTCTCAAAGAAAGTCTGTAGACTCCATGTAGACAGTTGTCTGAGACGCGAGCGGACAGTGTTGCAGGATTTCTCTGAGGTACCTCCTGAGGTCCTGGAAGGTCAGGTGTCTTGCTCAAAGCTGGCTTCCAAGGACACTGAACTTTTTGTACTCCCCAAAGGGATGTAGAGATGCTCTTGGGATTGAGAATGATCACCTAATTCAGCTGCACAAGCCAGGAGAGAGCTCAGAGTCAGGAAGCTATTTTCCCGAGTGGAGAGGTGAGGCTTACTTTTACTCTTTAAATAACTTTATTCTTTTTACAGTTCTAAGGGTCCAGACCTCAGACAAATGGAGAATACTGGGGCAATTGAGTACAATGACCTGGGACTGGGCAGGATGTGGGAGACATCTGTGAAGAAACAAGAATTCCTCCACTGCTAGACAGTTGAGTTTATTTATATATTTTGCACATAGTTTTGTATTGTATTAGGAAAATGGCAATTTAACGTACTCATGAAATACTCCAATGTGTTGAAGATGCAGATTTTGAAGTATATCTGTTTCCTCAGGCTATAAAAATTTTGAAGGTAGAAGTGGAGATATAGTTGCTGAGTCTAAGTATATTCCCATGTGGCACAGTGGTACTCGTGGGACTTATGTTATGGGGTTGGTGTGGGGATTGAGCGAATACAAGAAAGGCAGTATATACAGGGTTTGATGCAGTCATTGCTCATAAAGAATACTTATCTTTAATACCTATTTCAGTGAGGCTTCACAGCTCTGAGAAATTTCTATTATTTCTAGAAGTCACCAGGGCATATCACTTGTGTGCTCATAAAGAAGTCTTTCCTGTGATGAAATTATGGTCTTCAGCTCATTTCCTGGGCTGGGTCTGCAATCCCTGCTGGGCCTCTCCTTATTCAGCTGTTGCCTCAGCTGGTGGCTGTTGGTGGTGGGTCAGAAGGCACCATGGTAGCTTTGTGGAGTGTCTGGTGTATTGATGTGACAGCCCCCTCCTCCTCTAAGGCTGCACTCCATTCTGGAGTCCCAGTGTGCTGGAAGCATGTAGGCTGTCTCATCCTGCATTTTGAAAATAGACATAGATATTTCAGGCTATATTGCTCTCAACCTTCTCTCATAGTGTTGGAAGGAATAGTCCTTGAGGGTTGCACTATAAGACAAATTTGGGTGAAAGATAACATTCTATCCTCAATTTTTCTTTTCCTCTTGCCTGCCAGACTTTGTCTTTTCTTAAAATGAATGCTTTCCTGGACATCCCATCAATTTTCCTTGAAAAAATACACATGCCCCGCCCCCCCTAACAGAACCTCCAGATATTTGTTAATGTCATTAGTAAGCAATGTTTAGTATCAGACTGGACGTATACCCTAAACATATACATGATGCATTTATAGTAGCAAACAGAAAAAGAGTATTAGTGTGCCAGAAGGCACTGATATTTTCTTCCACTTGATTATGTGTAAAATGTGTAATACTTTATTACTTTCCAATTCTAGTAGATATTGGATCCTATGACTTAGGATGACATTGTTCAGTATATATTTTTTTTCAGTAATAAGGAACTATCTTGCTGAAGGTCATTCTTTCTCTAGGTTTACTGCTAACCAACACAATAATAGATCATGCCATTCACTCTCCTTTGAGCCATAGTCAAGCATCCTATTCTTTTATGAGAGTTCAGATATTGAGGACTATTAGTGTTCTTATAGACAACTGTTAGTTAATTATTTGGTATCTATTGTAAAAACATTTTCAAATGATGAGCTCCTTGGCCACTCAACATCTAAAGGAGAAAGGGAACATTGATATATCCCATACTTTGTTAAATCTGGTGCAGCTAGAATTAGGTTCTAATTTGTAAAGAATTTGTTATTAATAAGGTACACAGAGCAAAGAGAAACTGAAAGAATCAATCCAAAAATAAATCAGCAGGTAATAAGTATTCACTTATGACTTTGTATCATTGGTGTTGATATGACACCACAGCTGAGACACTGTCATTTTTAAATGTCTAGTCAGAAAATGACAGGTCTGTTTTCTTACTCTGACACCGAGTAACTTCTACTATATCAACAGCTTCAGTAATATTACCTTTGATGTCTATATTTACCTTACCTGAATTATAAAAATATAAGTAAGTTGATGATAGGACCTTGAATTTTTATAACTTTTTGCTTTTTAAAGTATTCATGTGCAAATGATTTAAAAAGTCTATTTTTAATAATGCACAAAAGTGTCAGCTTAATTTGCTTATGAAACTATGTATTTTCATTATCATCTCTCTGAGAATAAGCTACTGTTGTATTGTATTTCTTTCTAGATAAGAAGAGGTTTAAAAACTTTATAGATATAAGTCTTTTAAACCCAAGAAAGCTGAATTTATACTCCAAACCTCAAACTTTATATTCCAATAAGCAATGAATCTTCTGTTACAAAAATTTAACGCTATCTCCCACACCAATAAGACTTGCATAGAAGATTATTATTATTATTTTTTAAAACCTGAAATGCTCTTTCTAATGCCAAGTTTGCCTTGCTTTAGCTAATTCCTATACATTTTTGCAACTCCAGCTTACATGATGCTTCTTAAAGAAGGGCCTGTTAGGGCCCCTAGCTTATGTTACATGTCCTAATCTCCTAGGTATTCCTATTTATTTCTTATACTTTCCCTTTTCATAACAAAACACATATCAATTGCTTATGCAAATTTTAGGTTTACATTGCATTGCTAGGATTTCTGTCCTACCAACCCTCCTTAAACTTCAGACAAGACACAAGAAAACAGTGAAAAAAACAGTCATATTGTGGTGGAAGAACTTAAAACTTGTTAGAAGGGTGTAGAGTCACATGAGTTTCCTGTCTTAATAGCTTTTATCCTGAGAATAGCCCAATGTCAGCACTACACAGGGTGCTCAAAATTCAGAAAACCTGAAGTTCCCTAAAGAGCAGAGTACATATGTGGCAGCCCTTAGCCATGAGAAAGAGAAGGGGCTGTTGTGACAGAGAGAACCAGAGAGAGGGAGGCTCAAATTCTATATAAAAATATAATTGAAGTGTCTGGCTGACCTCCTGATCTATGCAAGGGCAGAGAATACTCAAATCTTCACAGGTAGTGATAAAAGACTGAATTGAAATTGAGCCGAAAAGACAGTTTGCACATTGGGTACAATCAAGTTAATTGCCTATAAAAACTAAGATGTCAATACTTTTTTGATGAACATGATAGTATCTAGAATCTCTATGACATAGTATCTACACTCTCTGAGATACAATACAAAATTTTTTTATATGTGGAGAACCATTCTTTTTGTTAATGTTTATTTATTTTTGAGAGAGAGAGAGAGAGAACATGAACAAGGAAGGGTCAGAGAGAGAGGGAGACACAGAATCTGAAGCAGGCTCCAGGCTCCAAGCTATAAGCACAGAGTCTGATGCAGAGCTTGAACTCACAAACTGTGAGATTGTGATCTGAGTCAAAGTCGGATGCTCAACAAACTGAGCCAGCAAGACACCCCAAGAACCGTTCTTAAAAGAAAAGGAAGTCAACTGAGATCAACCATGAGATGATTCAGATGTGGGAAAGAGCAAAGATTTTAAAGCAGTTATTATAATTCTACCAGTGAAGTCGTGGAAAATAAGCTAATAATAAATAGAAACATGGGAAATCTCAGCAGAGAAATAGAAGCAAATGAAAATTGTAGAACTGAAAAATAAAATAGCAAAATTAAAATTCCCTAGATAGGTTTATTGGCAGAATAGGATGATAGGGAAAGTCATCAGTGAACTTAGAGTTAACTCAATAGGAAACTAATCTAAAGACAGAGAAAATAAGATTGAAAAAAATGAACTGAGCTTTGAGGACCTGTGGGCAATAGCAAAATAGCAAACACAAAAATAGCATAATCAAACTGCTGAAAGCCAAGGATAAATAGGAAATTTTGAAGCAACTAGAGATTAATGGCATTTCACATGCAAGGATATAAGTGAAATTAATCTATGGTGAATGAAATTAGAACAGTGGGGACAGCAGGCAGGGACTGCTAGTAATGGACAAGAAAAAACTTTTGATATGATAGAGCTTTGGGTGACATACATATATGCATTTGTTAAAACAGCAAATCTGCACTTTATGTCAGTATATGTCATTTTATGTAAATTTAAATTTTTCATTAAAAGAAAAAACTAAACTAAAAATCATAGTTTCCTCCTACTAGCTTTGAGTACTCTGAGTATAGGGACCCACTTCATTCCTATCATTGTGTTCCTTGGGCTGAATACAATGAACAACATGGGTACGTGCTTAGAAAATTTTTGTAGAGTTAAATTTCATGTCACATATTCTTTTTTTTTTTTTTTTTATCTCCACTGATGTAATGCAGATGACCAAACCATGACCAAGGTCCTGGAAAATAAATAGAAGTTTGAAAGAAGTTTGAAATAAGAAATCTGTATAATCATGAACATTGCAAGCCAATGAGAATTTAAATATAATATACAGTGTGGGCCACATAATAACATGTTAGAGTTTGCATTTTTAGAACTTCTGTTGCTCTATATCAGATTTCTAATGTAAGCCATGAACTTAACATATGTGATCTCAAAGAACCTATAACATATATTATCTACAAGAATACTGCAAAATAAATATTGCCTCCTTTTTGCAATTGATCAAATGGAGACTAAAGAAAGGTAAAGCACTGAGGTTATATGGTTGATAAATGAGTAGCTGTGTCAGTTTAGGATACTTACAGGAAACAGTTCTTCCAAGATGGTTCAGATGAAGAGAATTTAATGACAATCTCCATGTGGAGGTGGGGGTAGGGTAAAGGGAATTAAAAGGAGATGATGGGATACTCAGAGAAAACAAGCAACTTAAGGAAGCCATTAAAACCCTTCACGTCTGGAGGGACCAAAGAAGAAAATAGTATTTCCAAAACCCAGTGAGACCTGGAAATATAGAGGAGAAATAGCTTGCTGGGAACTAAATAGTGGAGGCTTGCAGCTACTGCTGCTAGAGCTATAGGGTGAAAGAAGGAAAAAGACACTTAACCCTTACTTCCTGCCTTCTTATCTCCTGCAGGTGCCTCCCACTGGTTGGACCCAACTGGATGTCAGTAGTCAAGGGAGATACCAGAGCCAACCTCCCAGGTCAGGGAAGAATGGAGAGTAGAATGGGGTGGGAGTAATTGGAAATTAAACATGACTTGTAGCCATATCCAGATTTGATCCCATGTTCTTGTGTCTTCCCGGTACATGTTCCTTCTTATACATCATGTTGACTCTCATTTTCAACACACATTTTAGTAGTGGCCACAAATTTTATTATAGCTAGGGACTTGCTGAACTAGTCACTCTCAATTTCTTTTCTAGCAGTCAGAAGGTCATTACGTACCTCCTGAGTTTAGATGGGAAGAAGAGGATGGGAATGAGCTACTATCATCTAGGTTAGTACCTGGATCACTAGGTCAGATATCCCCAAACATCTTTCAAATTCAACATACACTTGTCCCCAGGTTAGTGGGCTCTTTCAGTACTTTCACACAAATAAAACTGAGTTACTAGTTAAATACCATAAGGCTAACTGATGGATGGTTACTCTTTAGCATGACATTTTAGAGCACAGAAAAGATAGGGACAAGATAATTGTTCTCCAGCTAGCTAAATGTAGTGCAGCTAAGAAAAAGGATGAGGGTGCAGGGTCTGGCTTCAATTATTTCCAGCCAAGCAGGTCTTTTAGAAATGTCTTTTAGAACTGCCAATTGTCTTGGCAGCATGAAACGCTGACTTCTCTGGAAATGTGTCTGAGAATACAGATCAAATGAAATATTTTTTTCTAAGTATTAATTAAACAAATTAATTAATCTTATGGAACCTCAGCTTCTTGTATGCAAAATGGGAAGAATGATAGTATGTGCCTCATACCATGGTTGTGAAATTTAATGAGGTAACAATCCTAAAGCACTTATAACAGTGTGTGGAAAATAATAAGCATTCAATAAATGTTAGCTATCATCATCATTACTCTGTGCCAAGCAATCACCTTTGCTCTCTTTTTGTCCCAGTTTCCTTTAGAGGTTGTTTTTGAAGGGTTCCTGAGATTTTTCTCCTTATATTTTTTCATTTTCTCTTAAATTTCATTTGTTGTATTCGCAGAGACTCTTGCACACTGGCCTTTCCAACTCTGGTTAACTAAAAGGTGCCATGAACATGAGTCCCTGCATGGCACTGCCTTGGGAAAGAAGCCATATATTCATGGATTTATTCTGGTATGAAGCCCCACAAAAAGCAGCCTCTGACTTTTCTATCTAAATTCTTATTTTGCCATTTACCAACAAATGACCTTGGAGAAATCACATGTGTTTTCCAAACCTAAGTCTGCAATATAAAGATGACAGCGTGCCTGTTCCATATGTGTATTTGTTAGCAGAATGGAGTGCCTTAGTTAATGTTAGGTAAATCTTAAAACTATTTTCTTTAGGTTGGATAATGGAGTTTGACAGAGTAATTTCTCTACTACTTTTCAAATACACATATGTGTGTGTAAATGCATGAATGTGTATATAATTATATGTATGCATACACATATATATGAATATATGTAGATATAAAATCCCAAAGAAGCATAAAAATGGCTGAAGTCAACACTAGGATCAAAGCCAGAAGGTTTCAGACTCTGTTGCCATTTCAATGTTATCCAGGCTAACTTAATCTCTCTGTGTTTTAGTTTTCTCATCTGTGAAGTGAGCAACTGGACTAGAACTGTGCTTTATAAGACAGATAAAGTTAGGAGGGAGTGGATATATAGTGTAGCTTCCTCTTGGAAATTTGTAATGCATGTCAACATAGCAAAAAGTCTGAGAATTCTCTTAACAAGAACATTACTTAGCTCTGCTTAATTTAGTGTTTCTCTGACTTGTTTGTGCAACTTTATTCTGAAAATAATGAGTTAATATCTTGTGAAATACTGGTGTTCTGCATGTAAAGAAGGGGTATTAGATTCTGGAGTAGATAATATTCAATATCCTCCTCCTCATGTTAGAGTTCAGTGAGTTCATGATTACTCCATAGCATAATATATTGGTTTCCCTATTGTGCTATCCTTCCCTACACTTAGAATATTCATGTCATGAGTTCTTTCTTTTGTCCGAGGGAAGAGAGTTAATATGATTGATCATATGGTTCATGTAGGTTCACAGTTTACTAATGGGCAGTATTACATGTCATAAAGGTATTAAGCTTTGTTTGCCCTTTGGAATTATGTTTTTCTTTCACTGGCTCAAAAATGTGTACTTAGAAGTGGGAATGTGATATTTGGCTTTTTGTTCTATTATTGTTTATGTGTATTAGTTACCCTTTAGAAGTGAGTAGGACCAAGGGGAGCATGATTGGCAAAGACCACTTCAAATGTTCTGAGGTTTCTGGCCATAATATACAAAACGTGGGCACTCCACCTTGGTTGTGCAAAGGGAATAAATTTTTGCATCAATTTGTTTTCTAAGTGATAAAGATAAGAAAATCCACTTTGACTTTGGGATTGCTTCATTTAAGCTGGCGGACCTGTAATTTAAGTAACTCCTCTATGGGAGCAATCTTAGCATTGTAGAACTGAATTGTGAGGAGTGAGTAATGAGAGGACATTTCTGCCGTGGGGCTGTCGTAGAGTCCTGTAAGAAAATAGATGGCTCATGCAAACTGGGTAAATGAGGAAGGATTCATAAATAGCTATTTACAAAGTGTGGGCCAAATCAAGAGAAAATGCGAGTCAAGGGAGAAAAATTTCTGATCATACTGTCTCCTGCTTTTATAATCTCCTGAAGATGGTTCAACCAAATCAGAAGCCAGAGAGCAAGAGAGCCTGTTAACTCACTCAGATCCCTAGTAGAGTTAAGAATGTTATCTGATAGGCAAATGGAAAATATCTTACATAAGTGCTGAGAGGTCAGGCCACACGCTTTGATAACTTTCACAAGAAAGAGAAGATCATAAATGAACCTATTTGACCCAATCCATCCCAAGTGTTAAAATTTCACCTTGGCATAATTCTCCAGCCATTTTTAAATAAGCACTACTGTTTTCCATTGTGAAAGGATGAGCCATCTCTATTTTTGAAATGAATATGCTATAAGTTTATTTAATTGAATTTTATTTTATAAGCATGTATAGCACCTACTGTATGCCAGGCAGAGTTCTAAATACTTTAAATATGCTAATGCTTTAATTCTCATAATAACTTTCTTCTTATTATTATTATTATTATTCTCCCCATTATGCAAATGGAGAAACTAAACATCATAAGGATAATAAGAAGTGAAGTCAGCTGCATTTAGGCAGTCTGATTCCATGGCCTTTCTTTAAATTATGAGGCTATGCTGCTTGCCCATATGGTATGCTGCTTTGCTAGGCAATCGGCCTATACATG
This sequence comes from Cryptoprocta ferox, assembly GCA_028646485.1. NCBI lineage: Eukaryota > Metazoa > Chordata > Mammalia > Carnivora > Eupleridae > Cryptoprocta > Cryptoprocta ferox. The sequence goes on along the minus strand of CM053560.1, from coordinate 19,794,084 downwards.
CTCAACTCCCTCTATTAAAGAATTAAAGCAGTGTCCTTTACATTCTTTCACACATAGTGGTATGGTGTTGTAAAAAGAATATACACTTTGGAATCCAAGGCTCTTCCTAGAAGGGTGAAGGGGACCCAGGCAAATTACTCAGGACTTCATCAAAATAAAAGTGCTTGAGAGGGGGCTGTGATCTTAACATTCTTCCTGGGAAGCTTGCAATATCACTAAGGGTGATATTACTAAATTGAATTCCAGTAATTGTTTTAAAATTGGATTTAGTATTCTGAACACTGCTTCCTATCAAGTTTGGAAGCCCCCGGGGGCTTCCAAGTTGCCTACCAAAGAGTGAAGACAAGGAGGTCAGACACACCGAGGTTCTAATCCTGGAAATGCTTATTTGTTGTATGCCTAAATTGAGGGATGAAAATGGCAGGAGACATTTATCATGGTTATCAAAACATGGGTTTCAAAGTCAGAGAAAACAGATTTCAAATTTTAGTTTTGTTACTCTGGTATACGTTGTTATTTAATCTCTGATTCTTTGTTTATTCATCTACAAAATAGGGCTGAAAATACCTACTTTCCAAGTTGTTCTATAAATGGAATGCAGCAATACATACATATTTAACAGTGTCTGAAATATAGTGAGCATTCACTGAGACCTGACTGACCAGAAATTTTAGGAGTTGGTCCAAATGATGGTGTATTAGTTTTCTTGGACTTCCATAAAAAGTCACCACATAACAACAGAAAAAGAAATTAATTGTTACAGAAATCTTAAACAGAAATGTATTCTCTCACAGCTCTGAAGGCCAACATCAAGGTGTCAGTAGGGTTAGTTCCTTTTAGAGGCTCTAAAAAAATCTGTTTTATGCTTTTCTCCCACCTTGTGGTGGTGGCTGGCAATCCTGGTGTTCCTTGGTTTGCAGACATAACACTCTAATTTCTGTCTCCATCTTCACACCAATTTCTTCAATGTGTCTTGCTCCTTTCTGCATCTCATTAAGGACACTTGTCATTGGAGTTAGGATCCACCCAGTTAATCCAATGATCTTATGTACAGATCATTAACTTAGTTACATCTACAAAGATCTTTTTCAAAATAAGGTGACACTCACAAATTCTGGGTAGACATATCTTTTGGGTGTCACCACTCAACCCATTACAGATGGGCACCTGATCCAAGTAAGCTTCATTCATGGTCATTGAGCTCATATTTTATAGAGAGAGCCTGTATAAAAATCAAGACCACACAGAAGAAAACAGGGTGAAATTTTGTGACAATGGAAAAAAAGAAGGAAACAGGAGTTGGGGGGGTACAAAGAGAGATATCAAGGGAACATCTGGCTTCAGTAGAGCCCTAAGTCATTTCTACCTCTAGACTTCTCAGTTCCATCAGCCAATGTTGTAAGTTGAGTTTTTATCACTCATATATGAAAGAATACTGAATAATACAACTACTAATATTAAACAGATGTTAATCCCTTTTCTTTATCTGCCCTTGGTAGGCAGGGGAGGAGGGATTATTGGAAAGAACTTCCTGATGTGTGATTATTTCAGCTAAAAGCTGGAGCTGGATGAGACACTAGCTCTTCTCTCACTGCATTATACTTGCCTGTTTATCTGTCTCTCCTCCTTCTAAGGGTGCTCAGATGTTGTGAGCTATCATATATTGAGTGCTTTCTATTTTTAAAGTACTGGGCAAAATCTTTGCATATATTATTTTTATCTAATCTTCCTATAGAAAACCTGTGATATAGATGATGCTATCCTCACTTATAGACAGGAAAAGTGAAATTCTTTTAAAAGGTTGAAATATTGTCAATTTTTTGCAATTAGCAAGGGGTTCTGTCAGGCAACAACTATGTTGTCTTCACTATCATATCTCCAGGATTTATCCTAGAGCTTGGCACATAGTCAAGTAATTGTTCTCAAAACGTGTTCATTGAATAAATAGCATCACCATTACCTGGGGGCTCAGTAAGAATGTAAATTACCAGGCTCTACTCCATGCATCCTGAATAGAAACCCTGGTGGTGGGACCCCACTTTCCACATGATTCTGGGACACTAAAATTCTGGGTCACTGAATGGATATTTATTAAGAGCAGAAAAACAATGAAAATGTTGAATCCCAAACTCAAAGTCTTAGTTAAAGGAAAGGGGTTAGTCTAGGGTCTCTGGTTTCCCAAGAAATAATCTGACTTCTAATAGTAGAATGACAGAGAGTGTCTGTGGTACCCTGAAATTATTCTTCACCTCATTCCTTTTGGGTATGAACCTACCTGTAGTACAATTGATACAACGACAGACACAGAGGAAACAATGACTTCTCACTTTCCAGAGAAGGGTGGCTTCTATCTGTCTTTAGCCATGGTCCTGAGCTCTGTTCCTGGTATCTCTCAGCCTTTCCTTAAAGCACAAACTTGCAGAGGAAAAAAAAAATCATCTTTTCACACCATTTAGGCCATTGCTTACCTAATGGGACATATAATGTGATGAAATTGCCACCTGGTGGTTGAGATATGGGACAGTTCCCAAGGGTATAATTACACAGGCTATTATTTAATATTTTAACTATACCAACTCCAAAGGCATGCCTGCGGAGTTGGTTAATGTTATGACAAGCTGTAGATTGGAACTGAGGTTTTTGACACTTAAAATGGCAGAAAAACAAATGACTAGATTTGGTAGAAAAGCCTAGGAACTTGATTTTTAAAGAAAGATTTATCATAAATATAGCCACTCGATACATAAAATAACCATGACTAGAGGACAAAAAGCAAAGTGTAGCAAATAAAAGCCCAGGGCTTGAAAGTCAGATACATGTATTCATTTTGAAAACAATGCTTCATGTTAGGAATATAAAATCATATGTAGAAATGAAGCAGTATTGATAGAAAGTTAAATATGTCTTTATAATAAAATGCCTTTTTTAAGGAAATTCCAGGGTGCTGTCCCTCCCTGTGGAGTATTGAAGTGCTGTATTAGTCAGGATAGAGTAGGCTTTGCTGCAAAAACAAATGAACCTTGAAATATCGAGGACCTAACAACAACAACAGGGTTAGTTTCTGTCTCATTCTACATGTCCAACATGGTTTGGTAGGGAACTGTTTTCCACATAGCTGCTAACGACTCAGGCTAATGGGATTCTCTGACAGCTTGTTTTTTATCATCTGAACATGAGCCACCAGCATTGGCAAAGCAAAGCAAAAAACACACCATTAGCTCTTCTCTGCTCTGGCCTGGAAGTGACACATATCACTTCCACTCATGGCCCAGTGGCCAGAACTTATATGGCCTCATTTAACTGAGAGAATCGTGGAAACATATGGATAGTACATGGATTTTTAGCGAGTAGCAAATATCTTTGTCCAAAGTACCTCCTTGTTCTAATTAATCTGATTTCCTTCTAGGTCACTTTGTAGCTCAACTGTGCATTCTGATAGTCTCTTAGAACTTTAGATCAGGTCGCTCTTCTGAGTCTGATCTCCCTATACCATATGTTTTCACTCATAGGTCTAACAGGAGAAACCCAACAGAGGACTATGGGGAGGGGAAGGAGGAAAAAGAGATAGGGAGGGGGAGGGAGACAAAACACGAGAGACTCTTGAATACTGAAAACAAACTGAGGGCGGAAGGGGAAGGGGGAAAGGTAATGAGGGGTGATGGTCTTGGTGGAGGTCACTTGTGGGGAAGAGCACTGGGTGTTATATGGAAACCAACCTGACAATAAACTATAAAGTTAAAATAAATAAATAAATAAATAAAAATAAAAATAAAAAAAAAGAACTTCAGATCAAAATCCTCGATTCTCCTGATAGAATGTGAATATTTTATCTGTCACCTCAGATAGCCACAGTATGTGAGTCTTTCTTTCCCAGAGAATATCCAGTTTCTACCAAAACAGTAAGAAAAAAAAAATGTTGTCTCAAAAGCTTATAAGGGATTTTCTTTTCAATTATTTCTTTAGGACTAAGTAAATTTTTGGAATCAAATTAGATCACCAGAAAATAAGTCTTTAATTAGTGAAGTTTTAATGTGATACCTTTAATGTTTATCAAGAGTCAATACAAGAACACCTGTGGAGCACATAACCTAAATTATTGACTACCCTATGCATAAAGACACATGGGTTACCACCATTCTGGGGACCATGGTGGAATGCAGGGGGACAGATGTAAGCTTTGGAACTGGTTAGTACTAGATTTGAACCCAAAGTCTGGAAATTCTTGTCTTAGTGATCTTCGTTTGATAACTCCATCCTCTTGCTTCCTAGCACTCCACTATAGAAGATTAAATTGAGGGCCAGTTTAGCCTCATGGTTAAGAGTTTGAATCCTGGGACCAGGCTTAGGTTTGAGGAGTTCAAGTAATACTACTTACTAGTTATGTGGCCTTGGAAAAATCATTTAACCATCTGTATATTGATTTACTCATCTGTAAAATAAGGATAACAATGGTACCTACATCCAAAGTTATTATGAATATTAAATTGGTTTAATATTCACTTTAAACAGTGCTTGGCACAGAATAAGTACTAGTTAGTGCTATTGTTATGATTAAATTTGAGAATGAAGAGCATCTTTCACATAGTGAGTGCCTTATACCGTAGAAGCAGCAAAAAGTTATCATTCATGAAGATATTGGCTCCTTTATTATCAAATAATGACACTGTAAATCTCTGTACACTTTTTTCCCTTTTCTTTGGCTACTAGGAAACTCAGAGCTATATTTAATGTTCAGTCATAATATCTACACATCCTTACATTGGTGGATTTACATGTATATAATACAAAATGCTGAAACCCTGTTTTGAAAGAAGATAGGGTATAAATAAATTTTTAATAGGAGGAATGTAGCAAGATTGTTTTTTTTAATTATAAGAAGATCTTATTTTCTTTCTTCTTTCTTTCTAAAGTTTATTCAGTTTTGAGAGACAGACCATGAATGGGGGAGGGGCAGAGAGAAAGGGAGACAGATTCTGAAACAGGCTCCATGCTCTGAGCTGTCAGCACAGACTCCAACATGGGGCTCAAACCCATGAACCTTCAGATCATAAGATCTGAGCTGAAGTCAGATGTTTAACCAACTGAGCCACCCAGGTACCCCTCTTTCTTTTATAAGGCAGGTAGTACTGGATTGATTTCCATTCTAATCTGTGTAGGAGCTAGATGTTCTTCTAGGATGAAGCCAGCAGCTAACTGAAATACTACTTTAAAAAATAGCCATGATTTAAATGACTGAAGGGCTTCCTAAACTCTCTACAGACTATTGTCAAATTTCAGTGTCTCCTCTTACTAAAGCTATTTCCTCTGACCATGCCTTTTATCTATCGGTGATTGGCAAGTAGCTTATGCACTCTTAGCTCTGCTCTCCCTGAGAAACATTTCTGTGATTAAATACCCTACTCATGACATGCAGAAGGGAGAAGTAGAACTTGGGGGGTTTCTTGCAGGCAACTCCTGGCTTCATTTGGACTGATGTGCTCCTCTGTTTGGTGAAGAGGCACGGCTCCAGAAAGATATGACTGTTGGAAAGAGTTCAGTGAAATGAAAGAAAATATGGTCTGTGGCAAGTTGGAAGTATTGAGTTCTTAGCAATTGGCAATCAGAGGCCAAGTATATAATAAACTTGAGTAAATGACAAGATGATGGGGAAGAACAATTGCCCAGAGGTTTTTGGTGGGTATAAACACCTAGGAAGGAAGCAAATGGGGAAGAGGATTTCAGACAGCATGGCTGCAAGCAATTGAAAGAAAGCTCTCTCTCTCTCTCTCTCTCTCTCTCTCTCTCTCTCTGCTGAACTCCAAGTACTTATTGTTTACACTATTTTTTTTGGAATTAGTTATTTTTACCACCCAGGACATTTTCTATGTGCTTTTGTATTATTGCCTGATATTTTACCTATAGATGACTTATTTCCACAGTTTTATTATACGTCATTGGATGGCAGGAACCTGGATGGCAGGACATACTTCTTTGTCCCCCAGTCAATGAACAAATCATATGGTTCTCATCCCAGCTCTGCTATTTGCTAGTGACACAAACTAGGGCAAGTTACTTGACTTTTGTAAGTTTTAATTTCTTCTGCAAAATGGGGCTAATAATACGCACACTGCAGAGTTTTGGGGAAGTTTAATGACATATAAAAAAGTTTGGACACATTAGGTTGTAAATGCCAGTTATTATCTTTCCCTCTCACAGTGGCTGATCCCATGCCTGACATATAGTAAGCATAATATTTTACTGTCATAATACAAATCAACATAATATATACTATATGAATAGGTTGTAAATATATAGTAAACATAGGTACTCTACCTAAACAGATATACCATATATAAAATAAAAATATACAGCCTGTTCACATATTATAAGCTTTTACAACTTTGTAAACTGTGCTTTGCCATTTATGTGTGTATACATTATGCATGTGTTAGGTATGACATATCTATGTACATATTTAATATACACCTGGACCTCAGAAAATGAAATTGCCTTGAATGTTTCCCATGTTGGGGAAATCCTAAGGAAATTCACCAGACCTACAATGCAACTTCCTATTACAGAATTTTGCTGTATGTAAAATGCTGTGAGGCTCATTTGACTGTGACCTACAGGTCGCTGGTGTCCAAAAAACACCAGCACAATCCAAAGCTGGACCAATCAAGTTGTACAAACAGACCTTTGGGAGCTAGCTGTCTTTAATAATGAAGGCTACCAGGAACTTGGTTAGTGTGGCCTAATGGGGATTTTTTATTTCCAATTGCCATTTTTAGAAAATCTCTCCTAATTGATTACAGAACCCGAATTCAAGGAGAACAATCAGCTGTCAGTAATTCCTTGTAAGCTCTCCCAGACTGGAGCACCACTTTCCTTTTCAAGGGTCCTCCGTTTTGTGAGCGGTATGAAGCAGCACAAGAGGGAGGGTAGGGAGCTGGTTTACATGCCGTGTGGACAGGCAGATCAATCAGGCTTGCGCGGGTGTCTTAATCAGAGGCCTGCGGTTCACTGAGGTGGCTGAGTGCTACCTCTTTGCCAATGGCATCTTCTGTTTAGAGAAGCTATTGATTGCTCCTCTCCGCTTCTCTTCTTGGAGTTTCTGGCTACAAGGCAGTGTCAGGAGAAGGGCCAGGGGAAAGGCGTTTGGTTAACGGTGCATGGGATTTGGAGCCAGGCTCTAATTTCCGAAGCGGCAGATGCAGTGCCACTCAACGCATACTTTCTGGAAAGGTGATGAGTGGGGATGTGTAAGGCAGCAGTCCTGAGCCAAGGATGTCCCTGGAAAGATGGGGAGGGTGCTCCAGTGAGCAGATAAGAAGTGAGTTCAGTTTAAACAAGAAGAGGGCGGTGCTCAGTAGGAGATCATGCCCAGTGCATCAGCCCTGCCTGGAAAAAGCTCCAGGTTAAAGTGACTTTTCTGGAGAAATGTAAAGTCTGGAAATCAGGCAGGGACTTAATGGATAATGGATCTGTTTGTAAACTCTACATGTAAATCAATATTCTCATACTGGTGAGCGTGCAGGAACATTGTTAGAGACTGAGATGGGTTAGAAACCCATCCCAGAAGAAACCTAAAACTATTTCGAGCATAGAATCGGGGGTGGGAAATATTGAATTTAATTATTCTTGATTTTGAGTTTGCTGTGAGGATGAATAATTGAACACAATCAAAGACATTTTTATTTTCTTCTGGCTAAGGAAACAATGCTGGGGGAGAGACACAGCGGGAGGGACACTCAAACCAATTTGAGATTATAAATAAGAAGATAATATAATTTTGTATATTGAATGGTTATGAAAATCAGAAATGACTCCTTACCGCTTGACTGTTGTTAAGTAATTCAAAGGCAGATATACAAAATGAGGCAAACTTAAACTCCAAATACTATAAAGTAGCAAGCTGTGAGAGAAATTTGAGAAATGTGAAAGAAGAAAGAATTTCCCAGTCTCAGACAGATGGAGGATCAAATTTCAGGTCAACTACATATTATGTTACTTTGGTTGAATTCCTCATTTTTCTGAAACTCATTTTTTTACAGGTAATATAGGGATAATACGTGTCCTTCCCCACCTTCCAAGTCTGTATCCATTTTCCACCTTTCTCTTTCCTTCCCTTTGCCTCAGAGACTGATGTGGGTGACTGCCTCCCCTGAGCTCCCCTGCTGGCTGGCGGCAGGTTGGGATTGGCTAATGGCAGAGATCAGTGGCAGGGCAGAGAAGTCCAGCACTACTTTGACACCAAGTCCTAGAAGTGGCTATGTCCTGTCATGACTACAGCTCTTGCCAGGTGGATTCGTCTCGTGGTTCCTATTCTCACCCAGCTTCAGTAATTATTTTCTCTTTGGGCCTAACAACCTGAGGAAGTCAAGTAAAGGCTTCCCACTGTTGCTAATATATGAGTGCCTCACATGTCTTGTTTACTGCCTTAATCTTGTTCTCCATACATTCATTTGAACCATCTATGGTGAATCCTATTTTTTGATGGAACCTTGATTGGTACATAATGGTTATACAATTTCTAAGGAAGTGTTTAAGTATCTATCCAACCAACACAGAAAGGTGTATGCTTGAAAAATCATCAAAAGATGATGTGGTAGACTGAATAATGGCCCCCAAAGATGTCCAGGTTTTGGGAATACCTGGAATTTGTAAATATTACCTTATATGTAAAAAGAGATGTGATTGAATTAAATGTCTTGAGATAAAGAGATTATCTGGGAGGGACATAAATGCCATCACAAATGTCCTTGTACGAGGGAGGCAGAGGGAAATGTAACACAAAAGAATAAGGCAATGTGACCACTGAATCAGGAAGCTGCCCCTACTGGCTTTGAAAATGGAGAAAGAGGCCAAGAGTCAAAACATGCAAAGAATGGAGCTCTGAAATCAGGAAAAAGTGAAGAAACAGAGCCCATGGGGGAGCATGACTCTGATGATATCTTGACTTTGGCACAGTGAAACCGATTCCAGACTTCTGACCTCTGGAACTGTAGGAGAATAAATAAATGTTTTAAGCCATCAAGTTTGTGGTAATCTGTTACAGCAGTCACAGGAAACTCTCAGTGAATACACCAAGGTCTAGGGCTTAGCTTGCAGGTTGTTGTCTCAGAATGCAATTCTTAGCGACCACATCCCCTTTAGAAATGCATTCACATGAACCAAGATACAAGATTGATGCATAGAATCACAATGATGACTTGTCAATTTCCCATGTGTGATCTAACTCTCCCTTTGACTGGAAGGCACGTCTTTCTGTCCAGTCCATTTTCTCCCTATAGTGAGACAAGCTTAGTAAACCGGTCCACAATCAGAATGCCAGTATATTGATTTGTAATTAAAAAATAAAATTCTGCCCCAGAGATGGGAATCTTCAACGGTTCCACAAGCAGCCTGTTTTCCACCCTCCAGCAGACAAATCTGGAAAGTCAAGTCATAACTGAAGGCTGTCTGTAGAACACTGACTCTGAACAAAGGCAGTTAGATTAATTGCTTGCTGAATGGCAAGAGGATAAGACATCCTGAGACATTCCTTTGAGACTGGAGCATTTGGATTCTTTTGGCTAGAATCTTTTTATCCATCTTCCTTGCAGGGAAGGCCTTGCCATTGGGATGAGGATAGCTGTGCTTGTTTTGTAAGGATCCCTCTCTTCTAGTCTATATCCGGAGGATCAACTTCTCTTTAAGTTGTGGTGGAGAGGCGTGCCATAATGTTTTTTTATAAACTGATAACACAACTTGTGAGGATCACACAAGGTGATATACATAAAAGTTTAGCTCTGTCCCATATAGAGGGCGATCAATAAATGTCGTTTCTCTCACCTATATTCCTCAAATGTCTGGAGTGTGGTATGGTATAAGAATATGTCAGAAGGTTAAAATTCAGAATGAGAACATCAGAACCTGTCATCCTCTGACAATTTTAAACATCTCAGGGAAGCAGAAAACCCAGCATTTAAAGCTCTTTTTCTTTGTTCTTTTGATGAAACATATATTGTTCATGAAAGAAATATATATTTTTTTCTATTTCACTCTGATCTAACTACAGAGTTACTTTCAGGCAAGGGCAAGATTGCATTATTCCAGAACTTACGAAATTCTCACCAGGCAACACGTCTTTAATTTTTTTTAATGTTTATTTTTGAGAGATAGAGACAGAGGGTGAGTGAGGGAAGGGCACAGAGAGAGGGAGACACAGAATTCGAAGCAGGCTCCATCCAGGCTCTGAGCTGTCAGCACAGACACTGACACGGGGCTCGAACCCACACGCCATGAGATCATGACCTGAGTCAAAGTTGGACGCTCAACTGACTGAAACACTCAGGCGCCCCACCAGGCAACACATCTTTAAAAGACAGTCTTCATTTTGCATGTTGATATATCATAGGAAAATAAAAGTCAATGATAAATGTATATCTCTTAACTCAAAAGTTTGTAAATCAGATTTTTGTATAATAATTTCCCCCCATATATACTGTAATTTCTGAAATATACTCCCATCAAAATTAAATCCTGAAGAATAAAAAAATATTCATCCTCAGGAACGTAGCAACCTTAAAATTATGTAATTAAACAAATACTAATAATTTCATAATGAAATATTCTCCCAAATTGTTATAAACAGTAGTATGCTTAGGACATAACGTAGCACAAAGAAATGAACTCAGGCTTCAAAGTCAGATCTGGTTTTAAACACTGGCTTGTTGGCACAGAATTGTTTATCTCTAAAATGGACTGATTGGGGCACGTGGGTGGCTCAGTCGGTTGAGCGTCCGGCTTCGGCTCAGGTCATGATCTCATGGTTCGTGGGTTTGAGCCCTGCGTCGGGCTCTGTGCTGACAGCTCAGAGCCTAGAGCCTGCTTCAGATTCTGTGTCTCCCTCTCTCTCTGTGCCCTTCCCCCACTCACTCTCTGTCTCTCTCTCTCAAAATAAAGACATAAAAAATTTTTTTAAATAAAATAAATTGGGCTGATAAATAAAATTATGTGGGGTAAATAAACTGGTTTATAATTAGGTGTTCGTTAACAATAATGGAAATAACAATGACATTTTATTGACAAGGATACAGGTAAACTCAGTAATTTATGACAATAAATTGACAATGACTTACAGGAAAATAAATAATCTTTTTATGAAAAAATGCTTAACTATTTTTTCCATTTTTCAAAATCTCCAGCCTTAAATAGTCTTTTTCCCTGTACCAATCTTATTCTCTTACCTGCTCTGTCTTGACATGTTTAGTAGAGGCAGTCAATTGAGCTTTAATAGAAATACTGTGTTGTACCCTGTAAATTATAATAAAACAGCACTTAAAAAAATTAAGAGTTAGGGGAGAAAATACATTTCAGCATCACAGCAAACTGCAAGCACTATTCCACATGCTTATATCAAATTATCTGGTAGTGAGCTAAGTCACTGTTTGGTATTGGTTGGCTACAGGCAATGGGGGAAAATGATTCCAGGAAAAACAGAAGTGTTCTGTCACCCAGTCCCACAGAATTTTGGAAAATAGTTAATAAAAGTCTTCCTTTGCCTGAGAGTGTCTATATCTCCTTAACGTAATAGCTAACACTTCCATATTGTCTTCCTACAGTTTTGATGTAATCACTTCAAATTGGAGTAAAAACAGCTGTACAGATTTTTTTTATTATGTCCCCTCCTTTTTTAATTTGTTATATTCTATTTTGTTTTACCACTGAGAAAACAGAAGCTCGCTTGGTTAGATACTATTCCAAGTTAATTTAGTTGAACTTTGGATGAAATTTCCTTTCACTAGAAAAATACCTGGTTCAATTATTTGTGGATAAATAAAGTGAGTAGATCAAGGAAGTAAGCACTGAATGAAAGTATTAGACTGAAGCTTTTAGAACATAGACCTATAGGATAGCACCAAGATAAATTATTAAAGTTTCTTCTACTGCCTAGAAGTAGTTTATTTGTGACAATAGATGTCGTCACTGCACAGAGTAGGTATAATCCAGGCTACCAATTGATATGACCATGTGACTGTGGGGATGGTTGGGTTGTGATCTCCAGGCAGTTTTCCTTCTTACCAAACAGTATAAAAGTGTAGACCCCCGACGAGTTTGTGAATGTATTAAAAATTGTAGTTATGCTTATGATTATTACTGATGGCAACCATACCCAAAGAAGTTGGAAAAAAATATAATTGAAAATTAGGTTGAAGCTAACAGCGTAACATGTTGCACAGAAAATGTGCACAAAAATTATAGTTTGCTTCCATTGCACATAATCTAATTATCTTATATATTTACCTAAGTTTACAATTCAAGTTCCTACACATAATGTCTATCCCATCCCTTAACAGTTCAAGTCCTTCTCTTCTGTCACTTTTTTGTCCATCTCCAGAGATCTAACTGTGAAGACTGAAGGAGTGGTAGGGATAGAAAAAAACTCTACAGATATTAAGAGCTCAGCTCTGGAGTTTGATAGATTTCGTTCTGGATTCTAGTCTGGCTATTGTGATGCTGTGTGACCTTTGACATGTTACTGAGCCTCAGTTTCTCCATCTATAAAATAGGCATACTAATGGAACTTACCACAAGGGGTTGTTGCAATGAATATTCATTACTGAGTGCAAATATGTAAGCACCTGGTATACAGTAAGCACTCAACAAATGATGGGTCCACTGCTGTTGTTGCCAATACTAATGAAAGTTTTATTTTGTAACTATAAGCCTTTAGGTTTATTTAAATGCTCTCATAATTTTATCTCTGCTTTATCAATGTATTCATCCATTCATTCATTTATTCAACATATATTTTTGGTATTTATTCCTTCAGAAGTTTCCATGAGACATCAGGTGACCAATTACCCGAGGATCTTCAGCAAGAACAAGAGGGCTACAGTGAAAAGACTAACCGTGTTCTTGTGTTCCCTCCTGCTTTCCTTTGAAGGGTAATCATTGGTTTACCCAAAAATTCACCTGCCATGAATTATATCATATGCCCTTAAAAATATGGGCAAAGAGGAATGCTGCAGTCTGACTTGTGTTATATGAATTTTGGGGGTTAATAGGAATATTTCACATTCTTCAGTATTCTCCACGCCTACATGAATGGAAAGATGTCTTATTTTTGGCCTAAATCACATGAATTAGGCTCTGATGGTAGAAAGCCTGAGTTTAACAAGCCAGTTTTCAAGTGGGACCTCATAAACATGAGCAAAAATTGACCTGAGGCAAAAATTGAAAACTGCATGAGAAAAAGAATCTTTCCAGAGAGTATTTCCCTAAGGAGAGCCCCTCTCAAAGAGCACTTAAAATAGGGAGACAAATCTCTGTATTCCATGCCCAAAGGCACATATGCTCTTAGAAAATATCTCTTTTACCAACTAGATTATATTTAGGCCAAACTTTTAAATGAGCCCTTTCCCATGAGCAAGGTGGAAATGACAAGGCAATGGGCACTCATACAAAAAGTTAAGTTCTAAGCTAATGTGACCTTTCATTTCCCCCAATGGCCTTTCTCTTAGGCCTAATCCTGATCTGACTATTATTAATTGTTTCATTATGCTATACTTCTAATGGCTTTGCCTGGGAGGATTAGAAGTTTATTAAAATTTGCAACATTCCTTAGAAGAACTTAAAAAAAAGAGTGTTAATTAAAAGGAACATTTTTGGAGACTCAGTCGGTTGAGTGTCCTACTCTTGATTTTGGCTCAGATCATGATGTCAGGGTTGTGGGATTGAGTCCCACGTTGGGCTCTGCATTGACAGCACAGAGCCTGTTTGAGATTCCCTATTGACTTCTTTTTCTGCCCCTCCCCTGCTCACACGCACACATGCATGCTCTCTCTTTCTCTCAAAATAAATAAACATTAAAAAAAAGTAGCATTTCTCAGGCTTTCCCTTCTATTCAACTTATAGCCATCTTTTAAAGTATAGCTTATCATCTACCTTCTATGGGCTTTATTGGACTATGCCAAACGAATGAATCTATTTTTGCTTCTATTGTTCACTCCACCCAATTGGAACTTGATATTCCACTCTAATCTATGGTAAATTATTTGTATAGATTATCATATGTCCTTCACTGACTTGTAAGGTCTTTGAAGTCAGAGTCATGAATTCATTCTCAGTCTTAAGCACTATTCTCTTTGCCAACAGTTAACTTTAATAGTAATCATACTAATAATATTAATGCCATTTTATATTTGCATCATTGTATGACTTTCCAAAATATTCCCTGTATATTATCTCTTGAGATTCTCCCAATTTCCAACTGTCCAATGAGTGAAGTCTCTAGTTTCACAGGTGAGGAAATGGAATCAAAAAAATTATAAAATACTTATCAAAAGTCACAAAATACTGTAGAATCTGACTATTAAGTAGGAAGATTTTATTGTTATTATCTCAACTCTGACTTGTCTTTATTGTGGTTAGTGCGTAGATGCAGAAATAGATTTACAACAATTCTACTCTTTTTAAAAAAATTTTTTTAATGTTTATTTATTTTTAAGACAGAGAGAGACAGAGTGAGAACAAGGAAAGGGAAGAGAGAAAGGGAGACACAGAATCTAAAACAGGTTCCTGGCTCTGAGCCATCAGCACAGAACCTGATGAGGGTCTCGAACCCATGAACCGTGAGATCATGACCTGAGTTGAAGTCAGTCGCTTAACCGACTGAGCCACCCAGGAGCACCTACTCTTTAGAAGACCTAAGAAGGAGCAAGGTTATGAGATGAAAGGGGACAAGTTATGTATGACTTCCTATTTTTGGATCTGCATATGCTATTCTTTCTAGCAAGAAAAAAGAGTGGGAAAAGCAGGGCTGTTGCTAGCCCATGCACCACTTTTATATGAATTAGAAAAAAGGCAACCTCTTCTGGATAGATGCAGCACTAGGTTGATGCATAGAATCTTAGGACTTCTTGCCCCATGCCCTTGGACATGGCCAACTTATTTAACTGTGCACAGTAATTTAGAGTAAATGATGAGAGAAAGGTGCCTATGGAAGGGATTATATGTTCTATAGCAGATAATGATATAGAAGGAATAAATGATACTAGAGGAGTTTGTTGGGTGGGTCAATAAAGGAAGGTGTACAAGCAAACAGGAATATCTAGAAATACTTTTTTGGCATAAAGTAGGAACCATTCTATTATGGTTTTTTAGACTCAGGAGCTCTGGAACTATAATTCTTAATAAACAGAGAACAGAATTTAGGAAAGATGATTCTATTTTTATCTCATGTCAAGAGACTTGAGAGTCTAAAATACTCTAAATCTCTCAGTAAAAGAGTTGTGTGTCTATCCATTCTTAAAGAGGACTTGAGAATTAAAATTTTTTTTAATATTTTTATTTATTTTTGAGAGAGAGAGAGAGAGAGAGAGAGAGAGACAGCGTGAGCAGGGGAGGGTCAGAGAGAGAGGGAGGCACAGAATCCGAAGAAAGGCTCCAGGCTCTGAGCTAGCTGTCAGCACAGAGCCTGACGTGGGGCTCGAACCCACGAACCGTGAGATCATGACCCAAGCCAAAGTTGGACGCTTAACCGACTGAGCCACCCAGGTGCCCCAAGGACTTTGAGAATTTAAAAAGGGAAAAGCATCTTTTGTCCAGAAAAAAATACATTAACACATGAACATTAAGTATTTCACAATTAATCCCAGTGGTTACATGGATTCATTCTAGGTCACCCCAGTGGTGGGGTGTTTCCAAACCTAGCTAATCGTCACAATTATTGAGGTGCTTTAAAGCATTCAGATTACCTTCCTCCTGTCTCACAGATTTTGATTAGTAAGTTTGGGAACAAGCCTAAAATATTTGAATCATTTCTTTACATGTAATATGAGATCAAAGGAAAAAAAGTTAACAGACATGACCAAAAAAGTAGCTAACAACTGTATTTACACTGTCAAACATAAACCAGTGGAGAACTTGTACAAATAAATCAGTTGGATATATGAAGAATGCATTCCTGATGTAACTTTATCATAAAGACACTACTTCTGGGGCACCTGGGTGGCTCAGTCGGTTAAGCATCTGATTCTTGGTTTTAGGCTCAGGTCATGATCTCGTGGTTCGTGGGTTCGAGCCCTGCATTGGGTTCTGCACTGGCAGTGCAGAGCCTGCTTGGGATTCTCTCCCTCTCTCTCTCTGCCCCTCCCCTGCCACACACTCTTTTTCTCTCTCTCAAAATAAATAAACTTAAAAAACAAAACAAAACAAAACAAATTACTTTTTTATGTTGTCCACAAAAGTCATACAAAATGAGTAGGTAATGGAAAGCTATGGGTAGAAGGGACATTTCAGAATGTGTTATGGGGAGGAAGGAAGGGTGTGCTGGATGTTGGCAAATTTCTCTTTCTACAATTGGTAGCACCCAGGGAGTACCTGGGAACGCAGTCAACCTGGAAACACAGAGACTTCCAGAAGGTGATACTGTGTTTTCACTTTGTCAGGTTTTAAATAGCACGAAGAGTTGAGTAAAAATATTCAGTTCATTTTGGATGTGAAAGTAATTAATGAGTCACGGAAGGATGATCAGCGATAATGAAATCATAAGCAGCATTCTCTGATGAAAGAAGAGAAAATCTACAAAAAGTTAACAGATTTGCAATGAGATGTTTTGAAATGTTTAAAAAATTTCCTTCATAGATTTTCATTAGGAAAACAAAACATACCATCTGCAAGTACTTTTTTTTCCCTGCCTTAAGCAGAGAAAAGCTTTTGGCACAGAGTATTAGGCTGAACATTAGAGATAAACTGTCCTTTGAGGCCAAAATAGCCAACACCACATGTTAATTTCTTTCCTTTCTGGTTTAGTACCAATTCCAAGGATTGATCCTACTTGGAGTTCTCAATATTAATTAATATTGTAAATACAGTGAATTTACACATGTTGAAAATACTAGGATGTTGGTGTAGGAAATTTTTCCATCAGCAGAAAATTTCTTTCTATAACTTGTTCGTCTTAAATATAATTTGTTGAGAAAAAGCTGTAAAGATGTTTTATAGCAGAACTAGGATAGAAATTCATTGAACACATTTACATGTAAACAGCTGAAGTAGCAAAGCATTATGGAGAATATTAATCTGAGGAGGTAGGATACCTGGATTTTGTTCTGGGGTTCTGAGGTATGTTATTTCTCTTCTCAGAGCCTTAGTTTTTATAAACTTGTACATGATGAAAGGGTGTGTGTGTGTGTGTGTGTGTATGCGTGCTCATGCATGTGCGGGGTATGTCATATCTTGGAAGGTCACACATTTATTTAACTGAGTGCCTACTTTATTAAAATATGATGGCAGGCCCTGGAGATCCAAATGTGATAATGACTCAGTCCTCAAAAAAGCCTCTGAAACCCAGAGCATCAGTGAGATGGTAATTAAAGAAGTTATAGGACAGTGTGATAAAGGGAAAGAAACAGAGCACGTGAGATGCGTGGGGTTCAATGAGAAGCGGGGGCCTGAGGACTATGTGATTTTTAAGGTTCCTTCAACTACCTTTTAAGATGGATCTTTATTTAGGAACTGATGATCAATGGGAGAAGGGGCCAAAACCATGACGAGAAACTGAAGCGTAAACAGATGGGAAGGAGTGAGAGTCTTTGGAGAATATGGAATTCAGTATTTGTTGCATGGTGTGGTCAAAACCTCCCTACTTCCCTAACTGTTTAGTAAAGTCTGCTCTGCTCACACGGGCCTCATGCGAGGGCTGCTTTGTAGAAATCAAGGGAAAGCAGCCAAGCCCCAAGCCTGATGTGATCTGCCATGAGATGAAATAACCTTCATAAGGTAAAACGAACATTAAGCCTAAACTTCAATAGGGTAGTGAATTCAGAGGTGTCTAGGAGAATTGCTAAGCCAGTGGGAATTCACAGAAACCTCATGTTGGGCTGCCATTGATTTCTGTGGAAGATATAAGGGGAATTATGCTGGAAATTTTTCCAATTTTTTCCCTTCTAGAATCACTCTTCAAAACATAATAAAAATAAACTTTAAAATAGTGTGTTTATTCAATTCATACAAGATACCCTCTTTGAGTGTTCCAACTGCTTACTTTTGGAAAGCTGACTAATATAGGTGTATAAGACACATACTCGAATATACCATAGATGAGTCCTATCTAAATGCAGATGGGCAGTTTAGAAACAAATAGAAAAGAAAACCTTTAAGGACAAAGAACTCAGAGATTTAAAGAAAAGTTGGTGCTTTAGTATAAAGGTAAAGTGAATAACACTATCACAGGCACTGCAGTAAAAATGAGCCAAGTTTTTGGCAAATGAAGTCATAGATATTTGTGCCAGAAGTTAGTCCAATAATCTTATTTTGTATATGAGGAGCTTAGGCTTTTTAATGTTTTTTTTTTTTTTTTTTTTTTTTTTGCTGTTGTTTTTTGGGATGTTTTTTGGGATTTTTGTTGTTGTTTTTGTTTTTGTGTGTGTGTGTGTTTTGGGGTTTTTTTAGTGGCTGAATATGAGCGCATATGAATGCATATGGGTGGGTGTGTGCGTGTGTGTATGCGCAAATTTCCTTATTCGCTTATTTATCACTGACCAATACTGAGAATCATACAGAGGTGGTTTCATGAGTTCATTGTGATTGCTTTGGATCATTCTTCCATCATGCAATGTTTTAAACAATGTTTATTTCTCATTCATTTAATGACCATTTTCTAGGGAAGATATTTTTTCTTTTTTAGGGGGTATGGAAGGGGAAGCCATTTTGTGAGGATCATTTCGAAGAGAATAAGCAGACAAAACAAAACCATCTTGAGATGTGCAACATATTAGCTTATTGGCTTGCTTCCGCAAACCAACTTTGTTTATGCTGTGCATGGGTTTCAATTCGGTGCCTCAGATATATTACATATGGCATTCACAGTTGAGGTTTGGTAAAAAAGAATCAAAACTGAAAATATTTAGTCCATGGATACTAACTGTGTAATTGCCAATTGTGTGCTTCTCGGTGTTTCTTAAGGTCTAGTTAAACAATTTCTGTATCACTGTAACTTAAGCTCTTTTTAGTAATAATACAGATTCTTCAGCCCCACCTAAGACTCACTTAATCAAGAACTTCCAGGGGTGAAGTACAGGAGCCTCCATTTTTTAAAAATGCTTATTTATTTATTTATTTATTTATTTTGAATATAATTTATTGTCAAGTTGGCTAACATACAGTGTATACAGTGTGCTCTTGGTTTTGGGGGTAGATTCCTGTGATTCATTGCTTATATACAACATCCAGTGCTCATCCCAACAAGAGCCCTCCTCAATGCCCATCACCCATTTTCCCTTTCCCCAACCCCTCATCAACCCTGTTTGTTCTCTGTATTTAAGAGGCTCTTATGGTTTGCCTCCCTCCCTCTCTGTAACTATTTTTCCCCCTTCCCCTCCACTATGGTCTTCTGTTAAGCTCAAGTTCCACATGTGAGTGAACACATACTATAACTGTCTTTCTCTGACTGAGCCTCCATTTTTAATGCATTTTCTAAAACAACTTCTATGAACACCCAAGTCTGAAACTCTGATATTGGGTTTGGTACAAGACCTTCAAAGATACATCAAAAATGACCAAATGCGCTTAGCCTGATATTTACTTAGTCATTAAAGAAGAAAGCTGGCTTTTAAGATGTTTCCCCCTAAAAAACAATGACTGTCTTACTTGGATTTAGTTGAACAGACAAATTGGGTCCTTGTGTATATTGAGATCTGTAGTCTGGGTAGCAGATTTGGTTCTTCAGCAAAAATAACATTCAGGCTACAAGGAGGCTGAGGAAAAAACACAATCACTGATTGATGGCCAGCCCCCTACGATGTTTTGAACCTTTCAAGAAACGAAGACTGGGTGGCTGATTTGTGGTTGAAAGGGACTAAATGTTCTCTCCCGGAGTTCAGGGAACAAGCTGCTTCCTGAGTTGGCACAGGAGAGCAAACCTTGAGGCAGAGGAGCTTTGATTTGCATGAGATGTACTAAGCAATCTTCCCATTAGCTGGCTGTTGCCTCTCTTGATGACTACCTTGGGGAGGAGATGGGGGTTGTGAACTTTGAAGTGGATTATTAATTATTTATGCCTCCCTCTCCTGGATGGAGGTAACCTGAATCTCAGGAGCCAGGCCCAGAATTCATTATCTTCCTGTCGATGTTTGCAATAAAAATAAGACTGAATATTAATCCTTCCACTTTCATCCTTAACTCCCTCTCCCCCTTCCTCCGTTCTCTAGATGGGTTGTGTAAAATCATGCCTCTCCCTTAATTCTCCCTGAGCCCTTTATTGTTTATTCAATTATTTGGAGGCCCATTAACCTGAGAATTAAGTCCAAGGGCTAGATGCTTCCTTGAAAACTCCAAAGAATGTAGTCTTTCCCTACCAAGATTTTCCATTTATTTTCCAGCATGTTTATGATAATCATGTCATAATTATTGACTTGTCATCTGTTTCTTTTTGATTTCTATATTTTGAAATTTTAGGAGTTTCATTCCTTTCCTGTTCCTTGGGTAGAGTTCTCTAGTGACTTTGTTGTCAGGTTTAGTTAGGGTTTGATAGTAAAAAGCAGCCCACTTGTATCTGTCAGGTGTATGCATTTGTGTATGTGTGTTTATGTTATGCACATATATATGCCTCTTGAGTCTGTCTGTACATTATTTTTTTAAGGGAGCCAATAGATAAATCATTATTTATGAAAAATATAGGTTAATTAAGTGGGAGATCATTACGTCTTTATAATAAAGGATAATCTGCCTCATCATCTGATTTGTTGACACAAGGATTGATTCAGAGGTGGGTTAAGATTAATTTGCAGAAGAGTTGGTATAAAGATTTATGAACAGGAAAGGGAAAATATGAAAAAAATTATTACAAAGTAATAGTTAATTGAGCAAAGGTAATGAGAGTCACTAAGCTAATGCCCAGAAAAATATGTGGTCAGCATTGATGCCTCTAACCATTGCCTTCTTGGCTTTGTTCGAGCTTACCTTTTTTTCCTTCTTATTCTCTCCCTTCTTTCTTGCTTGCTTTCTATTTTAAATTTTTATTAAGTAAAGCACATAGTTTACACTAATATTCACTCTTGGTGTTGTACATTCTATGAGTTATGAAAATGTATAACACCATCTATCCATCATTATGGTCTCATACAGAATAATTTCACTGCTGTAAAATTCCCTATGCTTCACCTACTCATCCCTCCCTGTCTCATTCCCCAAAATTCTGGCAACCACTGATCTTTTTACTGTCTTTCCCAAATGTTATGTGGTTGGAATCATACAGAATATAGCCTTTTCAGATTGGCTTCTATCACTTAGCAATATGCATTTGCTGTTCCTTCATGTCTTTTCGTCTTTGATAGTTCATTTTGTTGAAGAATGATACTCTATTGTATGAATGGACAATTGACCTTTGAACAATATGAGAGTTGGAAAGCCAACCTCCCCAACAGTCAAAAATCCATATATAATTTTTGACTACCCCAAAACTTAACTACTAATAGCATACTGTTAACCAGAAGCCTCACTGACAATGTAAACAGTCAACAAAAAATTTATATGTTACATGTATTATGATATGTAGTATCATAAGAGAAAAGAAATGTTATTAAGAAAGTCATAAGGAAGAGAAAATACAGTTAAAGTACTGTAGTGTATTTATTTAAAAAACTCTACATATAAGTGGACCTGTGCCATTCAAACATGTGTTGTTTAAGGCTCAACTATACTCAGTTTGTTTATCCCCTCACCTATTGAAGGACATTTTGGGTAATTTCCAGTTGAATAAAGCTTCTATAAAATCCATGGGCAGGATTTTGTGTGGACATATATTTTCACTTAATATAGGTAAATACCAAAGACTCTGACTACCGGATTTTATGCTCAAAGTATGCTTAACTTTGCAAGAAACTGCCACACTGTCTTCAAAGTGACAGTACTGTTTTGCATTCTCATTAGCAGTGAATGAGACTTCCTATTGCTCCATATCCTCATCAACATTGAGGTTGTCAGTGTTTTGAATTTTAACATTCTAATAGGTGTGTAGTGCTATTTCATTGTTTTAATTTGCAACTCCCTAATAACTAGTGATATTGCAGATATTGTCATATGCTTACCTGCCATTTGTATGTTCAGATCTTTTGCCTATTTTTAAATTGAGTTGCTGGTTTTTGTGTTGTTGACTTTTAAGAATTCTTTGTATATTTTGGATACTAGTCCTTAATGTGATACACATTTGGTAAAAGTTTTCTGCCAGTCTCTTTTCTTTTCTTTTCTTTCTTTTTTTTATGTAATTTTTTTAATGTTTGTTTATTTTTGAGAGAGAGGGAGAGACAGACTGAGTATGAACAGGGGAGGGGCATAGAGAGAAGGAGGTGCAGAATTGCAAGAAGGCTCCAGGCTCCAAGCTGACAACACAGAGCCTGACATGAGGCCTGAACTCACGAAATGTGAGTTCATGACCTGAGCTGAAGTCAGGTGTTTAATCAACTGAGCCACCCAAGAGCCCCTCTTTTCATTCTCTTAACAGTTTTTCATGGATCAGAAGAGTTTAAGTTTAATGATATCTCATTTAGGAATGTTTCATTCCATGAATCACACTTTAGGTGTGTTTCTTTTTTGCACTTTCCCTTCTTATTTCTCTCTTTTCTTCAAAACTCAAAATGAAGTTCTGGGTGAGCCATGGACTTGCCATTTTTTATTCATATGATCTTGGATCAATTTTATGTTCTCTCTAAGTTTTAGTTTCCAGGTTCTTGGCTTATAAAATGGAAATAATGTTGTTTACTCCTTGAGTGTGCTAAAAATGTTATATAAGATTATGCACTGAAAATCATTACTTACACAGTATGTTTATATGAAATGTACTTTCTTTTCTTTTGTCTCACCTTCCTCATTGTCTCTCTTGCCATTCTTTCTTACTTGGCCATGAATGTGGGAGGCATACTTGTCAATCTGTCATCCTGTGAATGAATGGTAGGTAGTTTATAGGATGCTTCATGCATATGAGCCCAAACCAAATGTAGGTTTAAAAATATAAACTATTTGCACCTAAATCAATTAAAGTAAGAGGGAGACTGATTTTTTTTCATGTTGAACCTGGTCTTTTTGTGCATTAGCCTAGTAAGCTCAGATAGGAACACATAAGTTGAGTCCAAGATCATATTTTAACCCTAAAATTGATTTTACAGACAGAATGATTCCATTTTTGAAACTCATAACCCTCGTTATAAATATTGGTTCAACAAAAATATTTCAAATCTATTGAGGCAGTGGTTTTCAAACTGTGTTCTGCAAAGACTGGGGTTTTACAGTATGTCTATTCCTGCAGTGACGTCTTGTGACTGGGGAAAAGTACTGTCAAGACTTTGAGACCAGCCTCCTGATCTCACTAGAGCAGCTTTGCTTGTTTTAATGAAGATTTCATGTGAAACTTTACTTGAAGAAATGGTTTTTCTGCTATCAAAATGTTTGTTTTTTTTAATTAAAATTATAAATGGAAATTTATCAAAATTCTAAATAAGTTCACTGGTACTCTGTCTTAGAAACCAGATCATATATTTCAAGCCCATTTCTGGAAAGAATTATATTAAATGCATTAGTTGTTTTATATGATTATTAGGCCACTGGGTGTGTTGTCCTAGGCATGGTGGTTAATAAGTGAACTATTCTCACCTTAGATCCTGCTTTTTTTATAACTGCTTATGACAGAGCCACTACATCTTATCACTTATTGAACTCAAGTTGAAAAGCACTTATGCCCACACTATACTATGTTTTTTCTCTCACTTGATTTATAAATCTGGACTTTATATTTTGAGAGCCAAGGATATGAATATAGACTTGAGACACAAATAATGAGGTTGTTTATTATTCTCTTTCTTCTTCAAAGAGACAGGTCAAGCAAGAGTTAGAAGCAAGGGCTGTGTGAATGGAATATAAAAGAAGAAGCCTCAATGAAAATATTAAATCCTTTAATTTTAGATATTTAGTCCATTAATTTATGCTGATCCATCCTTTGAAATATCTTGTGCATCTGATTCCTTTTTTTCTATTCTCACAGCTTCCATTCTCTTCCAAATAGTCCTTGACTCACACATTCTTTCCAACTTCATTCCCTCTCACTTTTATTTCTTTCTACACATGGCTTTAGAATTATCTTTCTAAAATGCCAATCCCATACTATTGCTTTCATGGTAAAAAAAAAAAAAAATACTAGATGTATATTCTCAAGTGACTACTCATGTCAGGGTCAAGTCCTTGCTCAATGGCATGACATTCAAGTTATCCACAAGTTTTATTTATCTTTAAAAAGATTAAAATTCTTTTATTATTCCTCAATCTTAACTTAAAAGTCTTTGTTCAAGCTTTGTTTCCTATAGTCTCATCTGGTTGACCAAGTAACTGGACCATCTGGGGTGCCTGGGTGGCTTAGTCGGTTAAGCATCCAACTTCGGCTCAGGTCATGATCTCACGGTTCATGGGTTATAGCCCTGCGTCAGAGCCTGGAGCCTGCTTCAGATTCTGTGTCTCCCTCTCTCCCTGCCCATCCCCCACTCACGCTCTGCTTCTCTCTGTCTCAATAATAAATTTAAAAAACATAAAAAATTTAAAAAAATAAAGAGCTAAAACAAATAACTGGACGATTTGCTCTTCAATGTTCATTCTGATCCTTCATTCCATCTATAACCATCACTGGATCACTATATTCTCTTTCTATTAGATTTTATCTAAATAATACAGTCTGAAAAATGAATTTTGATTAAATTAATATTATCATTTTTATTGTTCATGCTATAACTATAAGTTAATTGTCATTTCTTGAAAAATAAGATCTAGTTCTTATCACAAAACCACAACCACTGACAACAATTAAAAACAGCTACAATATTTTATGAGTAATTATTATGATTAGTGCTTATTATGATTAGTACTGTGTTTCCACCATCTATTTTAATTCTCAAAATCACTGTAACCTAATTATTATTATTCCACACATGAGAAAATAAAGTCTTCTAGATATAATGGCTTTTCTAGGATATTATTTGGCAAAGCCTGGATTAACACCTAATTTTATCTGACAAAACAAAACAAAACAACCCTTTTCAATGTATATACTGTACAATACTTCTTTGGTTTCCACTTTTGCAACCAGGACAGCTTTACCTAAAAGGAAAATTTGAGTTTTTGAAATCCTTAGAGGGAGAGAGAAGTATGAATCACAATAAGGAAACAGAGTAAAATATTTTAGTGCTTCCCTAAAAACTAAATTCCTATCTCAAAACAAAACAAAACAACAAAACAAACAAAACAAAACAAAACGAAACCCAAAAGCCCCAAAACACGTTCACACAAAAACCAAAAAACAACTACATTTCTGTTAGTGAGGCAAGGAACTGATACTGGAGTCAAGTTAGCGGTCCTTGTTAATTTCATCTTGTGATCTGACATGGAATTTTCCTGGGTTATGCAAACATTATAAAGCCCCATGAGCAAGAATGAGTGAGCAAGGATGGTCCTTGAAGAAAGCCCTGTAAAGTATGGGCTTTAGATTTTTCTTTACTGAAGCTGGAATAAATATGCTAAATATCATAGAGTATTCCTCCTAGCTAAAATTACTAGTGAGGCCAGAAGTAACATTTTGGTAGAATAAACAGCAAAATTGTCCTGCGATCCTTTATTAATTTCTTTGAGAATGAAGGCCTGTGTAGAGAACAAATCATTCACTGGTACAAATCAGTCATTGGTACACTTTTCTAAGAGAAGAGTAAGACATGTAAGTTCCTTGGTGTACAAAGATGTCTTCCTTCCTTGTTTAGAACATGGAACAAAGATATCATTGATAATGATTTCTTTGTTGAGTTTTTACACTGGTTGTTTTTCTCATCTCTTTTTTACTTGATTACTACAAGCTTCTATTTTTCTGCCTACAATGTCTTTGGCCATTTTGAATATATATCACAACATAAATATTATTCAATGATTTGGGGAAAAGGCAAGGGTTCTTATAGTAACCACACAGATGGGAAAGGGCTTATTGAAATCCCTGTCTGTCCTCCCACTTATAATTTCTTTCCTTATTTCAAAGTCAATAATTTAGAGCAATGACTAAGGCCGCTATGCTGGGAACTAGGATTTGTTAATATTCTATTAGACAGTTTTCCTATCTCTCTGGGACAGACATTTTCTGGCTCTAATCTACTTATTGTATCAGATCATTGACTGAGAAAACAGAAGCTTAGAGAGATATTGAATAAAATTCAAAACAAACAAAAAAGGAAGCCTAGGGAAACATGAACAGATGCTTCCAAAAGAAAAAAAAAAAGGAATAAATATAAACTAATTAAACTATTTTTCCCCTCAAAAGGTTATTTATTTAATGTTTGGGCCAGATCATTAATTGGGAGGTGTAATAGCCACTGCATATTTTTTATCCAAAAATTAAAAAAAACATATGGTTACATTGTTTACTTGCTGTAGATTAAAATCTCTATGTGAGCTATGCCTTCTCTATCTTCCCCTTTACATAAGTCAAATAAGAAGTTTAGACTATCATCTGTCAAGGTAAAAGCAGTTCGTTATGAAAACTTGAACAAAGTGTTCAGGTAGTCTTAGGAAACAAATCTTAAACCCCAAGAATTTCATGGGATTTAAAATTATTCAGATGATATGCTCTGTAAATTTTATATGGTTTGTATAATGGTTGCTAACTTGTGATAGAGGAGAAACAAGTACATTTGGATTTAATTAGGCTCCAAATCATAGAAAAGCCATTTGAGAACATTGAATGACACAGCAGGCTTTGTTTATTAATTAGATACTATTGGTAAGGGACTCTAAAGGTGAACAGTGTTACATAAAGACTAGTCTTGTATGGAGGTCAGTAAACTTGAGTTTATGTATATTTAAGCAACTCTTCAATCTTTCTTAATCTTAACGGGTTGACTTTTCCTACTGTATATTACCTGTGTGGTTTTGAAACTCCAGCTGACTTTTGAGTTGTCATTGTTCAAGATAAGTTTTCAAAGATGAATATGGATACTTTATAACTCATGGGTGGACTATTATTATACTCTAGGGTAGAAGATACACATACAGTCTTTGAAATAAAGTTTAACGCAACATTTTGATAATTTCTATCTGAAATTATAAAATTATCTTCACTATTTTTATACAGTTGACCCTTGAACAGCACTGGTTTGAATTGCACAGGTCCACTTATATGAGGACGTTTTACATGACAGTACTATAAGTGTGTTTTCTTTTCCTTATAATTTTCTTAATAATATTTATTCTCTAGCTTATTTCATTATAAGATTACACTATATAATACATATAGCATACAAAATAGGTGTTAATTGACTTTATGTCGGAGGTAAAGCTTTAGGTCAATAGTAAGTTATTAGTAGTTAAGTTTTGGGAGAGTCAATAGTTATATGCAGATTTTCCAACTGTTGAGGGCAGTTGGCACCCTTAACCCCCACATTGTCAACTACAGTAAAACCTTGGTTTGCGAGCATAATTTGTTCCAGAAACATGCTTGGAATACAAAGCAGTTGTCTATCAAAGTGAATTTCGAGAACCATTGTCTCAGTTGTAATCAGGTGACGTTCAGCCTCACGTACTACTCATATTGCAAAACACCACTTGTTTATCAAGTTAAAATTCATTAGAAATGCTTGCTTGTCCTCTGGAACACTCTCAAAACAAGTTTCTCACAATCCAATGTTTTATTGTATATATTTTAATTATCTTCCCTCCTCTTAGTCTATATATCACTCTCACTTTGAAAACTCAAGTAGTGCAAGGAGTATAATAACAACCTAATTACCTACATCAGTAAGGAGCAGTTGGTACCTCACTGTGGTGAGAGAATTTTATGTAACTTTGAATAAAGGGTTGTGTGAACAACACACTCAACAGGAGGTGTATTTGTATGTGAGTACAATGTGAGTACATAGAGCTAAAAGCTTGGAGGTATTCAAATATTAAGGATGTAAAACTCCTTACTTCATTTAAAAAATTCTTCATTAAAAATGTTCATATCAATTGTTAGGGAATTTTTTTTTGTTGATGTGAAATAAACCTTTATTTTGATAATGAGTTTTATCTCCAATAAGACACTCTGCTTTCATTATTCATTTTTGTTTTGTGATGCTTTTACTTAGATATTGAAAAATACCTATATTAATACCATTTAACTGTAATAAAACATTTCTTTCTAATTAACAAAAGGATTTCCTTCAATGAAAAAAACAAAATCCATAAACATAGAGGGCTGAAAAGAGAATACAACATCTATCAAATGTTATATAGTCTGCTCATAATTTTTCATTTATTCATTCAATACTTATTGATTACCTGCTTGGTATTAATTTGAGGAATGGTAACAGTTTGTAAAAGTTTATTTCTTAATTGGTGACTTTTTTTTTGTAGAGAAAATTTATTTTTCTTTAAATTCAGCTCAGTAACTGGGTTCAGAAATTATTCAGGAAAATAATTCTGCAGAGTTCTTGTTATAGAAAATTACTCCAATCAGCTTCATTGTATCTTTATTCAATTTATTCTCACTTCTTCCTCCTCCACTTGTTTGGATAATACCCATGCAAAATGATACCCCCGTCCCCAGATCTTTTCCAGATGATGAGGTCTATGATGGTTAGTTTAATGTGATAATGTAAAGATTACAGTGCCCAATTAATCCATCAAACACTAATCCAGGTGTTGATTTGAAGGTATTTTGTAGATGTGATTAACATCTATAGTCAGTTGAGTTTATTTAAAGAATATTATTCTAGAGGGGCGCCTGGATGGCTCAGTTGGTTAAGCATCAACTTCAGATCTGGTCATGATCTCACTGTGCTGACAGCTCAGAGCTTGAAGCCTGCTTCGGATTCTGTGTCTCCCTCTCTCTCTGCCCCTCCTCCACTCACCCACTGTCTGTCTGTCTGTCTGTCTCTCTCAAATATAAATAAACATTAAAAATTTTTTTAAAAAAGTATTATTCTAGATAATCTGGGTGAGCCTGATCTAATCAGTTGAAGCACCAATGAAGGGAACTGAGGTTTCTCTGAGGAAGAAGACATTCTGCTTGTGGATTACAGTGGCAGCTCCTACATGTCAGTGTCCAACTGGGCCTTCTTGATGGCCTGCCCTATGGATTTCTCACTTATCTAGCCAACTGCTATAAATGTATAAAGCAGTTCCTTGCAATCTCTATCAATCTCTGATAGATAGAAGAACAGATAGATAATGATGATGATAGATAGATAGATAGATTGATCCATCTCCTATTTCGTTTGTTTGTCTGGTGGTACCCTTACTAATACAAGGCCATAATGTTATACAACTAATTATCAGTGACATATTCTTAACTGGTTCATAAATAATGATTCATAAAGCCTCATATTTTTCCTGAAAGGTAGGATGTATTAACCATATGTTTCTGATGCTTTGGTATTTGGGGGCCTTGTTAACCGTGAGAGGACTGCCCCTTCCAGGTATAGCCAATTCCAAGAGATGGTAAAGGATTAGCCGGCAAGGCTGTCTTTCACATGGGAACCATCCATTCCAGAGCCCACACACAAACCCCCTCTTCTATCAGGCTCCCACACTTAGGGCCAGTTTTTTCCCCCTCCCCTAATCAGCACAGGGCCATATACCAGACAACTAGGGACAGCCTCTGTGCCCCAGAGCCCACTGAAATTATTTAAACTGGTCAATTATTAGTCTGCTTAGCTGTTTCTTCCAGAAACTACAGCACAGGCCTACATTTTTCCTTGCTTCCTCTGCCTCCTGACTGCTACTGTCACTTCTCTGTGACTCCATCATGGAGTATCACACCCCCTCCTCTTTGGATCTATGAGTCCAACTAACTACTCTTTCAATACCAGTCATCCCCTGATCTGTTGGCTTGCCATACCTGAATAATAAAATCTACATTTTAAAACAGAGAGAAACATTTTAAGTATTTAGAGCTTCACTACAACAATGCTTTCTAATATTTTAGTACTCTAGATGGTGAATTCATTTTGCTTTAAGGATGTCATGTATTTATACACCCGTGTTTCTGGTTCTTTTGTTTTAAAATCAATGTGTGTCTTTCCAATTAATTTTGAAAACATGTAGTGTTAACTTTACAGTAATAAAAAAGACTTTGTGGAATATAGTTTCTGGTTCTTCATTAGTACTTGGTTGACTTTACATTTGGGATCCATTTATAGATTGCCCGATAAATTAATATATGAAAAGTGCTCTAGATTTATTTTGTTTTTGTTAGTGTATGTGTGAACAATCTTTATTGTAACAAAATTCCCTCATTTTCACAAATACATCTTTCTTGTACACATACATCTTTCCCAAATACAACTTCAGATACACTGAGCATATTTTATCTGTGTTGATGCTTTAGATACCACATGAAAATCTGAATGTGTGTTTTCTTTATATGTGAAACATCTATATTTAACTTAAACTGAAAAAAAAGATTTTATTTATATACTACAAAACCAAACCTTATAAAATTTATATCATTAATAAATCTTTATTTTTAATATTAGTTGTTAGTTTGGTCATTTGTTTTTATGTTAACACTAGCTTGACTGACTTTTTTTCACTTTCCTGCTTGGTAGTTTGATCATAGGTAGACATAGAAAAAGCTTATAAAATGAGATACATTGATTCATAGCTGGAAAAAAAGTGAGTAGATGTATAAGTTTTGAGTTTTATGTTTATATCCATTTAACAACTTAAAAAAATCAATCCAACCCCTCAGTTACCCTTCTCATAATGAATCTGCTTTTATACATCAGTTGGCAAATATTTGCCACTTTCTTAGGCTTAGGATGTCTGCCAACTGTTTGATTTTGGCATTATTAATATCTTTGTATAACAGTGTTTGTGCAAATTATTTGATTATTTAATATTATAATGTCTTTCAAAATGAGTAGAAAATTAAAAGTACTAAAAAGATGGAAATATTAAGCATATTAAAAGTGAAACTCTTAATCCATTTGAATGTTCATTAAATTTAATTCAATTATGAAAGGAAATAAAAAGCTAAATGATATGAAATTCTAGAAATCTGTAATTGAATCTAGTTTTGAAAGGTGAGGCTTAATGATACATGTATGGAGGAAGTTATTAAACTGTGGTTCCAGTAACAATTAATAAGACTATAGCAAAACAATTTGAATGTTTCTTTCCCAAACATAGAGCTAAGGTTTATAAATGCATTGTAGGGGGCACCTGGGTGGCTCAGTCAGTTACACATCTGATTCTTGATTTTGGCTCAGGTCATGGTCTCAACCATTCATGGGTTCGAGCCTTGCATCAGGCTCTGTGCTAATGGTGTGGAGCCTGTTTGGGAGTCCCTCTCTCCCCTCTCTCTCTCTCTCTCTCTGTCCCTACTCTGCTTTCTCTCTCTCTCAAAATAAATAAATAAACTTAAAAAATAAAAAAATAAATGCATTGTATAATTTGATTCCCACAATAACCGTATGAAATAAAGGTCAGGAAGTGTGAAGAGCCTGAGATTTTATTCCATTTGCCAACTAACAAGTTGGCATGACACAGATTGATTGGTACAGGTAGAAGATACAGACTCTTGGATCAGAGACAATGAACTGCTTACTCCAGAAAGAGCAAAAGCCAGTGTCAATGTTTATACCAGTTCTGTAAGCCCAGATTCCTACAGGGCAATGCAGTGAGAGCCAAGTGACTCCTGGGTTATATTAATAACCAGGAGCCCCAAGTTTAGGAAATCTCAGTCCTTGAAAGAAGCTATAAGCAAACCTGCCAAAATTTTGCCCTGGAGGGAGATATTATGATTATTATTCTAGACAGCGAAAGGTAGTGCTTCTACCCTGGCTCTATCTCTATCTTCCAAAGTTATTTGCTCTGCAAACTATCTTTGAGAAGATAGCTCTGAATAAAATGTTGTCAGGACCTTGATGTGCAGACATGCAGAAATACGAAAGATCCATGGAATATTGTGTCCCAACAATGATTTCTTATTTCCAGTTTTATGAAACTGAGGTTTCGAGACCTCAGGTGACTTGATCAGCCACAGAAATTTGTATCAAAACATCATTCTAGTGATCTAAATTCAACGGGAGGCTCATAGTTCTGCCTAGCTATTGATAGGATTAAAGGTCACCAGAGAATCCTTTGTTTGGAGAAGATTGCCATTCTCTTTCCTCTGATTACATTTTGTCATCTGTGGACTATGCAAAAACAAAACAAAACAAACAAAAAAAATAAAACCAACCCCCCCCCAAAAAAAAACACTACAGC
Source organism: Cryptoprocta ferox (assembly GCA_028646485.1). Lineage (NCBI taxonomy): Eukaryota > Metazoa > Chordata > Mammalia > Carnivora > Eupleridae > Cryptoprocta > Cryptoprocta ferox. The sequence goes on along the minus strand of CM053560.1, from coordinate 19,761,852 downwards.
CACACAAACTCCAGATGTAATCCATGTGCAATCCCTTGCAATATTTTCAGTCTTAATATCTTCTTCCAAATATCAGAACTAATATCTATTTATACTCAGTGTCTCCTCAATTTAGCTGAAAAGTTAGCTTTCTAAATATATAAAATTAATTTGTATGATCTATAGCAGATGGAAATTCCAGTTGTTAACATAGAAAGAAGTTCTAGAGATTGAATAACCTGAAGAAAAATAATAGCAATAAACTCAAAAAGCCTGTATATTTTCAATAAGGAATTTGTAAAAACTTTTAGTTTTCTGAAAATGGAATCTTAATTTAAAACCTGCAAGGTCATTTTTTTTCTTTGAGACATTCAATTATTAATTAAGTACCATTTCAAGAATGATCTGTATATTAACACGTAGGACCTTCTCACATAAGCATCAATGTCACGACTATTCAAGAAGACAACACCTAGATTTCCATTACTGTGAAAGTCACAGTGGAAGTATAACCTTGTGCTTGACTTGTGATAAAAGAGAAGGGGTGACCCTTGGACTGGAATGGCAGAGACCACAGGCCCTGAGTGGGACTTCTCAAGTGGACTGGAATCAGTGGATCGGTAAACAGAAGAAAGGAAGGAGGCTTCCTATCTACTCTTGTTTATCTATATTGTTGTCATGAAGCATGATTGTGATTTAATTTTTTCTCAACATTACATGTTAACTATGCTTACTCTGACATGTTAATAATATTGGGGGAAAAAAGAAGAATATTCAGGAATATTCAGAAATAGAAGAATTAGTTTCTAGTAATTGGCACTTCCCCCATCCTTCAATCGCTATTTTATTGTTAACATAGTAAGTTATGCAATTTCATCTTGTAAAATGGTACTAGTCTGCAGAGTGAACTTCAAGGTGTATATGTGACCTTGGGAGAGTTTTATACTTGTATTAATCCACAAATACATGCACATATGAGGAGAAAGTGTCTTAGCATTTTCACTCAAATACAAACAGAACCATCTAGCAACCAGAATTCTCTTTCAATTCCCCTGAACCTAAACATCACATGCTCCATTCTATACATGGTATATGAGAATTTGGTTGGACTCTACATTAAACTCTACGTGTGCTGGGGATTTATTGAACAAGATTAACCAGTTGTATCCTTTGGATTATACATGGTGCTTCTAAAGTGCAGATTAAAATATCAGCAAACAATTCCATCATCTGATCAGCTGTCCTTAAATTGTAAAAGCTCTGTACCAGGTCAGACTTAGTCTTTAAATCCTGTTCATTTCTGATCTGTATGAAGAGACTGAATAAATTTTTCTGCAATTTCTATAATGTAACTCAGAGAGATGTTTCTCATTTTCAGGCAATGTGTAATTCAGCAGCTGAGTTACAACGTACTGTACCAATCCTAAGTTCATTATATGAATTAAATAGATGAGGATACTGTAGATACAATACCAACTCATAGTTCCGTAGCTGCATAAATCACATAGAATTTTGATTATTTCAAGCATGCATAAGAGAGCTAATGCTATAACACCCAGGGGCTTTTTACTTCATTTAAACAACAAAAAAGTAGATAAGGTATTTAAAAGAAAGAAGGCATACAATGTTTAGAGATTTCATACTGAGAATCAGTGATTATTGCTCTTTTTTTTCTATTCCCAAGGGTGAAGGACATTATCTTAAGAGCATTAGCAGATCTTAGCTGTGAAGAAATAGCCACCTGGGGCCTGGAAAAAATGTTGAAGAAGCTGTGGAACCAAATCATATTGGAGACGTTGAGGCAAAAAAAAAAAAAAAAAAAAAAAAAAAGCCAGGAGGAAAGGAAGTCACATAATTAGATCTGGTGAAGCCCGACATGGGGAAATAAAATGTGATGAAAAAATGGTAGTCTTTAAAATCTTTGAAATAGATGGGAATGCTGACTCCAACACATGGCAGAACAAGGCTAAGAAAACCTTGGCACTCGCTCTGAAAAACATGTATGCATATGTTAAATGGTAATGGGGGAGCCCCTTCTGTGGTTCACCCCAGCAGCAATGGTTTGTCGTTTTCAATAAAAACTTAATGCCTCTCCCAGAGAATGAATGCGTGCTCTGGTTTATAAGGGGATAATGCCCTGGCCTTATTTCCAGTGTCTGACAGATCAGCAAATACACATAGGCACAACTGCCTATTTGCTATTTACTACTACGGTAAATGGCAAGCCATAAAATGTGATCTGTTTAAATTGCATTTTGCAAACAATCGTTACTTCATGCCATACACTCTGTGAAACATTATTATTATTATTTATGAGGCACACTTATGGGTGCCTGGTGCTGGGAGAATTGTGGATTTCTTTTACATTTAATTTTGTGAATGGAAGGGTCTTGAAGATTATCTTGTTGGGGACTCTCATTTTATGGTAGAAGAAACTGGGATGTTATAATAACTTGACTGTGATCATGCAGATAACTAGAGACGGAGGCCAGCTACAAATACAAGTTCCTAGTGTCTTTTTATTTTAAGTGTTGAACTAAAATAGCCATGTTCCTATAGGTAAGTAATTGTTCCCGGTGAGTTAGAGTCATTGTTGCCATGAATGGGCACTTTGAATGTGCCTTTTAAAAAAGGAAGCATATATATACATAAGTGGTTGTGTGTGTGTGTGTGTGTGTGTGTGTGTGTGTGTGTATGTCACTGGTTGTCACAAGTCAGGTATTTTGTCATTGAGAACCTTATTAGTCAAGAACAGGTTTTTAAGTTTCATCATGTGCAGTGACTGTGGGGATTATGATCCCATGTTTCCATTAGGGAGCTAAAATAAAGGATCTCTCTAGATCATGAAAGTAAGAGAGAAGATACATCTGTTCTTTGGGATTAAGCAATAAAATACAAATGTGATAGACAAAAGCAAAAATAAGTGAAATTTTTTCAAAAAGGCAAAATAGTTCCTGGCCCCTTGAGCCCTGACTATAATATATTTCCATAGATTTCAAATCACCTCATGTTTTGATGTCATCACTTGACTTTCTGCCAGGCATTTCAAACTAAAAGTGAACTCATGGTTTGTCCGTCCAAACCAGCTCCTTCTTTCCTTCCTTTTCCACCTTTCTGTAAAAAGCTCCAGTGGCATCCCGATTCAGTGACCAAAATCTAGGTGCTATTTTGTATTTATTTCTGTCTACATCCTTCAACTCAAAGTCATCAATGCGTACTGCTCACTCTTTCTATAAAACACATCTCAAACCATCTTCTTTTCCATTTCTGCTACCACCACCCTAGCTGGCCCAAACCCATCTCCTCTGTCCTTGACAAATACAAAACCCTCCTGATTGTTTTCCTCAGTTCTACTTGGACCCTTCCATGAATCATTCTTTGTACAGCAGCCAAAGCGATTCTTAAAAATATAAATAAGACTTGGGCTGCCTGGGTGGCTCTGTCAGTTAAGCATCTGACTTTAGCTCATCTTATGATCTCACTGTTTTTAAGGTTGAGCCCTGCATTGGGCTCTCTGCTGTCAGCACAGAGCCCACTTCAAATCCTCTGTATCCCTCTCTTTCTGCCCCTCCTTTGTAAACTCTCTCTCTCAAAAATAAATAAACATTAAAAAATTAAAAAATATATAAATAAGACCACATCATTCCCTTGATAAAAAATAGTGTAGGACTTCTCATTGTATTTAGTACAAAGCAAACAATAAATTTTTTTCCCTGCTTTATAAAAACCTACAAGATCTATGTACTACTTATTTCTTTGAACTCCCTCAATATCAATTTTCCCTTCACCCTCTAAACTCCCATTCTGTAGTGCTTCCTAAGTTCCTATAAGAAGTCAAGCCCATTCACCACTATCAGGCCTTTCCATGATCTATTTCCACTGCCAGGAACTGGCTTTCTCTATGGATGTGTGGGTGGCTTCTAATGGCCATTTAGCTTAAATGTCACTCTTTAGGTCTTCCAGAACTTACAATCTAAAATTCCTGTATAAACTTCTTACTCTCAGGATCATTTTATTTTTTCCAGGACTTCACAAAGAAGTAACAGAGTTCCTTGCTAGAATCCATTGTCTTGTCTCCCCACTCTTTCTTCGGCTCAGCTGTGGAGGAAATAAGAAAAAAAATCGGTTATGAAAAATGCTATGGAGAAAGTTAAAACAACGTGAGTAAAGCATAATCAAATCACAGGAGCACACCTAAGGGATATGAAATTACACATAATGGTAAGTATTATGAAGGGAATTATGAAGTATCATGAAAAATGATATGATGTATATACACTCTCCTCAGTGGTCCTATCTGTGACCAGTGGGACCACTCATACCTTTGTAGTGATATTGGCCCAAGTGCATTAGAGGCTGTGAGTGGTCAGGAGCCATCTAAACCAGGCTTTCACATGGATTTGTAAGTTATACTTGCATTTTCATTATCCTGGTGCTTGGACCTATTTTTGACTGATAATGAGGTACCAGGGGCAGGCATCTCATTACTCATTCTCCTGAGCTGTGAATTTTTGCAAGCCTACATGGTTGGGATTTAGAGACTGGATGTCATTAGCACACAATGGACCAGATTGCCCCACTGTCTTAACTTGAAGCTGGTTTTATTATTCCTTGATTTTATTATTTTTTGTAATTACTTTAGGAAATTGTGATAAGTCTATTCTGGATTCCTTTGAGAAGTAATGTAATCCCTGAAAAGAGAAGTAAGTTGGATATCAGAGAGAGAGGAAGAAAGACCAACAAGCACCTGGATTGAGAATTTATTATGTGCTAAATTGTTAGGTACTTGTTATATGTTCCCAAGCTACGCTATAAATACCTCTTACACTCATTGCACTTCTTTTATGTGGTGGTGTGATTAATGTCTAATTCAAAAAATAGATAATCAGTAAAATAAAAGCAGGGATTTTTGTTTTTTCTTTTACTACCTGGCATTGTGTCTGACACATAGTGTTGGAATGAAACCGCTGAATATAAAAAATGAACATGTTATCTCATTTAATAATTTCCATAATCTCATTAAGAGAGAATACCACTACCCAGAGATAAAAAGCTAACATTTTGTTACTTAACGTTTATATAAATCTTGTGAACAAGTAAAATTGTATCTATGTAAATCTGTTGAATAGTTGCATAATATTGAATAAAATCTAGCACATAAAAAAACCAATATTATATGGTCAATTCCCTCCTAGTGGAAATTTAAATTGCTTCCATGTTTCCACCATTGTAAATACTTCTCTAGTAAATACACACATATTTTGTGTGTAATTTAAAATAGTCACCTTATCGTTCAAAATCATTCTTGGTCCACCTGGGTGGCTCAGTTGGTTAAACATCCGACTTCGGCTCAGGTCATGATCTTGTGATTCATGAGTTCGAGCATTGTGCCAGGCTCTGTGCTGAAAGCCTGCTTCAGATTCTGTGTGTGTCTTTCTCTCTAACCCTCCCTCACTCACACTATGTCTCTCTCTCTCTCTCTCTCTCTCTGTCTCTCTCTCCGTCTCTCTCTCAAAAAAGAATAAACATTAAAAAACTAAAATCATTCCTAATTTTTAATTTTTTTGTTATTGTTTTTGTGTTTGCTCTCTTTTATCTTCATTAGGTCAGAGAGTAGTTTATCTGTGTTTTGGGACTTTTTTAAGGAAACAAGTTTGAGATAAATATTTTGGCTATACCGTTTGTAGTTTCCTACTGCATTTGCTTATACACCAATATTTTATAAACTCCTTATCTTTTTACTAAATTCTTTGTTGGGTATTCTTCTCAGAAATTCTCATGTGACATGCTTAGTTTATTTCTTCCTTGAAAATAAAGCATGTACAGCTGTGCATTTGCCTCTAAATAGAGCCAAGGTCACATCTTAAATGTGATAATTCATGTTCTAAATTTTGACTTTTGATTTATACTTTGATGCCTTGGTACTTTTATACTTTGATGAGATTTTAACTGAAATAAAACATATGTAACAGAAAAGTGCCCAAATGATGACTGCATGCATCTCGTGTCAGAGCAAAGTATTGACAGCGGAGGGGAGTAGAAAGAGAAACAGAGGTTTTTCCTGCAGATGGAAATAAATGTTGGGGTTTGTCTTTGTCTTTTCTTAAGACCCAAAACAGTGGATCATTTCAGCAGGGGAAATGGAAAACCTTTAGAGTAGCTGTCACTATCTAATCAAAACCACCTACTCTTTTTATTTTTAGTGAAGTGTGATTGAAAGTTGATTGATACAATAATTTCATTGAGTGCCTACTATTTGCAATTATCAAAGTCAATAACCATAGATCCTTTTTAAAGGAAGCCTCAACACTGTGGAAATTTCATCTTAAAATTTTTTCTTAATGTTTATTTATTTTTGAGAGAGAGAGAGAGAGAGGATGAAAGTGCAAGTGGGGGAGGGGCAGAGAGAGAGAGAGAGAGAGAGAGAGAGAAAGAGAGAGAGAGAGAGATAGAGAGGGAGACACAGAATCTGAAGCAGGCTCCAGGCTCTGAGCTGTCAGCACAGAGCTCAGTACGGGCTTTGAACTCATGAACCTTGAGATCATGACCTGAGCCAAAGTTGGACGCTTAACCAAGCCACCCAGGCGCCCCAGAAATTTCATTGTATATCGTGTTTTGTAGTTACTGTGGTTGAAGAGCCATAACAAAAGTTTTAGAGGGATTGATATATTATTTCAGGGGATGGAATTATTACTGTCAATTTGGGAATCAAAAATATCTTCACAGAGGAGGTGGCTCTTGTGTGCAGGTTGGAAATCACCAATTGAGGATTTCATGATACATATAAAATTTAAAATATTAAATGATGGAAAATCTGTAGCTTCATAGAAAGGATCCAACAGAGAAAAACAAAATAAAGATGCAAGGCACTAACATTCTGGTAAAAGAAGAAATTTAGATAAAGACAACTCAAAGTTTTAGACTTGAAAAAAGATTACTTATCTTTCTTTCAAAATTGAGAGTAAGAAAAGCAGATAGATGGAATGCCATTTTGAGAGAGAGGTGGTAGAAGATACTAGATGCATGTTTGTTGCAACAACATAGTAATGTGATTGATGGGAAGTTTCTAATAGATGTAAAGCTTCATTTAATGGCATGGAATATAGAAATGCACAATTAAAACAGAAAATGAAGACTAGAAGATCTCTTTGCCATTTTTGTCAATCTTTTTTACACTTTTGTAGTTTCTCTAAACTCTTCTGAAGTCTCAATCCACGTGTCTGCTGCCCACCCATTTGTGATTCTTACAGAAATTTTCTGAGTGGTTCAGTAATATTTGCTGAGTCAAAAGTCTATTTGTCAGGAAGCATATACATGTGTTAGGTTTGTTTGGGGTTAATTTGTATTAACAAATACTTATTAACACCCTGACATGCTAACAGGTAGAAAACACTGGCTTAGCTAATTATATTATTTGATTATATGATATATATACATTATTACCCTCATTTTATGGATGAGGAAATGGAGACACAAATTTTAGATATGTCCTCTTGATACAATGTTGTGATTAACGTTTTGCTGAGCAGCAGAACCAAAAGCCTAACTGAAGATGGATGGAAGTAGACTCAATAAGCCAGGCTGTGGAATTCTTCCTACCTGCAAGCATGAGTGCAATCTATTTGGGGTTTGATATAATTTAAAGCAATATAAATAAATGATATGGACATTCAAGTGAATATTATAACAGTGAGTGGAGTAACTGACCAAAACCTGGTATGAAGGCAAGTGAATTTGGAAAAGAACCACATGCCTTGTAGAGATAAAGAGGGACCAATGGACTAGAGGTAACAAGGTGAGGAAAGAATATATACAACACAGTGAGTGAGCAGAGGAAGTGGAGAAATGAAAGGCATGGTCAAAGTATGGAGATTCAGACTTTTAGATCTTGGAGGTGGAGAAATTTCAAATAATGACATGACTCAAGGTACAGAAAACCAAATGAAGTGAACCTGAGGATGTTCAGGAAGTCGAGGATATGTGGGGTTGGCATTTTAAGGATCATTGACATAGATGTGAAGTTACCACCAGTAATTATGGAGCAAGCAGTGGACAGGAAGCTTATGCGTAGGTGGGTAAGTTAGAGTTCAGAAAATGATAATGAAATTGACAGGAGGGTAGTTTAAAAGCAGGGTGACTGCTAGCTACACATTGCCTTTGTATGATTAGAAAATCTTGATAATGCCCTGGACTAGGGCTCAGATTTTAGACTGTGGCACTTTAGCTTGATTTCAGCTCCTACATGTGGGAACCTTACGTACACGGCACAACCTGCAAAATCAAACTCAGTGCACCCATATTAATGGATAATATGGGTTTTAAATGAGAAAAGGCATTGAGCGATGGTAAAACATCAATGGTGAACACCAATGAGCAGCTGAGTCTTTACGCACATACAACCACATCCTACAAATTCTTATAATACATCCACACATTCATGTATATACATGATCTGATATCTATATCCTCCTACCCTTAGAGACACTATGATCATTCTAGAGCCAAGACTGCCAGCAAAAACAGTGATGAGAATTAAGTAGACATCCATTCTGCTTATCTTTGGTGTCAGGTGGAGTGAGAATTTTGTTGCAGTAGGTTCCAAGAAAGAGTCCACCTTCTCCCCAAATGTGAAAACCAGCTTTTGCATAGGAAAAATGGAAGTAGTATTTGAAAGAGAGGCCAAAGTGTTGGTTCCAAAAGTCCCAATAGCAGGACCAGCTGAAGAAAGAACCTAGGTAGGGTAAGGATGGGTTAGAGTTTCCCAGTGAGAAACAACAGTGGAGTAGGGGTGTGAGCTAAGGGGGTTCATTTTCATTAGCCTATTGAATGAAACAGGAAGTTAGTGGTCAGGTTTTCCTACCCATTTGTGATGGGTTGGAATTGTAGTTCCAGAGATTCAAGAAAAATATGCACTGTTTTATGTCCTTGCACCAATTTCCTAGTGACTATATGTGCTGTTGCTGCTGCAGTTGAATTTGTGGAACAGAAAAGAAAGTTGAGGCATAGATTCGTTCACCTCTGGCCCCTGAGGTTGGGCATGGTTTTAAAATAATGGAGATGGGATGAAAAGATGGGGCAGGCATATATTTATCCTGTTTTAATATATCTGGCTTTGGTTTCTTTTACAGCTTTGAGAAGTTAATGATTCATACTTATTTTCTCATTTACACAACTAGGGCCACATACACAAAAGAAGTACCAGCATTGTTGTTACTATATTTCTGTAGACTCCACAGAAATTCCTACTACCAGATCATGAGTTTCCTTAGGGGTGGGGGGATTTAGTCTTATAAATCTCTGAATTTCCAGTACCTAGCACAGTGCCTGACACATGATAGATCTCTAATAATTTTTGACAGTCTTGTGACATTGGGGGCTGCCCTCTATTTCTAAATCCCTTTATGCCAGAAGTTTTCATTGAATTTTAAGGGTGGCCCATAAATGTCACCTTGTTCATGGTTCAACCGTGTTAACAATAATACTGTCTTACCCTGTTATTTTAACTGAACTTGAAGTAATTGGGACCTGGTAATCTTCTCTGATTGATAAGTAATCTGCAAATAGCTTGATGGATTTGTGTGACCACACAGAGCTGGTCAGACTCATTCTACCTATCTCATTCTCTCTGCAGATTGTCTAGATAACAAACTTCTCAGAGTTGTATTTATTCTAGAATTGGATGCTGGAAAAGAAAAATTAAAATTATTTATAAGAAAGCCTGGGAGAAAAAAAAAACACACTCCAATTCTTGATGGCAATAATTGGGAACTCACTTAGAAAATCAAGTGTACTAATCAATTTATAGCTTCCCTGCTATAAAAGAACCAAGTTATATTATTCATAGGCTAAGCATTTCTCTCTAATTTTTAAAAATTGTGAGCAGATGACAAATTACTGCATAGTAACACATTATGAGGACTGAGCATGCATGTTTATATTTCATTGCTCTAATCTAATCTAACACAACACACACCAAAGTCCCTCATACACACATTTAATGGCATGCATACTCATGATTTTGCTGCATAATAATTAGGCATTAATGATAAGCAGTTCCCATAAATTATGGTAATTAGTATTACTCTTATATCACCACAGCAATTTTTGTTAGGTTTTCCCTTCTAATTTTGTTAATTCTTTAGTATCTATCATCAACACAAATGTCAGCAGTTTCCCTAATGCCTTGTGTGACTTAATTATTATTCTTTGCCCAGAGTAAGGTCTAAATCAATTGTTTGTTGGATTGATTTTATTCATAAAATAGTCATGTAGTAGCTAACATTCACTATGTTATTAGGGGGAAATCTTGAGTTTGTTCTTTCGGGTGAGGGTCTCTGTGTGCCTTTCTCAGGGTCAAGTGCTATCTTCCATCGCATACCCTTGGTCTCTTTACTACTTCTTTGAAAGAGCCTTGAATTTCAGAAGATGATAAAATGTAGGTCAGGAAATGCTTGGTTAGAGCAGAAAGTGGTGGTCATTGATCACTTGCCAGCTGTGTAGCTCAGAGTTCAAGAAATTGGGTAAAGACAGACCTATACATGAAGAGCAAGGGAACAATGACAATGTATCCTCAGTACCAAGCATCTTGTTATGTTGGGGTTAGAACTGGGCTAAGAAATTAATTTAGTTCACTAATCTATTGGGACAAGATTAACAGAAGGATGGAAGAATGTTGATTTGAAACAGTCAGCACAGATACCTAGTACAAGGTAAGGGCAATTTATCTTCCAGGTAACCTTGCCCTTGAATGACTACAAAGTTAAGAGAAGAATTCCCTTGATTTCAAAGTATGTCTTCTACTTCTATGAGTAAGGGGTAGAGCTTTTCTTCTACAGTGTGAGAAAAATAACCTAAGAGTTCGAATACCTCACCTTTCTGTGAGGTAGAAGTAAATTTCAACCAAACTTGGAAAATGAGACCAAATCCTTTCTTGGATTGTTTAGGAGAGGGGACCAGAAAGCAGATGTGTATTGATGACAGAAGTGCTGGCTGGATAAATACTGATGGCCCTTACACAGTCTGGCATCTTGATGTGCTCGCATCTTCATGATGGCCATGTATAGTGTATACGTCAAAGTCCTAATCCTTAATGTGAAAGTATTTGGAGGTGGGGCCTCTGGGAAGTGATTAGGTCATGAGGATGGGGTCATCATGAATAGAATTAGTGCTCTTATAAGAGGAGACACAAGAGAGATGATCTCTCACCTGTCTCTCATGTACACAGCCAGCAGGTGTCCACTGCAAACTGGGAAGACAGTCTTCACCAAGACACAAGATTAGCCATCCCCTTGATCTTGGACTTCTCAGTCTCTACAACTGTGAGACATAAGTTTCTTTCATTTTAGCCACGCCGTGTGTGGTTATTTGTTATGGCAATCTGAACTAAGGTAAACACCAAGAGTCATTGCTGTGGTCACTTTGTAAAAACAGGGTGGGCCCCCATCCAAAATTTGGTTTGGGTGGCAAGATGACAATGCCACATATACACCAAGATGGTATGAAAATGTTTATTTCTCACATAAATGGGACTTTGTGGGGAGTTCAGGGTGGGACCCCAGGCTTGTTCAAAATGACATGAGAGAACAAAGAAAGGAGACCAGCTTGGCTCTTCATGGGAATTAGAAGTGGAGGGCCAGGGTAAGGGCTCCTGCTAGAGATTTGAACTTCCTGCCAGAACCAAAGGAGGCTTTAGCAGTTGGCTTCACCAGATGGGGCAGAAGGAGAAGGCAGAGGGGAAGGTTTAAAGGCTATCAAGCAATCAAACATCAAAAAATGGAGTCAGGCTTTTTCTTACAATCCTTCTTTTGAGAACCTATTTGTACAATAGACTTTCCCATCGACTCATAGAAGAACAGATTATCTCTTTTAAAAATGAACATTTAAAAGCATTTTCTTTTAAAAATAAAAATTATATACAGCATGGCATGAAGGAATAATCAAGAGTTAGAACAAAATTTGGAATCAAATTTGAAGTTTGGTGACTGCTTGCTGTATCCACCAGGATTCGATGCAGGAAACAGAATCCACTGTAGGTATCTAAAGTACAAGAGAGTGTGATGTAGAGGCATAGGTGCTTACAAAATCATCAATGACGCTAGAAAAATGGGTTGTAGGCTGTACCCTGGAGTGACTCCGTGAGTTGTAAGGAGCTACTCCCTTAGGAGAGCTCTGCTTTTGATGAGGCCTGCAGCACTGTGCTGGAAGCCAGCAGCCTCTTTGAGCACTGACACTGCAGCTCTTCCCAGCATCCCAGAGACTCGGCGATGACCCCGGCTACTACCGTAGCAAAATCTCACATTGTCATGGTCTTACTTGCCAGAAACCACAGCCCAGAGCCACAAGAAGTTTGCCTCTGCCTCACCACCCCTGCTCAAATCATGCACAAGTATATGTAATCAGTGGAAGCTATAGAACCCTAGCTTGAAGGGGATCTGAGAAATGTTCATTTGAGTTTTACAAGGTCAAATGGGGGTTGACTCAAACAAACCGTGGTCACTTCCCTGTCTGTGATCTGGGACAAGTGTTTGAATTTTAATTTTCTCTTCTCAAAATGGATCTAATACGTACATTGAAAGGCTATCCGCAGACTAGAGGTAATGTAATTAAAGTATCTAGTATGTGGTAGTTGGCCAAATAACCACATGTATCATTATAGCTATGTCTAACTGTTTCAGAATTTTATTTTTTATTTTTTTAAATGTTTATTTATTTTTGAGAAAGCACAAGTGGGGAAGGGGCAGAGAGAGGGGGACAGAGGATCTGAACCAGGCTCTGCGCTGACAGCAGTGAGTCCGATATGGGGCTCGAATTCACAAACCATGAGATCTTGATCTGAGCCAAAGTCAGATGCTCAACCCACTGAGCCACCCAGGTGACCCTGTTTCAGAATTTTAGAAATTATTGCACTGAGAGTCCTAACGAGCAGTTGCTTTATTATAAAGCATGTAAGCAAAGAATTTTCACTTCAAGGTAGTCTCTGGGGATTGTAGAGTCCAAGCACTAATTTTAGAGATAAATAATAATAAATAATATTGTAATTCACAAACTTTGGGACTCAAAGTCATGCCTCCTTCCATGCAAGTATCTATGCATTTATTAATTCTACTCTTGCAGATTGCTTTTATCAACTCTTGTGCTGGACACTGTGCTTATTGCTAGGTGTGTAGGAGAGAAATAAACAAACCAGGTCCTGCCCTTTGAAGCTTTATCGTCCAGTGGAACAGATATTAAATAAACAATCAACACTGTGATGCAATTGCTGTGAAGGAAAACTGCAGGTTGCTGAGAAAGACAATAGTAAGAAAAAATTGGGTTGCCAGATTTAGCAAATAAAAATACAGGATGCCCCGATACGCTTGAATTCAGATAAACACCAAATAATCTTTTAGTGTAAGTATGAAGCATTAAAAAAGTATCTGATGTTCATTTAAAATTCAAATTTAACTAGGTGTCTTATATTTTATCTGGCAGCTCTGGGGCAAAGACTAATTTAGACAATGTCACATTTTCTTTCTTATAAATGAGGAGAAAGGAGCTCAGAGAAACAAAGTGACTTGTTTAAGATTACCAGTTAATTGGATACCGGGACAGAATTTGAGTTCAGACCTGTTTGATTGCAAAGCCTTTTGTTCGTCACTGGCCCCCGTCCACAGAGGGCAAGATGGAAGAAAGAGGTCAGCCACTTCAGATCCCTGTGTGGATGGTAGGTTTAACAGGCAAGGAAACTAACAAATGTTTGAATTTTTATGAGGCTTGTGGGAGCAGCTGGTAGACGATAGGTCTCATCACCCACCCTCCAGAATCTTAAAAGTTTATATGAAGGCCTTACCTGGGTTGTCACATAGTTGGTCCAGATGTTCTCAACAATACATTGCCCTCTCAAGGCTGCATCCTTGAAAACACCTCCCACTGTGGAAACGGTGGACAGAGTGGTCCTTCCAGGGTGGGGGATGGGGTGAGGAGCCTCCCAAGGCCCTGCTCCAGACCACAGGTCATAGTCTCTCAATGACCTCTTCCAACAAAAACATAAGTCACAGTTTGAGGGAGGACTGGTCTAAAATATACTGTTAGTGTTTAGGAAGGTGAGTCACCCAAGTGATTGTGGTTTGTGTTTGACATATAGTATTTCAGTCTTTGTCACTGTCAGCGTTCAGTCACTTTCTTGTGACTCACTTGCTAGGGAATTAATACTGAAGTTTTAAAACAAGTTGCCAATTTTGTCTGTGAAGTTTTTAATTTCCTATACTCCTCTGAGGTGTCAGTCATCTGCCTTCCCATAGGAAAGCTTTGTCTTTCACCTCAAGATCTATTGGATTTCTTGTGGTGTTGAGATAAACAATATCATTAATTCATGACTAAAAGAACTTCAAAACACATCTCACTTTTTGTTAGACTTAGAACATCTCAAACTGTTAAGCAGAGAATTGTAAAATGCTACATATTATTTTGAAACAATGGATATTTATTATTATTATTATTTTGTTCAGGGAGAAAAAGGAAAAGAAGTTCCAGAGCATAGAAGAATGGAAAAAACATGCATGCCAAAGAGAATATAGAACCTGACTTTTTCCTTCCCATAATTATTGGCTATTATTATGGCTATTATTATTCTTAAAAGTTAATCAAGAAAGTAACCTACTGAATGAAGTAGTACATAGAGTTCTATTTCTAATGAAAGTATGCTTAAAAACATAAGTTTTGGGGACATATGAGTGGTTCAGTCAGTTGCGTGCCTGATTATTGGTTTTGGCTCAGTTCATGATCCCAGAATGGTGGGATTGATCCCTTCGATGGGCTCCACCCTGAGTGTGGAGTCTGCTTAAGATTCTCTCTCTCTCCCTCTGCCCCTCTCCCTTGCTCATGCACTCTCTCTCTCTCTCTCTCTCTAAAATAATAAATTAATAGGGGCGACTGAGTGGCTCAGTCAATTAAGTGTCTGACTCTTGATTTCAGCTCAGGTCAGGATCTCATGGTTTGTGAGATTAAGCCCCTCATCAGGCTCTGCACTAATAGCAAGGAGCCTGCTTGGGATTCTCTCTTTCCCCCCTCTCTCTGCCCCTCCTCTGCTTGCTTTCTCTCTCAAAATAAATACACTTAAAAATTAAAACATTAAAATAAAATAACCCATAAATTCCCTGGGAAATTACCATGAGATGTGAATATACTGCACACAGCTTTAACCTGAGTAAATTCATGACCACATTTCAGATGCAGAGCAAAGTCAAGAGGGGTGAGTTTCTCCAGGGCTGGTAAAGAGGTTTCCCCTCAGGTATCAGCTCCGAAAAACTGGTGACTCTGGGGTCTCCCATCCAACAGGGCTATAAAACCAGAAATAGCTAAAAAGCATACATCAGTGATTGACTAGCAATGTCTGTTCTGGCTATCTGATGGATTATTGTTAAACATAAATGCCAATATAAGATTGGTTATTATAAGAGATTGGATGGATCTGTGCCAATTTAAGGGCACACACACACACACACATTATTCCAAACTTTTTTTTTTTAAGCTAAGTATCTGAGAATTGGGAAGAATACATCTTTCTTGTTAACATAAAAGATAGAATAAAAAAGTTTAAAAGGGGTGCCTGGGTGGCTCAGTCAGTTGAACCTCTGACTTTTGATTTTGACTCAGGTCATGATCCCGGGGTCATGAGGTGAAGCCTCAAGACAGGCTCCAAGCTACGTACACTCTCTCTTTCTCTCAAAAAAAAAAAAAGTTTAATAAATAAAAAGAAGGTAGAAAAATAAATTCTGGTCTCTTTAAGGCTCTAAATAATTGATTTAGTTCATGAAAATTTTGTGACATTTGATAAATAGATATACAAATATTATTCAGCAAACAAATAATTAAGTTGTATCCTCATTCAACATTTTGGGTACAAGGCAAACTGAAAACTTGATTACACAGCTCTTGGGACAAAGCTGAGACATAATGGGTCATCTGAAGAAAATAAAGGGCTTAAAGGCTAAAACCAAAAAGGAAAACAGACAATGGGAAATTTGTTTTTAAAGTGTGCGGAGAAAAGTACACCCTAATACTTACAGCTCAAACTAGTGAAAGAAAAATTGACTTAACTAGGAACGCCCAATCATTTAGCGCTCAGAATGGAGCTGGAATACAGATATAGGACTGCTTCTTACTCTGTGATGTTTTGTGGGAAAATTCAATAATGGTATCTAATATTTATTGCATATACAGTGCTTTGCAAATGGTTTCTCTTATATTTCAAATATAGCAAAACAATCCCCAGGAGGCAGCTGGTTGTTTCAAAACAATGAAGCTATGGCTTAACGTAACTAATGAATACCTCAAATCTCCACCCCATCCCCCTTATCTGGACCAAGATCTCATGATCTTTTTGTTAGTCACTGCCTATATCATTTTTCCAAAATCATGGATAAAGTATTATATATGCTAAAGTTTTCTCATCTAAAATAGGAATACAACAATAAATAATAAACAATACAATAAAATAAATGAATGTGATTGGCTGAATAACACCCTTCTCCTTTCCTTGAGAGATATCCATGACCTAATCCCCAAAACCTGTGAATAGTACTTCAAATGACAAATAATGGCTTTGCAGATGGGATTAAGGATTTTGAGATGAGATAGATAAGATTATTTGGAATTATTCCACATGGTCCCTAAATGCAATCACATGTATTCTTATGAAAGAGAAACAGAGGGAGATTTGGGACAGAAAGAAGTAGAATAGGCAATGTAAGCAGAGAGGCAGAGATTGGAGGGATTCAGCCACAAGCCAAGAAATGCTAGTGGCCACCAGAAGTTAAAAGATACAAGGACCAAGTTCCCCCTAGTGTATTTGGAGGGAGCACAGTCCTGCTGACACCTTGATTTTAGCCCAAATTTCAGATTTTAGATTTCTGGCCTGTGAGAGAATGACTGCCTATTGTTTTTAAGCACTGAGTTTGTGGAAATTTATTGGAGCTGCATCAGGTAACTAATACACGGGCACAAAGGGGAACGAAGTGTTCAAGGTGCTAAATTTGTGGTAATGTGCTATAGCAGCCATATGAAGCCAATACAATGAGTTTGAAAAAGACCAAAAAAGTTGACTATTTATTCCTTCAGGAAAGTCTTCCCAGACCAGGTGACCTTTCCCTAAAAATACTTCTCAGCACTTCAAACTTGCTTTTGGTAGCATTCACTTATAGTTGCTTTCAATTATCATGTTTACCTCTGTATTCCAAGGTGCCCAACAAAGTGACAGCCGTGTAGTAGGAGCTCAATAAATATTTGTTAAATGGTTGAGTGGAATTCAAGGCATAGGTTCTACAGGGTGGTGAAATTTTGTGGACTGTGACTCATGCATCACCTGGCAGGGTGAAGCCTTTTGGGGCAGAGTTGAGGCTGGGAATAGGACACAGCAGTTAACACTGAGTATCCCACACATACTGATGAGGATGGGGGGAACAAAAAGTGGATTGTTTAGTCATTTGGGGAAACAAATTGCCTATAGCTATTAAAATTACAAAGATATATAATTTTTGACTAAGCAGAACCTTTCTTGG
Source organism: Cryptoprocta ferox (assembly GCA_028646485.1). NCBI lineage: Eukaryota > Metazoa > Chordata > Mammalia > Carnivora > Eupleridae > Cryptoprocta > Cryptoprocta ferox. The sequence continues at coordinate 19,744,336 of CM053560.1, read as the reverse complement.
AAATTACCAGTATATAGGAGTATACAAATAGGGTACTTATTGCCAAGTTGTTCATGGTATAAAACCATGGGAAAAGTAAATACATAACATTAGAAAAATTACTGAAGCAATCAGTAATTTTGATATAACATGACATATCATGATATAACATGATATATAACATGATGTATCATATAGTGGAATGTTTTGCAGCCATTAAAAAATTAAATAGAGGAGTTAAGATGGTGGAGAAGTAGGGGGACCTGGATTTCCCTTGTCCCTTCAACACAGCTGTATTAAGGTCAGGTCACTTGGAACACCAAGGAAATCAATCTGAGGACTGGCAGAAGGATCTCCACAGGTGGAGGGAGACAGCTTGGAGGGATCGAAGGTTACTTTACAAACGATCCCTTGGAGGGATCGAAGTGTGCACAGATCAAAGCACACTTGGTGGAAAGTCCAAACAATCTACCACTGCAAGCAAGGAGGAGCTTTGCAGAGGACTGGCCAATGGGTTAGAGCAGCCACAACGCAACAATGGAGTGCACACAATACACCCCAAAAACACTTCCTGAAGTGCCAGGCCCTACACAGGGTATGACCCCTTCTTAATATAGTAGTAACCACAGATGCAAGACACATAACTTTCTGTAAAAGACAGAAACTTAGCCAAAACGACAAAATGGAAAAATTCTTCTCAAAGGAAAACCCAGGAAGAAATGACAGTCAGGCAATTGCTCAAAACAGATATAAACAATATATCTGAACAAGAATTTAGAATAATAGTCATAAAACTAAGAGCTGGGCTTGAAAAAAAGCATAGATGACAGCAGAGAATCTATCTATGATCTCTGCAGAGATCAAACACCTAAGAAATAGTCATGATGAATTAAGAAGTGCTATAAATGAGATGCAAAATAAACTAGATACAGTGACAGCAAGGATAGCGGAAGCAGAGGAGAGACTATGTGAAATAGAAGATAAAATTACGGAAAATAATGAAGCTGATAAAAAGAGGGAAAGGAAATAACTAGACCCCAAGTAGAGAATTAGAGAGTTAAGTGATTCCATGAAGTGAAATAATATCCATATCATAGCAGATGAAGAAGGGCATTATATCATAGTTAAAGGGTCTATCTATTAGAAAGAGCCAACAATTATAAGCATTTGTGCCCCCAATGTGAGAGTACCCAAATATATAAATCAATTAATCACAAACATAAATAAAATGTAGACATGATAATACCATGATTGTAGGGGAGTTTCATACTCTATTTATGGCAATGGATAGATCATCTAGGCAGCAAATCAATAAGGAAACAATGGTTCTGAATGACACATTGGACCAGATGGACTTAAGAGACAGCTAGCACAAACAATCTTAATATTTATATGGAACCACAAAAGACCCTGAATAGACAAAGTGATGTTGAAAAAGAAAAACGAAGCTCGAGGCATCATAATCCCCGACTTTAGCTTGTATTATAAAGCTGTAATCAAGTGTGGTATTGGCACAAAACCAGACACATAGACCAATAGAGATCCAGAAATGGACCCACAAATGTATGGCCAGCTAATATTTGATAAAGCAGGAGAGTATCTACTGGAACAAAGACAGTCTCTTTAGCAAATGGTGCTGGGAGAACTGGACTGCAAAATGCAGAAGAATGAAAATGGATCAGTTTCTTAGACCATACACAAAAATAAATTCAAAATGAATGAAAGACCTAAAGGTGAGACAGGAAACCATCAAAATCCTACAGGAGAAAACAGACAGCAACCTCTTTGACAGCTGCTGCAACTTCTTACTTGACACGTGTCCAAAGGCAAGGGAAATACAAGCAAAAATGAACTATTGGGACCTCATCAAGATAAAAAGCTTCTGCACAGCAAAGGAAACAATCAACAAAACTAAAGGCAACTGAAGGAATGGGAGAAGATATTTGCAAATGACAGAGTGGCTAAAATTAACAACTCAGGAAACAACAGATGTTGGGAAGGATGTGGAGAAAGGGGAACCCTCTTGCGCCGTTTGTGGGAATGCAAGCTGGTGCAGCTGCTCTAGAAAACAGTGTGGAGGTTCCTCAAAAATTAAAAATAGAATTACCCTATGACCCAGCAGTTGCCCTACTAGGAATTTATCCAAATGATACAGGAGTACTGATTCAAAGAGGCACATGCACCCCAATGTTCATAGCAACACTTTCAACAATAGCCAAATTATGGAAGGAGCCCAAATGTCCATCAACTGATGAATGGATAAAGTAGAAGTATATATATACAATGAAATACTACTTGGCGATGAGAAAGAATGAAATCCTGCCATTTGCAACAATGTGGATGGAACTGGAGGGTATTATGCCAAGCAAATATAGTCATTCAGAGAAGACATTTCACATGATTTCACTAATATGTGGAATTTGAGAAACTTAACAGATGATCCTAGGGGAAGGGTAGGAAAAATAAGATAAAAACACACAGAGAGAGAGAGAGGCAAACCATAAGAGACCCTTAAATACAGAGAACAAACTGAGGGTTGATGGGGATGGGAAAAATGTGTGATGGGCATTAAGGAGGGCATTTGCTGGGATGAGCAACATCCCAACAAGTTATATGCAAGTGATATGTTTTATATGTATGTGATGTTATATGTAAGAGATGAATCATTGGAATCTACTCCTGAAGCCAAGACTACACTGGATGTTAGCTAACTTGAGAAGAAGTTTAAAAAATAAGTTTGCACAGAAAAAGGCAGTGTTAAAAAATTTAAATAGAACTATAATCATTACCTTGGAGGAATGTCCATAATATATTAACGGAGATGAACAAGATGTAGAAAAGTGTTTGTTCTATAATTCTATTTCTGATACACAAACACACACAGATGTGAGTTTATGAGCATGAATAATGATACAATTTCATGTAGATATTTACATAATACCAGCTGAATTGTTAATAAGGGCAGTGTTATGGGGGCAGAAATGTAGTCGAGAGGGAGGGGCAGAAGTGGTAAAAAAAAAAAAGCAAAAGAAAATGAAAGACCACACAAAAAAGGGCAAATATTCTGTAATCTATCAATACATTTATACAAACCTGTATTTGTATATAGATATATTTATTTTTATTTATTTATATTTTTATTTTCTATTATTTATTTATATTTATATATTTATAGATATTTTAAAAAGATAAATAAAAAATTTTAATTGAAGTATATTTATATATACCATCATGTTAGTTTCAGGTGTATGACACAATGATTTGATATTTTTATACTTTGCAAAATTATCACTATAATAATAAGTCTCGTTAGCATCTGTTACCCTAAGCCATTACAAAATTTTTGTTGTTGTTCAGGAAATGGGTTCCAAGTAGGAAAGGGGACATGAAATAGTCTGGTAGGGGACAGTTGTTGGGAAAATAAATGTGTGTTTTGCTCCCACTATGCTGAGGCTTTGCAATAAATCAATTCTAAAAGAAGAAGAAAGGGCCAGCTGTGTGGTACATCTAGGTGCAAATCAGTGGGAGCACTGGATTACTTCAATGAGGATGTGGGCACTGAGCAGGACACCTGAAGAGGGACAGCAGATGCACACAGCTCCAACCACATGGCCTAGCTGGGCAGCCACCAGCTGTAATCCACCTCAGACAAGTGTGAGGACACTGAGCCCTTGTCCACCAGGAGCCAAATTTGCTCAACTCTTAGGCTTGAGCACACTACTTTAAAATAATCTAGATTATTTCCCCCTACTTTGTGTGTCCTCCTCTTCCTTCCCATAATATTTACCACATTTCACACACATTCATGGATTAGTCATCAATGCCTATTCGCCCTTTCTCCACACCCACCTCCTTAAGGAAAGACACTTAGACTCAGTGTTATTGCTGCAGAATTTAGCATGGTGCCTGATACTTAGTAAAATGTCAAGAATATTTGTTGAAGATTCATAGACATAACTTTTCTATACTGGAAAATACATAAGATTATGATTATTACTTTTTCTTCTTGTTATAAGCCCACTTGAGACTTTAATGAAAGCCACGAAAACTTCTCCCAGAAAAATTCAGAATTTTGTCACCTTTACTGGAGACTCACTGATTACCCTAAAACCCATTCATGTGAGATTCATCATTTCCAAATTATGTTAATTTCCCATTTTAAACAGTAGATGTTAACTTTTATGGAGTACTTACTATTTGTCAGACTTTGTGCTATTTTACACATAATATTTCAATAATCCTTCCAGCTCTAGGAGGTAAATCCCCCTAGATGAAGATGAAGAATCAGTGCAAAAGAAACCAACTTGCTTATCCAGGTTCATAGAACTGATTAGCAACAAAGCTGGGACTCAAACCGAGATTTTTTTTTAATATATAGCCTGAGTTTGCACTCTTAACCACTAAAAATCATCTGCCTGTTCTCTGTTCCCACCCATGGTGAGCAAAGGAGTTATTCAGTGAAGACAGTTAATCTCCCCTAGTAAGAGACTGAAATGATGATATTAGCTGGCTTGAGCTCTGGGCTTGATGTGAGCAAAGTTTCCTTGATCGAACAGGACAGCCTATTCCCCCAACAGCACTCAGGACGCATAAAGAGCCCGCATTCCTGCTGCACTTGTTTAGCGATTGGCAGAGCTGTGACTCTAAATTATCTCGTGCATGTTTCAAACCATTTAAATTGTCATTGTAGGATTTTGCCTATTAGCAAAATGCCATCCCCTGAATACTGATTATGTAAAATAGCACAGTTGTCTGGGGAAAGGAAAGCAATGACTTCTTGAATGCGGTCCAGCAGTGGGACTGCTCTTTTTTGGTGAAATGTAAGGAAGTTGCTTGTGTAATATTCTTTATGTAATTAGATTCTGGGTGTATTCCTATTTTACCACATGTTGATACAAAATAAATAGGCACAGTATTTTTAAAAAAATGTTTTGTTGCATGTAAATGTCCTTCATTGAGGATAAGGAGAGTAAAACATGTCTTCTTTTGATTTTTCTCTTTTCTTCTTTGGTGGTGACAACATTTCCATCAGAGACTGAGTGAACTCAAGAACACTAAATGAACTCTTGGCATGGGGCTGAGCTCTTAGCTGGCTGGTCTTGGGGGGAAGCACTCCTGGTTAAATTGGGGGTCATTAACATGCCGGTGATTGATCAGCTGAGTTATTCACTTTAAAGCTTCAGCATTTTCGCATATAAAGTAATTTGGGTCAGTAAGAGTAAATTACACTCATTATATCCAAATGCAAATACATGTTTAGAAAGCATGTGGTTTGGAAAACAAATGGGATCCAATTCCAACACTAATGCTTCATTAGGGGCATTTGCACATGCCTATTTCTATCTCTTAGCTCTTTATAATCATCATCATGTCATGCCTCCCTCCATGAAATTCAGGAGAGATATTTATTTGTGTTACTTCTACCACAGGCATGTGCAGAACTTTCCTGAAGGGGAGCTCCCCTACCACTGCTGTCTTTATTTTGTTGCTTTCTGCACCAGTGACTCCACTAATCAGATATAACAGCCTGAAATCATGCTGAAATCCTAGGTAGCACTCTTAGACAAGGCTGTCTAATCCCCAGGAGATCACAAAATTACAAACCAACTTTTCTTAGAATTTCTTTAGAATTACCACCAGCGCTCTTCTTCAATTAGGGACCTATAAAGGCTTGACTGAAGTGAGCTTGTTTGTAGTAGATTAAAGATGGTTGCAAATGCAAAAAAAAAAAAAAAAAAAAAAAAAAAGATGGTTGCAAACTCTTTATTACCCTACTCATTGAGAAGATGGTGGCTAATTCATCACTGAGTCTGGGCTTACCTACTGACTCGACCAATTTAGAGGATATGACATTCCAAGACTTCCAAGACAAGGTAATAAGAAGGCTTGAAGCTCCTAGCAAGAACTCTTGGAACACTTCTTCTGGGAGCCTGGAGCTGCTGTATAAGAAGTCTGACTGCTTTGAGATCATGTATTGGTGCTCCCCATGATAGTTTCAGCAGAGCCCAGCCTTCCAGTCATCTCTGCCAAGACACTAAGGAATTTTTTTGTTTAAGTGTTTTTCTTTTTTTTCAGTTTCAGTGTAGGTTTTATTACTATTCAGGAATAGTGAGGCCAACAGATCAGGAGATGACTGCCATTGAAAATCTTTTCATAGTCACCTCATAGTCACCAAGAGGAGGGGGCAGGCCATGCCTTGCAGGACCACATGGGGAAGCACCGGGGTTGGTGAAAAGACAGAAAGAATGAGGGAAAAGCATGGGTGAGGCCCTTATTATTGATTGATTAAATGTTTATTTATTTTGAGAGGGAGAGAGAGAGAGTGTGTGTGTGCACATGCACCGGCATGAGAGTGGAGGAGGGGCAGAGAGAGAGGGAGAGAAAGAATCCCAAGTAAGTTCTGCACCTCCTCAGTGGAGATGAATTAGCCTCCATCTCTAAATGAGCAGGGTAATAAAGAGTTTGCAACCATCTTTTTTTTTTTTTTTTAATGTACAATCAATGTATAGCCCCAATTGGGGCTGGATCATATGAACCATGAAATCATGACCTGAGCCAATATCAAGAGTCAGATGCTTGACCAAACAAGTCATCCAGGCACCCCTTATTTTATTTTATTTTATTTTATTTTATTTTATTTATTTTATTTCATTATATTTTATATTTTACTTTTCTCTTTCTTTTTTCTTTTCTCCTTCTTCCTCTTCCCCCTCCTCTTATTCTCCTCCTCCATCTCCTTTGTCTTCTTTACCAGAAAGGACAGGAAAAGGCAGGGAAAGCAGAAGAATTTGCTAATTTGAGTAATTTCAGTGGACTTCAGGTATAGCGGCTGACCCTATTTGTCTGGTACCTGGCTATGAGGTGATTAAGACAGGAAACTATTGGCCCTGAGTATAAATACTCTATGAGAGACCAATAAATGGTATAGGTGGAGAATACAAACTTTGGGTTGGTTGGGTTGCACATGAAGGGTAATCTTGCAGGGGGATAGTTTGCTATCTTTAGGAACCGGCTGGCCTTGGGAGGGACAGTCTCTCCCAGGTCGACTAGGGTACAAATGCCTCCAGAGCATCAAAAATACAGAGAATAAGAAAATATAGTTAATAATACCAGAAATACGGGTAAAACCATCTTAGATTCTTCAGATCAGGCCATCTGCCAGCTGGATACTGTAGAGGTAACTCTATCAGTGCCCCATGGAACTCAAGAATCACCCAGCTGAGCCCTGCCAAAATTCCTGACCCACAGATTAATGTGATATAATAAACAAGTTGCTTTCATCCACTGAGTTTGGGGTAGTTGGTTATGTAACAATAGTTAGCTGGAACACTGCACCACAATCTTAAAGCCATTTTGTTTTCTGTCTCACACACCAGAAATCCACTGAAATGAGTATTCAGACTCAAGCAATGACAAAACTCAGAAAATTTTAACTAAAGGTGATTTCTTGGTATCTTTCGGCAGAACTATATAATTAATCATATTTCTTTTATAGGAAAACCCCATATAAAACATAAAATAACATAAATTCATAATAGAAATGACTCTTGGGTTTCTATGTCATAAAATCACAGCATTTTCAAACTTGAAGAAGTAGAACTCCTACATCCTTTCCAAGACTCTGCCAAAGGTTAGTGGGTGGGGCTTCCAGATGAAATCAACATGAATGGGCTGTGAAGATAATGATAATGTTGAACATGATGAGGGTACACAGAAGATGAAGAAAACTAATGTCATCTCTGTTTCCATACAGTTTAATTTCAGAAGGTCTTAAGGTTCTCTCAGTCTTTGCACTGCTGGCTTGAGTAGTGTCAGCATTTTTCTGTCCTATGGATGCCTCCATCTGGAGTTTAATATGCACTCATCTCTTTTCATTCCAAGAGGGATATGTAATGAAAATCTCCATATTAGTCATCAGCTGTCAACGTTGACAAATTTCAATTACCATCCTTCGGTAGCAGTTCACACTAGAGAAGGAAATCAGGATGGCAAACTGGGATAGCACACTTGTGACAGATCTATTTTAATTGCCTTTCTTATCCACTTTTAACCTCCATCATTTTGACAGGAGAACGAAACTCACAGAGGAGGTAACTTTTCCTGCCAGTGATAAAGGTAGATGGTGTGGGGATATAGGCCCTAGCAAGAGACCAGGCAACACTCATCAATAGATAGATTGGCATTGATTGCTGGGAATACTTCCTTTTCCTTGGAGGCTTGTGGTGTTAACTCTGCTTATCAAAATACTTTGCATTTAATCAGCTGCCTGGATGGATGTGCCTGCTGATGATCCATATATTATTCATCAATTAAAAAGACTTGGTGCGATCTTTTCTTTATTTTTTCTTTCTTTCTCTTCCTTTCTTTATTTATCTTTTGCTTCATTTTCTGAAAGATGACTTTTCAACAGCCCATAACAGGAGGTTCCCTTAGTGAGTTCTCATCATTTCTTCGCATGCCTTCCAACAATAGTGCTCATTTAGTTTTTTGATTGCAGCTTGATGCTAGCATCAGAAGATGCCTCTACCTGATGGATCTTGTCAGCGTTGTGTTACTTTACCCTTGCTTTTTTTCCTTTCCTTTAATCTGGAGGGATCTACGTGGTAGTCTTGAAATAAAGAGGAAGTATTTCTCTTTAATGAGACATGTTAGAAAAGCATTTATGATCTTTGGTTCTTCACAGACCCATTTCTCATGGGATTTTTACTGTGAGTCCTATTTCTTGAGTGATCTGGTTTCTATTATAATTCAGTCAAAATGAAATCAAGGTTATCTTTCCATAACAATAATTTGCAAATATTTATTGGCCCTGACTATGCTTCAAATTGCAATACAACAGGTTATTTATTTTAATCATCTAGCAACCCCTATAGAGATACATGCTGTTATCCATCTATTACAGATGAGAAGGAAGCTCAGAGATTTTTGAATAGCTCTCTCATGGTTACACAGCTAGAAAGTAGTAAATCTGGGATTCATTTCTGGGAAATCTGACTCCAGAATCTGATCCCCAATTTCTCTGCTATAATATTCACTGCTTTATTAACCATTTTAGTCATTGTTACTGCCCAGTAGAAGAATAACATTTTCCTGGGGACTTACAAATTCGTTATTGCTTTGAAAACTGGAAAGAAAGCGCAGTGTAGTTTCATCCATCTCAGGAAAAGACTAAGAGGTTTAAGCTAATTTCCCCAGAGAATTTGTCCAAAGACAAGGACATTATATAGTTATATTTGAGAGAAAATGAATAAAGAAGTTGAAAGGCATTTCCAAATTTGGGAAAGAGTGAAACCAGAAGTGAAAATGGAGCCAGATAGGTCTGAATGGGACAGAGACATTGGGTATCCATGACTTGTCTGCAGTCTTTTCTAGGAATGGAATCGTAATGGCAGCTGGATACCTTCTCACACTCCTCTTTTCCCTACTTAGTCCATTTCCAGGCTGGATCTAGAGGATTCTAAGAGTTGTATTCCAACAAATGTATGATAAAGAACACATGTCATGTCACTTCTTAATTCTAATTCTTAAACTAATGCAACAAAAACTTGTCAGTCAACTGTAGTTACTGACAATCTAATATGTATGTAATTAAAGAAATGTGCAAAATATTGTGCAAAATAGCATAGTCTTCCTGCAACTTTGGGATGCCAAATTGATGTTGTTCTTTTCACCAGAAGAACTCTGAGAAACAAGAGTAAGGTGTTAACAAATTTCTAATTTCAAGAAGACAGTTAAGACAGGAGAGGAAGCACACAGAGCTGTGGATGCCAGGCCAAAAATGGCCCAGAAGGAGGCAAATTACAATCAGTTATAAATCACAGTGGAATTGAGAGAGGTTAAGGAGGTAATTACATTTTTTTGAATAGAGATTACAACCTTTAAGTTGAAAGAATGACCTTGGTGGAATTTAATAGAACTCTTCCTAATTATTAAAAGGATAAACTCCATCATTTGCTAGAGTGCTCCTTTTTAAATGCAAACAAATAAAAACCACCCTGGGGTATGTGAATTAACTGTGCTCGTTTCTAAACTATAAAGTGCTTTATATCTAAGAGAATGCGTAAGAAAAGCTGAAGACAAATCTATGAACGTATTTAGATTTGCGAGTGCCAAGATTTCTTACCCTTCTTTAGGAAATATCCCAAATGAGATATAATAAAGCTCTGGAAATATCAGGTCTCATTTAGTGCTTCTTGGTAGAACCAAGGAGCCTGAGTAAGCAGGGTTGCCTTTAAAATGATTAATATGCTAGCACAGATATGAGTTATAAATATAATTGTTATCCCTGACCCTGGGAGTATGACACATTTATCATGTAGCTCTCTGGCACCTGACACACAGGTCTTGGGAAGGGCTCACATTTATTGAGTACACATTCTATGTTAAGAAATATCTGGGTCCTGAATATTACTTTACTGAATTCTTGAAATGATTCTGTTCTTAAAGCACCGTTAGTGTCATTATACATCTAAGGAAACTAAGGCTCAGGGAGCTGATATAAAATGGCCACAGGTCATAAGCTGTAATTGTGAAGCTGATTTTAATTTCAAGGTCACTGGTTTTTATTTTATTTTATTTTATTTTATTTTATTTTATTTTATTTTATTTATTTTTAAAATGTTTATTTATTTACATTTTTGAGAGATATAGAGCACAAGCAGCATAGGGGTAGGGAGAGAGGGAGAGAGGGAGAGAGAGAGAATCCCAAGCAGTCTCCCCAATCTCAGTGCAGAGCCAGATGCGGAGCTTGAACTCGTGAACCATAAGATCATGACCTGAGCTGAAACCAGAGTCAGCTGCTTAATCAACAGAGCTACCCAGGCGCCCAAGGTCAGTGGTTTTTAAAGTATACTTACTACATCATGCTATCTTCTAGGGTATCTTCTAGGGTGCTTAATAAATATTTGTTATGTGACCTCTGAGAAATCAATCCATCTGTACTCAATGAATTTGCAATTTTGGTACAGAAAAAAGGGAAAGTGAAATAAAGGACAATTAAAAGGCAATTAATTATTTAAATATTTAATTTTATTAAAATGGTATTTAATTATTATTAAAATGATAGAAATACACATATGTAAACAGTAATGTTTATAGAAACTCAATGGAAAGTACTACTTTTGAAGGGTAGTATTTGTCTAGGGACTCTTCACAGAGGAGAAAAGAACATTTTGCTTTTTAAAATGTGCAATTCTTAATTAAGATTTCCCCTCCACATCTTATTACCAATCCTTTCAGAAAAACACATTACAGTTTTTTCAATATTATACACTAGAAGGCGTCTAAAAGCATATTTATTCTGTAGTAATTTTACTGCAGTACTGGAGCACATTTTCCTTTCAGTAATAGGGTAAATTAAGCACATTTTCAAGTGATTTTTCCTGACAGACTACACAAGCAAAAATGAAATCCCCCCAATGCAACTGTCCTCAAGGGAAATGCTCTACCTAGGTCCTCAAGAAAATTTCAGGACTGACAGCATGTTCTAAAAAATAAATATCTCATTCAAGCAAGGCATGCTTGACCTTGACAAGCAGCTAGGGATTCTGAACGTCAAGCCATGTGACTTCCCAAAGGCCACAATCAATCTGGGGCTGACTGTGGTGTTGACTCTCTGCCCAAGAAGAAAGAAAAAGGCAGAGTAGCTTTCACTTAGTTGATTTGGTTAGAAGGGCCCCTGAAGACCAGTTTGGATGACAGGAAAGTCAACCCATAGCCCCTTGGTTTGGGGTGATTTAATTAAGGTGCTTTAGTTGACATCTACATAATGTAAGGTGAATTCCATCAAACTGCAAGCAAGACTATTACAGTTAAATTCTGCCCCTTACTCCTCATTACTGTATGAAAAATTTCTATTTGTCTTATTTTAGATTATTTCCAGATTATTTTCCAGGTGCGCACTTTTTCTTACTCTTTCAAAATTTTATACATTGTTTACTTATTTTTTAAAAATGTTTATTTATTTCAAGAGAGAGAGAGCATGCATGCATGGGTGTATGAGCAAGGGAGGGGCAGAGAAAGAGAGAGAGAGAGAGAGAGAGAGAGAGAGAGAGAGAATCCCAAGCAGGCTCCATGCTGTTGGCTCAGAACTGGACATGGGACTCAATCCCAAGATCCATGAGATCATGACCTGAGCTGAAATCAAGAGTCAGATGCTTAACTAACTGAGACACCCAAGGATCCCAAGTTTTTGCTTACTTTCTAATGGGAGGTTTTGAGAGGCAGCTAAAATAGATTTTAAAATTCTAGTATGCACTATATCCAATATTTAATTAATATGTGAAACACTTACAAAGACTTTATATATATATATACATATATACATATATATATATGTATATATATATATAATTTCACTTCATTCTGGTAATAATCCTGTAAGTTACCCCACCATCCATATTTCACAAATGAGGAAACTGAGTCTCAGAAGCTTAAATGGAAATTTCCAAGGTTACACATATAGTAAAAGGTGGATTCAAGGTTTAAAACCAGACCTGTATTGCTTCAAAATCAAATGCTTATTCTGTGATTCCATGTTATTATCCTTCAACTTATGTGGGAAAGCTATAACTTCACATGAATGATCTCTTTTGTCATGTTTCATCAATTTGTGTTCACTCACTCAGCATTCATTTACAGAGAGATAGTATTTGCAGTTTTCAGAGACCAGTGAAAGACACAATGTTCTCGTTCCTCAAATTTTTTGCAAAAGCTGGAATTTGGTGTGAACTATCAATTCTGATCACTTTTAACATCATTTATTCAGCTATGTGTTATTTCATTTATTGATCCAAGCCAAGCCAACATCCCTTTTCATCTGGTATAAGCACTTAGTTCAAAGCATGAAGATTCCTGTTCTTGTCCACCTAGGCCAGAGTTCACACCCAACTACCCAGTTTCTCTGCATCCATTTTTGTCCCTTTCTTGCTCTCTTCTGTGATTCCCCTCATTTTGGCTTTTTGACCTTGATATTTTTTTTGACAGATGCTCAGAAAGTGCTTCTATTTGGGTCGCCTGGGTAGCTCAACCAGTTACGTGTCTGACTTCAGCTCAGGTCGTGATCTCAAGGTTTGTGAGTTCGAGCCTCATATTTCACTGACAGTGCAGAAACTGCTTGGGATTCTCTCTCTCCCTCTCTCTCTGCCCCTCCCCAGCTTGTACACATGCTCCCTCCTCCCTCTCTCTCTCAAAATAAATGAATAAACATTTTAAAAAGGTACTTTTATTCTCAGATAAGGAAATGGTATTATCAGAATGTTTTTCTCTCTCATTTGTCTTTCATACATGGATGTACAACAAGAATAACAAAGCAATCAATGTTTCGCATTTGGTCTTGAAGTGCATGGGAAATCTTTTCATAATTAAGAGGGACCTCTGAATTTAATATTTTCTTTCTCTAATAGCAGAATTTCATATTGTTTTTGATACTACATTTCTCATTACAAAACTTTGCCTACATAATATCTATGCTTGTAAATTCCTATTTCTGCCACTATGTTGTGAACCTTCTATAGGCAAGAACACTGTCAAATTCACCATGACCATCACTTCATCCAGGCTTAGCACAAAGCCATAAAGCAGACACTCAATAAAGATGATTGGTTCAAATCCTTTCTTTAACTAATACATGTATGAATCCATGCATTGGAGACACACTGGTGAACTAAATCAGACAAGGTCCCTGTCCTCATGGGGCTTAGGACTTTCAAGTTACTTTGGAAAGAGAAGAAGAAGAAAGGGGAAAAGTAAGGAAGGAGAACCTAGTGTTATATAATGTTAACTAAAATGTGTGAAATGATATGAACTATGTTATGTTTGCCATGTTCCATTTAATCGTTTCGGTATACCGCATCACAAAGGAAGTAAATTAAACTTTCCTAAACATATGTGTTATCTCCAGTTATGAAAAGAAATCTAAGTCATTGTCTTTCTGGAGCATGGTCATTTGGTGGTTGTTACTTCTGGGTGTTCATTTCCTTGACAAAGGTTAGAAGCTGGCTTTCTTTTGCTGTCACATTTGAATTCACCATTGACTATAATAATCGTACCCCTTCTTCACTTCTTAGCAATTGGGCATTTGCTGGTAATAACTTACTACTCTGCTATATTTAATTTTAAAAGTATAAACTAAGTAGGTTGAGTGATGGACTCAATTTCAGCACAGGTCATGATCTTGTGGTTTGTGGAACCAAGACCTGTGTTGGGCTCCATGTTCAGTGTGAAGCCTGCTTGGGATTCTCTCTCTGCCCCTCCTCCACTCATGCGCTCTCTCTCTCTCAAAATTAAATAAACTTAAAAAATAAATAAAAGTATAAAAAAATCCTAATATCTATAAAAGCACTTTCCCTTTCCATATCATAATATGGGGGCCAAATGGGAGCAATAAGTAGGCTTAACCTAGCTATCAAGATGAAAGTCTAGTCTTGTTCTTAGGTGAACTTCTTGAACTGAAGGGTTATTTCTGTTATCTCTATTCTCTACAAATTGCATATTTTAGAACCAAGGGTCAGTGGAGACTGATTTTAGAGGAAGAACACCTCTAGAAAGTGAATGTAAATATTCATTTGACCTATGGGGTTGAAATAGCTTTTTATCACCTGCCTGGAGTCAAGACCTTCATCTCCAGGCTAGAAGCATAGTCAGAAACTACAGCACTAAAAGATGCTTTCCCTTGTAAATGAGAGGAATTTATTTAAAAAGGAACAACTATGTCAGGTTAACACAATTGGCAGCCGTGTGATTAAATCTGTGAGATGGGAGTCCCAAACCAGGTCTGATGGAAAGTGTAATGCCAAGCCGCAGTAAAGTTCTCTCAGCAATTAGAGAGACAAAATGACCAGGGTCTGTTTATAGATAAAAGATTAGCATGGTGTCTCAGGACTTTGATCATAGAATCTTAAGGAGCCAGATATTGATTGGGTTTACAAGCAATCATAAAAGCCCAAACTCTGCTTAAGTGGAGTAAATGGGAAGAGATGAATAAGTTACCTGTTTGATTTAAAAGGGAAGATTAAAGACTATATGCTTAAATAGATGCATTAAAATATAAATCATCAATATTGGTCAAAGGTACAAACTTAAAGTTATAAGATTAACAAGTTCTGGGGATCTAATATACAGCATGGTGATTATAGGTAATAATACTGTGTTATAGGGACTATATCAAAGTAGAAAAACTTCTGTACAGGAAAGAAAACTATTAACAAGATGAAAAGGCAACCTACTGAATGAGAGCCAATATTTCCAGATCATATAACTGACAATGAGCTAATATCCAAAATAAAGAACTTATATAACTCAATAACAAAATGTTAAGCAATTCAATTAAAAATGGGCAGAAGATCTGAATAGACATTTTTCCAAAGAAAACATACAGATGGTCAACAGGTACATGAAAAGAAGCTCAACATCTTTAATCAAGGAAATGCAAATCAAAACCACAATGAGATATCACCGTAGTCCTGTCAGAATAGCTATTATCAAAAAGACAAGAAATAAGAAGTGTTCATGAGGATGTGGAAAATAGGGAAATTTGTGCACTGTTGTGGGGATATAAATTGGTGCAGTCGCTGAGGAAAACAGAATGAAGGTTCCTCAAAATTAAAAACAGAACTACCATATAATCCAGCAATTCACTCTTAGGGTGTTTATCCAAAGAAAACAAAAACACTAATTTTAAAATACATGTGCATCCTATGTTCATTGCAGCCAAAATATGGAAACACACTAAATGCCCATAGATGGATGAATGGATAAATATGATATATAGTGGAATTCTATTCAGCCATAAAAAAGAATGAAATCTTGTGATTTGTCACAACAAGGATGGAGCTTGAGAGTGTTATCCTAAGTGAAATAAGCCAGACAGAAAAAGACAAATACCATATGATCTTATTTATATGTGTAATCTAAATAACAAGCCAAAAACCAAGCTCATAGATACAGAGAATAGATTGGTGTTATCAGAGGTACAGCCTTGGGGAGGGAGGAAATAGGTGAACTATTATTTGCTGTTTGTTAGTTTGTTCTGGTTTAACTAATTAAAAAAATACTGTGTTATATACTTGAATGTTGCTAAAAGAGTAGATTTTAAATGCTCTCATCACAAAAAGAAAATGATAACTATGTGATGGGATATCCGTGATAGGTAATGCTATGGTGGTAATCATTTTGCAATACATAAATATACCAAATCAACAGGTTGTGCACCTTAAATTTAGACAATGTTATATGTCAAGTATATCTCAATAAAGCTGGAAAAAATAAATTAAATTAAAAAATAAAACATTTATACATCATCAAGTATCATTGCAAGAGTAAGAAGTGAAGAAAGAGGATTAGTTTTGAACTTGGTCCTATCTTCTCATAGGTGATTGTTATCATGAGATCTGAAAGAGAAGATTTACGATAATTGAACGCAAGCCCCTGTTTTGTGAGTTCCAATCCTTTGGGATTCTAGTAGCATTAAAAATGCAAAATGTGCACTTAATGTTTTACAACTTAAAGTTTTGGACACTTTTGTGAATGCTTTAACTTATAAAAAATTAATTTTAATTGACTTCAAATTTTAATGATTTTTCCAATGCAACTCAAAGAATCACTTTCAAAGGTCTCCAAAGAGTTAAAGAGTTTTTATAAGTAAGTTTTAGCTCTTCCTTAACGAAAGCAAATGTTTCTTAAATGCCACATTTGATAGATTCAGCATGTTAAGAGTGTAGATACCAACATGTTAGTTACATGTCATATAAAGTAGTTAACCTGGGGAAAGAAAGTTATGTTCAGAGATACAGAGTTAAGAATCAAATGGCTATAGATTAGCAGGACATAAAACAGGAGGCCAAGGCAAAAATAGGTATCAATAGTGTGAATAATACAATTTCACATATTTTGTGGTGCTGATAAGAGTAGGACCCTGAAATATCAAAATGATGTCACAAGAACGCTTAGGCATATGGAAATTCTACACTGGTCTTGCTCAAGCACCTTTTTAGCTTTGGGGCAGTGGAGGTGGTATTATATCATTTAAACAGAACTTGAAGAGGCAGTAGTTCTAAATATTTTTTTTGGTCACAGACCCATTTAAAAAGCCAATGAAACTGATAGATATTCTTATTATGAATAAAGGATATATGTTCCCACACACAAAATCTTACACACAAATTATGGGTTCTTCTGTTAGCCATCTGGACCCTCCAGAGGCAGAGATTTATTAGGGGTGAGGTCTGTGAATAACAAAGGGAAGACAGCTGGAGGAAACTGGAGGAGCTCTCAGAAAACAACGCAGATCTGTCTCAGGTGAGGGAGGTCAGAAAACAATGCAGATCTGTCTGAGGTGAGGGAGGGACAGAAGGAAGGAAGGTTCAGTGAGACCATCTTGGACTGTGATATGGTTCTAAGAGGGTTTATCAGGTTATTTGGGGTCCTCAAGCCAAAGTTACCCATCAGAGGAATCCCTCATCTTCTAGATGCAGATATGCTTTGGTTTCCCTGCCATGTCCAGTCCTTGGCTGGGAGCAGCCTGTGGTGTGTGGTACTTTGTGAGAAAATCTTAATGGCAGTCCGAGGGTAACAGCTGGGCTGTAAGTCAATGACCCTCACTGTAGTTGGAGATAAGAGAGTCACACTCTCACAGCCCCCACACTCACAGACCCCAGGATGAAAACCTTGGTTGTGAAGAGAAGTGACATGATTACAGAGGTGACTTTTGCAAAGTGATTGTCAGATCTATGCTTATGGCTTAATCTGCAGATCATGATGGGTCAGACCTCAGGTGTCAGTTTCCAAATTAATCCAAATCCAAATGTATTGTGGAATCTGTCAATGAGTGATACCATTTATTTGTTACTACCTACTCTGAAATAGATATGGTACTAATCAATTAATGTAAATTAATTCAATTGTGTGTATTGTAACAGCACTTCAGCCCCTTGTAAGGGTTATCTTGGTTCAAGCTTATGCACTCATTGCTTGCTAACCTAAATCGTTTGGTTTGTAGCAGAAACTAACCTACTTTCCTTGAGATTTTGCAGACCGCTGGCTTTGAGGAATGAAGGATCAAAATTTCCCGGAAGCTAAAGCCTCACCACATTCAAAAACAGCTGCCACTGATGCCAGCAAGTCTGTTCAGGCTCATGTCGACAGAGGAGTAGCTTCTGGGCACCTGCTTTCCCTCCATGTAGCTGCCACCATTTCTCTCTCGCCTTCCCCTTTTAAACCCTCCAGGTTTGCCTGGACAGGGCAGATGGTCTTTGAGATGTTAGTTCACCATCTTCCCAGGTTTCCAGCTCTCTAAATAAAGCAACCTTTCCTTTCCCACCATTACTTGTCTCTTGAGTGTTGATTTTCAAGTGGCAAGCCACTAAATGTGAGTTCAGAACCAGTTCTCTGTCCAGTAACAGTATTATGATACTCAATTTCATAATTTAGGAAACTGAGTAATTTGCTTATTTCTCTAGAAACATGAATTTAATTTCTAATGCTTCTGTATTTACTTAGCATATGTATCTTTACATATAAATCTCTGTAATATCAGCAGCCAATGATCTCGGGCTCACAATCCTTCTAGAGAAGGAAAGATGGAATTTGGGCAGTAAGTTTATTCTCTTCTTTATGACAAAGTCTTCTGCTGTGGTCTATGAGAGGTCATCTCTATTCCTTTTCATTTTAGTTTTCCAGAAATGTAGGTGAGGAAGAAAAAAGCGGAACACAAAACTGAGGTAGGAAACAGAACTTATTCTAATGTTGGAAGACATTGAGGCAACATAGCTGAAGATTTAAAAACTACCTTCAACATACATTTAGGGGAATTATAGAAAATATAGAAAATACTGAGGATGGTACAGTAAGAAAAGGCTTCACTTGTAGCAGGAAGAGTTATTAATCAAATGAATTATTTTAAACTGAATGTAGATATGTAAAATGAGGAAAGAAAAAAAGTACAAGCAGGATATATTATTAAGACTCTCATTTCAGAAGGATGGGTCAGAAATGACCCCTTTGTGATATGAATACTTTTGAAGAGAATATCCATATAGCACAGTGGTTTGCAAACATTGTTTTATCATAACATGTAAAGAAATAATATTGAGAAAGACATTCCAAAACACAATACACACAAACACATACATGTAGTTCATAGTGACCACAGCTATCTCGCTATTTACAATGCACTCTATTTTGTCTTGTTTTATTGTATTCATTTCTATCTTCTCCTAGTTTTGCCCTATTACGTTAAAGAATACTGGTACTGGTCAACTTAATTGATATCACTACCTTCTAATGACTCACAATTTGAAAAATTGAGTGAATCTACAGCTCAACCTCCAAAAGATGATTTAAATTTTGTTAATGTTTATTTATTTTTGAAAGAGAGAAACACAGTGCAAGCAGCGGATGGGCAGAGAGAGAGGGAGACACAGAATCTGAAGCAGGCTCCAGGCTCTGAGCTGTCTGCATAGAGCCTGATGTGGGGCTTGAACTCATGACCTGAGCTGGAATTGGACACTTAACCAACTGAGTCACCCAGGCACCCCCAAATGATGATTTAATTACAAGAATCATGACATCATTGAGGAAGGAGGTAAGAGAAGGAAAAGACTTTTGTGTCACCTAATCTAAGACATAGTTATAGAGTAGCCATATAGTGGAGATCTCTACTTTAGAGTGAGGGAAGTGAAGGAAGATTGTATGTTATATAAGCAATATTAAATGTTGTTTAGAAAACCTTTTTCAGTGAGTGACTGAGTTACTGATACTCTATTCTCTCTATGCCAGGTATCACGTCAGACTTCTGAGAAATACATGAAGATTGCCTGCATGCAAGAGCAATTAGATACTTTCACACTCAAAGTAAGGAAGTTGCCTTGAAGAGAAAGTGGGTCCACTCAAGGCTAAGTTGTAAGATGATATAAGCCTAAGGCTCAAGGTCTTGTAAGGGATCTCCTTTGTCTGAGGGACGTACCAGACATTGAACAAGTTAGCATGGGTCACAGTGGTGTAGTGGAAAAACAAAATTGGCACTGAAATCAAAACCTTTATCCTGTCAGGTTCACTTGGTTATTTGTTCAATAGTTGTTGAGCAAGTACTATGCACTTGACACTGCTAAATGCAGAGCACCCAAAGGCAAGAAAACACAGTTTGATGTCAAGGAAACAACAAGGAAGGTATGACAAGTAGTTATTCAGTTTGCTATTCTCCTCCCCAAATCCATCCACTCCCCTCCCTTGCCTGCCTGCCTTCCTCACCCAGATGTTGACCCTCAGCTCTGAGTCATCTTGCCTTGTGGCTTCTAGTTGGGCTTGGCCTAACAGAGTCACCAGTAGGGAATTGGAAGGTGGGAAGAGAGAGATTGGGGCTTTTTTTCCCCTCTCCCTCATGATCTGGAATGGGCTTTCTGGTGATGTTGTCCCCCGACCCCCCACCATAACTACAGTTTTTGTTAGATAACTCTTTCTGCATGTCCAGAGCTCCCAATGCTCAATGTTTTCATAATGCTCTTTGCTTCCTTTTTTGTTTCAGTCCTTTGAATGCCAGTGGTATCTCCCTGTTACTAATCTCTGGGCCCTTAACATCCATTTCTGGGTTCATTAACCTTTCCCACATCTTTGTAAATACACTGTTAGGTTTCTTGGACCATTTGAGTACTATTCTCTGTCTGGCAAGACTCTGACTGTTGTAGGAGAAGCCATATATAACATAGGAGCAAAATGAAGGCACATCAGGAGAGAGGGATTCCACAGTGACCTTTTAGAAAGATTTGGGTTTTTGTTTTTGTTTTTGTTTTTTTGGTACGTGGAATGATGGGGGCAGTGCTATTGAGAAAGATTATTTGAGGCAAGACATTAATAATTTAACACTGTATTGAGTGAGTTAGATGAAGACTTAACAGAATTCACCCTGACATGTTGTATTCACTCAGATTTTTACCATTGTGTCTTTTCCTTTTTGCATCTTGGCTGAGCTATCTTTCAGTTCAACAAAAATATTTCTATTTGGAAATGTCCGTGAGCTCATCTCATATTATTTACTTGCAAAGAATAATGATGTGCTTAAGGGGATGACGGGCTTGTGGGTTGAACACCAGAGTTATGCCTTTGGGGAATATTAGTATTAATATAATGTTCACTTTCTCAGTATAATATCTTTAAGGCTCATCCTCAGTTCATTAAAGACTAAAAAATGGGGACTCATGCTAATGTACATAGCTGATAGAGTTTTCTGTATGCTGTTCTATTCTGTATTTTTTTTTTGGCTGCTACAACCCTTTTACCTTGATCCATTTGACAAGTAGGCTAATTTAGCATGAAACAGTAGCAAGCAAGATAAAGCTACTTCTTGCAAATCTGAGGAAGACATGGACGTGTTGGAAGAAGCTAAATAAACATGAATCTTTGACCTTCTCCTTTAACTAGTGCTCCAGTCCAGTGAGCTCATTATAGGCAAATCTGTTAGCAACCTTTACATCTTGGCAGATGACTGGTACTGAGCACACGCTGCCAGCCCGACAGGGGATCAGGAGAAACCCAGCTCGTGCATGACCCATCACTGCTAAATAGCAAATCCCTGTAGTTACTTGCATTACGTAAAACTGCTTGATGCACATTAAAGTGAACCTTTTGAACCCCACACTCATTATTTTTTTCCCTTTCTTTCCATTTTCTGACTTCTGTGGTGAGACTGCCTTAAAGTCTTATCATATGTGCTCATACTCTAGGCAGCTAATGAATATGGATGTTGTTTGTGCTAATTTTTGCAGCCATAAAAGGCTACATTTGGAAGCAATGCCAGTTTTTAGCCTCAGGGAAACTTTCCGTAAATAATTCCACTTATACCCTGTTGAGTTCAAAGGGACATTAGAGTTCAGAGAAATGAGCCAGGTTGTGCCCTTTCCCACACCCCCACTTAGTCCCCTAAAAGAAAAACAAAAAAGTTAAGACAGGGAATCCCTTTTCTCCTTTTAGAGATTAAAAATTAATGTTTGCAGGCTAAAACAACTGCTGTTATGGTTCATTTAGTGTTTTTGCATTCGTATCAAACATTGGTTGTTTTCTGCCACATTCTCCTGATGTTCGCGTTATCTTAGTGAACAAAGATTAATGCACACTTTACAATAAATTCTAACCTGCACACTATAACAATTGCATAGAACCTAAAATTATATAAGCATATAGTCTTTTGAAAAAAGGGTTAAGTAACAAGGTGGAAAGAGCATTGGGTTACAATTTTGACTCTGCTGGTAATTGACTCCTTGACCTTGGACCATTCTTTTTAACTCATTGCAAGAGATAGAGTTAGATTATACGATTTTGCAGTTTTAATATTCTGATTCTGATTTTTAAGATCAGCTATCTAAAGGTGGGACTAATCCCAGTTATTAACAAACAAACATAGTCAATGCTGAAATTTACTGATGAATCTCATTCTATTGTTCCAAGTTGGACTTTAGCCACTTTGTAGAGAAATGTTTCAAATCAATCTATTGTATGTGATTGAGCTGGAAGAGGGCCAAACTGAACTCCTGAAGAGCCTGAGACATGCAATATTTAAAAGGAAATGAAATGTTACCACTGCTGCTTTTCTCACAGCAACTGTACACTAGTTTTAAGAATGTTGCCAGAGTATTTTACCAAATAGATTACTACTGATCTGTTCCTCATTTCAACACATCCAGCTAATTTGTAATGAATATGTACTTTGTGTGACAATGAATAAACCTCATATACTTGCAATTTTACAAATTTTTCCACAACACCACTCCCTGCATTCCAGTCCTCAGACTAAGTATGTCCCAGGTATGCATTTGTAACAATGCTCTTTTCTATGTAAGGCATAGTCCAGATACCTGATACTTTGTTATTCTGCTCTTTTCTTGAAGTCATCCACTTGACTGATATAAGCTGAGAGTTACACGCCTGCTAGTGGGTCACCATGGAGAGGAAAGGGCCATCACACACTTTCTTGAGTAGGATAAAGAGAGTGTGGGCATTTGCTATTGTTCTCTATATGAAATAATAGTAAGTTGTGTGTGAGCATGATAAAGGAGTGCCTGGTCCACAGTTCATTGACATGGGCTTCATAATTATCCATTCACTGATACCTTTTTTAGGAATGTTTAGAATTCAAATTTAGTGGGACTGTAAATATTATTATAAAGCAGTAAAAGTGGTATTAACCAAGTTTTGAGTTAAGTAGAACAAGTTGCCCAAAGTGACATGCTAATTTATGTTTTAGAAGAGTCTCATATGACTGTGAGAAGGTGAGGTTGAGTGTCTAGATTAGGAATTGAAGCATATCAGTAGAATTTGACAACATTCTCTGAGGTCAAGAGGCCTTTTATTGTAGAGAATACAGTGAATTGATTCCAAAAAGCTGATTAAACTAGGTGAACCATCCAAATGTAAAAGTGAAGGGAAAGCACAAATACAGCTACTCAAGCTAGATTAGGTGTTAGGTGTCCAAAACCCATATGGCATACTAATAAATTCTAGACCATCAAATATGACAAGACATGTACCATTGACAGACTTGGTTTATGATCTTCCACATGCACTCCTCATTGCTTGTTCTCATGATGGCTGATTGAAATAGAGATAAGGTATAGGGAAACTTTGGAAGCCATGTGTTGAATATAGCAAAGTTTCCATTAGCCTGTTTCATTGGATGGTGGCAGCAAGACTTCCTTTACAATCTATTCATGTGTACCATATTGTTACATGGATAGTAGATTAACCCTTATTAGTTGATACTATTTGTTAAAGCAGTCAGCTTTACCCTAATGAATACAAAGACTGAACAAAATACAAAATCTATGGCAGTCACTCAAACATTTTTCAGAGTCATAAATGCCTCTGAGAATCTTTTGAAAGTTTTGGAGACTTCCTCCTTAGAAATGCTTACAGTTAGGGGCGCCTGGGTGGCTCAGTTGGTTAAGCGTCCAACTTCAGCTCAGGTCATGATCTCAGAGTTCGTGGGTTTGAGCTCCGCATCGGGCTCTGTGCTGACAGCTCAGAGCCTGGAGCCTGCTTCAGATTCTGTGTCCTCTCTCTTTCTGACCTCCCCTGTTCATGCTGTCTCTCTCTCTCTCAAAAATAAATAATTAAAAAAAAAGAAATGCTTACATTTAGCATACAGGTAGCATTTTATTTTTTAACGTTTATTTATTTTTGAGAGAGAGAGACAGAGAGAGCGTGAGCAGGGGAGGGGCAGAGAGAGAGGGAGTCACAGAATCTGAAGCAGGCTCCAGGCTCTGAGCTATCAGCACAGAGCCCAATGTGGGGCTTGAACTCAGGAGCTGTGAGATCATGACCTGAGCCAAAGTCGGCTGCTTAACCGACTGAGCCACCCAGGCACCCCTATAGGTAACGTTTTAAAAATAATTTCTTGAACCACATGAAATGCATGCATGAATGTTAAAGTTGTCCAGTTTAAAGAATATTAAAGTTCAAGCATGAAGCACATGATCACTGAGGATCATATAGAAAGGCTAGTTGGCATAAGGTATTTCAGCCTAGGTGTTGGACATTTTTATCATCGAAAGATATAGGTCTGGGGCACTCAAATTACAAGGAGTTTATTTAGTTACCAGGCAGGATACCCTACCACTGGTGGTAGAACTGGGAGAGCTCTAGGCTCAATGCCCAGCTTTTCGAGTTATAAAATAAAAAGTCTATAATCTATTACCCTTATTGGCTAATCTGTAATCTATATCACTCAGTAAAGAGTATAGATTATAAGTAGTTTTTTTGTCAACTGAGTATTTTGGTTGCAAGGAAGAAATACACATAAAAGAGAACTAAAGTTCTGAGAGTTGATAGTAAGGATATGGATGGTATTAGGGGAAACTGGAATCTCAGAAATGGCAGCAGGTTTTATGATGTTATATGTTAGATAATGGTTCTGAATTCAAGGTAGCTGAGCACAAGTCTCTCTGTAGAAGTGATTTTTTTTTTATGGCTCTGTAAAGCTATGATCCGTCATTATATCCCTCCCTTATTCTCCATTGGTCCTTTTGGCTTCAATATCATTCTCTTCCTTCTACTAATATAATTCTTCTGGTGATGGTGAAGCAAAGAATTTTGTTCACAATATCTACAATCACATTCTAGATATCTTTTCATGCTAGACCATCATATAGGTTATTGTGCTATTGAAATGTTGATTGAACTTAAGTTTGGTACTCACTATGGTGGTACAAATATCTGAAGCTTTGGAGAAGAGGAGATATCATCATATAAAACAGAAATTGCTCTCCAGGGCTTAAGGAAGAACCTACAGAGAGTTGTCTCAGTAGAAATTATGAATAGAGCAGTTTCTTAAAGATTGGAAGATAATGTGGCTATGTTGGTATTACAATTTTCTACTACAGACATTAATTTGCTAATAAACCAGCTCTCTAGGAAAAGAGAGAGAGAGAGAGAGAGAGAGCTCTGATTTATAGTACTTGCCATTTTCCCTTGTGTAATTCCTCTGACAATGGCCAATTCCAGCTACGTATGATTTTATTTATTTTACTTTTTAATGTTTATTCAGTTTTGAGAGAGAGAGAGAGAGACAGCAGTGGAGGGGAAGAGAGAGAGAGAGACACAGAATCTGAACCAGGCTCCAGGCTGCCAGCGCAGAGCCCAACGTGGGGCTCAAACTCACAAACCATGAGATCATGACCTGAGTCGAAGTCAGATGCTTAACCGACTGAGCCACCCAGGCGCCCCTGGCTACCTATGAATTTAAAACTAGCTTTAAAAAAAATTCTTAAGGATTTAACAATTGGCTTTTGTGAGTGTTGATACAACGCTAATAAGAATACCAAACCTGTAAATTGGTAAAAAAAAAAAAAAAAAAAAAAGAGAAGGAAAAAGAAAAAAAATTAAACATCATTTATGCCAAGATTGGAAATGGTCAAACTGACTAGAAAAAGTTTAAGATTCCCAGTGACCAAAAATGAGACTACAACACAAGGAAGTCTTTCAAACATAATTAAACTAAATTTTAGTTCTTGGTTTGATGTGTTTGAAGAATGGAAGAGTAGAGCCACACTAGTAGTGACTTGGATGGTCATTTCCAATATTCTGTTTAGATATTATTAAAATGCATAGCTCTGATAGATAGTTTTGAAAAACTAAATGCTTCTAAATATTAAAGAAGGTCTTAAATAAATGAATGGATTTGCTTAGGAAGCAGATGCTACCATTTCACATAAGCCCGGATAAAAGTCTCAGCCCTTTGTCCTTCGGAACTGCAATGTCTGCAACAAGATCCCTGTTACCTTTCCCACAATATGAAGAGTTCTCCAATGAAAGGATGTTGGAGGGAGCTCTAATTAGACTCGACAGGAGTTTAATGTATTGAAGACCTAACACTGATTTGATTTTATATTTGCATTGATGATATACGCTTATACTTGATTTCCCTAACTGAGTCTGACACCTTTATTGGAATATTTGCAGCATAGAAAGGAATGGCTTACATGAAATATGACAGTATAGTTCAGACCAGATGGAGGCTTTCTACACTGATGTGATGTGGCCTCTGAGGAGCAGGTAACTACTAGACTCGATCTGACCATTACCTGAATGGAAAAGTGTTGCATTCTTGAGATGAGCCAATCTGGCCCCATGTACAATCCTGTCTTCATTCATGACAGATCAGGGGACAGGTGGTACACACAGAACCTGTTATCTCAAGCCACACGTTAACATAAACTAGAAAGAATGAATGGGGGCGGGGGGATCAGTGCTATGAGATGAGACTAGTGTAACAGAGATGACGATGACTCAAGGAAGGAATGATAGAGCTTGGTGTAGATAAGGGTAGACATTCCATTCCATGTCTTTGTGAATTTATTGTAAACACAAAGGATAATCAACTTACCCTCAGAAATGTCCTCCCTTTTTCTGTTTGGCCATAGAAAATCCAAAGTGAAGGAAGCCAGATCAATACCTTTTTCTTTTATTCCCAGTATGTTGTTTTGGTTTTCTTGGCACCTTTCCTATCTTTATTGTTTGACCTGGTTGAGCTTGGGTTTCTGCAACTTTCAATTTAAGACATCCTGATATAAGAATCAACTGCCATACTATGATGTTTAAAGAAGGTTTGTTATAATAGGTAATTCTTGAAACTAGTTTTTTTATAGAATTATAATATGTGAATGTGTTGGGCATTTGGAGAGGTTTTCTGAGGGGTAGAGGGCTTGCAGAATATCATTATCAGAATATCATATTCCCGCTCTTAGGGGGAAATTGTGTAAGCTGGTGAGGGTAGGTTTTTTCCAGCAAGGCCTTGTCTGGAGACGAGAGCCGACTGCCTAATAGTTGTGGTTCCTTTAGTAATTTATAACCTAAGTAATACTTAACTGCCCCTCTAAGATTTATTGCTAGAAGTTCCTGTATCCTGACATGTACCATCCCTAGGACCATATCTTTTGGTGAGTCACTGCCTTGTAGCCAGCAATTATAGTCCCTCTAAAAATATCCAAGAAAAGTCTAACCTCTATAAAAGGCTGAACCCTTCTTCAAGTTATAGTCTGGTGCCAAAGATGATCAGGGTATATGTATCTAAATCATCAGGAATATTTCTTTTTCTAAAAAAGTTTTAATGTTTATTTATTTTTGAGAGGGGGCAAGGGTAGAGAGAGAGAGGGAGACACAGAATCTGAAGCAGGCTCCAGGTGCTGAGCTGTCAGCACAGAGCCTAATGCGGGGCTTTAACTCACAAACCACGAGATCATAACCTGAGCCGAAGTTGAATGCTTAACCGACTGAGCCACCCAGGCACCCCAGAAATATTTTTAAAAATGTAGATTCCTCTTAGAATTCATCTGTGGGCAGAAGCAGAGAACTCCTATTTTTATCAAGCAACCAGATGGTTCTTAAGTATCCATCTATATTTCTAATCAGTTAATTTGGATATTAATTCTCAGACTTGAGACTTCTTTACCTGTACAAAGTCTTCCTCAAAGCTTATTCCATTGTGCTGCTTATCATCACTGTTAGATCTATACATGGGCATCCTTTCTAGGCATAAGTTTGGAGGTCTATGTGGAATCTGGGAAAGGAATTGAGAACAGGACTTGAAATGGGTGCTACAGAATGGAGTGATGTTGTTAGTGTTTCGATGTCTAAATATGAAAGTTCTGTGTTAACCATTTTTTTAAATATTAAAGAATTTTGCACACCTTGATGTTAATATTTTTTCAAAATGTCTTTTAAAAGCATTTCTAAAGAATGAGTTTAATCTGAATTCCCACGGGGTTTACTACCATGTCTCAAATGCTCTCACACAGTGGATTTTTTTTTTTTTTTTTGCTTCATGACATTTTTGTTGAAATGATTCAACAGATCTTGTAGGTTCAATGCAAGAGCATACATGCATGTTTATATACAGGAGATCATTTTGTTTCTCATGTTATGGGTTTTAATTACATGTAGTAACTCACTGAAGCTGCCATGCTGGTTTTACTTCTGGAAAACAGAGAGCATCTTCTGAAGCAGGACTCAAGCCCTTTGCATTTGCATTTGTCCTTGGACCTCAGATAGGATGACGGTCTTTTCTTAACCACAAAGAATATAAGGAACTTTTGTGTATTTAATGTTTCATGTTCATAGCTTACAAAACTATTACTGAAACTACAGTCTGGGCATCTGGTGCGATGTAAGGGAAGTGAAGCAGTTATTATGGTCTGGCAGCATGGAATGTACTGCTTTGGATTAAGTTTTTATTACCCAAAATATAAAGGATGTTGGCAAAGATACTATTCGAGCCTGCATGAACTATCAGAGACTCTCAAGACCTTTTCATCGGTCCATGTATGTTTTTTATGTTATTGTAGGTCAGCAGTGGGAGATAGAGTCCACAGTGAAGAGAATAATTTAGGGTCAGGCAGCACGGAGCTAAAATTCCTATTCCTTTTAATATGATATGTGAAATTTAGTCAATTACTGAATCCCTCTTGATCTCGGATTCCTCATTTAAAAAACAAAAATAAGTCCAATTACATAGAAGATTAAAAATAAAATGAGTTGAAGTATGTGCCAGGGGAGAACATAATTCATAGGTGAGTATCTTTTGATATGATGGATTACATTGATTGGTTTTAAAATTTGATACAAACTGGCATTCCTGGGATACATATCTCTTGATCATGAGGTATTATCCTTTAAAATATATTGCTGAATTTGATTTACTAATATTTTGTTAAGGATTGTTATCTATGTTCATAAAGAATATTGATCTGCTGTTTTCATATGATGTCTTTGTCTCCCTTGGTTATGAATGTAATATTGGCTCCATAACATTTAAAAATATTTCTTCCTTATTTTTGTGGAAATTTGGTCAGGATTGACATAATTTCTTCTTTAAATGATAGAATTCAGCAGTGAAGCTATCTGGACCTATACTTTTTGAGGGGAGATTTTAAATAACCAATTTTATGTATTTAATAAGTATAGTAATACTCAAATTTTCATTTTTCTTGAGTTAATATTTTTGTCCTTCAAGGACTTTGTTGTTTTCGTATAAAGTAAAAGATTTTTTGGCATGAAACATTCATAATATTTCCCTATCTTTTTAATATTTGTAGGTTCTGTATTGATATCCCGTTTTTCTTCCTAATATTGGTAATGTGCATTTCATCCATTTCTTCTTCTTTTGGGTAAAGATTTAGCTAAATAAATATTGACTCTAGCTAAAGATTTTTCAGTTTTAGGGATCCTTGAAAGATTTAGCTTCTGGTTTAGATCATTGTTCTTTTTGTTTAATTCTTCCCCTCTACACTTCAGATTGGATAATTTATTTGTATATATTCACACATAATTTTTTTTCCTGTCATCTCAATCCTGCTGTTGAACTCATCTAGTGAATTTTTACCTTTAGGTATTATATTTTTTGGCTTTGGAATTCCTACTTGTTTTTAAAGATTTCTTTTAATTTATTTTGAGGTCTGTATGTGCTCACTTATTATTAGCACATTTTCCTTTATTTCCTTGGGCAGATTTTCCTTTAAATTTGGAACATATGTATTGTAATTGCTTTAATTCTTTGTGTATTTTATCCAGCATGTGGACTCTTTTTTTCTCTCTCTTCTGATTATGAGTCACATCTGTCAGTTTATTTGCATATCTAATAATTTTTGGCTGAAAGCCAGATACTAGATAATTCATTGCAGTGACTCTTAATTCTATTTCTTCTGGGGAGTTGCTGGTTTTATCTGTTTGTTTGTTTTAGGAGGTCATTAACATTCCTGGTCCTCAAATGTGAAATCTATCTTCTCTGTGGTGTGTATCCACTGATGTCTCCGCTCATACTTATCTAGCCTTGGTCCCTAGGGGTCTACTTTGTGCTTGTGTAGTTCACAAGTCACCCAATGATTTAGACAGAGGCTATGCTCAGATACCAAAAGCCAGTACATCTTTTTTTTTTTTAAGCTGAAAAATCTATCCTCTGCTCCTTGAGCTGTGGACTGAAGAATGCACTCAAGATCCAGCAATTTTTCAAATTTCTTCAAGGCTTTAATTTTCTTTGTCCCCCTAGCCTGCATAGTTTAGAAGTCATCCAGGATTGTTTGGAGAGCTTATCTCACTCTTTCTGTGATGAATATCTTGATTCCAAAATCCTCTACTTTTGTTTCTAGTTGCTGTGCTTTGCCCCTTCAACCAAATTTCTACTTCTGACAAGTGATGCTGTGATTTTCATCCTCTGAATTGGAGACGAAAGCAATCCATGGCAGAAAGACCAAAGATTCATCTTTCTTAATCAGTGAAGCAGCAGGTTTGGATGAATAAACACTTTGATAAGTAAGCACTTCTCAAGTTGTTGCCTATTGTTGGTCATTTCTAGTTCTTGAAGTGATTATTTTGAATAGTTTCAGTCTATTTTAAACTTGTTTTCTGTTTCAGAGAATTACCTGACTCTTTCATGATTCTATTGCCAGAAGTAGAGTTCTGATTTTTTGGATTTAATTTTATACATTTTTGAAGTAACCAGTTAGTGCCAGGCATATGGCAGGGACTTGATAAATGTTAACTCCTTTAATTCTATTATGAAGCACTGAATATGGTTAGATGGTTTAAAAAAAGATTACTTTAAGATAAGAAATAGAAGTATAGCATTGCTATTTTGGAGGTAGATAATGGCAAGCTATTCTCAAAAAATTCTTGGAGTTTTAAACAAGGAGACTGAAAACAGTTGGTTAAATATTTTCCAAATGATTACTGCACATGCTTATTGACCAAAGCTATTTGATGAGACATCAGGGACAAAAATTCTAGGGAATTTCTCTATCATTTCATATATCCTATTCTTTGACCAACTTTACATAATTTATGAAGTGGAGCTTAGTCACTTATTTTGAACATTATGTCTTGCTCTTGAGAATGAAGTTGTGCTAAATTTCAGTGGATCTTCATTTGTGTAAGCAAGCTTTAAGAGACTTTGTTTCTGAAAACTCTGAGTCTCAGAAACACTTTCTGCTTAGTATTTACACATACTTATCATTCAATAAGACCGCACTGAGGGGTCCTTAGGAACAAATTAGCTATGCAAAAAACCTTAAGATACTTAAGACAGAAATGTCAAGAAAGAAATAAAGTTTGAAAATATGAATTAACAAAAGTCATTAAAACTAGAAGGAGGAGGCGGAGGAGTGGAAGAAGGAAGAGGAGGCAGAGGTGGAGGCAGAGGAGAAGAAGGAGAAGGAGGAGGGGGAGGAGGAGAAAGTCATATTATTGCCTACTCGTAAAATTTAGAAACTTTCACAGTTGAAAAGGATCTTTCTTCAGAATCATCCTGCAATTAGCAACCTTTTTTTAATGTTTATTTATTGCCTTTAGCAACTGTTTTAGTGGTAGAGAGCAAAATTAATATACAAGATAACCTATATGAATAAACTTCAAAGAAATGTAAATACTGGCTAAAAGTCACATGGAGTGGTCAAACTTTACACTTTGCCATCTATTTTCCAGTTGGACTTTATTCGCATCACTCTTAATATGGTATTATTAACCATTTAAAAACTTTTAAAAAACTTTTTAAATATTTAGTCATGTCAATGACTAGCTCAATTTATTAGAAATATCTGCCTTAAGTCAACTTTGAAATCAAGCAGAAAGTGGCCAGAGAGAGAGAGAGAGAGGAGAGAAAAGAGACAAACAAAACAAACAAACAAACAAAAAAAAAAAACAGAGAATGAAGTAACAAATAAACATGAGAAAAAGGAGAAAGAGAGGCAAACCATAAAACAGACTCTTGACTATAGAAAACAAACAGGGTTGCTGGAGGGGAGGTAGATAGAGAAATGGATTAGATGGGTGATGGGTATCAAGGAGGGCACTTGAACACTGGGTGTTGTATGTAAGTGATGACTCACTAAATTCTACACCTGAAATAAATATTACCTGTATGTTAACTAACTGGATTTTAATAAAAACTTAAAACTACAACTTTCCTGCCCCCCTCCCCCCCATAAGAAACAATGGCCAATGGGGAGGACAGAGCAGGTGATGGGAATATGAACAAGATTAGTATTTTTTAAACATTTTTTTACCAGGAAAAATTGTAAAGAAATATTTTTTTTTCTATGTAAAGTAAGAAAAAACACTATTCTTAAGAAAAGTCTACTAGGGGCACCTGGGTGGCTCAGTCAGTTAAGTGTCTGACTTGGCTCAGGTCACGATCTCATGGTTTGTGAGTTTGAGCCTCACATGGGGCTGTGTGCTGTCAGCACAGAGCCCACTTCATGTCCTCTGTCTCCCCCTCTCTGCACCTTCCCCACACTCTCTTTCTCTCTCTCAAAAATAAATAAATTTTTTAAAAGTCTACTAAAAAATAATACCTTCCAAAATATGTTATATATTATTTTGCAGCATTTTACTTTTGTGTTACTTCAAACAGATAAGGTAAGATGAGATAGAGAATGTTTTAAGGAAAAGAAAAGTAATAACTATTTTGTGTCATTTATCTGAAAATAATGTTATAAAATGTTATAATTTCCTATAATATAATTATAGGAAAGAGATTCCTATTACTTTCCGTAGTTTTTTTTTTTTTAATTTTAATTTTAATTTATTTCGGAGGAGAGGGGCAGAGACAGAGGGAGACACAGAATCTGAAGCAGGCTCCAAGCTCAGCACAGAGCCCATCGCAGGGCTTGAACCCACTAACAGTGTGATCGTGACCTGGGCCGAAGTCGGACGCTTAACCGACTGAGCTACCCAAGTGCCTCACTTTCTTGTAGTTCTTATTAGTTCTTTTCTGAATTTGCTTTCTCCATTTTGTTCCTACCATATCTTTAAGCATAATTTAGTGTACTTTCTGTCTGTTTTTATAATGATCTTCAATTGGTGTCTCCTTGGTGGCAAAGTTATTGATGAAAAATATAATTCTGTGAAATTTGAGGTTTATTGTTTTAGTTTTTCATCTTGTTTTCCCAATGCCAAAGTCAATGGCGTATTCTAATGTTGTAAATATGCTGATCCAACTGTTCCAAAGTCTGAAAACTTGAGAAAGACAATTTATCTACATGTATTAATTAATCAAAATAAAATCAATTTGGCTAAGCTTTTTGTTTGTTCCACTCAAGAAACACAATTTTGAAAACAAAATAAATGTATTTGCATTGTCATTTAGCATGCTTGTTCAGAGCTTAATATTTGAAAAAGATCATAAAAGTCATTTTATAAAAACAGAATTCTCCATCAACATATTAACCATGAATATCTATTTTGAATATGTATGTCATTTTCTTACAAGTACTATATGACAGAGCACAAGTAACAAAGATAGATTTAAGAAAATAAAGAAAATTGGGAGATTCTCATTTCAGCTCATTTTCTGGCATTTGCTCCAGTGAAACCAGAATTTAGAAACATGGAATATAAGGTAGAACATTTCTCTTCAAGGTTTCAAATGCTTTTTGAATGTGTCTCTTTTTATGTCTTACATTGAATGATGCATTGTTCCTTCTTGAATTTGGCACTTGATGAGTTATACAATTAGGAGTCAGAAAATGTGCATTTTGAGGTGTAAGGCAATAGGAGATGAGTAAATGAGATATAAATGTGCTTTAACCAAATCACTCTAGGGACTCCTATACAAATCTTGAAAATATATATTTTGCCTCCTAAATACACATTAAGGAACATCTTCAAATCTAATATCATATCTATGTCAAAAATTTGCCTTTAGTGGAGAAAAATGCTTTAATTAGATGTGTTATTAGTCTATATTTGCTTTTTCTTTTCCTTCACCATATTCTAAGTGGAATTGAAATTGCACTGCCTAATGTTAAAAATTTAAATATATATAGCTTTAACATTTAAAATGAAGGACAAAAGGCCTTAAAATTTCTGGGTTCCCACTTGGTCACTAACATGTAAATCATTGTCTTAGTTGAAATACCATGTAATGAAACATTTTTCAGTATACATTTTTAAGTTTTTGGGGGGGGAGTAATTAAAATGATCAGTTAGATTTGTATTTCAGTTTTCAGTTGCCTTGAGATCTTTTAAAAGCCATCACATCCCCCCTCCCCACCAGCCACATATACTTTCTCTCCTAATCTTGTAAAAGCTAAATAAGAGAAACAGAACTGAGAGATAAGATCAAATGTTCTCAATGCTTAACCTATAAAAACTAACAAGAGCTATTGATGACTTTGGCTGTAGTATCGAAAACTGGATTGAATCGAACAGTGGTTTACTGCTTGACAGGCAGAGTAATGACCAAATGCAAACGGGAGGTTCCTTGGTGTAAATTACCCAGTTTAGACTCCAGCTGTCAACTCTCACTGGTTCTGAAACTGCTTTTAATCTTTGGTTTGGATGCAAATGCCGCCGAAGGGAACTTCTGCAAACATGCTCCCTTAGTCCTAAAACTTTATAGCTTTAAACCAGCCACATTTATGCTAGCTTTCCTGGGCTGGTTTTGGTACATTTCCATCCAACCTCATTCTGACTTGGCCATATTCAACCAGAGACAAAAGGCCTTCAAACAATAGGACTATCTTATTTTCTTCCTCATGACTAATAATAATTAACAAGGATTGAGCTGGAACTACAAAAGCTTTACCTTTAGCCTCATGACGCCCCCATGCTATAGCCATATTTACTATGAATGAGGAAACTGAAGCCTGGGATACTTTCTAGAAAGTCACCCAAGGGGTAAATTTGTCTGAATCCCAGACCTATGCCATTAGGTGCCACTCCCTACTGCCTCTACCATGGCCACAGTATCAGAAATGAGTTCTTCCATTCTATGTGAAAATGAAAACAATTTACTATATTCTACTCATGGCTTTTCAGAGTGTCTTATTCCAGTAATAGGCTCTCCAACATACAGACACATCTCACCCATTTTATCACCACATTTTTCTGTCTGTCATTTGGTGAATCATCAACTTCCTCTTCCTTACAACTTCCTTCACTTCAAAGCCCCAACTTTTTGTTCAGAAACTCTCTGCAAAATAGTTAACTCCAGATTTCCCCCCCTGCAGATCATCCATTTTTTTTCCTCAAGCCTGCCTGGTCTGACATTGCCTTTCTTTGCTTCTTATCCTTGGGCTGTTTTATACCTAGAGACTAAAGATCAAAGTTACAGACTATTCCTTGATCTTCCTCTGTAGGGTTTCTGTTTCAGCCTGTGTAGGATTATTGGTGAAAGAAAAATGGACAGTTACTTAAAGATATTTAAGACCACTGATGAAAAGAAAAGGAGAGAGACTTAAAATACTATGGTACCAAGCTTAGTGGCAATTATCTACCACAGACTTTAAATAGTAAAGAGGCAACAAAGGACCACATAATCTTAGCTCCCTTATTTTATGGATGATGAATCTGGAGTCTACAGTGAGTAACTAACTTGTCTAAGATTTCTGGGTAGTTAATACTAATTAGTGGCAAATCTAGGATTAGTCTCCTACATTCAATTTTTTTATTTAAAATTTTTTTAATGTTTTATTTATTTTTGAGAGAGAGAGAGAGAGAAAGAGACAGCGTGAGCAAGGGAGGGTGAGAGAGAGAGAGGAAGTCACAGAATCTGAAGCAGGCTCCAGGCTCTGAGCTGTGAGTTGTCAGCACAGAGCCCAACATGAGGCTCAAACCCATGAACCATGAGATCATGACCTGAGCCAAAGTCAGACACTTAACTGATTGAGCCACCCAGGCACCTGTCTTTCATCAATTTAAATGGGATCAAAACTATTGGAAAAGTTTAATAGTCAGTGACTTAGATAGCATGTCTACTTTAAGGAAAATTTTGAGATGTGAGGAAATATCTGGTTAGTTTAATTAACTACTTTATATGTTTATGAGAGAACAATAGACTAAGGACATAATCTCCTTTCAGCTTTCTCAGTTGTCCTGAATATATTAATATTTTAAGGGCCTGTTCTATAGAAATTCCAGATTTCACCAAATCTAGGAGTTATATTTGTGGTTCTGGACACTTAAAAATGTGATAAAAGGCTAAGGATCTGTTACTCCCACCAGAATGTATAGAAGACAACCCACTTAGGTCTCAAGGTGTTTGAAATGTTAATTTGATCCCAGTGTAAGAACTTCTAACAGTTTTTTAAAGAATCCCTTCACCCAGCACAAACAGTTGCACTTATACTGAAGGGGGGGGGGATATATGCTGTCCTAACTTTGTCATTTAAGAAAAGAGCCCAAAAATGGCAGATAGTAAGTGAGTAGGGCTGATTTGATTAAAAACCAATTAAACAATATAAATTTAATAATTATTTCTCATATACATGATTGCATTAATAATTGATTCTTCTTCTGAGAGAATAAACTCCAAATCTTAGTGACTTAGTAGGGCTGAGATTTACATGGTATTTAAACTATGTAAGATAAGGAAGCATTACTCAGAGGTCCAAGGGGATGGCAACTTACTATCTTATAGTTACATTTCACTTGAATACACAACTTCCTGGCTCACTGAAGTGAGGAAAGAGAAACTAGAGAATTGCACATAGATTTCTTTCAATATCTCAGCCAAGAGGTGACAAACACTACTTCCAATCACATTTTATTGGTTACAAATATTCACATGAGAAGCCACAACTGCATGGGGCCAGGGAAGTGTAATCCTCCAGTGTGCCCAGGAGAGAATAACTGTATATTATTATACATTAGAAGTCCCTAAT
This sequence comes from Cryptoprocta ferox, assembly GCA_028646485.1. Lineage (NCBI taxonomy): Eukaryota > Metazoa > Chordata > Mammalia > Carnivora > Eupleridae > Cryptoprocta > Cryptoprocta ferox. The sequence goes on along the minus strand of CM053560.1, from coordinate 19,707,224 downwards.
AGTGGTGCAAGAAGCGAAAAGTGACACTGTCCCCCATCTCCAGGTGTCTACCCAAAAGGATAAGATGAGTATAACTAAAAGGATACTACCAGGGTAATACAGTTTAGGATTATAGCAAGAACAGCAACAAATTGTAGAGTGAGAATATGTTTTAGGAGAAGCCGCAGAAGGAATCTAGTTGAATATTGTTGAAGAAAACTAAACTGTGTCAGTGACGTTGGCAGGTTTGGTTGATGAGCAAAGCTGTTACCGATGGACCCTGATATCTCAAATCACAGGAAACTCTTTTCTGGGGCCATCTTTGAATTGGTGAAGTTATAATTCAGGCCTTTCCTGTTGTTGTGCTTTAGATGTCAGGCTTTGAGAGAATTGAAAATATAATGCCCAAGATGGCAAGCTATTTCTGTTCTTATTTTTTTCCTGGTGTTGTTAATTTATTAAAACAATGTTCTGACATAATACATGATGCCTTAAAGAAGTATCGCTGCATCAAAATTCAGCAATATGTTGTAAATTTGCAATTTTTGCTATTCCAACTGTTTTAGCATCAGACTTTTTAATGAGTCCAATGAATAACAAGTAAGTGCCAAAAAGAATAATGTCTACCATTTAAAGAATAATCCACTATATTTATTCTAGTTCCCTGAATATGGTAGGAAGAAGGCTTTCCCCAGACCACACACATACGTGTATTCCTGCAGGGATCAATAGGTACAAATACTTCCCATTGGTCTAGGAATTAAGTGTCCCACAGATCAGCCTTCTTGAACATACATATGAAGGGTGCAAAAATGAGCTCCAAGTGGTAAGAAAATTTGTTACCACAAAGCTTGAAAACAATTCCATGGCCATAATATAGAGAAACTCTTAGAATTTCTCCTATAATCCTAGTTGTTTGATAGAAGCAAAGCTCAATTTTCAAGCTTGACTAGTCTTTTCTACAATTTGCAGCAAATAGATACCCAAGTTAGAAATTAAATGTTGGGAGGAAATGACGCTAAGACCATCATAGAGGCAAAGAGAACAGAGAATGGAGTTCTGGTTAATCACAAGAAAAATATATCAGTAGCTTTTAAAGTAAACAGCAAAAGTTCAACTTAAACCAGGTAAAACAATTTATTGAATTATGCAACTAGAAAAGCAGCAGTGGTATGGTGGCCATCAGTCACAGTGCAATCAGGATGTCAATTCTAGAATCCTCTTAGCTTCTTAACACTGTGTTTGGTTTCATCCATAGGCTGGCTTTTCATAGCTCAGAAATATGGTGCCAGCAATGTGCTTTCAAATTCACATTTGTTGCATATAGAGAGCTTTTGTTCCCTCTAATTTTGCCATGTGTGAATCAATCAATTTCTTCTGTCAGAATAGTGTGTCAAGTCCGGACAGTGTCATGCCTGAAACAATGATTGTGGCAAAAGAATGGAATCACCCTTATTGGACATCCCTCTAGAACTGAGAGAAACGTTAAAGCCAGCCTCCCACTCTGAACCACAAGGCTGCTCTTCAAAAGAGGTGCTAGAATAATGCTGGGGAGAAAACCAAAGTATCAACAGTGCAGGACAGTATTCAAGTATAAAAAATAGACCTATTTCTCCACATCCTCGCCAGCATCTGTAGTCTCTTGATTTGTTCATTTTAGCCACTCTGACCGGCGTGAGGTGGTATCTCAGTGTGGTTTTGATTTGTATTTCCCTGATGATGAGTGACGCTGAGCATCGTTTTATGTATGTGTTGGGCATCTGGATGTCCTCTTTGGAGAAGTGTCTGTTCATGTCTTCTGCCCATTTCATCACTGGATTATTTGTTTTTTGGGTGTTAAGTTTTGTGAGTTCCTTATAGATTTTGGATACTAGCCCTTTATCCCATATGTCATTTGCAACTATCTTTTCCCATTCCATCGGTTGCCTATTAGTTTTTTTGATTGTTTCCTTTGCCGTGCAGAAGCTTTTTATCTTGATGAGGTCCCAATAGTTCATTTTTGCTCTTGATTCCCTTGCCTTTGGGGATGTGTCGCGTAGGAAATTGCTGCGGTTGAGGTCATAGAGATTGTTTCCTGCTTTCTCCTCTAGGGTTTTGATGGTTTCCTGTCTCACGTTCAGGTCCTTCATCCATTTGGAGTTTATTTTTGTGTATGGTGTAAGAGAGTGGTCTAGTTTCATTCTTCTGCATGTTGCTGTCCAGTTCTCCCAGCACCACCTATTA